>JAESUZ010003526.1:1221058-1831588 GCA_017311185.1 Proteles cristata cristata | reverse complement strand
CAGACCCAGGGTCCAGCAGTCCAACGGTTTCAGGCCAGCACCCCACTTTGGATTTCTGCCCTACTTCTAGTCCATGGAGATATGTTCAACGTCTTTGAGTCTGATTTTATATCTTTTTCTATTTCTTTGCCCTATTTAAGGGATGAGCTTACAGTGCTGTATTAAAAGTATTCATCTGTATGATTTCTACTTTGGGAAATGTTCCATTCATGAATGTTAGACCGCAAAGAAAAATCTCAAAAGATTCCAAAAATCAACAATGACACTGACCCAATGTGATACAATTATGAATTAACCACAATGCGGTGTTATAAATCGCTCAAGTCAGGGAAGAAAGAGGAAATAAGTGCCACAATTACAAACTCTCTAGAAATGAATTTCAACATGAGACGTATCAATCAAACAACATTGGTCTACAGCATTTATCGCTCTCTGACATGCTTTATGTTTTACATTTATTTTTTATAATGTTTTTATTTATTTCTGAGAAAGAGACAGCATGAGCAGGGGAGGGTGAGAGAAAGAGGGAGATACAGAATCTGTTCGCTTCAGGCTCTGAGATAGCTGTCAGCACAGAGCCCCACGCGGGACTCTAACCCATGAACCGTGAGATCATGACCTGAGCCGAAGTCGGACACTCAACCAACTGAGCCACCCAGGCACCCCCACGTCTTACATTTAAAAAAAAAAGTTTCTGGGCCACCTGGGTAGCTCAGTTGGTTAAGCATCCAACTTCAGCTCAGGTCATGATCTCACAGTTTGTGAGTTCGAGCCCCATGTCAGGCTCTGTGCTGTCATATTGGAGCCTGGAGCCCGCTTCAGATTCTGTGTATGTCTCTCTCTCTGCCCCTTACCTGCTCGTTCTCTGTCTCTCTGTCTCTCAAAAATAAACATTAAAAAAAAATTTTTTTTTTAATGTCTGTCTCCTTCCAGCTAGAATGTATGCCTCCTGCAGGAAGGCACTTTGTTTCTGTCTTGTTTATTGCTGTTCTGTTCATTCTGTTCATCCCCAATGGCGGAAACACTGTTTACATAGTAAGCACTCAATAAATATTCATGAAATGAATGAAGTGTTGAATGAAATTAATCTCACGTGCACAAGACTGGTTCACCATTAGAGAAGTTGTTAGTGTTGGCAGACAGCCACTCCTTTGCTGTTCTGCCTGCCATTCTCTTTCAGCGTATTCAGTAAAGTTCTATCTCCTTAAAGAGAAGAGAAGAGAAGGGAAGGGAAGGGAAGGGAAGGGAAGGGAAGGGAAGAGAAAATTTGTTAGTGTTATTCTCTGTAGCAATACATTAAAGTGTTACAGCAAATACTCACTACCCGGGAAGAGACGAGTGACAGTCACTCTGGGAATCAGAAAAGACTTGCACACTGTTGCCAGCCCAGCAGAGTCACCTCCCAAGGCTGAACATCCGGCTCAGGTTTTACTGATCTTTTATACACATGCGTTTCCGGGCTGAGAGGGACTGGTATAGTCAAGCTTCTGTTTATCGGCTGCTGTCTGAAGCAAGCAAGATTGCAGAAGCCAAAAGCATGCAAGGGGAGTATCTGGCCTTGGACATCAGGCTGGCCCTTTTTATTTGCGTTTACCAGCTTTGCTCCTCAAAAGGAGAAAAACTCTGTGTCCATAAATTATTTGGTAAAATTCAAGAGTGATTTCTGTCCTCAAAAGTGCTTAGTAAGCTGGGAATACAAGAAAAATTCCTAAACCAGATAGAAGACCTAGCTACCGGAAGCTTTCAGTAAACGTAACACCCCATGGTGAAATATTAGGAGTATTCCCATCAAAAATCAAGACCACCTATGGACACTTGGGCTTCTTCCATGTCTTGGCTATTGTAGATAATTTTGCTGTAAACATAGAGGTGCATGCATTCCTTTGAATGAGGATTCTTGTCTTCATTGGATAAATACCTAGTAATGAGATTGCTGAATGGTTGATAGTGTAATTCTATTTCTAACTTTTTGAGGAATTTCCATACTGTTTTCCACAGTGGCTGCACCAGTTTGCATTCCCACCAACAGTGCAAGAGAGTTCCTCTTTCTTCACACCCTCACCAACACTTGCTTCTTGTGCTGTTGATTTTAGCCATTCTGACAGGTTGTGGGGTGATAACTCATTGTAATTTTGACTTGCATTTCCCTGATGGTAAGTGATGATGAACATATTTTCGTGTATCTGTTGGCCATCTGGATGTCTTCTTTGGGGAAATGTCTATTCTTGTCTTCTGCTCATTGTTTAATTGGGTTGTTTGTTTTTTGGATGTTGAGTTTCACAAGCTCTTTCTATATTTTGGATATTAACCCTTTATTGGGTATGTCATTTGCAAATATCTTCTCCCATTCCATAGATTGCATTTTAGTTTTGTTGATGTTCACGGTGCAGAAGCCCAAGATATGGAAGGAGTCCAAGTTTCCATCCACAGATGAATGGATTAAAAAATGTGGTGTATATATACAATGGAAATTATTTGGCCATAAAAGAATGAAAGCTTGCCATTTGTAATGAAATGGATGGATGGAGCTGGAGAATACAATGCTAAGCAAGTCAGTCAGAGAAAGACAAAGACCATATGATTTCACTCATCTGTGAAACTTAAGAAAAAACACAAACGAGCAAAGGGCTCAAACTCACAAACTGTGAGACCATGACCTGAGCCAAAGTTGGCCACTTAACCGACTGAGTCACCCAGGCACCCCTGACTCTTTTGTTTTTTAATTTAGTGATTCATTACTTACATATAACACCTGGTGCCCATCATAACACGTGTCCTCATTAATGCTCACCACACATTTAGCCCATCCCCCATCCACCTCCCTCCGTCAACCCTCAGTCTGTTCTCTATCGTTAAGAGTCTCTCATGGTTTGATTCCCTCTCTTTTTTTTTTCTTCCCATATATTCATCTATCTTTGTTCTTAAATTCCACATATGAGTGAAATCATATTTGTCTTTCTTTGACTGACTTACTGCAAATGGCAAGATTTCACTCTTTTTTGATGGCTGAGTGATATTCCACTGTGTGCATGTTTGTATGTGTGTGTATGTATATGAACACACTTTACAGACTCTTAGTTGGTTACAGACTCCCCACTAGAGTGGGGAGTTGGTAAAATAGGTGACAGGGGTTAAGGAGAGCATTTGTTGCAATGAGCACTGGGTGATGTATGGAATTCCTGAATTGCTGTATTGTACACCTGAAACTAATATAACACCATATCCAACTGGAATCAAAATGAAAATTTTATATATATATATACATATATATGTATGTATAAAACATATATGCTTGTCTGCATTTAAAAAAAAAGTCAAGGGGCCCTCTGCCTCAGTCAGTTAAGTGTCTGACTCTTGGTTTCGGCTCAGCTCATTATCTCACAACTCATGAGTTCAATCCCCAGATCAGGCTCTGTGCTTGCAGCATGGAGCCTGCTTGGGACTCTGTATCCCTTTCTCTCTGCCCCTCCCCTGCTTGCGGGTTCTCTCTCTGTCAAAAATAAACATTTAAAAAAGTCAAGACAAGAATGTCTGCAGTCTTCACAACTGTCTCAGGAAGTCAAGAAGAAGAAGTAAGTGGTAATAAAAATATGGTGGTGGAGCAGAGGCTGGGGCAGACCCCTGTCGTGCTCTAGTACAGTCCACCTCGCAGGCCAGGGGACACTGGCCGTCCACGTGTGGTGTGGTAGACACAGGCACTGCCTTCCCCACAGGGAAGCTGCATCATGGCGATCCTCTTCACCCTTTGGCGGCTGGGGCCCGGGAACATGACTGGGGCTCTGTCAAAGATCTATCCACCCGCAAGTCTGGAACATATGATACCGAGTAAGGGAACAGTCCAAAGTTTGGACACTTCCTCACGATTCTGCAATCTACTCCCCTATTGTCTCCAATATTCCTTGTCTGCTTAAGACAGGCAGAGTGGATTTCTGTTGCTTGCAGTCAAGAACCTTGGCTGGTACACCGGGGTTTCCACATGTATGGCCATTTGAGGCCTTTTTTCAACCCAAGAGATGCCTAATGCTGTACATTTCCTGTGGTGATCCCCTCATTCTTTTGTTCAAACAACTCCGCTCCAGGGACTGAGAATACAGCGATGTTAAAAGTATCATCCATGTTAGGAGCCCAAATGTCCATCGACGGATGAATGAATAAAGATGTGGTATATTTATACAATGGAATGTTGCTTGGCAATGAAAAGAATGAAATCTTGCCATTTGCAACCACGCGGATGGAACTAGAGGGTAGCGAAATTAGTCAGAGAAAGACGAATATCATATGACTTCATTCATATGAGGACTTTAAGGTACAAAACAGATGAACATAAGGGAAGAGAAGCAAAAACAATAAAAAAAACAGGGAGGGGGACAGAACATAAGAGACTCTTAAATATGGAGAACAAACTGAGGGCTGCTGGAGGGGTTGTGGGTGGGGGGATGGACTAAATAGGCGATGGGCATTAAGGAGGACCCTTGTTGGGATGAGCACTGGGAGTTATACATAGGGGACAAATCACTGGATTCTACTCCTGAAATCGTTATTGCACTAGATGCTAGCTGACTTGGATGTTTTTTTTTTAAACGTGACCGGAAAATTCAGAGACCGGAGGGAATGTTTATATTGAGGGTTTGCTGCCATCTAGAGGACATGTCTAGTATTGCACCGTATGCACTGAAATTCAGAGCCCCAACCTGGAGGCTGCTTTTAACTGAAGAAAGTTAAAATATAAGATATCAGAAAATGTTTTCTCAAAGAACTATTTGGAATTTTGAACATGGGCTCTTTGATATTTTGTAACAGGAATTTGTAACACCTTAAGTCATGGACCCATTTTGAGATGTGATGACACGGGACACTCTCTTGGAGAAATTCACATAAGTTCCTGTCCAACACATTTCCAGGGATCCTAGGACCACTGAAAATCACACACAAGTTTAGTCCCTAGTTAAGAAACTCTGGTTTTTTTCTAATTTTTTTAAATGTTTATTTATTTTTGAGAGGGGGGAGCAGAGAGAGAGGGAGACACAAAATCTAAAGCAGGCTCCAGGCTCTGAGCTGTCAGATAAAACCTTTGTTTTATAAGAGAATCACCTAAAACCTCAGAATTCAAATCCAATTCAGTTTCAAATATGAATACAATTCAAAGACAGGTTCAAAATTCATCTATTTACAAACTATCCCTGAACTTCTTGTTTCACTTCCCAGTGAGATGTTAACCCACAGGGAGACACACATAGTGTGAGAAAGTAGAATGGAATTCAGAGCATAGCGTCAGATAGGTAAGTCACATCTTCCTTGATCTCTAGCACAGCTCTAAGGGATCCCTCTCAGTCGGTGAAGTGTCCAAGTTCAACTCAGGTCGCCATCTTGTGGTTCACAGGTTCAAGCCCTGTGTCGGGCTCTGTGCTGACAGCTGGCTCAGAGCCTGGAGCCTGCTTCTGATTCTGTGTCTCCCTCACTCTCTCTGCCCCTCCCCTATTCTCTCTCTCTCTCTCTCTCAAAAATAAATGCACATTAAAAAAAATTAAAATGTATCTTTGAAGTTTCCTTTGAAGTTAGGCATAGCCAAGCGACTTGTTTTGGTAAATGTAGTGTGAGCAGAAGCTCTGAGACCTGGCACATGCTTCAACATGCCCTCCTTTACACTGATGTCAGAACAGTGGAATGATGCACGGTGAGGAAGTCAGTGCCAACTTGTGTCCCCGAGCACCAGAGTAAGCAGAGGCCCCCTGTAGACCTGTGCAGGACATGTAAGATTAGTGAAGAATAAGCTTTGTTGGTTCAGCCCCTGGTTATTAGACTTGTGTGTTACCGCAGCATAGCCTGGCTTATACTGACTGATACAACAGGCTTGGAGAAAGTGTAGAATCGGCCCTTCAGGGTAACAAAGGCCTTGAATAGACATTTCTCCAAAGATGCACAAATAGCCAATTAGCACACGAAAAGATGCTCAGAGCACATGGCTCTGAACATAGAATTACCATAGATATGTTCACAGAATGAACATAGAATTACCATATGATTTAGCAATTCCACTCCTAAGTATATATCCTCAAAATATCAAAAGTAAGGACTTAACCAATGTTATTTGTCAACCTTCATATCAGCATTATTCCGAATAGCCAAAAAGTGGAAACAACCAAAATGTCCATCAACAGATGAATGGCTGAACAAAAAGTGATGTATACACACAGTGGAATATTATTCACCCTTAAAAAAGAATAAAGTTCTGACACGCTACAACAGGAATAAATCACCAAGTGAAATAAGCCAGCCACAAAAGGACAAATATTATGCAATTCCACTGCTATGAGATACCTACAATATTCAAATTCAGAAAGACAGAAAGTGGAACGGCAATGGCCAAGGGGGAGGAGGAAGAAGAATGGGGAGTCAGTGTTTAAGGGGTACCGAGTTTCAGTTCGGGAAGATGAAGATGTTCTAGAAATAGATACTGGTGTCGGTTGTATAACAGCATGAACGTGCTAAATGCCACTGAATTGTACACTGAAAAATGGTGAAAATGGTAAATTTTATGTTATGTATATTTTACCATACACACACAGACGAGAGAGAGAGAGAGAGAGACAACCTCAATCTCCACATTCTATGGTACTTCCACAGATCGAGAAGAATCACCAGAGGTTTTCAACGTTGGGTCTCTGTGTTGAGTTGGAAGAAGTAACCCAATCTTGCAAAAGTGGGATCCTCTACATTGTGATGAACGAAACGGGGCTCCTTAATCATCAGAGAAGGAAACTTTGGAGGGGATGGTAAAGGTGGGCGGAGCCTGCTCCCAGACTCGAGATCAAGGGAAACCCAAGGGATGGAAGGACCCCCAGAAATCAGTTAGCTCGGGCTTCTCGTGTTGCAGAAGTAAGTGTGAGACGTGGTGCGAGGAGAGGATTTTGCTCCGTCCTGTGGCTTCCAGACCACCTGAAACACAAGCACATCTGTACTTCCCGACTTCTGAACACTGACTATAAACCAAAAAACGAAGTATGAAGTTTTCCTATTGAAAACTTTTCTTCCAAATCTCCCTGTACACCTGATTGTTAGCTGGCAGCAAAACCGAGGAATAAGCAGGAAGAACATGCCACTAGAAAATCTGACAGGAAGCCCCCGGGTCTAAACATGTGTGTGACTTTAGATGCATAAATACCTTAGAAACATACAGGATTAAAAACATTTCTAGGTCAGGGGGCCTGGGTGGCTCAGTCAGTTGAGCATCCAAATTTGGTTCGGGTCATGATCTCATAATTCATGAGTCTGAGCCCTGCATCAGGCTCTCTGCTGTCAGCGCAGGGCCCAATTTGGATCTTCTGTCCCGCGCCCCACCCCACCCCACCCCCGTCCCCTGCCCTTCCTCCACTTATGCTCTCTCTCTCTCTAAAATAAACATTAAAAAAACCATTTCTATGTCTACAGATGGAATTAAATTAATGATGTCATGAGCACACTCTGAAGGTACACACATAAGTTGTATCTTTCTTTCCACACTGCCAGCTTTATGAAGCACTAAAGCAAGGTTAATGGAATTGTCAAGCAGGTTCAGGATTCCAAGCTCAATGTCATTGCACCACGTAATCAACTCGGCTTCCTACACGGCACAGAAAGCAGAACATACAAGTCACACGACAAACAAGATGATGGAGGGGTTAACAGACCAAACTTGACGTTGGTCTGTGGGTGCGGAGTGGAGATAAGCCTCCGACCGGCCTGGGTCAGCTCCTGGCACCTACTGCCCATTATGCTCGAGCAAGGAGGGATCTTGGTTCTGTTAGGACATCCCTGGGCAGCAGCTGCTTTTTTTTTTTTTTAAGTGATAAGACAAAGAGGGGTCGCGTCTGAAGCATCTGACAGTTTGCTGCAAAACTCCTCCCTTTTTAAAGGGATTTAGTCGGGCTTGGGCCCCTGGGGTGTCAGCTGATCCTGGTCTCTGCGATATCTTACAGCTGCACTCTGCTGGGACAGGCGATATTGTCATTTTACGGATGCCACCCATCAAGGGTAAATAATTTACCCAAGGACAAATACTCTGTCGGGATCCAGAGCACTAATGTCCTCAAACCTACATTCTTTCTGGTACGAGGTGCCATGTTTTAAGCACAGACACGTAACGGACACTCAGAAAGTGTGTAAGGAACCCCCGGTGAGCACTGTAGTCTGGATTCCGTCTTCCCTGCCAATCCAACGTTTGTCGCTATGAAGACAGGGGCTCACCTTGCTCTGCCATTGCCAGTGAGGACTAGACAAGAAGTCCCTTTTGATCCCTTTATGCACAGACCTCCTCCAACCCCCCCAAATAAGACCTTCCTCTTTCCAGAACATAGGCGTCCGTGTCCTTCTTCTCACTTTGCCTTGGGAGCATGGTCTTTTCTGCTCCCTGGTACCACAATTAGCCAGCTGATCTGGTTCCAGCAGCCTGTGCGAAGTGGGAATACACAAGTCTGAGGTGCTGCTGTCATATCTGACTATCTGCATAGTTGGCTGTTGCCTGATGCAGCGAGGGCAGGGTTCAGCTCTTACCAAAAGAAGTCTTAAAAACATCTGTACCAAAAAGCAACTATAGGCTTGGGTAGACTTCTGGATAGAAAATTTATCCTTGAGCACCTCAGTTTGATGAACCCCATTTCAGGTGGGGCCTATCCTCAGCCTTGTGGGGGGTTTGTGGCTTTGCTTGACTTGAAAACAAAAGCTCTTGGTGGGGGCGACAGTGTGGAGCCTGCCTAGGATTCTCCGCCCCCCCCCCCGCCCCTCCCTCATTCACGATGTCTCTGTCTCTCTCAAAAGAAATAAATAAACTTTAAAAGAAAAGAGGGGCGCCTGGGTGGCTCAGTCGGTTAAGCGTCCAACTTCAGCTCAGGTCATGATCTCGCAGTTTGTGAGTTCGAGCCCGGCGTCAGAATCTGGGCTGACAGCTCGGAGCCTGGAGCCTGCTTCAGATTCTGTGTCTCCCTCTCTCTCTGCCCTCCCCTGCTCATGCTCTGTCTCTGTCAAAAATAAATAAATATTAAACAAAATTTTTGAAAAGAAAAGCTTTCTGTAGGTGTCCCACATTTCTGCATGCAGACCCATGTATCATACTTGTTTCTAACTTTTTTTTAAATGTATTTTGAGAGAAAGAGTGCAAGTTGGGGAGGAGCAGAGAGGGAGGGAGAAAATCCCAAGCAGCCTCTGCACTGCCAGCACAGAGCCTGATGCGGGACTTGATCCCACAAACTATGAGATCATGACCTGAGCCAAAATCAAGAGTTGGTTGTTCAACTGACTCAGCCACCCAGTCACCCGTTTCTTTTTTTTTTTTTTTTAATTTTTTAATGTTTTATTTATTTTTGAGAGAGAGAGACAGCGCATGAGTAGGGGAGGGTCAGATACAGAGGAAGACGCAGAATCAGAAATAGGCTCCAGGCTCTGAGCTAGCTGTCAGCACAGAGCCCGACGTGGGGCTCGAACCCACGAACCGTGAGATCATGCCCTGAGCCGAAGTCATCCTCCCAACCAACTGAGCCACTCAGGCACCCCTCTGACTCTTTTAAGTCAGGACAAAAAGAGGGAGTTTAAGTCAGAAAACCAGGAACTGAAAACCTCTGAGTCACTTCCACTCTCAAAAAAACACACTCATGTAAAATCTGGTTACCACTTCCAAAGTAAATGAACCAGTAAATTTACCAGAACTAATCTTTATGCAGCTAGGTATAAAGAAAAGGGGCTTCGGATGCAGACAGAACCATGTCTCTGCCTTTTATGAGCTGAAAGATCTTGGGCAATTCATTTAATCTCTCTGATGACTTGTTTTTCATCTGCAAAATGAGGCAAATAATAATACCTAACATCCCAGGCTGCTGTGAGAATTAAACCCAACATTACTTAACCAAATGAAGAGTCCCTAGGACAATACCTGGCATGCAGTGTGCACTCAACAAATATGAGTCTCTTATCTCTATCTTTTTATGTAGATACTGAGCATGGAGGAATGGATCCTCATAATCACAGAATATGGGGGAAACATCATCCAAATTTATTGGATGATTGTGGGTAGATAGGAAATCAAATCACAGGGGCAAGGCGACTGATGATAAAGGTTCGGGCTCACTTGTCTCCTTTTGAGGAGCAGGGAGACAAAGCCATTTTAAGTTAAACATCAGTCTCTACATCCTAGTTATTAGAATTCCCAAGACTGATATTACATCAGAGCCTATGTGAGACTTTCTCATCTGCAAAATGAGAGTTTTTATGGTGATTAAGTCTGTCTAGCAGGTGCTCAAAAACGCTGGCTGGAATTATCACCAGGGTGGTAATGATTGTGGCTATTATTACACTGAGAGAGGCCTCAGTTTTCTGATCCTCACGCTCTGGGGAATTGTGTGAGGCCCTTGCCAAGATCCCTTCTAGCTTTATTTAGTTTCTTTACAGCCGTCACTCCTAGAAGCACCTTAAAGATATGGGCAGTCCGAACCTGGGGCCCTACCGATGCCCCAGAATCCATGCAACTTTGTGACTCTTATAAACACATTTCTTTGGCTTCACTCCTGGCCATTCTGAACTTGCAGGTCTGGAGTTGGGGTGGAGCCTGCATGTTCACCCACTATTACCCACCCCTTCTCTTGGGTCACTCCAGACGCTCTTGGTCTCATGTAGCTCTGGTTGCAGCTCTGCATGGGCTCACACAGGGGTAATCTGACTGTACCCCACTTCCTGCCCCTTCTGTGCCTCTCTCCCCTACCCCAGGGCTTCCATATTGACAATGCCCTGGGGGTGTATGCATAGCCCTGAGGTGCCAGAGGGTTGATGGAGTCAATCATTGGTCAATGGGAAATAAGAGCTGGGGGTGCATTTGTACACATTCTTGGGGCACAGCCCTGTAGACCCAGCAATGCTTTACACGAGGTGGCAGCCCACTCAATAACACCATCTCACATTGGTTCCCCTCCGTGCCTGATTCACTCCCCTTGTTCTTCACTTCTGCTCCCCGGGAGTGTGTTCCTTGACATAGTCCTGCCATGAGCTCTGCTTCCTGGGGAACCCAGGCTAAGCCTAATTGGGTGATAGAGATTTGGGAGTTAGTCATCAGTATGATGGCAACGAAAACACTATGAATAGCGGTGAGCAGAGATGCAAATGACCCTGTGCAAGCAGAAGGGAACCTCATGCATCACAATTACTCAGGCTTTTGCCTCTGACTAATCGAAATGAAGTTCAGTGATAGGTCTGGCTTCTGGCTGAAATCTGAAAACAGTAGGCTCAAGGTAGCCAACTGCCAATTTTAGTCACACCGTGAAAAGCCAAAGGGCCCCTTTGGCAGCTTTCAAGAAGTAGTTGCAAGACAGACTTTGTTAAAAAGCAGACCCACGATCTAACTATAAAAGTGGCAGCATTGGGGCACCTGGGTGGCTCAGTGGGCTAAGCGACCAACTCTTGATCTTGGCTCAGGTCATGATCTCACGGTTGGTGAGATCAAGCCCCCTATCGGGCTCTGTGCTGACAGTGAGGATCTTGCTTGGGATTCTCTCTCTCCTTCTCTCTCTCAAAATAACTAAATAAAGATTTAAAAAATTAAAATAAATAAAATTCAAAAGTAGCAGAGTTGAAAAAGAGAATGCATCATGTTGATGGCCTCCCAGCCATAGTCTGAGCATGAAGGATAAGAGTTGAGTCTGAGCTGTGAAATGGCGATGTTTGAGAAGATTAGCCTGAGAAGCCTGAACTTGGAGATGCCTCAAGCCCCCTTCTTCTCACCAAAGGAGACTAGGCAGCAACCTCTGCTGAGGCAGAAACCCTGCAAGACGCCACATGTCCTACTGAAGATTCACCCATCCACTCTTGACTCTTTAAAGTAAGTAACCAGAGTCAGGGCTCTGTATATCCCGGACCAGAAAGTCAGTTGCTGCTCTGGGAAAAAACAGCACATGTACCATCAGGCTTGCGGGCCCTGCCTGTAACATATGGGAAGAACCCGGTGGGCATGTGGGAGAGCAGATTTGAAGCTGTCTGATTGGGGGAGAGGTGAAAGATGTGCCTGGGCAAGCAGAGTTTTCCCCACTTGAGGGCCCTCCATCCACAAGTCAAAATCCAGAGCTATGGCCTCAATACCTAAAGCTAGTCCCAACTAACTGTTGGAATGAACTTGGCCTAGAGAAATGAAGAGGATGTTACCAAATGGATGTTGGAACTGATTCACTATGTAAGACCCAAGAACCCATCAGAGGAACCGCTTTTATTAAGGCCACCAGCATCTCTGAGACACCCAATGGTGGCCGTCCTCTGTCAACTAGTGTGGACAATGAGAGGTGCTATTATCAAGAGGCCAGATGACTGCATTTAAATATCAAAGGAAGGTGAGTGTAATTATTGTGTTGGAAAGCAAAGATGAACCAGCCATCAAGGTTCCTTGACCCACGGGGATCTGGAGAAATAGCTAATGGATCATAGTGTTACTGGTGGGGAGAAAGATGCAGACAATTGAGCAGGGCATGCTTACTTATATAATTAAGAAATCAAGAACTCTTGAGCAGAAGGCTAATGTCAGCTGTCATAATGGAAACCACATTCTTTCCCAAGTTCCCAGGTAAACGTTAGTTCACAGGCCCAGAGCTCAGCGTTTGAAAGGGAAGCTAGGTCCCCTTAAGGATGGACTGTGCAATACCACCATAAATATCTATAGTAAAACTTTCCCCATTCTCCTAGGGAGATTTGAGGTCGTATGCGAGGGTAACCCTGCACCACAGTAAAAAGAATACCCAGATCGGAGATAAGACTGATTGGAACCAGAAAACATCACATGGTCCTGTGCCTAAAATGAAGGCTAATGGAGGCCAGATGATAATCAAGTCCAGGTTCAAATTTAGCTGACATGGGCCCAGTGAGTCTTCAGACCCGATCGGTGGTTATTTCCTTAGCCCCAAAGTAGGAATTGGGTTAATGCAGTACACACTGTCAGTACCTGGCCCACACTCCCTGAGCGCTTAACTATTTCTTTGCACTGTAACCAGATAGCTTCCTACTGCAGACATCAGTGAGTTTTTGGCTGTGGTCTTTCTCTAGCAGTCGGCCTATGAAAGGAGCAGGCTGGGCTTTCCGGAGAGAGAATCCCAGGTCAGAGAGGTGGGGATGTCAGAATGTATTATGTCATGCCAGAGGATCCATTGCCTGACTGTGTTTCCTTTTTTTTTTTTTTTTTTAATTTTTTTTTTTTTTAATTTCTAGAGAGAGAGAGACAGTGAGCAGGGGAGGGTCAGAGAGAGAGGGAGTCACAGACTGAAACAGGCTCCAGGCTCCGAGCTGGCAGTCAGCACAGAGCCCGACGCGGGGCTCGAACCCACGAACCGCGAGATCATGACCCAAGCGAAAGTCGGACGCTTAACTGACTAAGCCACCCAGGCGCCCCCTGACTGTGTTTCCTAACAGATCCCAGAGATCACTGCCTTTGTAAAACAAGGAATCAATTTGTGAGAAGACCATTGGATTACTGAGAACCTGAATGGTGGCCCAGGACTTACAGTCGGAGATGCTGTTATAGAACTGGATTCCCTAGTGTCAATGGTCATAACAGGATTCCACAATAGCAGAGCCTGTATGACAGCCCTAAGTTCTCAGAGACATGATAGATATAATTACCACACAGGCAGGAAAGGTACCAAGATTGTGTTGACCCACAGGGATATGTGGGAATGGCTAATGATGATTATGTCCTTGGAATGAATTGATGGTCAGTGTTATGGACTGAATGCTTGTGTCTGTTCAAAATTTATACGTTGAAATCCTAACCTGATGTCATGAGGGCCTTTGGGGGGAGGGTGATTTGGTCATCAGAGAGCCTGCATGAATAGGACTATGTCGTTAGAAAAGAGACCCCAGAGAGCTTTCTTCTCCCCTCTGCCTTGCAAGGACGAAGAGAGAAGATGACCATCTATGAACCAGGCTATCAGCAGACACAGAATCTTCCAGTGCCCTGATCTTGTACTCTCCAGAACTGTGAGAAAGAAATATTCGTTGTTCAAGTCACCCAGTCCGTGGTATTTTTGTTCTCAGAGCCTGAAGCGACTAAGACAGGGAGCAAACAAGGGTATAATAAGATTCATATAATCAAAAGATCAAAATTAGATATCAGAAGGCTGATGTCACTACCATGATAGAAAAATCATGATCAGTTTCCAAACCTGAGACAGTTCTAAGATCTGAGCCTACTAATCAAAGAGGAGACCAAATCTTCTTCAGAAACCCTGAAACACCACAACAAATATATGTAGTAGCTATTCTCCCAATCCTTTCTCCAAATAGGCCTTTAGTCATTTCTGAGGCATAATCAATATAGATTTTCCTAGAATTTGGCAGAAACTTCACATTGGCTCCCTGACTTGTTGAGAGTCATTAAGGTTTTGTTGTTTGTTTGTTTTTTTAAGGAGAAAAAAAAGGCCAACTGTAAACTCCTGAAACTACTCCTAACCTCTGGCCAAGATAATATATCAAGCTACACTGCCTTCTGTGGGAGACAGATTACAGCCTCTCACAAAGATGTAAACAATGGGTGGTGGTTCCCATTCTACTTTCCATTTCATTCATGGGCATATGGCCTTGCAAAACCCAGATGGATCACAGTGGTTGGTGGTAAACCACTGTAAATTTCACCAAGATGTAGCCCTAACAGCAGTTGCCATTCCAGACTAGCACAGCCTCTGGCAATTAGTATGTGCCTATTGATTGAGCAAATACATTGTTTTCAAATTCCATGAAGGGGGTGCAAAAGCAATTTGCATTCATCTGGGATGAAAAATAGCACAAACCCAGTCTTGTCCAGTCCTTTTTAATTCTACGGCTCTCAGTGCACTGGTCATTGTTCTCCAGTAAAATAGAACTGAGAGAGACAGAGATTTATTTATTTTTGATGTTTGTTTATTTGCTGAGAGAGAGACAGAGATAGTGCGTGAGCAGGGGAGGGACAGAGAAGAGAGGAGACAGATTTCAAAGCAGGCTGTACTGTCAGCACAGAGCCCAACGCAGGGCTCAAACCCACAAACCATGAGATCATGACCTGAGCTGAAGCTGAACCCTTAACTGACTGAGCCACCAGATGCCTTGAGAGATTTATTTGTTATGAAAGACTGGCTCGCGTGATTTAGGAGGCTGAGAAATTCCACAATCTGCCATTTGCAAGCTGGATACCCAGGAAAGGCCAGGGTGTAGTTTAGTCCAAGTCCAAAGGCCTGAGAACCAGGAGAGCTGATAGTGAAAATCCCAGTCTGAGAGCAGGACACCATGAAATGGGATGTCCAAGGTCAAGCTGTGAGGCAGGACAAAAGGGCCTAATTCCTCCTTTTGCCCACCTTTTGCTCTATTCAGTCTTTCAGTAATTGGGTGACACCCACTTGCATTGGAGCAGACAATCTACTTTGGTGAGTCCACCAATTCAAATACTAATCTCACCCAGAAACATTCGCATAGACTCACCCAGAAATAATGCTTATTTTGGGCACCTCGTGACCAGTCAAGTTGACACATAAAACTAACCATCACACTCAGTATCAAAATAGTCTACGCAGTGCTGCTCAAGAGAAATATGACATGAGTCACATATGTAATTTTAGTAACCACACTGAAAAAAAGTCAAAAAGCACCAACTGAAATTAATAATACATGTATTTACTTAGCCCAGCGTATCTAAAATATTATCATTATGGGGGTGCCTGGGTGGCTCAGTCAGTTGAGCGTCTGACTCTTGATTTTAGCACAGGTAATGATGTCATAGCTCATGATTTTGAGCTCGAAGATGGGCTCTGCACTGATGGTGTGGAGCCACCTTGGTGTTCTTTCTCCCGCCTCTCTTGTGCACTCTCTGTCTTAAAATAAATAAATATTTTAAAAAATAAAATATTATCAGTATGTAATCAATATAGGGGCACCTGGCTGGCTCAGTAGGTTGAGCATCCAACTCTTGATTTTGACTCAGATCATGATCTCAGGGTTGTGGAATCAAGTCTCATGTCAGGCTCCATGCTCAGCATGGATTGGGATTCTCTCTCTCCCTCAGCCCTTCTCACTCTCTCTCTAACTCTCAAAAAAATTAAATATGTAATCAATATAAAAATATTAATGAGATACTCTACATTATTTTTTCATACCAAATTTTCTAAATCTGTGCATTAATTAGCCACATTTCAAGAGCAGAATACCTACATGTAGCTAGTGGCTACCATATTGGACAGTGCAGGTCTAAAGAATTCTTCATTGTCTTGGCATTCTGCAGAACATCACACTGAGACACTGGATTGATGACATCATGCTACTCAGACCCAAGGAACAAGAAATGGCAGGTATTCTAGATGCCCTAGTAAGATGTACACATGCCAGAAGGTGGGGTATAAGCCTACAAAGATTCATGGGCCAGCCACATTGGTGAAAATTTTAAACCTGTTAGATGTTTGTGTAGAAAATCATTTAACACAAATGAGAGAGGCCTCATTTTTATCTTTATTTTTCATCTTTAACACATTAAAGAGAGGCCTTGCCTTAGCCCTTGGCTACTACGCAGTCATCTCTAGGCTGTTGGAAGATCATGCCTGATTGTAACAATGTGATTTGCGGTGGAGACTTTGGGTCACATGGTATCGGTGTGACCTCTTAAGGGGCTGGAGACTGAGATCACCTGCAAAGGCAGCTAACCATGCTAGTGTAATGGAGTCCCAATAGAGACTTTGGACACTAACCTTGGGTAAGCTTCCCTGGTTGGCAATAATCCATGAATATTGTATATATCAATGCCAGGAAAGTAATGACTCCATGAGGAGAGAACAACTGGAAGCTCTGTGTTTTGTACTTGCCTGGATTCTGCTGTATGTATTCCTTCCTTTGGCTAAATCTAATCTGTATCTTTCAGCAGTAATAAACTATAGCTGTGGGCGTAATAGCTGTCAATCAATTTTGCCATTCTTTCTAGCAAATTATTGAAACTGAGGGTGGTCTTGAGGAACCCCAAACTTGCAACTGAGGGTGATCTTGTGTAGACTGTGCCCCTTGACTTCACAGTTGGTTACTTTCACATTATCATTAAATGTTTATATTTGTCCACATATTTACCACTTCTTTGTTCTTTACGTCTCACACCTCACACTTTCCATCTGGTATCACTCTTCATAAATCCTTTGGTACATTATGCTCTTGTGGTGAGATTTTTTTTTCCTGTTTTCATCTGAAAATGTCTTATTTTGTGTCATCTTTGAAGAGTATAGGATTCCAGGCTGCTAGTTACGTTTTCCAGCACATTGAAGATTTTAATTCCATAGTCTTCTGGCTTCCACTGTAGCTATGGAAAAAATCAGATCCCTAAATGTCACTCCTTTGAAGGTAATCTGTTTTCCCAACCTCCAGCTCTTTTTAATAATTTGCCTTTGTTTTTTATTTCCTAAAGTTTCATGATTAACAGTCTAAGTGTGTATTTCTTTTTATTTGGAGTTCATAGTGAACTTGAATTGGTAGGTTGCTTTCTGTCATCACCTTGGGAAAATTGTCAGCCAGTAATTTTTCAAGCATTTCCTCTGTTACATTCTCTCTTTTCTCCCTATTTGGGACTTTGATCAAGCAAATGGTAAAACTTCTCACTGTATTCTTCTCTAGGTCTCTTATCTATGCTTCATTCTATATAGTTTCTTCTGACCTGTCTTCCATTTAACAAATTCTCTCTATTATAACTCTGCTTACAGATCCATGTAGGTCTTAGTTTCAGTTATTTTGCTTTTCAGTTCTAGGATTTCTAGTTGCTTCTTTTTCATGTATATAACTGTCAGTTTTTATGATGTCCAGTTTTTGGCCCCAATTTCCAAATTTCTTTTTTATATCCTCGATCATAGCATAATTATATTAAAGTCTATGACCAATAATTCCACTATCTGGAGCCCCTTCCTGTGTCACTATTTCTGTTGCTCATCATTTCTCTTGGATCTTGTTCTTAGTGTCGTGTCTCCTTATGCGCCTAATATCTGAGATTATGTGCTAGACACTATGCTTGAACAATTGTTTGTAGAAATAATTTGAGACCTTGGGTGATACTATCTTATTCCAAGTGAATTTTCATTTGCTTCCATCAGGCATCTAGGACACCAAGAATCAGGATTTTCTCAATGAACTAAGATGTCCTAAGTCACACAGATATCTTGAATCTGGGTTACAATTCCTGCTAAGTGCTGATTTACTCCTGGGGTAGCTTTTTCAGTTTGATTTAAAAAAATTTATTTGATGTTTCTTTATTTTTGAGAGGGAGAGAGAGAGAGATTGAGAGAAAGTGTGAGCAGGAGAGGGGCGGAGAGAGAGAGGGAGACGCAGAATCTGAAGTGGGCTCCAGGCTCCCAGCTGTCAGCACAGAGCCTGATGAGTTGCTCAAACTCACAAGCCCGTGAGATCATGATCTGAGTCAAAGTCCGACACTTAACCTCTGAGCCACGCAGGTGCCCTGCTGGTGTAGCTTTTTCAGAATCCTGACCCAAAGCAGGCTTTGGGCTCCAACTTTCTTCCTCAGTCTCTTTTCCCTGAACAGGAAAGTCTCAGAGAAAAGGCCCCAAATGCAGCATTTAATTCACTGGATTTTGTTTTTCTTCTCTCCATCTGGTAATTCGTCATTACCTTCTTCTTTCTTTAATGTCTTGTAGTTTTTGGTTTTAGTTTTCCTTTTTTTCCCCCCACTTTCCTCAGCAGGTGGCTAGTCCAAGTTAACTGCTCCACTGTTATTAGAAGCTATTCCATGAAAAGAAGATGTATCCAGAAGGATCTCCAAAGGGCCAAAGGAGCCATAAGACTGAAGGAAAAGGCTGACAAGTCCATCCTGACAAGAAATGATTTATTAAGGGGACTTACAGACAGAAGTGTGTCTTGGGCAACTGTAAGTCAAGTGCATTTCCACAACCCCAGTGCCATTAAGGCCTGCTTTTCTAGCTCTGGAGGCTGGGAAGCACATGCTAGCAGACAAGCTGGGAGGAAATGTTCAAGAATAGCTCCATGTCATAGTCTTTTTTTCTTTTTTTTAACATTTATTTATTTTTGAGAGACAGAGAGTAAGCAAGGGAGGAGCAGAGAGAGAGAGGGAGACACAGAATCTGAAGTAGGCTCCAGGCTCTGAGCTGTTAGCACAGAGCCAGACACAGAGCTCGAACTTATGACCACGAGATCATGACCTGAGCCGAAGTTGGACCCTTGACTGACTGAGGCACCTAGGCGTCCCGCTCCGTGTCATGCATAGTATCAAATCAAGGTAGATTTGTCGAAGATGGCTTTACTTTGGTTCACACAGAAGTGGAAGTCTCTGTTAGGCTTTTTTTTTTTTTTTTAATTTTGAAGGGCAGAGAGAGAGAGAGAGAAAGAATTCCAAGCAGGATCCATCAGATCCATCAGCACAGAGCCCAAGGTGGCTCAATCATATGACCCTGAGCTCATGACCTGAGCTGAAATCAAGAGTCAGACACTTAACCAACTGAGCCACACAGGCCTCTCTCTGTTAAGCATTTTTAAGAGATTATTCTCATATCTCCTTCTTGTTTTGGGTTCCTTTGATGGGGAAAATGTGCATTAAACTGGTAATTTAATGATAATTAAATCATTATCTGGCATGAGTAGAGACTATAGAAGAAATAAATTATGTGAAGCCCCAAATGCTCTTCAGCTGGCTTTGACTAAAACTCAGAGGCCACATTTTTTTTTTTTTTTGAGAGACAGAGATAAATTTTACAAAGCTATGGATGCAAATGCTTTTGAAAATGTAAAACACTGGTTTAGGAAGTAGCCTTTGACAGTTGATAAGAATTTTCAGTTACGTCTATACATATTCTGAGTCTTGTCATGACTCTGAGTTGCTTTTATGTGCTTACTAATAAGGCACGCTTCCTTTCCCTACAGTATCAAAAGATTGATTTGGATAATGTCCCTGAGGCTATGAATGTTTGATATAGACAACTATACTTGTTGAATGCTTGTTGTAGAATTCTTTTTTTTAAAGTCTTTATTTTGAGAGAGAGCAGGAAGGGCAGAGAGAGAGGGAGACCGCACAGAGCCAGACTCGGGGCTTGACCTCACAAATCATGTGATCATGACCTGAGCTGAGATCAAGAGTTGGATGTTTAACAGACTGAACCACTCAGGAGCCCCTGTTGTAGAATTCTTCATTAAGATTTTAAACTGTGTGTCACAGGAGATTAATTTTATTCACTGGTTTTGTGGTAATTACCTTGCTGATTTTACCTCACTCATTTGTTGTAACCGATACAACTGGTTTCAAAAGACCGTGAGGAGTCCCTTAAAATTAGGAATATAATTAACGGAACTCCTTCTGATGAAAATGTGTTTTGTTTTACATGTAAATTAAAGTGGCTGTAACAAATTAACTCCGAAATGCAATGCAGAATATCAGTTTGCCACAAGTGGGTATTTAGGCAAATGGAATACCCTTGCTTATTTTTATATTCTCGTTTTATCTTAACTTTATTCACAGGTGGATCATCAAATTCTTACAGATTAAATGATAGTACTCTTCAAGCTTCCTTGAAGCGTATAAACACTTTAGTGGGTGATGATTCAGAAGGCATCTGCACTACTAGATATCACTCATCGCCTCATATTTGCCCAATAAATAGACACCCCATGCTGGAACATCGGCTAAATGGGTATTAGATGGAGGTGGAGGAAAAGAAAGCAGCAAGTGGTATAAGCAAATAGCTTTGGAGTCAGACTGACAGTGATTTAAATCCTTACTCGCCAGTGCTCCTTGGCTAAGTTATTCTAAGTCTCAAGGTCAGCACCTGTAAATTAGGGGTAATGATATTAGGCATCTCACGGGATCTTTTGTGGCGGAGAAAGTAAAGGATGGAGATTGTGAATATAAAGCACTTAGTATGTTGAGAGCACATAATAGTACTTGTGGAATAATGACAGCTATCATCACCTAACTAGAATGTACTCTGATGCCTGGAGTAATAAAGGCAGCTCCCCAATTTCTGCTAGGAGGGGCTCAAGAGCAGTAATCACACTGGAAGTTGGCTTAGTTGGAGAAGATGAGAAAGGATTGGATATTTACAGGGATTAGAGCACTACCCACCCCCACAACCCCCAGCACCTCCCCATATTGCTTAGCGCTGCTCCCGTTCGATGATATTCAGGAGATTTCTCGCACTCCCCCTTCCGTCCCATGCAACTAACCAGTCCACAAATACAAAAAGCCGCTGCCAAAGGATTGGACTCCCGACGAATAGGGAAAGGGAGGGGGCACTGTGTTTTCCTGCCAAGTGTGTAGATGCCTTGTGCTCTCTGCTAGGTACCGCTTATTCCTTTCATACAGATTGTACCCCGGCCCCCCCGACTCCTGCTCGACTTCAGACAGTCCCCATTTCCAAGGAGAGAGAAGCAAGGTCTTTGGTTTTATTGGCCACAGGCATCAGAGGGGTCCCCTTTAAGCACAGTCTGGTTTCCAACAACCCCTCAGATCCCTGGAGGGCACTTCCCAAATTCCTATGCAGCCTCTAGGAGTCAAACAGACATCCTTTCTCAGCACCAAGTCAGGTGGACGGTACACTCAGGCATCCAGGACTTCGGTCAGTCTCTCTTGCTTCTGCCTGGATACACTCTCTTTACCCAGGGAGAGGCTGGATCTTTGCCTCTGGAGGCCAGCTCTCTAGGTTTGAAATCTAAGGTTCACCCCTAGTTAGCTCGTGACCGTGGGTAGCCTATTTTTCTGTGCCTAGTTTTTCCCACATCAAGATTGACTCCAAAGACTATTATTAATCTGCAGGGTTTGGCACAGTAACTGTGCATAGAAAACTTTCAATAAACATCAGCTCTGATTACCTTACAGGCCCTGGACCAAAACAAACCTATTAAATTGCTCTGATTATATGGTGAAAAGACCCTGGGGTTTTAGTTATAGTCTCAAGACTGACACTTAGTAATCTCGGACAAGATGGACTTCTTTCTTGGCCCTGTTTCCCCCAATTGTCACATGATGGGCTTCACGGATTTAAAAAAAAATAACAAAAAACAAAACTCAGTGAACATTTATGGAGTGCTATCTTCCAAGTTCCTTTCCCCAAAAGAGCACACACAATTATTTACCAGGCACTGAGCACACTCACCCAGTGGTCAGGGACACAGAGGGAGAAAGACTTGTTTTCCCTCTGCTTTAGGGATGGATGATGGGGCCAGCAGTGCATTTGAACACAGCTGGATAATTCACGAGTTTGCTTTGTAATTATCGGCGATGCTTTTAAGTTACCCATTCAAACTTGCAGGGATTTGGTTCAGAAAATAAGCCCACTTCTCTTTTTTTTTTTTTTTTTTATTGCTGAGTTCAGTGTGACTGAGAGAGGAGCCACATAAAGAAGGTTATGCCTTCTGTTCCTCTTTCGAGGAACCGTGACCTCCTGGAAACCGCACGACCGGGGTCTACTCTCCTGGGAGAGCAGGGCCCGTCGGTGCAGGGCGAGGCTGCTCCGGCCGGCCAGTGCCGCTCGGCCCCACTGGAACGGAGAAACGGGAGGCGCTCAGCCGGAGCGTGGCAGTGCCGGCCTCGCCTAGCACAAGGGCACGCTCTGAGTGCCCACGACCGCGCGCCCCGGACCCTTCAGCTCCGGGGTCGGGGGAGGGGGGACTCCCGCTCCCGGAGGGTCAGCTCTGCGGGGACCACGTCGGCCCCGCTCCACCCGGGGCTGCAGCCGGGGACCACAAAGCTGCGCCGGGGTACCGCCGCCTGCCCAGGCCACCCGGCATCGGAGAAAGGGCACAGACAGCGCGCGGCCGCAGGTTCCGGCCCCCCGCCGTCAGGGAAACGGCACAGACCGCACGCGCGCAGGGTCACGTGGGCGGGGCGGGCGCGTGCCCCCCGCACCCACGAGAGGAGGCGGGGATGGGGGGGCGGGGCCGACAGCGCGGCCTCCCGTGAAGCCTCGCGCGGGGAAGGACCGGAACTCCGGGCGGGCGGCTTGTTGATAATATGGCGGCAGGAGCTGCCTGGGCTTCTCGAGGAGGCGGCGGGGCCCACACCCGGAAGAAGGGTCTCTTTTCAGGCTAGTGCGGCGGCCGCTGCGGACCCGGAAGTCCGGGTCGGTTGCTGAATGAGGGGAGCCGGGCCCTCCCCGCGACAGTCCCCCCGCGCCCTCCGCCCCGACCCGGGCCCCGCCATGTCCTTCTTCCGGCGGAAAGGTAGCTGAGGGGGCTCCGGCGGGGAGCCAGGCTGGGCCTCAGGGGCGGCGGTGGGGCAGGTGGGCCTGCACGGGCTTCCTCCCGGGCGGCGGCGGCGGGGCCCTCGGTCTCCGTGCAGACGCCCCCTGCGTGCCTCGCTTTGCTCCCGGACCCTGCAGGGAGGGAGAAGGTGGCCTCCTCGCGCGAGGTCAGAGGGGGGAATTGCCTCGCTGGTCCAAAAGTATTTGCCGACGTCCATACAAGTTACTGCCTGTTGGCGTAAAAAACAGTCTTCGGCGTGTGTGTGTGTGTGTATGTGTGTGTGTGTTTAAAACTATGGGTCAAGGAAAAGGAAATCCCTTTAGTATCTTAAGAGAGTCTCTGACTTTTCAGGATATTGAGGGTTTTACGTGTAAAAGCAACATGTGAAAAAACTGTTTTCCTCAACTAATGCTGTTTTCTAGATTCCTTCTTGGGGGGGCGGATTCTGCACTTCCTAAAATAACATTACTTATTGCTGAAAGTTCCCTAATTAAAGAAACTAGTTCTTTTGATGACTTAGCAAGTCTTCCAACTGCTGGGACACGCATTCTGTGAACTGCTTATATTTCTGATTTTTAGTTATAAGAGCTGTCCAGTTTTTAAGTAGAGGCAGCTTAATTTTGATCCTAGATAAAGTTGTCGTGTGTCATTAAAAATGTATGTGCAAAATGAGCAAGGGTAGGTCTTTTTCGATGATGGTGGTTCCTTGAATTCTAGTTATTTAAGAGAAAATGTACCAAGAAAAAACCACAGAAGACACTAAATCAGGAACGTGGATTCATAGAACTGCTCTGCTACTGACTGTAACCTGGGACAGAAAAGTCTTAACCCACTTTTTTCTCTTCTCTCAACTGAGAATTAGATGATTTCTGAAGGCCCCATTCAGCTATGAATTCAAGAATTCCTTTTAAGTACACACCGAGTTTTAGTAAGTGGTGTCAGGGGGTGAGTGAATGAAGCTGTGATGAATAAATGCAAACAGTGCTGAAGGAAGGAAACCTGTAAAGTGATACAAGGTAGCTTTGTTGACAACATACCTTGGTATAGTTAAAAGCTCTAATTTGTTTGACAGTGTTGAAGTCGTTGGTTTGGTTTGGTTTGGTTTTTGAAGGGGAAAGAACGCATTCTGTGTATAATGAGGCAAATTGCATGTTGCATAATAGACTGTTGTCTCTATTCAACATTTGAATGTCTGCTGCTTGCCAGACACTGTGCTAGGCCCTCACAATTAAGCCCCGAACAAGGCAAAGTGCCTGCACTAATGGAACTTATTGTTTGCTGGGGCAGGCAGACAAGAAATCTCTCTTTCTTATGTGTGTGTGTTTACAAATCGATAACATGTTGCGACAGAGATAACTGGAGAGAAGGACCATATTTTGGTTTGAGAATAGAGAAAGGCCTCTCAGCAGGTGACCTTGAAACTCAGAGCTTAGGAATCTGTAGGAGGTAACAGAGGCTAGGGAAGAACATTTTGAAGCACAGGGAAGATAGCATGTTCAAAAGTTATGAGTCAGGAAGGAAGGCAGGCCACTGTGACTTGGGCCTAGAGAGGTAGACAAGATTCAGGGCTTTGTGGGCCATAGTTGTTAGCTTTTATTCCAACTGCAGAGATGATATTATTTAAACATTTTTAAAGAGGAGCGATTTGGTCTTATGTTATATAAAGATCATTGTAGATGCTTTTTGCAGACTGAATATGGCAAGAGTAGAAGCTCGAGATGCTTCTGTTTAGGGATCCCATCCAGTCTTTAAATACCATTTTTAAATACCACCTATATGCTGATGACTCCTGAATTTACATCTCCAGTTTGAATTCTCTTTCCTGAATTGAGAACGTTCTATCCAACTGTCGGTTCACTGTATACCTCTACCTAGTAGATGAAGGTCTGTCTACTAATGGAAATAATAGACTAACGGATGGGTGTGTCATTTACTATATCTAAAATTTAGCTCCAGTTTTTTGTCACTCAATAAATTGCATTTCTGGCCTTTTAATTGTGCAGGCTAAAACTGGAGTATATTCTTGAGCTTCTCTTTCTCTCCTACTCTATATGTACATCCAGTCTGCTAAGTCTACCCCAGAACATACCCAAATTCAGCCTTTTCTCATCATCCCTGATCCCTGGTCTAGGCAGTCATCTCTATTTAGATTGGGCAGTTAAGGAAGTCCTTAACATCTTTAAGGATGTCGTTCACATGTCAGCTTAAATGTTAAGAGGAAGCTGGTTTTATGAAAATCAAGAACAGAATTATTTTGCTGTAGGCTTCAGTTTGGTTTCCCTTCCCTCCTTGACCCCTATGGTGCATTTTCAAAATGCATTATGCCACATCTCTTTTCAGATTTTTCCTGTAACTTCCCGTTCTTGGCCCTTCTTAATCAAGGTCCCATTTCCTCTCTGTGTTCATCTGCTTTCCTTTCCCATTACTGTTCCACTCATATTGGCTTCTTTGTTGTCAAATACATTCCCACCTCAGAACCTTTGCACTTATATTTTCTCTTTGCCTGGAAACCTCTTCCCACAGGTACCCACTGTTTGTTCCCTCATCTCCTTAGATTTTCAGTCATTTGGCATCTTAGTGAAGTTTTTTCTGTCCGTCCTGCCTTAACATTGCAGTCCCCAGCCCCTGCACTCTTACAGCATTCTCTACTTCCTCTACAGAATTTATCACCATCTGCTTTACTATGCGTTTCATTAAGATGAAAGCTGAGTTTTGTTCACGGTTGTATTCGCAGGTGTAGGTCAGTGCCTGGGATATTGTTAGGAATTTGGTAAATATTTGTTGAAAAAGTTAATAAAAACAGGAGAAAATTATCAGCTAGTAAGAAGTGCTGTGCAGGGAATTTAACTGTTGTGGGAGTAGATCACAGGATGACAATTTGGGATCAGATTATAAAGGAAGGCTTGTCTGAGAAGGGGGTATTTAGATTGAGATCTAAATGAGGCGAAAGAGCCAGCCTCACAAAAGATGAAAGGAACTGGTTTATAGCCAGAGAGAATTGGAAGTACAAATGTCCTGAGGCAGGAATGAGCTGGGTGTGTGTGTTTAAGGAACCAGAAAAAGCCTAGAATTTACTGGCAGTGGGATATGTTTTGGAGATGGAGATAACATGAACAAGTGATTGGAGTGAGTGGAATGGTCTTTTGGCAATTCTCAGTTTGTGATAAGTCTCAGACACCCATGTGGTATGTTGAGGCAGTTGAATGTACAAGTCTGTAGAGATCACCAAGAGAATGCATACAGTATGTGAATTAGTTATGTTGAAAGGCTAAACTGTTATAACAGAGACACTGAAGTGTAATGGCCCAAACAAGATAGAGTTTTATTACTCTCTTGAGTGTAGGGGTCCAAGTTCTTTGGGTGGCTTTGCATCACAATCATCCAGGGATCATTTTCCTCTCATTTTGTTACAACTCTTTCCCTTAGGGTGTGGTGTCTTCTGGCAAAGCCACGTTATAGCCCTTTCTCTCTGTCCCTCAGTTCTCTGATCCTTGGTAAGGAAGAAAAGAGCAGCTTTGGCCAGAAAGTGGCACATAACCATTTCTATTCATATTTTGTTGGTGAGAACCTCGTCATTGTCATAGCTAACTGCAGAGGCTGCTAGGAGGTGTGGAGTAACTAACCAGTTACGTGCTAGGCCGCAGTCCTCTTGCCAAGAAGAGAATGAATTCAGTGACCATGGTGTATTTCCTGCCATACTGTAGACAAGAAGGTAGCCTAGGTGAGAGCTCTGGAGTTAATCCAGTTTTTAGAAGTGAAAGTAAGGAACACGAGCCATTGACAAAGGAGAATCAAAACTAAAATGCCAGTCATATAGGAGTGCAATGCCATGGAAGCTAAGAGAAGATAAGTTTTCATAAAGAAGGGAGTCCTGTGTTGAATGTCACTTGCAAGATCAAGAGAGAAATAGCTATCCAGTTTGATAATGTGGAAGTAATTGGTCACTTTTAAGAGTAGTATCAATGAAATGGGTTGAGGGGAGAATGTGAAGGGTGGAAAGTAGCAAGAGTAAAACTAAGAAAACACCTTTTTCAAGAAACTTTGCAATGAAAAGGAACTAAAAGGGGCTATTTGGTTAAGAGGTTTTGTTGTTGTTGTTTTAAGATAGAAGATGCTAGAGCATGTTTGTATGCTAATAGAAATGATCTGGTAGAGAGGGAGAAAATGATAGAAAAGAGAGGTGTTAATTTATGGGAGTGAAGTTCTTAAGAAATCCTAAGGAATAGGATTAAAGCCTGTCCCTTTGGTTAGGGTACACTGCTGTTGGGAATTGCAGCTGGTAGGACCATTTGTATAAAGTTTAAAAACTTTCAAACAATGCTTTATATTGTTTATGGGTACATAAGTGTATTTAAAGAATAAAAATATGGACAGAAACAATGAATGTTCAACTTATGAAATTATTTCCCTCGGGAGAGACTTCAGTTGTACCTGCATGTTTTATTTCTTTTCAAAATTTTTCTGACCCAAATACAGCATAATGTTGAGATTTGAAAAACCTCAGTGTTGCTCAAACTTGAGTGTTAATCAAATTAAATTCTAATATTTATCTTAGATGTTTCATTTTAAAGAAAGAACTAACAGAAACAAGAAGAAGCATAGGCAGAATAAGGTGGCTAAAATAAACGTACATAGATCAGTAGTCACAACAAATGTAAATAGACTAAATTCTAGCAAAAAGCTGTATGGCTAAAAGATAAAGAGATTGGATAAGCCAAAATCCAACCATAAACTCTTTACTGAAAACACAGCTAAAACGTAAGAACGTAGAGAAATTGAAAATAAATGGATGGAAAGATACAGCAAACAAATGTTAACCAGAAGGAAGCTGTGTGACAGATGGGCATACTTTAATGCACAAAACATTATTAGAGCTAAAAAGGTCACTACATTATGATAAGATGAGCACGGTACTTGGAAGATAAAATTCTGAACTGCTTTGTGCCTATTATCAGTCTCAAAATACATAAAGCAAAATATACAGAATTACCAGGAGAAATCAACAAATTCATAATCATAAAGTTTTAAGAATGATCTTTAGAAATCAAGAGCAGTAATCACAATAAAAAGAAATGGGCTGCTCCAGACAGTGAAAAGATAGTGATTTACAGACTGGGTTCCTGCTGTAAATTTTTTAAATAAAAGAAGGATCATGAGAAGGTTAAAAATAAAAGGATGGAAAAATATATTAGGGATATAAGACAAACCATAAGCTAATATAGTCTTTACAATAGCACATACACACACACACACAAAAGAAGGGAAACTTAAGTTTTGGGAGAGGGGAGAGAGGGGGAGAACAAAGGAATCCTTATTCCCAGATAAACATGTTTACATATATAGAAAATGGAAATTTTACACACATACTATTAGAACTCTTTAAAAAAAGTTTGGCTAGGTTTTTAAAATATATGCATTTATATGTAAGTATTTAAAATTCACTTGTATCCCTGTATGCCAGTAAAAACAAAAGACTGGAATCTTTACGGAGTTTATACGACCCAATTGGACAAGAAAGGAGACCCAAGTAAATGGAGAGGTGTACTGTGTTCATGGATAGAAATACAATACCAGAAAGATGTGAACTCCCCCAAGTGAATCTTTTAAGTCGGTGCTGCTTTAAAAACTCCCATGGGGGTTTTAGGATCAGGACAAGTTGACCCTATAATTAATATGGCAGATAGTTTCAAAAGAGAATAAGGTAGAGGACTTGGCCCTGCCAAAGGCTGATTATATCGTTAGGAAACTAAGACAGTAGAATTTAAATGCCCAGGAACAGACCCAGGTATGTATGGGAACTTAGTATCTAAAGAATTTCTGTTCAGTTGGGAAAGGTTGGACTAATCGGTAAATGATGCTTATTATCCCTCTGGAAAAAGACAGTATTTTCTACCTCCTAGCATACACAGCAGGGGTCAGCAAACTTTATGTGAAAGACAGATGGTAAATATGTTTGTTAGGCTTTGCAGGTCATAGAGGCCTCTCATCTCATTCTTCTCTGTCCTTGTAGCCATAGATAGTATGTAAATAAATGGACATGGCTGTGTTAAAATAAAACATTATATAAAAAACTAGGGGTGGGCCTGATTTGGCTCATGGACTGTAGTTTCCCAGTCTCTGATAAATAAATTCCAGGTAGATAAGAATCCAGAATTTTAAAAAGCAAAACTTGAAAATCATATAGAAGAAAATATGGGGAAAACTCTGATCTTGGGGTAGGAAAAGTATCTTAAACAATAATGCACAGGAAAATACAATCCATATAATGAAAATTTGGCTAATTAAAATTTAAAACTTCCATCAATAAAGATTTATTTATTTTTTATTTAAGTAATCTCTACACCCAACATGGGGCTCAAACTCATCGACCCTGAGGTCAAGAGCATGTGGGCCAAGAGCATGTGGGTCAAGAGCATGTTCTTTGCACGGAGCCAGCCAGGCACTCAAAGCCTCCATACAATAAAATATACATAAGGTATTTGCAACACAAAGGATTAGTATCCAGAATACGAATGGCATTCCTACCAATATGTAAAGGACAAAGGACTTGAATAGGCAGCCCATAAAAGAGGAAACTTAAAAAGCCAATAAACATGAAAGGGTATCCCCTCAATGAAGGAAATGAGTTTTTAAAAAAAAAAAAATCATTTGAAGACTATTAAATAGCCACTTTTATTAAAAATGCACATCATTGGTTACCTAACAGTTCCATTTCTAGTGTTTTATCCTAGAGAAATTCTTACATATATACATAGAAAAACACATACTAGATTGTTGATCACATCAATGTTTGTGATAGTGAAAACTAGGAAATAAAATCTAAATATTCATTAACAGGAAAATGAATAAATAAAAGTGTATTTTAGGAATGAAGCAGCTGAAATGAATGCACTTGAGCTACATGACTGCTAGAACTGTATCAGTGTAGACAAAAGTGAAATTATGGAATGGATACAGGTGTCATATGTATAAAAGGATATCATGTATGTACTTTATTTTCTAATTTTTTATTTATTTTGAGAGAGACACTGAGTAGGGGAAGGGCAGAGAGCGAGGGAGAGAGAGAATCCCAAGCAGGCTCCAAACTGACAGTACAGAGCTTGATGCAGGGCTTGAACTCACAAAATCAGGAGAGCGTGAGATCACAACTTGGGCCGAAACTGGGAGTCAGGTGCTTAACCATCTGAGCCTCCCAGGCACCCCTATGTAATCTTTAAAGATGTACAGAATAATACCATTTTTTAAGTATTAATAACGTAGTTATAGTCTAAAAACATACACGGCAGCAAACATCCAGTTTAGGACAAATTTTATCTCTGGGAAGGGAAGAAGAGCAAAGGGATCGGGTAGCGGTTCATAGGATCCTTTAAATATGTGTATGATATTTCAGGGGGTGAAAATAGGTGAGGCAGAATACTAATATTTGGTGAAACTGGATTGTGTGTGTACTTTTATGTTTGAAATTGACTAGGAGCTGTGATTTATAAGATGAGAATGTACTGAGGGTGCCAAAAGTGGAACCGGGAAGGTATACATTGGTGGTAGAGTCCGTTGTTCTTAGAAGTGGTTTGGGCGTGGGAGGTAAGAGAGCGGCATGTTAAGAATGACTCCCTGGTTTTTGGCCTGAGAAACGGGGTAATCGTGTCATTCATGAGTGAAATTAAAGACTGAGGTAGAACAGGTTTGGGAAAAGATGGTGCGTTCCGTTTCGGACCAGTGTGATTTAGGGAAGAAGACAGGTAGATGGTTAATGAAATGAATTTAAGGTCAAAAAGGATTAGACTAGAAATAGAAATATAGGGTTCACAACTTATTTTTGATATTGAAAGCCTTAAGCATGGGTAAATTCAACCAGGAAATACATATGTGTATGTAATGAAAAGACAAGTGCTCAAACCCTTTTCCTGAGAAACTCGCAGTTACCAAGGCGATAAACTGAGACCGAGCAGCTAAAAAACTGGGAAGGTGGAGGGCCACAGAAGCCAAGCAAGTTCACTTTTCAAGCGGGAGGTGTAGTCAGTTGGCAAAGGCTGTGGTGAGGGCTGGAGCCCAGTCCTCTCTACCTCATTTCCTTAGCTTGTCTTCCTAACAGTAGTGATCAGTACCTGAAATGATCTTATTTTTGTCCATGTTCGTCTCCACAGTCATGCATGTAGACCTCTTGATGGCAGGACTGCTCTTTTCTGAGCCAGGAGAGTGTCTAGCACATACAAGGCACTCAAATACTTGTTGACAGATTGATTTATCAGGTACTGTGAGAGCTAGTTATTTCCTGCCACTAATGTTTAATGTTTAAGAGCACGAGAAGAGAGATGGTCACATTTTGGGATTTGTTATTTTGATTTTTTGTGGTGCAGTTAAAGAAAATTTAGTGTTGAAAAAAATACAAGAAAAGGAAGGTTAAAAATAGTCTTAGGTTAGATCCTGTAAGAGTTCACACTTTGCTTAAGCTGTCATGTACCTCCTTTCTTGGATATTACATTATTAGCTTATTTGCAGTTTAGAATTTCTACTGTTTTGTGTAATGGAGAAGAAACTGTATAGCTTTTTAAGAGAAATTGTTGGGCCCTGAGTTTTAGAAGTTCAGAGTGTTTGTATTCGATGCTGGGAGGGTAATACACAAGAAGTAAGATATGAAGCACAATCAACTCTTGTCTTTGATTCACAACTTATTTATGATATTGAAAGTATCGTAGTAGTAGTTGGCATATTGTAATAACGTTAGTTAACATTCTTTTTTTTTAAATTTATTTCTAGGAGAGAGAGAGAGAGAGACAGCGTGAGCAGGGGAGGGTCAGAGAGAGAGGGAGACACAGACTGAAACAGGCTTCAGGCTCTGAGCTAGCAGTCAGCACAGAGCCCGACGCGGGGCTCGAACCCACGAACCATGAGATCATGACCTAAGCGAAAGTCGGACGCTTAACCGACTAAGCCACCCAGGCGCCCCCGTTAGTTAACATTCTGAATTTACTGTGTGCCTGTTTCTCTCCTACATCCTTTACAAATATTTGTTTTCACCCACAAGCCTCTAAGATAGGGGCTATTACTGATCTTATTTTATACATCAAGGAAATTGAGACCCAGAGAAGTATCTTGTCCAGGATCACATGGCTTTGTAATAAGTGGCAAGCTAGAATTTGAAGCCAGGTGTTCTGACTTTGTCTCTGCATAAGCACACTTCTGTGCTCATGCTCTTGATTGAATGATGTTCAAAGGTCACTTCCTTCTGGAAATTTGCCCTGACAATTCTCCTGCCCTGTCTCTTCCCAAGGCACCTATTCCATTATTGTACAACTTTGAAAATTCATCTGTTAGAATACAGCTTGTCTCCTTTTTACAACATAGAGAATGGAAATTTTTGACTGTAAAAGTTGCTCATAATGCTCCTTTATCTTCTAGTGAAAGGCAAAGAACAAGAGAAGACCTCAGATGTCAAGTCAATTAAAGGTGCGTTCATGAGATTCCATTGTATTAAAAAGTGATGTGCTCTGCATTTATGGGCTATTTAATCCTGTTATCTTCCCCCTTCTTTTGCCATTATTCGTCTCTGCCTTTTATAATTAGGGTTGTACCTTATTTCCTGGTTTGGCCTATGTACTCTTCAACACTTAGCAAATGATAAGCTTTGTACTAAGCACTTATTGGCTGTCCTAGTGATACAGTAAACCAGGGCCCTCCTTATTAATCACCGATTTCATTGTTCCTAAAAGCAATTAGTTTTCTTATAGTAAAAAAACAAAAAGTAAAAAATACTCTGAACTGAGCTGACAACTAAGTGAAAGAACTGCCACTTCTGAGGCTTGGTTTTCTATTGTTTGTCCAGAGTGTGGGTGATGACCGTGTTAACTTCTCTGTTGCTTCAGATGAATGGTCTTAAAATTTACTCAGTACTTTACTGTAATTGATATATTGCCCTTATTTATAGGTTAGAACATGCTTTTTTAGGTTGTGATCTCTACTCTAGTTTTGACTGGTTTCATGTCAGTGTACAAAGATTGGAATGGAAGATTATAATGGAAATTGTTTCTGTAGCTGTTATATGTAAATTTCATATATAAAATTTATTTACATGAAATCTATAGATTGCTGCTTAGATTTTTCTTTTAAATGTTTGTATGTTACGTAGCTAGCATTTAGTTTTAACTATATATGATCAATTTGCCAGAGAGACTGATTATAACTTAAGAGATTTATAAAATCAGGGAAAAACTAGGGTAGCTTGCAGTCTTCTTTTCTGCTTATTTCTGATAGTTTAAAGCCAGTTGGATTCCATATTGCTTCATGCAACTCCTCAAGCAAAATTTGATTGGCTTCAAGCCCTTAGCAAGCAGTGCGTATGAAGACTAGATCTGATTGTAGAAGGAACAGTCTGTGATGTCTCAGGCCCATGGATCTTCTCCTGTAAACTCTGCCATGAACAGTATGACTTTGGGAAGTCCTGTAACCTTCTTTAGTTCTTCATTTGTAGAATGAGAAGATTGACCTGCCTAACTTCTAAGTCTGTATGAAGCTAAAAGTTCTATGTTCATACCCTGTGACAGTATATAATTTGTGCTTATCTGACTTACCTTGGAATACGACAGAAGCAGGACAGGAAACAGGCCCTCATGAAGTTTGCAGTCTGATTAGAACTTAGACACGGAATAGTAGCAAATACCCTAGCATACTAATAACTACCATTTCTTGAGCACCTGTTCTGTTCTGGGCATTAGCCAAAAAACTGCAGCTGTAACAGTGAACAGAAAGGGTTTGGATCCTGTACTCATCGAACTTACAGATTGGTAGGGGAGAGGCACGTTAATTAGGGTATTCCACAGATAGCATGGGCTGGAATCCGTGGTGATGGAAATAAAGAGATCTGGAGAGATCAGTTTAGAGCTAAAATGGATAGAACTTTGTTACTGAATAAATATGAGATGTAAGAGAAGGAGTTTAAGATTGACACCTACTTTTCTGGCCTGCTCAACAGTGCAAACTGGTGGAGAACCAGGTTGGGAAATCATATGTTCAGTTTTGGCATGTTGGGCGGGAGGTACTTCAGAGACATTTACGTATATTTTATGCACACAGTAATTCTAGAGTCCGGGTTTCCATCCAGAGGTAAAAGTGATTTTCTAGAATCTGGCAGACCAAAGTTGAAATCCTGCCCGTTGAAACAAATGACTCTTTACTATCTCATTGACATTTGGCAAAGTATTTAACTTCTCTCTGTGTCTGCATCTCCCAAATGAGGGAAATACCGGTCCTGCAAAGTTGTTGTGAGAGGTGCTGAAATACATACCCCCAGATGTCTCAGAAGCAACCAGTACTCCGTTGATAGCTGTTGCTTTCTAGTTTTATCAGAAGAGGCCCTCAGTGTCTTGACTTCATTAACCAAAGTGCTGTGAGGAGTTAAGAGGAATTTGAGATCAGCAAATGGTTTCTGAAGTGTGGAGAAGACTTGATAGAAATGGGACTTAACCTATGTAAAAGTTGAAGAAGGAGGATTTGAATGAAAGAGGCAGTCTTTCTCTCTTTCCCCTACCAGCATAGCTTCTTGTTTCTTTGAGTATATATTGGGCAAAGGGACCTTCAGACAGGTAAAGGGATGTTTTTACAGAAGATTAATATCCATTATGAGGACCTTAAAGACCAAAAAAGAGAGTTGAGACAGAAAAACAGGAAGCCTACAGGCTATTGAACAGGATGTTGATGCTTTACATAACGTATTTATGAAAGGTTAGTCTGAAAGCCATCTGTGTGATGGAGATCCTAGAAGTTCTGTTGCTGTAAGACAGAAAGGCCTATATTAAGGATGTGGTGTTGATAATAGACAAGTAGATGTTTAAATATCTTGAAGGAAAAGTCAACAGATCTTGGCAGGTAAACACATAGAGCGAAAAAGAATGGGTACAAGATTCTGATTGAGCTTTGGAGACCGACAGATTGAACAGAGACAGGGAAGTTGAATAGGAGATTCAGTTTGGGAGAAGATGCAGTAAGCTTGATAGTTGGGCAAATGGGTCTTGATATGTAAAGTTGAAGTGAGAATAGCTAGGAAGTCATTACAGATACAGGACCAAAGCCCAGATCAAAGGACAGGTCTCAGATACAGGTGAGGGGTTCTCAACTGGGGCCCCAGTCCCACAGAGGTTCACTCTAGCAGCTATTGCTGAGTGGTCCAGGGCGTGAGTGAGACTTTCCCCTTGAATTAGCCAGTTACTAATAACTCTGTTTTTAAATCTCTTTTAGATATCTATTTAGATTTTAGATACTTTATTTAGAGATTTATCTATTTTACAGATGTATCAGGGTCTAACTTAAGTTTATTTGGGGGAAAAGAGTGCATTTACAGATTTAAAAAATATGTTTGAAAAAGATTGCTCTAGTAATAGTTGAAGATTTGAGAATAAATGTTGTTTCTAGCAGAAGGAATAAAAGAACAGAGAACCTCAGAAGGGGAGGTCCTGAGGAGTCATCGAAGGAGACCACATCTGACACAGTGGACTTTAAATAAATGTGTTCGAAGGGTTTCGAAGGGAGGCACAGATAGAAAAGGTATTTTCTGTACAAAAAGGAGCAGGTAGTACCATGGAGACCAAAGGAAGATAGACTATCTGGAAGCCACATCTAAAATAAGTTAATAGTTCTACTAAGGAAGAGGAGGGGGGGGGAAAAAGCCTTGCACAAATAGCTTAATAGCATTTTATATCATCATATACATCTAATTAGAAAACCATTAGTCTTATCTGTTCTTATACTATTATTTGTGGTTATTTATGCAAAGAACTATTATTGTTTATAAACTCGCTAAAATGATTTTGGTTTCTTTGATTTATCATGAAAGTAAAAAACAAAAAACAAAACAAAAAAAAAAACAACCACCCAAAAAAACAAGACTTTATCCTAAAATTGAAAACAATGTCTCGATAACTCCATTTTGTAATTCTCCCAAATCTTGTTTGATGACTGGTACATGTAAGTACCCGAAAAATAGGTATGGACATTCATGTTCTTACCTGCTTTATCCTATTTATCAAAACATCTCAAAGAGTAACAAATTGAATTACAGAACTGTGTATTCTTCATAAGAAATATTACCTGCTACTGTTCAGAATCTGTGTCTGGGAACTCTTTGCTGAGATTGAGAGTGCTTATCTGTTGGCAATGTAATAAAATAAATAGTTCTAGTAGCTATAAGTTTAGTTATCTAAGAGTACTTATCTTGAGGGTGTGGGGTGTGGAATGCTAGGTGACCTGTATCTCTTCTATCCTTGTCCCTATAGCAATGTACTAAACCAAAACTTCTTCAAAACCCTGAGTTAGAGTCATTGATATTTGTGGGGATAGCTAGATTTTGATTCAGCTGCATGGCAACAAGGTCACAGGATTTACTTTGACAGTATTATAATATTGAGTTGATTGTTTTCTGTTAATGAATAAGTAATGAATCTATTCTGAAGTCAATAAGATATTTCTTCAAACTACTAAAGCAAATATATTTGGTGAATTAAAAAAATGTTTTTTTAATGTTTATTTATTTTTGAGAGAGAGGCAGAGCGCAAGTTGGAGGGGGAGGGGCAGAGAGAGAAGGAGACATAGAATCTGAAATAGCCTCCAGGCTCTGAGCTGTCAGCACAGAGCCTAATGCAGGGCTCGAACTCATGAACTGCAAGATCATGACCTGAGCCAAAGGTGGATGCTTAACTAAGCAATCCAGGTGCCCCTATTTTGTGAAATTTTTAAGTGTGCTTTATGTTTGAGCAGCTTGAACTTTGATCAAAATGTTTTTTATTTAATAGAGAAATTCGTTACCCAGTTAAAAAGTAAAGTAAAGGGCGCCTTGCTGGCTCAGTCATTAGAGCGTGTGACTCTTGATCTCAGGGTTGTGAGTTCAAGCCCCACATTGGGTGTGGCCCCTACTTAAAAAAAATAAAAAGTAAAAGTAAAATAAGTATTCTGAAAAGTATTTTTCTGGTTTTTCCCCTTAAGCTTCTATTTTGTTTTAGTTTTTTGTTCCTTGGACAAAAAAGATCATTTCATTTTAGCACAGTATCTTGAGAGTTTTAAGTAATAATAGGATAATTCTTTCCAGTTTTCTGCTCCTTGATTAACTTACCTTTCCCCTAAGTATTATTGAGTGCGAATACATAAGAAAGGTATTACAGTATTTAGTTTTTAAAGTTCTCTGAAAGGCCTTTTATGAGACCATTTTAGACGATCAAATTGTGTTTAATTTTTAACCATTTGTTTTTGAAAAATTACAGCTTCAATATCTGTACATTCCCCACAAAAAAGCACTAAAAATCATGCCTTGCTGGAGGCGGCAGGACCAAGTCATGTTGCGATCAATGCCATTTCTGCCAACATGGACTCCTTCTCCAGTAGCAGGACAGCGACACTTAAAAAGCAGCCAAGCCACATGGAGGCTGCTCATTTTGGTGACCTGGGTAAGTGACTCACTTCTTGTTAACTTCCAGTTGGAGGAAGGATTTGAGTGTAATATGTGAACCTCTGGCCACATTTATAATTATATATTGGAACTATAATTAGAACGGGCTTTGAAAAAATATTTAAAATAACAGCTATACATATAATGAATGGCGCTGTATTGTGTTCCTATAAGTATAAAGTGTAAACTATTCTCAGTAGAAAAATTGGCCATTTCCAGAAGAAGAAATATATGTAGCTACTAATTATATGAAAAAGTTGCTTCACTTCACACATACTCAGGGAAATGTAAATTTAAATAGTAAGTTCGGCCAACACATGAGCAAATATTTAAAGTTTGATCATTTGAATATTAATGTCGATGAAGAGAAATGGCCACTTCTATTTAGTGGAAGTATAAATTGATGATTTTTTGGTAGGCAATTTGGAAGTATTTATCAAAATATAAGATCTAGCCCTCAGATATATTTACATATATGCAAAGAGATATGTATCCAAGTATGTGTACGTTATTTGTGAGAGCAAACAAAAACAACATGTAAATATCTTAATGAAGAAGTAGTCAAGTCGTGTGGTGTACCTGTATTGGGAATAGTGGTTAGCCATTTAAAAATTTGAAGATAACATAGAGAAACATCTAAGGTTAAAGTTCAAAAAGCGAGTCACATAGCAGTGTGTGTAGTAGGATCCCTATTCTGTTAAAAAGAAAACTTTTCTTTCTCTCTTGTACTCCCCACCCCCACGCAAAGATATGCAGGAAATTGATGTTATCTGAATTTTTGTTATCAGATGTTATCAGATGTTATCAGAAATCACCTAGATTTCTGAACTTCTAAAAATTACATATCATGGTATCATGAATTGAAGAAAAAACATGAATAAACTGATGTCTAATAAAATTAATCCCTCTTTTGACGTCTTTGCTTAACATTAGTGTTTATTCAAAGGTGCTAAAGTTTTTACACTGGGTCACACTCCACAGTACAGTACAAACATTTATAGTGGTCACAAAATAAAATCATAAGTTTTTTACTGGTTTACTCCTGTGTTGCTGATGGGAATGTGGGATGGTACAGCTGTTCTGGAAAACAGATTGGCAGTTTCTTATAAAGCTGAATATGCAGTTACCAAATGACCCTTCAATTGCACCCAGCATTTATCCCAGAGAAATGGAAACTTAACATTTGCATGAAACAAAACCTATATTCCAATGTTCATAGCAGCTTAAAAGCCAAAATCTGAAAAAAAAAACCAAAAAGCCAAAATCTGGCTGTCTTTCAACAGGTGAATGAATCGTTGAATAAACTGGTACATCCATGCCACAGAATACTACTCAGCAGTTAAAAAGAGCAGACTATTGACATACCTAACAACTTGGATGAATCTCAAGGGGGTTCTTCTTTTTTTTTTTTTTTTTTAAATGTTTTATTTATTTCTAGGAGAGAGAGAGAGAGAGAGCGTGAGCAGGGGAGGGTCAGAGAGGGAGTCACAGACTGAAACAGGCTCCAGGCTCTGAGCTGGCAGTCAGCACAGAGCCCGACGCGGGGCTCGAACCCACGAACCGCGAGATCATGACCTAAGCGAAAGTCGACGCTTAACGGACTAAGCCACCCAGGCGCCCCTCAAGGGGGTTCTTCTGAGAGTCAAAAGCCAATCCCAAAAGATTATATGCAGTATGATTCCATCTGTCTAATATTCTTTTTAAACATGATTTCTTAAAATGTTTGTTTATTTTTGAGAGAGCATGTGGGCACACGTGTGGGAGAGGTAGGCGGGGGTGGGGGGGTGGGGGCGGGCAGAGGATCCGAAGCAGGCTCTGTGCTGACAGCAGAGAGCCTGCTGCAGGACTTGAACTCAACGAATGGTGAGAGCACGACCTGAGCCAGAGTTGGACACTTTACCAACTGAGCCATCCAGGCACCCCTGTATAATATTCTTGAAATGACAATATTAGAGAAATGAAGAGCAGATGTTAGGAACAGAGAAGGTGGTTATAAAAGGCCATATGAGGGATCCATGTGGCATTGGAACTGTGCAGTATCTTGGTGGTTACGTATGATAAATTGCATAGAACAAAGTACGTAAATGAGTACAGGTAAAATGGGGAAATCTGAGTAAGATTGGTAGGTTGTATCAATAATGTCAGTACCTTGGTGGGATACTGTACTGTAGTTTTGTAAGATGTTACCATAGGGGAACTTGGGTAAGGGGTACATGGCATCTCTATATTGTGTCTTACACTTGTATTTGAATTTACCATTATCTCAAAATTAAAAGTTTAATTTAGGGGCACCTTGGTGGCTCAGTCAGTGGAATGTTCCACTTCCTTCAGCTCAGGTCATGATCTTACTGGTCGTGAGTTCGAGCCCCATGTTGGGCTCAGAGCCTGGAGCCTGCTTCAGACTCTGTGTCTCCTTCTCTCTCTGACCCTCCCCTGCTTGTGCTCTCTCTCTCAAAAATAAACAAACATCAAAAAAAAATTTTAAGTTTAATTTTAAAAATTGTAATTCTAGGGGTGGCTGCGTGGCTTCAACTCTTGGTTTCAACTCAGGTCATGATCTCACTGTCTGTGAGTACGAGCCCTGCATCCAGCTGTGTGCTGACAGCGTGGAGCCTGCTTGGGATTCTTTCTCCCTCTCTCTGCCCCTCCCTTGCTCTCTCTCTCTCTCAAAATAAATAAATGAATTTTTTAAAATACTGTAAGTTTTGTAAAGGATCAGGATTTTCTGAAGTTTGTGAAAGTGATGTTGACCAAGATGCTCTAGCTAACAATGAAAATGGGACAGCCAGTAAGGATGACTCTCAAAGTGCTTCAAAAGAAAATGATTTGAATATCAAAGGATTAAGAAAAGCCCTTTTGAAAAATTGATGAAGCCCTGTTAATTTTATGAAAATGAACTCAATATGCCACTGCTGTGAATGTAAAAAATTTTTTTAAAAATTTTGTTTAACAGCTAGTTTGTAGTTAGAATCATAGCCTAAATTTAGTTTAATGTAAAATGAACATATTTTTATTTAGTTTTATTTTTGAAGTTAAAATCTCAGAGCTGCTCTTTATTCTGTTGTAACTAGTGCTAAGAATTAGTAAGATTTTTCTAGCTATATCCGCACATCCACAGTTTTTCCTCAGGAAAAGTTCCTAGAAGTGGAGTTACTGGATGGAGAATATGAAGATTACCAAAGATTTGCTGTTACCGAGTGCTCCTCTGAAAAGATTTTCCCATTTTTTCTTCTCATCATCCATGGGTGACAGTGTTGGCCTTTGTTACTGATTACTTTTTGAAACAACATCTTCCAGTTGACAACAGACAAATTGTTATCTTGTATTAATTCGCTTTTCCGGGATTTTTCATTAGGTTGAATATATTTTCCTGTTTCTATTGCCCTTTTTTTCTTTCTTTGGGACTAGTATCATAAGACTGTTTTTAAAAGAGGGGCGCCTGCGTGGCTTAGTTGGTTAAGCGTCCGACTTTCGCTTAGGTCATGATCTCGTGGTTCATGGGTTCGAGCCCCACGTCAGGCTCTGTGCTGACTGCCAGCTCAGAGCCTGGAGCCTGTTTCAGTCTGTGACCCTCTCTCTGACCCTCCCCTGTTCACGCTGTCTCTCTCTCCTAGAAATAAATAAAACATTAAAAAAATTTAAAAAAAAAAGACTTTTTTAAAAAGAATTTATATGGTCTGAACTGCCATTAAAGGAGATAATAGTTGAGTCACAAAGAGCTTCTTAATGGATTAAGTAAGTTTTGGACAGTTGTTTCTTTGCTGGTTTAGAAGCCAGAACTATAGTGTATCTAGTTCTTTATTCATTTAAATTGCTAGGGAAGTAAACTTTATTCAAGAATTCTGGTACCACTGATGCTAAAAGTGACTGACTTCTCCGTCAATCTTTTGCTTCTTTTAGGCAGATCTTGTCTGGACTACCAGACTCAAGAGACCAAATCCAGTCTTTCAAAGACCCTTGAACAAGTCTTGCACGACACTGTTGTCCTCCCTTATTTCATTCAATTCATGGAACTTCGGAGAATGGAGCATTTGGTTAAATTTTGGTTAGAGGCTGAAAGTTTTCACTCTACAACTTGGTCTCGCATAAGAGCACACAGTCTGAACACAGTGAAGCAGAGCGCATTGGCTGAGCCTGTCTCTCCGTCTAAAAAGCAGGAAACTACAACATCTTTTGTAACTGAGTCTCTTGACAAGAGATTGGAGGATTCTAGCTCAGCCCAGCTGCTTATGACTCAATCAGAAGGAATTGACCTGAATAATAGAACTAGCAACATTCAGAATCACTTGCTGCTTTCCCAGGAATGTGACAGTGCTCTCCATCTTGAAATGGCCAGAACAGGAACTCACCAACTTTCCATGGAGACCCAAGAATCCTCCTCCAGACTTCTAGTAGCCAGTAGAAATAGTCCCTCTTCACCACTAAAGGAATTATCAGGAAAACTAATGAAAAGTAAGTATGTGGTTTTCTTGTCTCTCTTTATCCTGTTTAGTTTGTTTATTTGTTTAATCAGTTTACAAAGTAGAACTTGAGGAGGGGAATAAAAAGGTTGGAATAATTTTCTGATTGGTTGATTGATTGATTGATATAAATCCAGGTTAGTTAACAGATAGTGTAATAACGAGTTCAGGAATAGAATTCAGTGATTCATCACTTATATGTAACACCCAGTGCTCATCCCAGCAAGTGCCCTCTTTAATGCCCGTTGCCCATTTAACCCATCCCCCCATCCAACACCCCATCAGCAACCCTCATTGTTCTCTGTATTTAAGAGTCTCATGGTTTGTCTCCCTCTCTGTTTTTATCTTAGATTTGCTTCTCTTCCCCTATGTTCATCTGTTTTGTTTCTTAAATTCCGCACATGAGTGAAATAATAATATTTGTCTTTCTCTGACTGACTTATTTCACTTAGCATATTACCCTCTAGTTCCATCCACATTGTTGCAAATGGCAAGATTTCCTTCTTTCTGATCACCAAGTAATACAGTCCATTACACAGAAACACACACACACACACACCACGCCACTCCACGTCTTCTTTAGCCATTCATCAGTTGATGGACATTTGGGCTCTTTCCATATTTTGTTTATTGTCGATAGTGCTGCTATAAATACTGTGGTGCATGTGCCCCCTCGAATCAGCATTTTTGTATTCTTTGGATAAATACTTACTAGTGCAGTTGCTAGGTTGTAGGGTAATTATATTGTTAATTTTTTGAAGAACCTCCGTACTGTTTTCCAGACTGGCTGCACCAGTTTGCATTCTTACCAGCAGTGCAGAAGGGTTCCTTTCTCAGCATCCTCACTGCTCTCTGTTGTTGCCTGAGTTAATTTTAGTCATTCTGACAGGTGTGAGGTGGTATCTCATTGTGGTATTGATTTGTATTTCCCTGAAAATGAGTGATATTGAGCATTTTTTCATGTGTCTATTAGCCATCTGGATGTCTTCTTTGGAAAAGTGTCTATTCATATCTTTTGCCCATTTCTTCACTGGATTTTTTGTATTTTGGGTATGCTGAGTTTGATAAATTCTTCATAGACTTTTGGATACTAACCCTTTATCTGAGATGTCATTTGCAAATTTCTTCTCCCATTCCTTTGGTTGCCTCTTAGTTTCACTGATTGTTTCCTTTGCTGTGCAGAAGCTTTTCATCTTGATGAGGTCCCAGTAGTTCATTTTTGCTTTTGTTTTCCTTGACTCTAGAGATGTGTCAAGAAGTTGCTGCAGCCGAGGTCAGAGACGTTGTTGTCTGTTTTCTCTAGGATTTTGATGACTTCCTGTCTTATGTTTAGGTCTTTCATCCATTTTGAGTTTATTTTTGTGGATGGTGTAAGGAAGTGGTCTGGGTTCATTTTTCTACATGTCACTGTCCAGTTTTTCCAACATCATTTGCTAAGGACACTGTCTTTTTTCCATTGGATACTCTTTCCTGCTTTGGCAGAGACTTGTTGGCCATATATTTGTGGGTCCATTCTGGGTTCTCTATTCTGGTCCATTGATCTCTGTGTCTGTTTTTGTGCCAGCACCATACAATCTTAATGATAACAGCTTTGTAATACAGCTCGAAGTCCAGGATTGTGATGCCCCCAGGTTTAGTTTTCTTTTTCAGGATTACTTTGGCTATTTGGAGTCTCTTCTGGTTTCATAACATTTTAGGATTGTTTGTTCTAGCTCTGTGAAGAATGCTGGTTTTACTCTGATAAGAATTGCATTGAATGTGTAGATTGCTTTGGATAGTATTGGCATTTTAACACTATTTGTTCTTCAACCCATGAGCGTGGAATATTTTTCCTTTTTTGTGTGTCTTTTTTCAGTTTCTTTCATAAGCTTTTTATAGTTTTCAGTGTATAGATTTTTCACAATTTTGGTTAGGTTTTTTCCTAGGTATTTTATGGGTTTTGGTGCAGTTGTAAGTGGGATTGGCTCCTTGATTTCTCTTTCTGTTGCTTCATTATTGGTGTGTGTATAGAAATGCAACCAGTTTTTGTACATTAATTTTATATACTGTGACTTTGCTGAATTTATCAGTTCTAGCAGTTTTTGGTGAAATCTTTTGGGTTTTCCGCATAGAATATCATGTCTGTGAAGAGTGAACATTTGATTTCTCCTTGCTGATTTGGATGCCTTTGATTTCTTTTTGTTGTCTGATTGCTGAGGCTAGGTCTGAAATAGGTTTCTTTTCTCTTCATACCCACTCATAGATTTGGAAAGATTTGGAGGGTGTCCTGAGTAGGTTTGGCATATAAAAAAAGGAACCGCAGGGATACCTACGCGATTGGATCCTCTGAGCAGGATATTTGCAGAATTAACCAGTGAGGAAGGGTTAAGTGTCCTGCCTTTCCCTTCCACAGCTTTTGAAATCAAATCATTAATCCAGATATGCTTATTTCATCCTCATCTTATTCTTAATTTACTACCATTTTAATGAACTTTGTAGATGCCATTATTTGTTAATTGCCAGCAGGTGACCTTTGTTGGGTTCTGTGCCAAGTGCTATCCTTGGATTCCACTTAACAGTCCCTGAGGTCAACATCCTTAGCCTGTTTTACATATGAGAAAATCATGACTTAGGAAAGTTAAGGAACTTGGCTCAGGTTATAGAATGAGGGGAGAGGTGGAGGTGGAGCTAAGTTAAAGTCCAGGCATTTCAACAACAGCACCTATTGGTTTCTCTGTCCATTTGGAAGTTACACCCTCTGAATTTTTAAGTTATCACCTTCTGGAATTCTGATTAGACAGCCTCCATGTTTTTCTTTTTCTTTTTTTTTTTTTTTTAAACATTTATTTATGTTAGAGAGAGAGACAGAACGTGAGTGGAAAAGGGGCAGAGAGAGAGAGAAGACACAGAATCCAAAGCAGGCTCCAGGCTCTGAGCTGTTGACTTGGAGGTTGAACTTGAAAACTGTGAGATCATGACCTGAGGGAAGTCAGATGCTCAACCGACTGAGCCACCCAGGCGCCCCTTTCCTCTTTTTTATCTTCTCTGTTCTTTGTCTCCGATAAGGCTAGTGTGATTTCTTTCTTGGTTTTTCTGTGTTTTCTTTTTCATTGTTTTTTTTTTTTCTTTCTCCCTATTAAGACTATTTTTTCTGAGCAGTTTAAGGGTCACAGCAAAATTGAGGGGAAGGTACAGAGATTTCCCATATACCCTTGGCCCCACACATGCAGAGGCCTCCCCCATCATCCACATCCCTCACCAGAGTGGGACATTCTTTGCAGTTGATGAACCTACCTGGATAAGTTATAGTCACTCAAAGTCCATAGTTTACCTTAGGGTTCACTTTTGGTGTTGTTCATTGTTAGGGGTTTAGAGAAATGTATAATGACATGTATCCATCATTTATGGTGTTATACTGCCCTACTCTGTCTGTTCATCTCTTCCTACCTGCTTATCCCTGACAACCATGAATCTTTTCACTGTCTCCATAGTTTTGCCTTTTCCAGAATATCCTGGAGTTGAAATCATATAGTAGGTAGCTTTTTCATATTGGTGGTGGTTTTTTCAGATCTGTCTTTTATTTAGTTCATTGGTTGTCTCTTAATATGGGTCTAATATGCTGTTGAATAATTTTTTTAATGTTATTATCTAAAAGTTAATTTTTTATTTCTAGGAAAAAAATGGTTATAATTCAAATTTGCCTGGTCACTTTTTAGTTTCTTGTTCCTTTATCCCGTCATCCCATTTTTGAGCACATTTTTTATTTAGATTTATTAAACATATATTCATCATCTGATAATTCCAGTAGCTATAGTTTTGTGGATCTGATTCCATATTTATTTGTTTCTTCAGATTCACAGTCTTGATAGCTTGTGATTTTAGTGGTTTTGACTGTAATTATAGGTTTTTAGATTTTTATCTGTGGGAATTCTTTTTTTTTTTTTTTAATGTTTTATTTCTGAGTGAGAGAGAGAGACAGCATGAGTAGAGAGACAGCATAAGCAGGGGAGGCTCAGAGAAAAAGGGAGACACAGAATCTGAAGCAGGCTCCAGGCTCTGAGCTAGCTGTCAGCACAGACTCGGATGCGGGGCTCGAACCCGCGAACCATGAGATCATGACCTGGGCCGAAGTTGTACGCTCAGCCAACTGAGCCACCCAGGCGCCCTGATCTGTGGGAATTCTTTGAGAAATCTGTTTAAATGGGGTTATTCCAGAGCATATCTGCATTAGCTTTTGTCCTCCATCTGGGGCTTCGAAACCATCCTGGCACCACTTAAAACGAAAATTTGTCTTGGGTTTTTCAGGCAAACCCTTAAGGCCTGCATGATTTTGATCTAATCTTCTACCCCATTTGGGTCCTGGGCAACTGCCCTTGAAAGGCATACTTCAAGTCTCTTGACAGGGCTGGTTTTCCCAGGTGACTGCCCTTCCCCTCTGTACTTTTGCCCATCTTGATTTGCACTGGCTCCTGCAGTCCACAGTTCTTCACCTGCAATTTAGAGATCCAGAAAGCTTTGACTATCACAAGTTATTTTCTAAAAGAACAAAACCTGACCTGGCCTGGCCTGCTGGAGAAATGTAGATGTGTTTGATCATGTGGTGGTGTCCTGCACGCTGCTAGAGGATTCACCGGCTTTATATAAACCTCTATAAAAACGGTCCAGATTCCGAATTCTAAAATATTACTGGCCCCCAGTTTTCAGATTAGGGAATTGCTTGTCCTTGTTTTCTGCCTCTCACAGTTTCCCTTGCTTCACCACGAACTCTGATACGGTTTTAAAACGCATTTTGGGAGAGTATAGTATTGTGAAGAATTTCTTTGAACATCTAGTCTGGCCTGTTGCTGGAAATGGAAATCTGTTTAATTGTAATACACTTCATTTTGGGGAGGGAATGCCTTTTGTTTTGATGGTAGTTTATTTAATAAAAAATAGAAATAGCAGTGGAGGACGGGGCGCCTGGGTGGCTCAGTCTGTTAAGTGTCCGACTTCAGCTCAGGTCATGATCTCAACGGTTCATGAGTTGAAGCCGCGGGTCAGGTTGTGTGCTGACAGCTTAGAGCCTGGAGCCTGTTTCGGATTCTGTGTCTCCCTCTCTCTCTGTCCCTCCCTCACTCGCTTCCACTCTCTCTGTTAAAAATAAATAAACATTAAAAAAGAGAGAGATAGGGGCACCTGGGTGACTTCCGCTTAGGTCATGATCTCGCGGTTCGTGGGTTCGAGCCCCACGTTGGGCTCTGTGCTGACTGCCAGCTCAGAGCCTGGAGCCTGTTTCAGAGTCTGTCACTCCCTCTCTCTCTGACCCTCCCCTGCTCACGCTGTCTCTCTCTCTCTCCTAGAAATAAATAAAACATTTAAAAAAATTTTTAAAAAGAGAGCCGTGGTGTTATTAAAAGAGTACTTGTTTTTTCATTTTTCATTAGTTTAAAACTTTTCAATGCAGTAGATTAGACCTTTTTGATGTATATTTGTGTGATTTTTAACACATGTAGGTTCTTGTAACTGTCGTCACAGGACAGGAATAGTTCTGTCACCTTTGTGCTTAAACTCTCATCTTTTGTATCATTTGGCAACCACTGATCTATTTTACTTTGTAGTTTTGCCTTTTCTGGAGCGCCATACAAGTGAATTTTTATAATATGTAGCCTTTGAGACGGACTTCTTTGACTCAGCACAATGGCTTGAAATTTATCCATGTTCTGTCAAAATATTCATAGCTTTTTATCGCTAAGTAATATTCCATTATATGGATGTGCTAACCATTCACCAGTTAAAGGACATCTGGATTGTTTCCAGCTGTTAATGATTATGAATAAAACTATAAACGATTGTGTATGTATAGGTTTTTTCCTGTGGACAAAAGTTGTTATTTCTCTAGGACAGATACCAAGTGGTAGATTTGCTGAGTTATGTGGTATATGTTTAATTATGTAAAAAACTGTCAGCCTGGCTTGTAGAGTGGCTGCACCATTTTGCGTATCCACAAGCAACATAACTCCCATACTTTCTTGGATTGTCTGTTTTACTAATGTTGGATTTTGAGGGTTCTTTTTGTGTCCTGGGTATAAAACTGTGTTGGCTCTGTGATTTGCAAATGTTTTCTCCTAGTTTATAGCTTGATTTTTCTTTCTCTTAATAGTGGCTTTCGCAGAACAAGAGGGCTTTTTATTAGTTTAGCAACTTTTTTTTTTATGGATTATGCTTTTGGAGTCATGCCCTGAGAGCTCTTTGTCTAATTAACAGTCATGAAGATTTTTGTCTTGTGTGTTCTTCTAAAAGTAATAGGTTTTATATGTCATATTCATATATATGATCTATTTTGAGTTAACATTGTCTAAGATGTAAAGGGTGGTCAGATATTTTTGTGTTGGTTTTTATTTTTGGATAGAAATACCCAGCTGTTCCAATACCACTAATTGAAAAGTCTGTCTTCACTGTACTGACTTGCCCTTGTACCTTAGCCATATTTGTGTAGGTTTTTCTATGGACTCTGTTCTGTTCTATTGATGTTTGTGTCTATTCCTTCACCAGTCGGTCCACGGTCTTCATTACTGTGGCTTTACAGTAAGTCAAGTTTGTTTTTTTGTTTTTTCTTTATCAAAATTGTTCTGTCTAGGTTTTTTTTCCCCCTACATATAATCTTTAGCATCATCTTGTCCATATATCTGTAAGAAATCCTGATGGGGGTGCCTGGGTGATTCAGTCGGTTAAACATCTGACTTTCTTCAGGTCATGATCTCACGGTTGGCAGGTTCAAGCCCCACATTGGGCTCTGTGTTGACAGCTTGGAGCCTGGAGCCTTCCTTCCAATTCTGTCTCTCTCTCTCTCTGTCTCTCTGTCTCTTAAAAATAAATAAACATTAAAAGAAAAGAAAAGAAATCCTGATGGAGTTTTTATTGGAATTGCTTTCAATCCTTAGGTCAGTTTGATGAGAATTTACATCTTAACTATATCAAGTCTTACAATACATGAACATGGAGTATCTTTTTATTTACTTAGGTCTTCGATTTCCTTCATCAGCGTTATGTAGTTCTCAGCATACACACCCTTCATATATTTTGTTAAATTTATATCTAAGTATTTCTTTTTGGTGCTGTTGTAAATGCAATTTTGTTTGTAATGTTTTTTATTTATTTTTGAAAGAGTGTGAGCCGGGTAGGGACAGAGAAAGAGGAAGACCGAGGGTCTGAAGCAGGCTCTGTGCTGACAGCAGAGAGCCAAGTGCAGGGCTTGAACTCATGAACCATTAGATCATTACCTGAGCTGAAGTCGGATACTCAATTGACTGAGCCACTCAAGTGCCCCGTGAATGCTATTTTAAAAACTTTTTCTTTCTGGGGCGCCTGGGTGGCTTAGTCGGTTAAGCGTCCGACTTTCGCTTAGGTCATGATCTCGCGGTTCGTGGGTTCGAGCCCCACGTCGGGCTCTGTGCTGTCAGCTCAGAGCCTGGAGCCTGTTTCAGTCTGTGACTCCCTCTCTCTCTGACGCTTCCCTGCTCACGCTGTCTCTCTCTCTCTCTCTCTCTACTAGAAATAAATTTAAAAAAAAAAATTAAATTTTTCTTTCTAATTTTTTATTGCTAGTATACAGAGATATCATTGACTTTTATATGTTAACCTATTCTGTGACTTTATGAAACTCACTGCTTCTGGTAATTTTTCTGTAGATGGCTTGGGATTTTCTACATAGACATTGATGTTGTTTGTGAATAGAACAGTTATTTCTTGCTTTCCAGTCTTTTTTTTTTTCTCCTTGCCTTATTTAACTGGCTAGGACTTCCTGTATTGTATTGATTAGGAGTGGTGAGAATGAATATTCTTTTCTGATCTTGAAGGGAAAACATTTAGTCTTTCACCATTAAGAATGAGGTTAACCATGGGTTTTTTTATAAAGGCTCTTTATCAGGTTGATGGAAGTCTGCTTCTCTAAGTGGTTCCATGAAAGTTGTTTGAATCATGAATGATGTTGAATTTTGTCATGTTTTTTTCTGTGTTGTTTGATATGACCATGCAGTTTTCCTTTTTTTGTCTCTTACTGTGATGTATTATATTGATTGATTTTAAAAGTTTGAATAATCTTGCATTCCCAGGGAAGCCCCATTTGGTTGTGTGGTGTGTATTCTTCTATGTTGCTAGATGTGATTTTCGAAATTTTGTTAAACATCTTTGTATTTATGTTTATGATGGATTTGATCTGTAGTTTTCTTGTACTGCTTGTGTCTGATTTTAGTATCAAAGTAATGTTGGCCCAAAAAGAGTTGGGAAGCTTTCCCACCACTTCTCTTTTCTGGAAGAGATCATGTGGAATTGTGGGAGCTTTTTGTGTGTTTTTTCAGAATGTTTCACACTATGATTTCAGTTTCTTTAATAGATATGGGACTATTCAGGTTATCCATTTCCTTTTGAGGGAATGTTAGTACTTTGTGGCTTTCAAGGAATTGTTAATTTCATTAACTTGTTGGATTTATGGGCATGTAATTATCTAGCATTCCCTTACTGTCTTTTTTATCTCAAATTTGTAGTAATTCCCCTTTTTCACTTCTGATATGGTAATTGTGTCTTTTTTCTTTGCCAGTGTATCTAGGGGTTTAATCTGTCTTTTTAAAAGAACTAGCTTTTGATTTAATTGATTTTTTTTTAATGTTTTATTTCTAGGAGAGAGAGAGAGAGAGACAGTGTGAGCAGGGGAGGGTCAGAGAGAGAGGGAGATACAGACTCTGAAATAGGCTCCAGGCTCTGAGCCAGCAGTCAGCACAGAACCCGACGCGGGGCTCGAACCCACGAACCGTGAGATCATGACCTAAGCGAAAGTCGGACGCTTAACCGACTAAGCCACCCAGGCGCCCTGATTTAATTGATTTTTATCTGTTTTTCTCTTTTCAGTTTTATGGATTTTGTGCTCTGTGTTACTTCTTTCCTCCTGCTTGCTTTAGATTTTACTTTTTTTCTTGTTTCTTAAGATAGAAACTTAAATTGTTTGAGACCTTTTTTTTTTAATTTTTTTTTTTTTTTTTTTTTTTTTTTTTAAGTAATCTCTACACCCAATGTGGGCTCAAACTTATAACCCTGATATTAGCAGTTGCGTACTACAGACTGAGCCAGCCAGATGCCCAAAAGAGTTTTCTTTTTCTTCTTTTTTTTAAGTTTATTTATTTATTCTGAGAAAGTGAGAGCTTGCTCACATGTGTGGGCATGCAAGCAGTAGGGGGCAGAGAGAGAGGGAGAAAGAGAGAGAATCCAAAAGAGGCTCTGCATTGTCAGTACAGAGCCCTACGTGGGGCTTGATCCCACAACCCTAGGATCATGACCTCGGTGGAAATCAAGAGTCAGACACTTAACGAACTGAGCCACCCAGGTACCCCCAAGACCTTTCTTTTTTAAGATAAGCACGTAATGCTATAAATTTCCTTCTAATCACTGTTTTAGCTACATCTGACAAATTCTGAGACTTTGAATTAAGCAAAAATGAAACATCTACTTTCCCTGGAGTCTTAATGTTTTGCTCATGGTTATTTAGAAATATGTTTTGATTTTCAGGTGTTTGAATTTTTTCTGTTATCTTTTTGTTATCGATTTCCCAGTTAATTATATTATGGTTAGAAAACATACTTTGAATGATTTCAATTCTTTTAAATTTGTTAAAAACTTTTTTTACTTTTTTAATGTTTATTTATCTTGTGAGACAGGGAGGGGAGAGAGCGTGTGAGCAGGGGAGGGGCAGAGAAAGAGAGATACAGAATCTGAAGCAGGCTTCAGACCCTGAGCTATCAGCACAGAGCCCAACACACGAGGCTTGAATTCACAAGCCGTGAGATCATGACCTGAGCCACCCAGGTGCCCCTAAATTTGTTAAAAATTTTAAATAGCCTAGGATATGGTTTATCTTGGTGAACATTTCACATACCATGAAAAGAATATACTGCTGTTTGCTAGTTTTCTATAGATGTCAGTTAGATGGAGCTGGTTGATGATGGTGTTCAGATTTTCTGTGTCCTTGCCAGTACTTTTATGCTTTTTGTATCTATTATTGAGAGAGGAGTGTTGAAGTCTCCAACCGTAGTTGTGGATTTTTCCAATTGTGCTTTGAGTTCTATCGGTTTTTGCATGTGTTTTGAGGCTCTGTTGTTAGGTTTGTACCTATTTAGGATCATTGTATCTTCATGGTGAATCGATATTATTATATAATCTTCTCTTTATCTGTGGTAACTTCACTTGTTTTCAGGTCAGAATTATTCTCTGTCTGACTTATATAGCCACTGCAGTTCATGATATATCTTTTTCTATCCCTTTACTTTTGACTTGCCTTTATCATTTTTAAAGTGAGTTTCTTTTGATAGCATGTGGTTGGGTCATTTTTTTTTTTAATCCATTCTGGTAAACTGTTTTTTTGTTGATAAATTTATTTCAGCATAAGTTGTAGTGTACACTGTTCTTTATATTAAGTGTAGTTAATTACTCCATGATTATTTACATTCTAATATGTAAATTACCAATACTTGTTAGCTTAACTTATATGTAATTACGTTAAGTGTAATTATTCATGTGTTTGAATTTGTCTCCCATTTTATTTTTTTGTGTGTTCCCTCTGTTTCCCATCCTTGGATTTCCTATTCTCTTTCTTTTGGATTGTTTGATTTTAAGAATTTATCTATTTAGTTCTTGGTTATATCTCTTTGTATAGGTTTTTGGTGGTTTCTCTAGGGATTATAGTATACATACCATCATACATCCACAGTCTACTTAAAATTGGCATTTTATCACATCAAGTGATGGGGGGCCGTGTAGGCCCCCTTATCTCCCCACTCATGTGGTGTAGTGGTCATCTACTTTTGTTGAAAATCCCATCAGACAATGTTAGGAATTTGGCTTTCAACTGTTGGACACACTTAAAGAACTTAAAAGAAGAATTGTCTATTACATGTTAGCCCAATATTTGCCATATCTGTTGGTGTTCCTTCCTTCCTAAAGTTCGGTTATTATTTCTATTATGTCACCAGCATCTCAAAGATCCCTCTAACATTTCTTCTAGAGCAGGACTGCTATCAGAGAACTTTAATCTTCTCAATAATATTCCATCTAAGTCTTTATTTTGAAGCATTTTTCATTTGATAGAGAATTTGAGGTTGATTGTTCTTTTCTCTTACATTTTAAAAGTTCTGTTTTGCTGCCTCTGGCCTCCATGATTTCTAGGAGAAATCTGCAGCCTTGGAATCATTATTACCTTATATTTAGCATCTTTTTTATAGCTGCTTTTGAGATTCTTTCCCTGTCTTTAATGTCCAGCAGTTTGGCTATAGTGTTTGTTCCCGAGGTTCACTGAGCTTTTTGATTTTCGAAATTTGGTTTTTGGCCATTTTGGGAGGAAGTTTTCAGCCATTGTTCTTTCACTTTTTTTTTTTTTTTGACTTTTTGGTACTTCTTTCCCTTTCTTCTGAGATTTTAATGCCCCAGATGCATCTTTGTCATTGCCCTGCAGATCTTTGAGGCTCTAATGTACTTTGGTCTAATTTTTTTTCCTGTTATACAGTTTGGAAATTTTCTATTCATATATCTGAATTCACTGATTCTTTACTCTGTCATTTCTATCATGCTGTGAGTCCAGTGAATTTTAACCTTGTGTGTGTGTTTGTGTGTGTTCATGTTCTAAAGCCTCCATTTGTTTCTCCTCCCCCTCCTCCCTCCCCCTCCTCTCTCTTGTTTCTCTGCTAAGTTTGTCTTTCCATTTGTTTCAAGAGTATTTGACCTTACTTCTTGGAACATGGTTATTAAAAAGAAATCTTCGTTCTATAATTCCACCATCTGTATATCTGTATCATCTTACTTTTCTTTTCCCTTGTGAGATAATGGGATTTTTCTGGGTTTTTATATGGCAGTTAATTTTGGATTGTGTTATGGACAGTTTGACTTACATAATACTGGGTCATGTATGGATCCTGTAAAGAATGTTGAATTTTTCCTTTAGCAAGAAAGTCACCTGGTTAGGTTTAGCCAAGTTCCAATTAGCATTCTGTAGCCTGTGGTTCCAGAATCCATTTAGTTTTGGATTTTGTTTGTATATATGCCTGCTAGTTTCCAGTCTGGGACCTGACCAGTGGAAAGGTCATAGTTTAGTTCTCAGACCCATTGGTATGCTGTTACAGTCAAGTCCACACACGCCCCGTTCACGTATGAGCCCAGGATTACACACACAACTTAACGTGCTCTTCATGAGCCTTCTTCTTTTCTGCCATTTCTCTAACAGCTTCTGGTGCCTAGGGGACCCTACCTTCCTGGTTGTTTGGCTAGAAAGTTGGGGCTTTACTTTCCACAACTGTGTCAGCCTCTGTGGCCAAGCAGCCAGAGGACAGTGGGTAAAAGAAAGAGGGATTCTCCTCTTCTTACTGGGACAGTTTCTCTGTCAAAGAGCTTTTGGAGCCTGCCCGGGTGCTGCTGCCATTGCCTGGGCACCGAGACTGGAGTGAAAAAGAAAGCCCAGGAGACTTCCCTCACTCTCGCTATCCGTATGAACCCCCGTCCTGCTCCTCAGACTAGAAATAGAGGGCTTCTCTGGAGCTTTTTCTTTGTGCGTCCATGTGCAGGTTCAGCTTTTGAGTCCAGGCCAGGAGGTACTGGGGAAACAGTGGGAAACGGCTCTGCTATGGTGGCACTTTGAGTTCTGGTTTCCCTTCTCAGTCTGCCTGCCTGCTGCCGTTTCCCAGTCCTCAGGTACATTTGTCTAGTGTTTTAGTTGCATTCTGTGGGGTGGGTGGGCTGTATTTATTTCATCTTGACCCAGTCCTTAGGATATTTCAAAGCAAATTAAAGAATGAGTTTCCTCTATGGATTTTCTATTTTCCCTTTAAGAAGCAAAGATATTAGGAAGATGGTGATCTAACACCTGCCTCTAAGGTTCCTGTTGTAATCATTTTCATTGTATTAAAACTTCTCGAGCCTCAGAAGGTGGCCATAAAGGAATTCATAATGGCCTACTGCTTTTGTTACTAAAGATTGATGATATTAAGAACTCAGAATTGCTGTCTAATTTCTTCTGAGTAACTTCTTTAGAATCTACTGGTGTTTTGTACTTCCATTGAAGTAGATACTAAGTTGAGTGCCTGGGTGGCTCAGTTGGTTAAGCGTTTGACTCTTGATATGTGCTCCAGTCATTGATCTCACAGTTTGTGGGTTCGAGCCCCAAGTTGAGATCTTTCTACTTTGTTAATGTCAGCATTTATAGCTGTAAATGCCTCTCTTGATACTGGTTTTACTGCTTCTCATTTTGGTATGTTGTGTTTTCATTTGTCCCAAGATTTTAAAGTAGGCTACATGCCTAGCATGAGGCTTGAACTCACCATCCCAAGATCAAGAGTTGCATGTTCTAGTGACTAAGTCAGCCAGGTACCCCAGTGTCCAGATATTTTTTAAATTTCCTGATGTATTTTTTTAACTTATTTATTGTTCAAGAGTATATTGTTTAATTTTCACATATTTTTGAATTCTCCAGTTTTCTCTTTGCTTTTGATTTCTGGGTTTATTCCATTGCTGTTGGCAAAGATACTTGTTATGATTTCTGTCTTAAATTTAAAACCTGTTTTTGGCTTAACATGCGATCTGTCGTAGAGAGTGATCTGAATGTGTTAAGAAGAATGTATATCCCTTCTGCTGCTGTAAGGTGGAATCTTCTGTATATGTCTCTTAGGTCCTTTTGGTCTGTGGTGGTGTTTGAGTCCTCTGTTTCCTTCCTGATTCTCTGTCTGGATATTCTGTATCCATTATTGAAAATGGGGTATTGATGTCTTCTATTATTGTATTGGTGCTTATTTCTTCCTTCACTTTTGTCAGTGGTTGATTTAATATTTAGATGCTCTGATGTTAGGTACATATGTATTTATAATTGTTAAGTCTTCTAGGTGGATTGACCCTTTTATCATTGTCTCTTGTGACAGTTGTTGACATAAAGGGGTTTTTTTGTCTGATAAAGGTTAGTCCCCTTTCCCCTACAATTTTTTGGTTACTATTTGCATGGAATATCTTTAACATCCCTTCACTTTGAGCCTGTGTGTGTCCTTAAATCTCAAGTGAGTCTCTTGGGGTGCCTGGGTGGTTCAGTTGATTAAGTGTCTGACTATGGCCCAGGTTATGAGCTCATGAACTGTGAGTTTGAGCCTCTTGTTGGGCTCTGCTGACAGCTCAAAGCCTGGAGCCTGTTTTGGACTCTATCTCTGCTCATGCGCGCGCGCTCGCGCGCTCGCTCTCTCTCTCTCTCTCAAAAATAAACATTAAAAAAAAATGAGTCTCTTGTAGACAGCATGTAATGGGATCTTGATTATTTAAATAAAAATACATTCAGCCTATGTCTTTTGGGGAGTTTAATCCATTTACATTTAAAGTAATTATTGATAGGGTAGAATTTACTGTTGCCATCTTGTCATTGTTTTTGTGAATGGCTTTTAAGTCTTTTTCCCTCTTTTCATCTCTTGTTGTCTTCCTTTGTGTTTCCTTGTTCTTAGGTAGTGATACACTTAAGATTTCTTTCTCATTCTTTTGCATATCTTCTGTAGATGTTTTTATTGTGGTCACCACAGGACTTAAGATCTTATCGAAATCTATTTTAGGCTGATAACAACTTTAGTCACATACAAAAACTATGTTTTTTGCTTCTCCCTGGCCTGACCCTCACCCCAGCACTTTCTTAAGCCATTTAAAATTTTTGTACATAAAGGTTTTTTTCTGTAAAAATAGGGATAATAATCTATCCTAAGAAAAATCTATTAAAGTATGGTTTGCATACCCATAGAGAGTCCCTGAGAATTTTTTCAACAGGGTACATGTAGTCCCAACTGTTTGCACAATAATTCTGAGATGTTGTCTTTTTCACTGTGTTGACATTTGTAGTGACGGTGCAAAGGCAGTTGTGGAAAAACCCGCTGCCCTTGGGCCAAATTGTACTAATACTCATTTTGTGCTGCCATGTACTCCCAGTAAAACTGTCAGTTTTACTTAAAGATGTCTTTGGGGAAGTAGGTAATTAACTTTATTAAATCTAAACTCTGGGGAATATGTATTTTTTTAAGATATAAATGTTTTTATTTTATTTTCAAGTTTTTATTCAAAGTCCAGTCGTTAACTTACAGTGTAATACAAGTTTCAGGAGTGCGGTTCAGCACCTCTGTGCGACAACCAGTGCTCATCACAGCGTGGGTGTGTGGTTTTGTTTCTGTGAGCTCAATTAGCTGCTTTTTTTAATGGAATACCATTTTTACTCCAAAGAATGACTGTGGTTACAGACTTGAGTATTTGCCAGATATTTTCTTGGAAATGAATGAATCGAGCTTGACATTTCATGGAAAACAGCCGACCGTATTTGTTGCCTATGGTAAAGTTTAAGCTTTTCAAGTGAAAATTAGAATTTTGGAAAACTACGCTATGCTTTGACAGCTTTAAAGAGTGTTCTGATGTTTGGTGATATTAATGATGTGATTTTTTTTTCTTTAATTTTTTTAATAGTTTATTTTTTAATTTTTGAGACAGAGAGAGACAGAGCATGAGCGGAGGAGGGGCAGAGAGAGAGGGAAACACAAAATCTGAAACAGGCTCCAGGCTCTGAACTGCCAGCACAGAACCCGATGTGGGGCTCAGACCCACGAACAGCAAGATCATGACCTGACCCGAAGTCGGATGCTTAACTGACTGAGCCACCCAGGTGCCCTGTGATTTTTTTTTTTTTTTTTACACTAGATGATGCAGGGTATCAACATTCGGAAGATCTACATAAGTCAGTGAACCAATATTTTCCAAAATACTCAAAAAAATATATGATGTTGGGGCACCTGGTGACTCAGTCGGCTGAATGTCCAACTCCATCTTAATTTAGGCTCAGATCATGATCTCACAGCTTGTGAGATTGAGCCCCACCCGTGAGCCTGCTTGGGATTCTCTCTCCCCCTCTCTCTAGCCTTCCCCCCCTCTCTTGTACTCTCTCAAAAATTATAAGCATTTAAAATTTCTAAAAAATATGTATGATGTAATAAAAATCATGACTTAAAGATATACTAAAGGGAGATACACCATTTGATTTTAATATAACAGACAAGTTCACTGATAGGGTTTGCACTTCTACCATTCTAACTTACCTTTAAGAAATTACCAATTGTCACATTTTGGTGTAGTATCAAGAATTTATCCACAGTGATCTCAAACAGCTATTAAAATAGTCCTTTTCCCATCTGTGCCTATCTGAGGCGAGATTTTCTTAATATAAGTAAAAGAAAACCATTCCTCTGTTCACAACACTTGTGACACCAAACATGTGGACTTTCCACATCAAGTACTTCTCCAGTTCTCTGTGGGCAATAACTGGGAGTCCTACCGTTTAATTCATTCTGGCCATAACTACGTGGAGTTAGCACAGACCTCACAGGTTAAGGGCGCAGTTCCACAGGATTGCTGCCCGCTTCAGATGCCAGTTGCAAATGACAAGTACAGTTGTCATCTGTACTTCTGGCCAACCAGCTACAAATCTGGGATTTCCACAACTTCTCCTTGTGTTCAATAATCTGTTATAATAGCTGACAGAACATTTTACTTACATTTACTGTTTTATTTTAAAGTACATCATAGGGCATCTGAGTGGCTCAGTTGGTTAAGTGAAACCTTTGGTTTCAGCTCAGGTCATGATCTCACAGTTTGTGAGTTTGAGTCCCATGACAGGCTCCAGGCTGACAGCCTATGTCTCTGAGGGGTTGGGGTGTGCCACCCTCCCAGCACATGGATGCATTCACCAACCTGGAAGCTCTGAATCACTTCATCTAGGGTTTTCATGGTTCTACAATCTGGGCACGTTTGATTAAATTATTGACCATTGGAGATTAACATGATGACCCTCAGCCCCTCTACCCTCCCTGGAGGTTGGGGAGTGGGGCTGAAAATTCCAGTTCTGTGACCACACAGTGTGTTCCTCTGGCAACCAGCCCCATTCTGCAAGTTACCTCATTACCATAAACTTTCCTATAGTGGAAAGGGGCTTATTATGAATAGCAGACTATGTTCCTCTCACCCCTACTGCTCAGGAAATCGCAGAGGTTGGTTTTAGAAGCTCTGTGCCAGGAATCAGAATGAAGAGTGTGTGGTGGTACCACCACATCAGAATATACTTGAGCCGACACAGAATAGACAGCAGATTGAGTGCCAAAGCAGATAACGAAAATCCAACAGTTTGCTATCAGGACAGAAATATAAAACAGTGCCCTCTTCTCACTAATTTTTTCAGTTTGGAAAATCAGGGGGTTTTTTTCCGCCATAAAAATAGTCTGTATGTTAACTTATAACAGATTTAATATTGTTAATTTTAACTGAATAAATATTTTTTTTCTTATTTGCATTTCTAATACTTTAATACCTATAGATAAAACTCACATTAACAAAAGCTCTTTAGGTTCTTCAGTTTAACTTAAGGTTACAAAGAAGTCCTGAGACTAAAACGTTTGATATCTATTGTTTTAACCTTCTAGGGTTGTTGAAAGTCGAAGGAATGTATTCATAAACTTGAAATCATTTTCTAAAATATATATTTTTTAATGTTATTTATTTTTGAGAGAGAGAGACAGAGTGCAAGCAGGGGAGGGGCAGAGAGAGGGAGACACAGAATCTGAAGCAGGCTCCAGGCTCTGAGCCATCAGCACAGAGCTGGACCTCACGAACTAAGAGATCATGACCTAAGCTGAAGTCATTGACGCCCAACCGACTGAGCCACCCAGGTGCCCCATTTTGTAAAATATTTTAAGTGTGGATTTATAAATAATGTTGGAGCTCTTGCTGTTAACATTGCTGTGCAAGTCCCTCGACTTGGGATTTTGGAGAAGAGACGTGGAAAGAGACCATGCATAAATAATTGCTATTAAGGAGCAGTCGATTAGTTTAGATGAGGAGTAGGGGGCGGGACTCACGTCTTCTGAATTAACTTCTCTGTTCCACAGACCAGTGAAGAAGCAACATTGTTTTGTCCCATACCTATTTTTATATGTATGTATATTTGTAATAAATATGGATGTATTTGTGTGTGTGCACACACACGCTTGGGCATACAGCAGACAGCCCTGCTGTTCAAGATTATAGTCCATTCCTGGTCCAGGTTGCGCTTTGAGTTTTGAAGTTGTCACCTTCTTCCCTTGCAGGTATAGAACAAGATGCAGTGAATACTTTTACCAAATACATATCTCCAGATGCTGCTAAACCAATACCGATTACAGAAGCAATGAGAAATGACATCATAGGTAAGCAGTGCTCAAAGCTATGGTCAAAAAAATGTCTAGTTTTGGTTATTAAGAGAATCTTTTATGAACATGAAATTCAACATATCCCTTCTTAATCTGTTTTCAGAGTACTTTATTATATCATCTGTAGCTCACTTAAAAATTTTCTCTTAATAGGTAAGACACAAATTCTTAGACTTTGGCTCAAATAACAACAGCACCAAAAACCATTGTAAGGACTTTCTATGCACAAACTCTAACCTTCTAAAAACCTTGCAGTTATAAATACAGTTACTATTTTATAAATGAGGACTCTGAAGCACAAAGAGGGTAAGTTATTTGCCCACAGGTAAATCAGACACAGCAGAGTCCGGATTTGAAAATAGACCACTACAGGGGCACCCGGAGGGCTCAGTCGGTTAACCTCCCGACTTCGACTCAAGTCATGATCTTGCGGTCCAGGCGTTCGAGCCCTGCCTCAGGCCCTTGTGCTGACAGCTCAGAGCCTGGAGCCTGCTTGGGATTCTGTGTCTCCCTCTCTCTGCCCCTCCCCTGCTCATGCCCTGTCTCTCTCTCTTCCTCTCTCTCTTAAAAATAAAAGCATTTAAAAAGCGGGGGGGGGTTATGCCACTACACATTGACTGGTATGCTACTTGGCAATGTTTTTCATACTGTAAATTCAGCCCAGTCTCCTCATAACCACACCCTCCTGCCAAAAAAAAACCTAGAATAGAAAAATCAAAGTGCTTCACGGCAGTAAGGGCAAACCTTATTTCAGGAAATTGTTTTCATCATATATTCTTGTATGTATGTATATACTGTGTCATGTAAATTTATTTGTCTCTCTGTAGGTCGTAGTAAAAAAAAAAGTTTTTACTGAATTGTATCAGAAGGACCTTAGAGGCACCTGTAATCACAGATGAAAGGGGTTTGTTTATTCATTAAACAAATATTATTATATTCCCATCAAGTCCTGATACTGAGTTTTCTATTTTTATTACAGACACTTCATATTTTTGATTTATGAAATCTAGCATATTATTCTTCTCCTTGCAGATTCTTCCCAGCATGGGGCTCTTTCATTCTTCACCATGGATACTTTGCATTCATTCATTATTGGAGACAGCAAAACCTTTCCCTGTCTAGGCTGTGGGTCTTAATTTGGCCGCACGCCTCCCAGGGAAGAGCTCTTGGCTGTTTTGGGGCTTGTCAGATGCGCTCCCATTGTTTTCCTTTTCCTCCCTCACAGACACCCTCCTACAGGCCTTGTGTTTGTCCCCATTTGCTTGTATTTTGAGCTTTCACCCAGTTCTGTTGCAAATGTTGTCCTTGGATTTTGGCCTTTCTATGCAGTTCCTCTGCTTTTATGTGGGGATTTGTCTCAGCTATCTTCCACACTTCTCTAGACCAGCATTTCCTGTGCAGTAGTACAGCTGGGGTGTGCTAGCTGATTAGAATTTGGCTGTTTGAGGAATTGATTGACTAGTGATTCCTTTGGGGATTTGTTTGTAGTAGTGAATAACCAAACTATACAGGGGTAGGGGAGAAAAGAGGGATGGGGTTCAAATAAAATATTTAAAAATGAAATGTCACTTCTTCAATTCTTTTTTTCTTCCTTTTCTTTATCAAATTAATGATATAATCCCATGAGGGGAAAAAATTTTTTTGAAGTATAAGTTGATAACATTTAGTGATCAAGAGATCTGAGAAAGTTAAAATGTTAATCACCTGTGTTTTTAGACCGTTTTTCCTCTTTGAACCTCATTCTTCTGAATCCTAGCCCATTTTCTACTCTTTCAGTTAGAATATTCTTTTTTTTTTTTTTTTTTAATGTTTGGTTATTTTTGAGAGAGAGACAGCAAAAGGGAGGAGCAGAAAGAGAGGGAGACACTGAATCCAAAGCAGGCCGCAGGCTCTGAGCTGTCAGCACAGAGCCCGACGCGGGGTTGAACTCAGGAGCCATGAGATCATGACCTGAGCTCAAGTCAGATGCTCCACTGACTGAGCCACCCAGGCGCCCCTGGAATACTCTAATACAGCTCTACTTCGAGTACATTACAGCTGGAAGAAGTCTGCACTTGAGCTGTTACTATGTATCCCACCTGCCTAGTTTTGTTGTAAATTTTATCCATGGCTTTCTGATATTGCTGGCTCATTACTCCCTGTTTATATGGGGACTCGAAAAACCCCAAAACTGTGCTTACACTGCCTCCTTCATCTTCTGTAAATCCTTGAAGTGGTAGAATTTTAAAAATATTTTGAAGGTACAGCTGATAGATTTTGCTGATGGTTTGAAATTGAGAAGTGTGAGAGGGAAAAAGGAATTAAGCATGACTTCATGTTTTTCTGTTTGTTTTTTAAACCTTAATAATGGGACACCTGGCTGTCTGTCGGTTGAATTTACATTCAACTCTTGATTTCAGCTCAGGCCATGATCCCAGGGTCGTGGGATCAAGCCTTGCTTTGGGCTCCGTGTGGGGCTTGGAGCCTGCTTGAGATTCTCTCTCCCTTTCCCTCTGCCCCTCTCCCCTGCTTGCTCACTCGCTTGCTTGCTCATGTGCTCTCACTCTCAAATAAACAAACCTGAATAACTAAGAGAATGGAATTGCCATTTATAAGATGAGAGAGATTATGAGGGTAATGGTTTAGGGAGGAAATCAGGAGTTTGGGTTTTCACTAAACGGCGAATGTCAAGTATGCAGTTGGATATCTGCACTAGGAGTTCATGAAAGAGGTCTAGGTTGAAGATATGTGTTTAGAAGTCATCAGCCTATAGATGGTTTAGAGCCATGGATAACATTACCCTCGAAGTATGATGAGTGAAGACGAAGAGGTCTAATAAGCACTGAGTTGTGGGACAGACCTTATATTTACAAGTCTGGTGGGTGAGGAAGAACTAGCAGAGATTCAGAAGTAACAGCCATAAAGGAGGCCCTGCTTTATCAACTCTGTCTCAGGACAGTAGTTTTCTGGAAGCCAAGTGAAAAAATGTTTCTGGGAGTAAAGGAGTGATCAAAGGTGCGTTAAATCCTCCTGAGAGGTTAAGTAAGATGAGTACTGGGAATGGAAGGGACTTGCCAACCCTGTGGTTAAGTCTTCTTTTCGCGGGACCACTAGAGATGGAAACTTAATCGGAGGAGTCTTGGAATAGAAGGTGGAGTGGAGACAGCAAGTATGAGCAACTCTTCGAGGCATCTTGCTCCGAAGATAAATTGGAAGGGGATAGTAAGTCAAGAACCAATGGTTTGTGTTTCTGTGATGATGTGTTATACGCACATAAGGTATAGCATGTAAACCAGTTCGTATGTGTAGCGTAAAGACAGACCGTATAGCCGATGAATATGAGACAGCAGCAAAGAAGCAATACAGGAGGCTGAGGGAACAGTTGCTGTAAGAAAGAAATCTTGAGGCAAGAGGAAAGGGTCCGGTGCTCAAATGCAGAGTGTGTGGGTAGAGGTGCAGGAGAGTTGTTAGATGTGGTGAGAGGTGATGGAAATAATTTTCGGATTGCTTCTGTTTTCTTAATGAAGTAGGAACCAAAGTAATCAGCAAAGAGAATTAGAAGAGGCATTAAGATGTTTACCGAGAGGGAAGATGTGTGTTGCCCGGCAGACTATGAGAGTAAATGGCCCAGGAAAGTGTAGTATGATCCTTGGATTTTCATTAAGGTCCACTAAGGTCATGAACTTCAAATGAAACCAGCCATCATGGGCAGGAGGGTTTCAGCCATGTTTGATGGCTGGCTAACCAGCTTACTGACTTGCTGCAGTTTACTTAGGCAATTCCTAATTGTTGCACATTTTATGTTTCTAACAATTAACATTTTGCTAAACTTTTTTACAGATAAACCTTTTTACAAATCCATAACTCTTTAGGTTGCAGTCTTAGAATTGCTCATGGAAAGGGCATGTTTATTTTTAAAGGTTATGCTAGAAACTGCCAGAATGCCCTCCGAAAAAGTATATACCAGTATTTTCTGACTAACGCTAGTGTTCGTTTTCCTGCATCCTTGCTCTGGCAAGGCAATGTAGTGTGACACAGTTACACACATGCATTGCTAACAATTTTGTCCCAGTTTGCTAGATAAAAGGTGGGGTGCCTCGTTATTCTAATTTGTAGTTATATTTATTTGATTACTGGTGAGCATCCATATCTTTGCATATTGGTCACTTGATAATTTGTTCTTTTTTAAAAATTTATTTTTTTTACTGATCTCTACACCCAACATGAGGCTTGAACTCATAACCCCGAGATAAGAGTGTCATGCTCTTCTGACTGAGGCACCCCTGTCTTTGTTCTTTTGTAAACTGTCTTTTCATGTCTCTACTCATTTTTCTTTCAGGACATTTCTTACTAGTTTATAGGAGCCCTTGATATACGAATGATAATAATCTGTCACATACAGAGTAAACTGTCATTCATGCCGTGAATATTTTGCATCAGTTTGCCATTTTGTTTCGGAGGTGTTCTAATGTATAAAAATTAATTTTAGGGGCGCCTGCGTGGCTCAGTCGGTTGGTTAAGTGTCCGACTTCGGCTCAGGTCATGATCTCCCAGTTCGTGGGTTCGAGCCCCGCATCAGGCTCTGTGCTGGCAGCTAGCTCAGAGCCTGGAGCCGATTTCAGATTCTGCATCTCCCTCTCTCTCTGACCCTTCCCTGCTCATGCTGTCCCTCTCTCAGAAATAAAACATTTAAAAAATTTTGTTTTTAAGTTAATGTTGTTTAATCTTTCAATTTCTGCTTGTGTATATACGCTACCTCAAGATTAGCTGTGCATTCTTAGCTCCATTTAAAACTTCCTGGTTCGTATGCCTTTACCTTTATCTCTTTGATTCACAGAGGTGTGTAGTTTGGATTTAGTAGAAATGTATTTACCATTTCTCTTACAGCCAAGATCTGTGGAGAAGATGGACAGGTGGACCCCAACTGTTTCGTGGTGGCCCAGTCCACCGTCTTCCGTGCAATGGAGCAAGAGTAAGTGGATTATACACTTTACCATTTGCATTTTCTGAATTTGGTTTCATGCAACTAAAAATGAACTATCTTTGAGGACTTACGTATTTTTAATATTTATGGGATCTTGGAGGCATACTCATGCTTTAAGACTACCTTGGTCAGTGGTGCCTTTTAAATATAAATTGTGTGAACTCTTAAAAATAAAACACGTGTTCATTTTTAATGTTAATTTTTCCTAAGTTAAAAGAATTTGTTTTTAATTCTGAAGTCATTTGGGGGTGATGTGGGTGTAGTGTGACTATTAGAATTGATTTATTTATTTAAACAATGCATGTGTTCAGGTGGATATCCTATCTGTCAGTGCATGCTTTAGGCCTCATGGATACTATTAGTACTAAATCCACATAGATTTATTGAAACAGCCTCCAAAGTTGTTGTTGTTTTTAATTACTGCTGCATGCCCTTAAAAAAAAAAATCTATGTATTGATTCATTTAGTATGTCTGAAAAGAGTGCTCTGCGCAAGGCACAGTTAGATACACTGCCTGCTTTGAAGAAAATTAGAGCCTAATAAGAGAAATAGGGCATGGTCTTTGGTTACTGTAATACGAGGTAGCATGTGTCACATATCAGAGGAAAACTACAGAGCCGCAGGAGGTGGGAGAGGTTATTTCCAGGTGTGGGAACCAGGAACGACACCAGGGGAAGGGAGGTAGTGTGGACCTTGGCTTTTAAGATACAGGAGGCACAGAATGGAAAGAGTATGTTTTTCCCCGTTAAGCTCTTTCCTTGGTCGTTCCCTCAAACTTTCCCTTTTTGTCCATGTGCAGGCACTTTAGTGAGTTTCTGCGAAGTCACCATTTCTGTAAATACCAGATTGAAGTGCTGACCAGCGGAACTGTTTACCTGGCTGACATTCTCTTCTGTGAGTCAGCCCTCTTTTATTTCTCTGAGGTAAAGTCTGCATTTCCTTTCACACTCTGTTAGAGCATTCCACCTCTGAACTAGAAATGCCGGGGCCCCCTCTAGAGAAAATAACATGGAAGAGACACATTATTTCCAAAAAGATCATTTGGAGTGACATAATACTGTTTTAAGATATATCTAATGGCAAGGGTACTTTGATGGCCTATTAGATTACATAGAACGTGAAAATTCAGTGTAAAATAACTCTAATTTCAAAAACCTTAATTAAACGTCTTATAAGAGAATGCATATGTTTTATTATTTGGAGCTGTTTTAAAAACCACAGCTTTGGTGCATGATTCCAGTGCACACATATTTGCAGACCAGACTTCAGAAGAGAGAAAGAAAAGTAGCAGATTTTTTTCCCTACTATCATCCCTTCACTTTAGACATTGGGTAGGATTTCTCAAGCAATGAGTATGTTAATCTCTTTGAAGCATGCAGTTTAGTGTAATGGCATTTGTTCGGCTTCAGCAAATGACTCTTAAGTAGAGATAAGAGGACTTCCAGGCTCACAAAGCAGAACTCCGATATACACTCGCACTCTGCCTCTCCCAAGAATAGAGCCCGTTCGGTTGATCTGCTTTCTCACTCCCTCGTTTGCCGTCAGCTTAAGTCCAGCATTTGTTCCGGTTACTATGGCTACACGGAGTGATGGAAATGATCAGGTATAAAAGATTTGGTCTGGTTAGTTTACTTTGTGTATGTTTGCCAGTGAGGGACCACTAATCATCTTGACCGCGATTTTTATTCCAGTTCACTTAAGTGTGTATCCGGCAGTGTGGTTGGTTTTTTGGTTAGTTTTTGGTGTTTTCCCTACAAGAATGGCTTTAAGCTTTTCAATCTCAAATAACTATAAGCTGCTGAATGGTGTTAACTGAACAAGTCAATCTGTTTTTGTTTTTTTGTTGTGTGTGTGTGTCCTGTATTTTAATGGCTGGACTTAGAGGTTAGAGATGGTGAGATAAATCTGTTTATGGTCTTTTTTTCTCCTTTTGTATTTTCCTTCCTAGTTCATGGAGAAAGAGGATGCAGTGAATATCTTACAGTTCTGGTTGGCGGCAGATAACTTCCAGTCTCAGCTTGCTGCCAAGAAGGGCCAGTATGATGGACAGGAGGCACAGAATGACGCCATGATTTTATATGACAAGTGAGTTTTATTGATGTATTTAGTGTTTGGCAAATATTTATTATTTGATAGGTACTTGGGAAATAAAGATGAATGAATTCAGTCTTTGCTGTCAAGGAGCTCACAGGGAGTAGCATAACAGCTACTTTTCACATAGTGTGTATAAAGTTTTAGGATTCTTAGAGTAAAAGTTTTCTCTTGGGGGAATGGGAGATCTGTGTTGGCAAGAAGGTTGATGGTGGTGGAGTTCAGGGAGGGCTTCAGAGAAGAAAGGTTAGAATTGGGTCCTGAAGAACAAATTGAAATTTGCTAGCCAGAGAAGGCGGGAAAGAACATTCTAGGCAGAGGGATTGGCACAAGCAAAGTCAGAGAAACTTAGGGGAGTGTGGCACTTTCAGGGAACTTGAGTTTGAGTAAGTAAAACTTGGGTAGGGAATATAAGCAGAAATGGGGGCGCCTTAGCTCAGTCGGTTAAGCTTCCGACTCTTGATTTTGAATAGGTCATGATCTCACAGTCAGATGATTGAGCCCCGCAGTGGGCTCTGCGCTAGGTGAGGAGCCTGCCTGAGAGTCTGTCCCTCCCCTTCCTTCTGCCCTTCCACACGCACATGCATGTGCACACACTCTCTCCCTCTCTAAAAAATAAAAAGATGAAACTAATTGCAATATATTAAAAAGGGTCTTGACTCTGTATGGATGAGTTATATTTTGTGGTGCAGGTCTGCTCAGCCAGGTTCATAATTAATGAGTAATAGGTTTTTAACTTTTTGTCCCTGAAAATGAGAGGATGGCAAAATCTTACAGTGAACAGAACTGAGAACATCTGGTCAGTTAAGTGATAAGGTGATGGCCAGCGCTCATACTCTGTTCATTTAATTTTCATTTAATTTTCTTTAATCTGTAAAGAAAAGTAATACGCTCTTTGTATCCAGAAGCAACTGCTAAAAGGTTAACTTGACAGTAGAGGAGAATCCATGGGCTGTCGGTTGGGAGAGAGCTGAGCGCATCTAGGTCAGTGGTTCTTGAACATTGCTTCGCAAGTTCCTGCTGGGCTGTCTGTCTGAGAATCACCTGGGAGCTTGTTAAAAATAGGCTTCCGGTTCTTCTCTCTGAGAGATTCTGATTCAGCATGTTTGAGGTATGACCCGGGAATCTTTATTTTTAGATGATTCCCCAGACGGTGCTGATAAATAGCCAGATTAGGGAATCTAGTCCAATTTTCCCGTTTTGCAGATAAGAAAATGAAGGCCCTTGGGGCGCCTGGGTGGCTTAGTCGGTTGAGCGTCCGACTTTCGCTTGGGTCATGGTCTCGCGGTTTGTGGGTTCGAGCCCCGCGTCGGGCTCTGTGCTGACTGCCAGCTCAGAGCCTGGAGCCTGTTTCAGTCTGTGACTCCCTCTCTCTCTGACCCTCCCCTGCTCACGCTGTCTCTCTCTCTCCTAGAAATAAATAAAACATTAAAAAAAAAAAAAGAAAAGAAAATGAAGGCCCAGAGAGGTAGTGACTTTCTCAAAGTCACAGGGCGAGTTAATGGCAGAACTTAGGCTGGAATACAGCTCTTAACGTTTGCTCATTGTTTATTTTAGTAGAATATATTTGTGGGAAAATTATCTAAGAAATATTGTTACATGGATGTTGAAATGGCAGATGTTTACAATTAGAAATTTGGTCTGGGGTGCTCTAAAATTCAAATCATCGAGGAGTATTTACCAACTTACTCATTACAAGGTGGGAGACTAAGTTTCTGTTAAGAAAAGCCTGATAAAAAATATATACATGTATATTTGTTTATGCTGGGACAGAAGAGTGGCACCAGGAGTAAGATCCTGGCTGGAGGTCAGTAACCCCAGAGAGCCAAGAGTCTCCTGTCCTTCTGGATCCCATTGTCACATTGGGAGCCCTTTGTAAATGAAGATTGCTGTATGGCATCCAGTTTGCACTGTCATTTTGCCAGCTTCATTGGGCCAAATTTCATTTTACCAATCCCTGTTTGTTTTTATATCTTACGTATATTATGTATGTAACATCGCAGTCCTACCTAATCGGTCTTTCTGTGTTTGTATCACAGACTGGATTTAAGATGCTGTTTTTCTTTTAATCCTCCTTTTGGTATCCACTTTACAATCCGCTTACTAAAACACTAGTTTTGCATTATATCTTAAGAAGTTAGAAATCTTTAAGGTATCATTTACTCCTTTTCCTTTCTGCGCCCAAGCATCAAGGCATGTTATTCTATCCACATACATCAAATCCACCTGCTTCACCCTCACTGTTCTTTTATCTTGAATTCCTACTTGTATGTTACTTGTGTCTCTTAGTTATGATGGTGTGTTCTCATTGTGTCCTATGCAGAGATCTTTTCTGCTCCCTTTCCAGGGGAAATAACTGTGTCTTACCTTCCTCTAAATCCATTTCTCTCTCCCAAGTGCTGAACAGAGAATGGGCACCCAGCCAGTGTGTGTGATTGATTGATTGCTTTGTCTCAGTTGTGGCCTCTCGGAAAACTTAAACAAGAACTAGGGACGATGGAAGGAGATAATAGAAAGGTAGCAAGTTGACTTTAGGGCCGTTGGAATCAAGGTTGCAGCACAGCTGTGAGCCAGTTCTAGAGCCCTAGGTCTGCAGGCTGAACCAAGTAGATGCATAGACCATTCTCTAGTGTGGGTACCAGAAGTTGCTCATCCCGCCAGTGGACTTTGGTTTTACTTTGGCTGTCTTTGTTCCATAGGTACTTCTCCCTCCAAGCCACACATCCTCTTGGATTTGATGATGTTGTGCGATTAGAAATCGAATCTAATATCTGCAGGGAAGGTGGGCCACTCCCTAACTGTTTCACAACTCCGTTACGTCAGGCCTGGACGACCATGGAGAAGGTAACCAAGAACTTGAAAAATATTAAAACAGCAAGACATTTTTACTGGTGAAACCCAGAAAACATAACACAGGAAAACCCAAATATTACAAAACAGTGGAAAATTGAAGCAGTGGAGCATAGTGATTAAGAGCAGAGGCTTTGACTCTGACTTGGTATGTATTCATCTTAACCTTTATAGGCTGAGTGACCTCAGGCAGTTACTGAAATTCTTTAATGCCATTTTCCTCATCTGTAAAATGGAGATAATACGGATACTTACCTCAGAGTTATTTTAAGGATAAAAATGAGGTAAGATGTATGCAGTTATTACTAAGATTATGCCTGACACATGGTAAGCATTAAAAAATGTTAATGGCTATTACTACTGTTGTTATTATCATATTTTCAAAAATAATTGGTATTATTGGGTGAAGTTAGCTTAGGGGTGTTCCAAATATCTCATCAATATCCGTCAGTGGATCTAGAGCACTAGTTTTGTGTATCATAACTTACGGGGTGTCATTAATGGCTTATTAATAATAAGGGATTGGAATGTGTGAATGATTTATTCTAATGAGCTGGTACAGATTTTGCCAGGAATTGCACAGAGCCTGGATAAGCCCATGAGGTTCTATTGCTTCTGTATGTTGTGTGTATCTAGGCAGAAAAGGGTTAAGTAAGCACTGTTAAATAATACGACACATAAAAACTGAATTTCAGGAACATGGAAGAGTTACATATAATAATCAAATCATTAAAATCTAGTGGTAAACTGAGTAGAGTATCAGTTACTGCCCAGGGATCATTTTTTAATTAAATTAAATGAAATTGAAATCTTTGATCTTAAAGGAAAAGTTCCAAATCTGTGTCATGTAAAGAATGTAAGCTTTCTGGGTAAGAAAGAAAATTAAAATACACAGAAAAATAGAATGTAAAAATATTTCGTGTAAAATGTGTATATGTAAAAGAACTTAACACTAAGTTTAAGAATACTATCAAGTAGATAAATGGGAAAAAGACATGGATGGTTCATTCATCACTATTTTGAGAATTTCTGTGCTAGGTATTGGTGTTTCGGAGGTAAATGAAGAAACATGGGCTCTGCCCTCCTGGAGCTCTGGCTATAAAGAAGGTGCACAGTAAACAGGCGCAGGTTAAAAACATGTGAAGTGCACAGTCATGTGCTAAGTGCAGTGAAGAAACAGTTGGTGATAGGAAATGCCAGTAATAAACATGGGAGCTTATTCAGCATCATTAATAATTTTTAAGTGCAAATAAAAGTATCCATCTATCGTTAGGTATTTATTTAACAATGGCCTGGAAAAACACAATCCAGTGTTGAAAAGCCTGTGTCAAAACAGACACCTGGGCCATTTGCAACTACGTGGATGGAACTAGAGGGTATGATGCTAAGTGAAATCAGTCATTCAGGGAAAAATACCCTGTGACTACACTTACATGAGGACTCGAAGATACAAAACAGATGAACTTAAGGGAAGAGAAGCAAAAATAATAAAAAACAGGGAGGGAGACAAAACATAAGAGACTCTTTAAATATACAGAACAAACTGAGGGTTGCTGGAGAGATTGTTAGGAGGGATGGAATAAATGGCTAAGGGGACATTAAGAAATCTATTCCTGAAATCGTTGCACCATATGCTAACTAACTTGGATGTAAGGTAAAAAATAAATAAATTATTAATTAAAAAAAGACACCTTGATTATATTGCCAGTGATACAAATTAACAACATCCTTCCTAAGAGTAAATCAGCCATATATATCAAAGCTAGAATGTTCGTGCTGTTTAACTCAATAGTCACACACCTGGCAACTTATCTTAAAGAAATCAGTTCAAAAGTAAACCACCAGTACATATGCAAAGACTTTAATATTTATAGCAAACCAGAGAAACGTAGTTCAGTTTATATGCACTCCCTGAATATTTTCTGGTCACTAAGAAGTCTAAATATCAAGTCTATGTAATCGTTTTATGGCAAGTGTTTTTTGGGGGGAAAAAACTATAAATTGTACTTATAGTTGTAGTCATATTGTAAACTGTGTACAAAGAGATAATGCTTGGGAGCGTGGCAAGAAATAAAATCATTTGTGCCACCTGGTAGGACTGTGGGTAAAATATTGTTTGCAAATAAAATTTGAGTTGTGTTTGATTTCAACTTTAAAAGAATGCTTGTCCTCTTTTTCAGGTCTTTTTGCCTGGCTTTTTATCCAGCAATCTTTATTATAAATATTTGAATGATCTCATCCATTCGGTTCGAGGAGATGAATTTCTGGGAGGGAATGTTGCACTGGCTCCTCATGGCTCTGTCGGCCCTCCTGACGACTCTCAGCCAGGCGGTTCCGACGGCTCAGCCGCTCAGGTACGGACCGGTTTGCTCCTGCCGTTAGGAGAAAGCGTACACATCTTTTCCTTCTAATACCAGTGACAGATTCTGTGTGTAAGTTTTAGTTGCAGAAGAAACAAAGGAGAAAATAAAATTAGCCTACTTACTATATGTTCTAATCAGAGTATCTGTGGTGATTAACAGTATGCTATATTGTAAGGTATTACCCTGTTTCATTCAGACCATTCTGTTCAACACTCCAGCTGTTGCTTCCAATAGTCAGATATTACGCATTTATAGCCTCTGAAGAGCTATTTAGTGCAATTACTTGGGAAATTTTAGTAACTACATTTGGGATGCTTTTTTATAGAATAATTGAGTGAACGCCTAGATTTCTTAGTATTGTATTTCACTGAAGAGCTTTTCATTTTATTTTAAACTCTAGTGCCATTGTACATTTCCTCAACCTTTTTTGGTTTTTTGGAGTGCTTTCATGTATCAGATTTGATTCTCTCCAAAACTGCATGAAACAGGTTGTCCCCAAGAGAAGAATCTAGGGAGCTATTAAAAAAAGTTAACTGAATTTTTTCAAGTCACACTAAGTGTAAAGCCAGTGCAGTGTTCTTTGCCATAATGTAGCATAATTGTTTTCTCATTACACTGTTGACATAAATAAATAACACTTGAGATTTTTTGACACAGGGCCTTGGATAATTTTCTTAATTTATAAGACAGTACTATTTATTGCCATTAACAAGGCTCTCCCCAGGACTTTTCCTCCTGTTTAGGTTACCTGTTGAATGTGGTTGCCATTTTGTTTTTGATATAGGCTAGAATGTTTTGTTTTTATTTAGGCACTTAAAAGGTCTAGGTGTGATGACCGTAAAATATAGTTTTACATTGTTGGTTGAATATATATACAGAAAACTCTTAGAACTATAAATAGCTTAAAGAATTTTCCTAAACAGACCTAACCCATGTCTCCCAGTGTCCAGATCAGGAAAAATAACGTTACCAGTATGTCACAAACTCTCTTGTGCTCCCTTCTAGTCACTGTCCTCCCTGCCAGGGTAGCTACTATCCTGATTTTGGTGGTGTGGGTTAGTGTTACCTGTTCAGTTATATAATTGAAATCATTTCTTACTATATTCTTCCTTTCCATTCTTTCATATAGCTTTATTAAAATAGAATATTTCCATTCATTGTACAATTGTACAAATATTGTACAATTTATCGTACATATCATACAGTCACTCATTTGTTACATGATTCAGTGGTGTTTAGTATATTCGTAGAGTTGCTTAACTGTCACCACAGCCAATTTAAAAGAGTTTCACCTAAGGTAAAAACCATGTGTCCTTTAACTACTACCCTACAAATGCTCCATTCCTCCAGCCCTAGGCTCCTAGTAATCTACTTTCTGTCTCTATAGACTTGCCTCTTCTGGTAATTGGAACCATATGATATGTGGCCTTTTGTGACTGGCTTCTTTCACTTAGCGTGATGTTTTCAAGGTTCATCCACCTTTAGCATGTATCAGAAAGAGTCCTCTTTTATGACCAAATAACATTCCATTGTGCACACATGCCACATTTTGTTCTTCCATCAGTTGATGGACATTTGGGTTGGTTCTCTCTTTTGGTTATTAGGAATAATGCTGCTATACAAGTTTTTGTGTGGATACCGGTTTTCATTTCTCTTGTGAGATATTACAATTCTACTTCTAGGTACCTACAGAAGTAGAATTGTTAGGGGCGCCTGGGTGGCTCAGTCAGTTAAGCCTCCAACTTCGGCCTAGGTCACAATCTCACGGTTTGTGGGTTCGAGCCCCGCGTCGGACTCTGTGCTGTCAGCTAGCTCAGAGCCTGGAGCCTGCTTCTGATTCTGTGTCTCCCTCTTTCGCTGGCCCTCCCCTGCTCATGCTGTCTCTCTCTCTCTCTTAGAAATAAATTAAAAATTTAGAATTAAAAAAGTAGAATTGTTAGATCAAATGATCACTCTATTTAATTGTCTTAACTACCATTGCTTGGGTAACAGGTTTTGAAATCAGGAACTGAGAGTTTTTCAACTTAGTTCTTTTTTTTTCACGATTGCTTTGACTTTTCAAGGCCCCTTGAGTTTTCACATGCGTTGAAGAATCAATCTGTCAATTTCTGTGAAGAAGCCAGCCAGGCCTCTGATAGGGGCTGTATTGACTCCATAGATCAGTTTGGGGCATATTGCCATCTTGACAAGATGTATTATGGTAATCCATTAAAACAGGATGCCTTTGACTTATTCAGATCTTTTATAATTTCTTCCAATAACATTTTGTATTTTCAAGTATCCATTTGGTATTTCTTAAGCTTGTTCTAAATATTTTATTTTTATACTATTATAAATGGAATTTTTATTATATCCATATTTTTATTGTAAGTGTATAGAAGTACATTTTTTTTAATTGAGGTAAAATTCACCTAACATAAAGTTAACTATCATAAAGTGTATAATTCAGTGACATTTAGTATATTCACAGTGTTGTACAGTATATTCCCAAATAATATACTGCCAATTTTACAATTTCTGTTGTAGTCCAGTATGAAAAAAGCCAGTGTTAAAATTCTGAAAAATTTTGATGAAGCGATAATTGTGGATGCTGCCAGTTTGGACCCAGAATCTTTGTATCAGCGGACATATGCAGGGTAAGCTTCGCTGAGTGTCTAAAATTGTATTTACAAGTCAGTTGACTTTTGCATCTTTTATTTTTCAGTTTAAAATTTTTTAAATCTGGGAGGACCTTGGTGGCTCAGTTGGTTAAGCATCTGACTTCAGCTCAGGTCATTATCTTGCTGTTAGAAGTTCAAGCCCCAAGTTGGGCTCTGTGCTGACAGCTCAGAGCCTGGAGCCTGCTTAGGATTTTGTGTCTCCCTCTCTCTCTGCCCCTCCCCTGCTCATGCTGTCTTTCTCTCAAATATAAATAAACATTTAAAAAGTTAAAATTTAGGGGCACCTGGTGGCTCAGTCAGTTAAGCATTCGACTTCGGCTCAGAGCCTAGAGCCTGCTTTAGATTCTGTGACTTCCCTCTCTCTGCCCTTCCCCCACTCATGATCTGTCTGTCTCTCAAAAATAAACATTTAAAATGTTTTAAAATATTTATAATATTTATTATAAATATTTATTATTTATTAAACTTTTTAAATTGTTTCTCATCTCTTATGTATCCAGCACTTAACTTACACAGAGTATGCAGTAGACCATGGTTAAGAGTAAAGGCTCAGGAGTGACTTACAGCCTGTCAATTGCAAGATGTTTTACTTCCTTTGTGTGTGTGTGTGTGTGTGTGTGTGTGTGTGTATAATGTATTTTAACAGTATATAAAATGGTCAGAAATAGAGGAATAATGACTTTTCTTCACCTTTAAAGATAGTTTTCAATTTTTGGTTATTTTTATGGCTTTGGCATCTTCCTGAAATTTTTTCAAGGTAGACATATTTCTGTCTGTCGGTGCACTGCAGGCACATGTGAAATGACGACTTACTGGGAAGGTTAACCCTAAAATAAGAACCACCATGCCCCAAGTGAACTAATCCATAGGCATCGCTGTTTCTTTTTCTTCTTTTAACTTTTATTCACAAATCCATTAAGGTCCTATAAAAATTAAATGTGTAAATAAGGCTAATGTCCCCTTCACCACACATCATTTCTTATTCTCTCCCCTTCCTACTCAGGATAATCACTGTGACATTATACTATGTATTTTTTCTTCCTTGTTTTTATGTAGTTGATATTACACTCTTATTTGGTATCTTGTGCTTTCATTTGCAGTGAGTTTTGGAGACTTTTCTATATATAGTCTATTACAGTCTATATAAATCTATAGCCTATACAGATTACCTCATTTTAACTATGTTGTAGTGTTCCATATAAAATATTAATTATAGCTCATAACTGTGGCCACTATTTGGCCCTTTGGGTATTGATGAATATTCAGGTTGTTTGGAATTTTTCACTGTTACACACGGAATGATGAAAAACTTCCTTTTATATACTTCCTTGTACCAAGAGGCAGATTTTTAAATTTTAATAGCTCTTAATCAGTTTACCTTTATTTTATTTTTTATTTTTTTGAGAGAGAGCGTTCAAGTGAGCGAGGGGCACAGAGAGAGAGAGAATCCCACAGCAGTGGGGGAAGGACAGAGAGAAGCAGTGCTCACCCGAAATGGGGCTCGAGCTCACAAACCGTGAGATCATGACCTCAGTCAGATCTGACCCAAAATCAGGTGCTTAATGACTGAGCCACCCAGGCACCTATTAAACTGTTTACCTTTAAAAGTAGCTCTAGGGGCACCTGGGTGGCTCAGTTGATTAAGCATTTGACTTCGGCTCAGGTCATTATCTCATGGTTCATGGGTTCAAGCCCCGCATTGAGCTCTGTGCTAACAGCTCAGAGCCTGGAGCCTGCTTCAGATTCTGTGTCTCCTTTCTCTGTGCCCCTCCCCTGCTCACTCACTGTCTCTCTTTCAAAAATAAACATTAAAAGAATTTTTTAAAATAAATTAGCTATATACTTTGCATTCTTACCCCATGTTAATGAAGATACTCATTTTCCCTTCATCTTAATTGACACTAAATAACATCAGATATTTGATTTTTTTTTTTTTTTTTTAACCAATTTGGATTATTGTTTCTGAGATTAAGTTGCTTTTGGCATGTTTGTTGGTTGTTAAGGCTTTTCTTCTGTGAAGAGACTTTTATGTCCTTTTTACATTTTTCTGTTGTTCTTAGTGACTTGTTGGAATTCTTTATCTTTTTGAATATTCATTATTGATTAGTAGTATCTGTTAAATAAGGTCTTTCACTGTGTTTTTTGCGTTTTAACTTTGCTCTATATTATTATAGCTTTACAGCATGTAAATGATTATATGTAGTATATAATGACTCTATGTCTATAATACACATTTTGGTCTAGGACAGATTCCTACCGTTTTATCTCTTTTACAGAATTATCCTGGCTGTTCTTATGCCTTTTGTCTTCTGTATAAATTTTAGAATTGTGAGCTACCTATTAACCCATCATGCTTCATAAACCTTTCTGGGATTTAAAAAAATTTTTTTTTTATGTTTTATTTATTTCTGAGAGAGAGAGAGGGAGGTAGCATGAACAGGGGAGGGTCAGAGAGAGAGAGGGAGATACAGAATCTGCAACAGGCTCCAGGCTCTGAGCTAGTTGTCAGCACAGAGCCTGACGCAGGGCTCGAACCCATGAACTATGAGATCATGACCCAAGCCGAAGTCGGACGCTTAACCGACTGAGCCACCCAGGCGCCCCGGGGATTTTTTTTTTTTTTAACATCTAATTTTTAATTTACATCCAAGTTAGTTAGCATATAGTGCAACAGTGATTTTAGGAGTAGATTCCTTAATGCCCCTCAGCCATTAAGCCCATTCCCCCTCCCTGTTTTCATCCTATTTTTGCTTCCCAAACCTTTCTGGGATTTTGAATGGAATTGCATTAAATTGAAGATTATTTTGCTTTCTTTAGAGGACAGTTCTATTTAAAATAAGCCTTGCTTTGAATAATATGATGCAGTATTTCTAGGTCTCTAGATTTAGATGAGATGCTCAAGAGTGGAATTTTTCTTTTTTAATTTAATATTCCTTGTTAGAAATCATATTCTTCTTTATGTACTTACTTAGGAAGATGACATTTGGAAGAGTAAGTGACTTGGGGCAATTCATCCGAGAATCTGAGCCTGAACCTGATGTAAAGAAATCAAAAGGTTTGTGGTGTTTTTATACTTCCCGTTAAGCCTTTTCTCACATTAGTTGGTGACTATAAGTGAAGGATCAGTTAAGATTTAAATAGTTTATTTTATGAAATAATTGCCTTATCTCTCACCTTGTGTTTATAGTCACAGCTGAGTACAAGGGCTTTGTGTAATCACATCTCTGTACAGTCTCTCTGAATGAAAGGTATTGAACTTGCTTTACCATTCCAGAAAGCACATCTGCATGAAAAAATATTTGTCATTGTTTTATTTAAAATGGTGAATACCCGGAGTGCCTGGGTGGCTCAGGCAGTTAAGTGTCTGACTTCAGCTCAGGTCATGATCTCACGGTTTGCGGCTTCAGGCCTGCATGCCTCCATGCTGATCGTCTGAAGCCTGCCTGGGATTCTCTCCCCCTCTCTCTCCACTCCTCCCCAACTTGCTCTTTCTCTCTCTCAAAATAAACTTAAAAAAAAAAACAAAAAATGGTGAGTACCCAGTCTAGGGTGCACTTAAGATTTATCTCGAGACCCTTTAATTCATTAGATTTCCTCTAATTTGCTTAAATTTATTATGAAACATATGTGGAAAATATGAAGAAGTTGAAATTCAAGTCCTTTGCTTAATTAACAGGAGACTGTTCAGTCAATTGCAAGAGTTAAACACAGAAATGTGTTGACAAGTACCTCATTTGTGACTGATTTCAGCTTCTAGACCATTGGTTTACACACGGGAAGATTTTGAAAACTGGTGTGGATCCATTCACTTGAGATCTAGACATGTTTCAGTGTAATTAGATTGACAGCATTGTCTTGAGTAAAAGATACTAATTTGTAAGAAGAAAATGCTTCAGCAGTGCCCGGATGTCTCGGTTGGTTGAGTGTCTGACCTTTGGTTTGGCTCAGGATCTGACCTTATGTCAGGCTCTGTGCTGGAATTACAGAGTCTGCTTGGGATTCTCTCTCTTCTCTCTCTCTCTCACTCTCTCAAAGTAAATTTTAAAAAAGAAGAAAGTGTCTTTTTGATAAATGTGTTTAAAATAAAGAGCTGTTATTAATCTTCCTATTTAATTTAATAAGACTGCACTCTTATGTTTGTTGTTTTTGTTTTGTTTCTGTTTTTGTTTTTGTTTTTGTTTTTGTTTTTTTAAGTAAATTCTACCCCTGATGTGGGGCTCAAACTCACAACCCCAAGATCAAGAGTCAAACACTACCAACTGAGCCTGCCAGATGCCCTGTATTATGTTTATTTTTCAGTTCAGCTATTGTTTGAGTAATGAATCATCTTGATGTGGGTGAGCAATCTACTTTTGGGTCAGATACACACTGACAGAGTAAGCAAAAAAAATGGAAAAATTGATGAAATCATTTAGACCCAGAAAGGACCTGTTACCTATCTTACCCTATTAGTTTATTTAAATAATTGATTTTATTTCCTAATTTGCCAGAGAAGCCTGAGGTACACAGTTGGGGAAAGTCTGAAGACTGACGGAAGTCTACATCGTTAACGCAGTAAATAAGTTTGTAGCACCTCCGTGCACTCCTGCGCATGGGGCAGGTTAGAACATAACAGTCCTGAGGCGCCTGGGTGGCTCAGTCGGTTAAGCGACCGACTTCGGCTCAGGTCATGATCTCACGGTTCGTGGGTTCGAGCCCCGTGTCGGGCTCTGTGCTGACAGCCAGCTCAGAGCCTGGAGCCTGTTTCAGATTCTGTGTCTCCCTCTCTCTCTCACCCTCCCCTGCTTATGCTGTCTTTCTCTCTCATAAATAAATAAAACATTAAAATTAAAAAAAAAAAGAAGAACATAACAGTCCTGACATTAAGAACCTTAAAGTCTAGTAGTGTCTTTTATTGGCTGAAAAATGAGTACAAGGAAGAAGTGACTGGTAGCCTTGGAGCAGAGGAAGTACTAGACAGCCTCTGGGGGGTATTGGCCAGCAAGGACTCTACACTGTTCTCAGGTAGCAAGACATGATGACTCTTGATTTTGGCTCAGATCACAATCTCAGTTCAGGGGATCAAGCCCTGCATCGGGCTCAGGACTGGCAGTGCAGAGCCTGCTTGTGATTCTCTGTCCCTCTCTCTCTCTCTGCCCCTTCCCTGCTTGCACACCCTCCCCTTCTCTCAAAATAAATAGTAAACTTAAAAAAAAAAAAGGTAGGTGGAAAACAGACAAGCTCAATTTGGAACATGTTAAGTTTGAGAGACCTTAGGACAAGTTGTAAATACAAATTTTAATGCCCAAGGACAAGTTTTTTGATTATTTGCATTTTAAAGGACGTTAGGGGCACCTGGGTGGCTCAGTCAGTTAAGCGTCCGACTTCAGCTCAGGTCATGATCTCACGGTTCATGGGTTCAGGCCCCATGTCGGGCTCTGTGCTGACAGTTAGCTCAGAGCCTGGAGCCTGTTTCAGATTTTGTATCTCCCTCTCTCTCTGACCCTCCCCTGCTCATGCTCTCTCAACCTCTCTCTCAAAAATAAATAATACATTTAAAACTTTGTTTTTAAAAATTTTTAAAAATAAAGGACATTAAAGCCTCGAGAGGGGATGAGAGGCCCCAAAGAAAACCTGCCAGAGGAGAAAAGAAGGCTGAAAATGGGGTCCAGGAGAAGTTCCGTGTTAAAAGGGCAGGTAATGCACAGAAAGGAGCCAAACATGTATTTTGAAAAGGAGAGAGGGTATTAAACATGTAGGAGATTGTCACCATGTGACTCTTCGGGTTAGCCTGAAGAGAGAGCAGTGCACTGGGCAATTCAACAGCCATTTGAGACTTTAGGCAGAGTGTGTAATGTTGTAGCTTTGACTAGTTGGCCGTAAAGTTGGACTAGACCAGCTAATACTAGAAGTTATTAAGGGAAAGGATGCAAGCTTTATACTTTTCATGAATGCTATGTATGGTTCCAATCCAGTCGGCACCTTGCCTAAGAAACAACCTACCAATCACTTGGTGTAAGGCAGAGTTGAAAAGGAGCTTATTTGTGTTAATGAAAGGATAAGCTCCGTATTTCATTAATGGACAAAGTAGCTAGTCTGTGTCTTGGTGATTTCTCAGCACCTGAGTATTTACGAAGATAGGTTGCGTGTATCTCCTATTGGGTTGAGGTATGCTGTGGCCCAGGCAGAGCGTGGACATTTAAAACTCCACTCTTAACCAGCCACTTTATACAGACCAGGGATTGAGCATGTGGCAGCATAATCTCTACTGGAAGCCCTTTTGTATAGGAGCTGGTCTAAAAAAATTGGGTATATAACAAGGAGATTGATACCTCCTGACATATTGCTAGACTCTTATCAAAAACCAAATCCTAGTCATGGTTTTCTTTTGCCCATTTAATGTTTGTTGAAAATCTAACACCAGATAATTGTTTTTCTTTTTTTTTTTTTTTTAATGTTTTTATTTTGAGAGAGAGACCGATCACGAGTGGGGAAGGGGCAGAGAGAGAGGGAAACACAGAATCTGAAACAGGCTTCAGGCTCTGAGCTCTCAGCACAGACCCCAGTGTGGGGCTTGAACTCGTGAACCATGAGATCATGACCTGAGCCGAAGTTGGATGCTTAACTGACTGAGCCACATAGACGCCCCAATAAATAGTTTCTTTTATCAAGTGAGGAGAATAGAAGAAAAGTCCAAAACTCTGAAACAGCCTTTCAAAAGTCTTTTGCAAATTAAATACTTGCTAATGGAGATAATCAGTTTTGATTAATGGTAATATTCCGTAATGTTTTAAATGAAATTGTACAAAAAAAGAATACCCATTTCTGGAAGTAGCTTTCGAATAAGAGCACTTTTTTAGTGTAAAATTGTGCATGAAATCTACATTCAATTTTGGTTTTGTTTACTAGGATCCATGTTCTCACAAGCTATGAAGAAATGGGTGCAAGGAAATACTGATGAGGTAAATTCTACTTTCAGTATCAAGAAATTCCTGTTTATAAGTGGCACCTTGTCTAAGTAAAGTTTCAGATTTTCTCTTTCCTTTCTTTCCTTACTTCCCACGTTTAAGCAGCATGGCACATCATTGCTTCCTTATCCAGGCTGTAACAAGAAATTGTTAGTATCTAACAGTTGGCGTGTGGGGACAGTGAAGGGTTTTTTAGTTCAGAGATGCTAGAAACTGAAAAATACCAGTGCCTTCAGGTTTCCATCAGCCATCAGGCATCCGTAGAAACAAAACCTCAAATGTTTCTTTCCTCACTGTCTGTTTGCAGAAGAGGAGGCTTGCTTTTTTACTTGTTGGTTAAGTACATTGAGAGACATAAGAGATATGGGAAAAGAAAAATGTTTTGATCATCTAACATGAAAATAGTCATGATTTTGGGTACCCAGTAGGTGACCCTACAAGGCAGTGAACCAATAGCATGTTAATGTAGCATAGCCAGAGGATGGCCCAGGTCCTTCCATACGTGGAATGTGCTTCTTATCCAAATAAGTAGAAATGATAAGCATATACAGTTGTGTTTAGAGCACTGATAATATAAGTCTTGATTTTTCTAATGAACAACCATTATCAACAGTTTGAATTGTTTTTTTGTTTTGTTTTGTTTTTTAATTTTAGGCCCAGGAAGAGCTAGCTTGGAAGATTGCTAAAATGATAGTCAGTGATGTTATGCAACAGGCACAATATGATCAACCCTTAGAGAGGTCTACAAAGGTAAGGATGACTTGTGTTCTAAAGAGCTAAAAAGAATTAAATTCCAGATTTTAAAAATAAAAAAAGGACATAAGGGAGATTCTGTTTCTGCCTTTGAAGGATTAGCTGCTATAGAAACTGCCCTCTTATCATGGAACAGCTAGAAAAAAACTAAATGAAAAAACTAGTTCCAGATATTGGACAATAGGCAGTAGTCTATAATCCATGAAAGAAGGGTAACATGGAGGTGATCTTAGCTCGCTGCCCAGAAGCAGTTTCCAAAGTGCAGGGAGGGGAGACCTTAACAGAGTTCATAGTGTTGCTGAATTGAGGAGTTAGAAATCAAAGTTTGGATACCCTAAATTGGCTAGAAGTCATAGAGGAGGATACCACAAAAGGAGCTTCATAGAAAGAAAGCTCCAGAGTTTCTCTCTTTACGAGAGGTCCCTTGAAGTGCTTGGCCAAATACTGATCTATACATGTATTGGGTGAAAGTGCCCATGGCCATGGAAAAAACTAACAAATTAATAAGCTGACCAGTTCCTGAAACATGGGTTAGGAATAGATCACACCCCTACTGACCAATATGGACAGATCTTGTAGTGTACAGAGCATTGGGTAGTGGCCTCAGAAATATTATGCCTTACTACTGGAGCTAAATTAACCCTAGAGTATGGGGCAGTGGGGCACTTAGGTGACGCAGTCGTTTGAGCACTGACCCTTGATTTAGGCTCTGGTCATGATTTCATGGTTTGTGGTTTGAGCCCACATTGGGTTTTGTGCTGACAACATGGAGCCTGCTTGGCATTCTCTCTCTCTCTCTCTCTCTCTCTCTCTCTCTCTCTCTGTCTCTCTCTGTCTCTCTCTGTCTCTCTCTGTCTCTCTGTCTCTCTCTCTCTCCCTCTCTCCCCCCCTTTCTCTTTCTGCCCCTCCCCTGTGTGCACATGAACACTCTCTCTCTCAAAACAGATAAGAAAATCTTTAAAAAAAAAAACAAAAAGCCCTAGAGTAAAGCACCTTAACTAAACTTACAAGCAACCTTGGAAAGGATCAAACTTCTCTGTAACAACTGCATGCCAGGACAAAGGCCAACCCGCTTCAAAGGAACACAATAAAATTCAGTATTCAGCAGTAGGAAAATAACAATGTCTGCCATCCACTGCATTACTAGGTATGCAAGGAAGCAGAAAAACTTGACCAGAAGAAAAACACGATCTATAGAAACCACATCTGAAAAAGTATTAAATACAAAAGAACTCAAGAAAAAGGGGGAAAAGAAAGAAAGAATCCATGGGACAAATAGAAGACAAATAGCAAGAAAGTAGGTTTAAATGAAATCCTATTATCACATCAAATATAAATGGTCTAAGTAGTTCAGTTGGAGATTGTCTGATTAAATAATGGCAGAACCCAATTAGATGTTATCTGTAAGAAGATGCTTTAAATATGAAGATTTAAAAGAATTAAAAAGTAAAAGGATGGAAAAGATATCTACCATCCAGACATTAACAAAAGTGATTTGGGCTGCCCATATTACCACAAGTCAGAGTAAACTTCAAAACAAGAAATATTACCAGACAAAAAGGACATTTTTGATGAAAAGGTCAGTTGATCAAGAAGACGTCAAGTATCTTAAATGTTATGCATCCAACAACAGAGCTTAAAAACATGTAAAGCAAAAGTTGATAGAACTACAGGAAAAAATACACAGATATTTCAACAGCTCTGTCCCAGTAATGGATAGAACAGGGGTTTTAGAAGACTTGAATAACAATGTCAACCAACTTGGCCTAAGTGACATGTAGAAAACAATGCATCCAGCAGCAGAGTACACATTCTTTGGCCTACACATAGAACATTCACTGAGATATACCATATTCTGGGCCATAAAACAAGTTTCAGTAAATTTTGAAGGATTGAAGTCATACAGTCTGTTTTTTCACCACAAAAGAATTAAACAGGAAGTCAATTGGATAAAGATATGTAGAAAATTCCCCAAATATTTGGGAATTAAATAACATACTTCTAAGTTACCCATTAGTCAAAGAAGAAATCAAAATAGAGGTTAAGGGGCGCCTGGGTGGCTTAGTCGGTTAAGCGTCCGACTTTCACTTAGGTCATGATCTCATGATTCGTGGGTTCGAGCCCTGCGTTGGGCTCTGTGCTGACTGCCAGCTCAGAGCCTGGAGCCTGTTTCAGTCTGTGACTCCCTCTCACTCTGACCCTCCCCTGCTCACGCTGTCTCTCTCTCTCTCTCTCCTAGAAATAAATAAAACATTTAAAAAAAAATTTTTCAAAATAGAGGTTAAAAATATCTTAGACTGAATTAAAATGAAAATACAACAAAGTATTTGTGGGATACTGGTAAAGCAGTTCTTAAAGGAAATTTATAGCATTAAATGTTTATATTATACAAGAAAAAAAGTCTCAGTCTTCTACCTTAAACTAAAAAATGAGTAAATTAAACCCAAAGAAAGCAGAAGGAAAGCAATAATAAAGTAAGAAGAATATAGGCAGACAATAGAGAAAAGTCAAAAGCTGGCTCTTTTTTTTTTTTTTTAATTTTTTTTATGCTTTATTTTATTTTGAGAGACAGAGAATGAGTCGGGGAGGGGCAGAGAGAGAGGGAGACACAGAATCCAAAGCAAGCTCCAGACTCTGAGCTGTCAGCGCAGAGCCCAACAAGGGGATGGAACCCACAGACTGTGAAATCATGACCTGAGCCTAAGTCAGATGCTTAACGGACTGAGCCACCCAGGCGCCACAAAAGCTGTCTCTTGAAAAAGATCTGTTAAATTGATAAACCTTTAGCCAGACTAATTGAGGGGGGAAAATTAGAATTAGACATAAATCACCAATACTAGGATTGAAAGGAGACATCACTACAGATCCTAAAGTTATTAAAATGGTACTAGGGAACTATTATGAATAACTTTATGCTAATAAGTTCAGTAGCTTGAATGAAATGGAGAAATTCCTTGAAAAATATAGATTACCAAAGGTCACTCAAGAAGAAATCGGTAACTTGACTGATACTGTATCTATTAGGTTGAATTTGAGGAGTTAAATATATTTATATTTATAATATCATATTAATATATTATTATTTATATATACATTATATGAGGAACTCAGCAGACCAGAAAAATTTTTTCAATTTAACAAAACGGGCAAAGGACCTGGAAACACATTTTTCTAAAGACATACAGATGGCCAAAAGGTACATGAAAAGGTGCTTAATATCACTAATCATTAGGGAATTGCAAATCATAACCACAATAAGATATCACCTCACATCTGTTAGAATGACCATTACCTAAAAGACAAACAGTAACAGGTGTTAACGAGGGTGTAGGTAAAAGGAATCTTTGTTGGTGGAAACCTGGGTTTCCTGGGAAAGCAGGTTTGCTTTGATATTTGAAAACCAGTTGCTTTATTCATCATAAAAAGAAAAGCATATGATCGTTTTAATAGATGCAGAAAAAGAATTTGACAAAATTCAGCCATTGATGACAAAACTCTCAGAAAACTAGGAACAGAACAGAATTCCCTACACCTAATAAACTGACAGCTAAAGTCATATTTAATGGCGAAAGACTGCATGATTCTGGGGGAAAAGCAAGGACACTTGCACTGGAAGTCCTAGCCAGTGCAAAAAGGCAAAGAAAAAAGGTCTATAGATTATAAAGGAAGGAGTAAAACTGGTTTTCTTTGCAGAAGACCTCCTCATTTATGTAGAAATTCCTAAGGCTACTTTATCCAATATGGTAGTGACTAGCCATGTATGAACAATACAGAACATTTCCATTGTCACAGAAAGGACTATTATTGGACACTAGTATCTGAAGGAATCTACAAAACGATTAGAACTAAGTTTAGCAGTGCTAAAGGATATAAGACTAATATATAAAAATGAAGTATATTTCTATATACTAACAATTAACAGTTGGAAATTGAAATTTTAAAAACAATATAATCTACAGTAGCATCCCAAGACATAAAATTCTTAGGAATATATTTAATAAAATATGTATAATATTTGTACAGTATAAACTACAACTGAACAGAATTAAAGATTTAAACAAAAAGTCATGTTTGTGAATTAAAAGATTCAGTGTTGTTAAGGAGCCATTTCTCAGTGGGGGGATAGGTTAGATGGGTGATGGACATTAGGGAGGGCCCTGGTTGGGATGAGCACGGTGTCGTGTATGTACATGATGAATCACTAAATTCTCCTGAAACTAGTATTACACTATATGTTAACTAACTTGGATTTAAATACATTTTTAAAAAAGAATTTAAAAAGGTGCTATTTTAACCCAGGATGATGATGGGAGTGGTGGTGGTGCTGATGGTGGTTGAGGTATAGCTGAATATAACATACTAGTTTTAGATGTACAACATAATGATTCAGTATTTGTATACATTGCAAAACGATCACCACAGTAAGTCTGGTTAACATCACCATACATAGTTAAGAAATTTTTTCTTGTGATGAGAACTTTTAAGATCTACTCTCTTAGCAATTTTCGAATATGTAATACAGCATTGACTGTACTCTCCATTCTGTACAAGATTATCCAAGATTAGTGATAGATTCAGTACAATCACAATAAATATCCCAGCAAGCTTTTTTATAGAAATTAACAAGATGATTATAAAATATATTGGGAGATTTAAAGTAACTGGTATAAGACAGCAACAACAACAAAAATGTGAAGTGGTGGCGGGGTGGGGGAACAAAATTAGAAGACTAACTCTACCTGGACACACTGACTGTAAAGCTACATAAGGCAGAGAAATATTTAGCATAAGGGTAGACGTATAGATTGTTGGAACACATAGAGAGTGCAGAAGTAAACCCAAATATGTGAAGCCAGTTGACTTTTGGCATATGTGCCAAGCTAATTCAATGGTAAAAAGATGGTCTTTTTAGTTTACAGTACTAGGACATCTATAGATACAGATATAGAATATAGATATAGATAAATATGGGGGAGGGGATGAACCTTGTTCCTTATAGCATATACAGAATCAGCTCAAAATGGATCATAGACCTAAATGTCAAAGCTAAAAGTAAAACTCACAGGAGAAAATCTTTATGATTTGGAGTTAGGCAGATTCCTTAGATCAGACTCAGCATGAGCCATAAAGGAGAAAAATTGTTAAATTGATCTTTATCAAAAGTAGAAACTTGTGCTTGTTGAAAGACTCTGTAGAGAAAATGAAAAGGCAGGTTACAGACTGGGAAGTGATACTTGGAAAACAACTTTCTGAGAAAGGGGTTGTATCCACAATATATAAAGAACCCTTAAATTCAACAATAAGACTGACAATCTGGTATTTTTTTAATGAACAAAAGATAAACAGACATTCCACCAGAGAAGATACACAGATGGCAAATATTCACGCGCAGATGTGCTCAACATGTTTAGTCATGAGGGCAATGCAGATTACAGTCACAGTGACACACAACTACAGACCTGATGGAATGACTAAAACAGACTGACAGTTGAAGGATGTAGAGCAGTTTGAACCCTACCATGTTACTGGTAGAAATACAAACGGCTACAGCCACTTGGGAAGACAGTTTGGCAGCTTTTTAAAAAGAGAAATGTACACTAGCCAGGTGTCTCCTTGGGGAACCCTGATGTCAGATTTTTTTTTTTTTTTTAAGTTTTCTTCTTGGGCTGGTCCTATTTCCCAGAGAAAACACTGGCAGTCTCCAGCCTGGAGGATGAAGACCAGGCTACCAATGTTCAAGGAGCCAAGTGGGAAAAGGCTAGGGAAGTCTTATCATTCTTTATATATACCTCTCCTTAATCCCCCTCTTTTCAGGACAGCATGCTTGTCCTTGGTCATGCTCGGTGTAGCTCAGCCCAGGGACCCTCTGTTTTATTCTGCTCAGAGAAGAAATCTCAGGTTTTTCTGCTGAGATTGGCTTTGGGGCAGGGGCTGGTTGAGCAGAATTGCAGAATAACGATAGATTAGTAACTTCCAAAACAGGCTTTTAAGAAGTCCTTGTGTTTGCACTCAGCCCCCACTGCCTTTAGGAGACATTACCAGTTCCCAGGCTTTGAGGGATTCGCATTGCGAATCTTTCTGTTTAGGATTGAGTCTTCTGGGCCACCTAAGTCATTTACCACTCATCCATTTGCTTCCAGCTTCTGAAAGTTTGTTCTACCTCTTTTCTCACTTTTCCCATTCGTGTGAATTTGTTTTCTTTCTTTTTTTTTTTTTAAAGTGGTATTTTAGGGGGCGCCTGGGTGGCTTAGTCGGTTGGGCGTCCGACTTTCGCTTAGGTCATGATCTCGCGGTTCGTGGGTTCGAGCCCCGCGTCAGGCTCTGTGCTGACTGCCAGCTCAGAGCCTGGAGCCTGTTTCAGAGTCTGTGACTCCCTCTCTCTCTGACCCTCCCCTGCTCACGCTGTCTCTCTCTCTCTCCTAGAAATAAATAAAACATTAAAAAAAAAAATTTAAAGTATTTTAGGAAGGGGTGAATTGGATAAGTACGATCAGCTCTCCATCTTTATCTGGAGGTCAGTAGCTGTAATGGTTAGGAAAGTCTGACTTGCCCCAAGCTACCCAAGCCTCTCGGTAGCTTCACCAGCTAGTTCTAGTAGTGCCTGTGAGAAGCCATGCAAGTCACCTTTAGAAAGTTGAAGACAGCCACATAGCGCAGCCCCTAGTCCTCTCCTCAAGCCACACAGTCCCAGTTTTCCCAACTTCTTATTTTCCCTAATTCAAGTTGATTCACAGAGACTTAATGCAAGAGGAGAGTTTCTGCTCATGTTCTTTATGAAGGCATTAAACCACTCCTCTGTTATTTATATTAGCAGAAATCAGGAATCAGAATTTAGAATGTTCAGATGACACGCCATATAGCCCGCAGGGGTTTGAGGCCTGAATTTAGATGTAGGTCCAGCGTCGCCCTTTCTTTCCTTGCCAGCTTTGTTACTGTGAGAGCTGTTGTTTCCAGAGGCTGGTTCGATTTTGAACTTTGCACTGAACCAACTCCCACCAAACTTCTGTTCACTTTTGCAAACTCCATTCTCTTTTCTGTGTAAGGGTGGTAATTTTTGTCTGTATTTATCTTCACTGGCTCAGTCAAACCTGAAAGAGCAAAGAGCAAGATAAAGGTGTATGAAGTTGTGATTCCCCATGAACAAATGTTTGACAACATGAAAATGTTCTTTTAGACGCCATTTTAGAAAGCAGGTACTTAAAGTTAAGGCTTTTTATTTGAGTTATATGTTCAGATTTTATTACCTTGTGCTTTTCATTTTTACATTTTTAGATCTATTTTGCTATATTTTGTTTTTGAAGCTTGCTAGCCCTTTCTCTTTGGCTGGCTAAGATGACTCTCCTGCATGTCCTTTGAGGATCAGCAGTGGATTGGTCTGGAGAAAGTGCTAGGCTAAAAGAACTCATACAGTCCACTTTTAGTGAACATGTGGGACCTTTTGCAAGTTGCTTTTCTTTCCAGGCCCCGTTTCCTTATCGGTAGATCAGGAAAATTGGACAAGACCGTCTCATAGAATCCCTTTCTGATTCTCATTCTATGATTATATGAATACGAGCTGTCCTACTTCCACGAAGGAATACCCAGCTTCTCTAGCTTATGTTGATACCGCTCTGCTTGGAATCTCCTACTCTTCGCTTGTCTATAGAATGTACTTGGGAACATCCCGTGAACTGCCTCATGGCATTACTGAGTTATTTCATGTGTAGATGCCCCAGGGACCTTGTCTCCCCGGAATGTTTGTTCCCTCCCCAGTTCTGTGAGGAAAGGGTCTCAGCCTCAAGCTCTTGGTCTTAGGAAGTGAGAAGATCAGAGGTTTTTTCTCTCTCTGAAGGTGTTGGAATATTCTGTATTCTGGCTCTCATGATTTAGTGACTCCTCTGAGGATGGTCATTTAAAGTGTTTGGGGGTTTGTTTCTCCTGCTACAAACAGTACTTTAATGAACGTCTGTGTATATGTCTTTGCCCTCTCTTAGGAGAATGCTGTTGGGTTAATCTGTCACCGGCTACCGAAATGTACCTGATCTTTTTCTTTTTCTTTTTTTCAGCTATGACTCAAGACCTGAGATAAAGGAAATCTGCTTTTGAAAAATAAGAGAACTTTTTTCCTTTGGTTGGATCCTTCAACACAGCCAGTGAAGACAAAGCACTGTATTTCTTTTCACTTCTATATCACTGTTGTTCCCAAGAAAGAATGGCAGACAATCCTAGACTTCCATCCTCAGCAGAGTGACATGTAGACATATTTGCTGCACATGATGTTCACACAGTGAAAGTCATAAAGAGACAAAGTGGTATTGTTTACATTACTAGAAAATTAATAGCTTTCCAATGGCAATAACCCACTTACGAAAGAATTTGAGTCCGCTGGAATAGACGGGCCATGTACTGTGGGAGGCAGACAAGCGCACAGCGGATACTTGACGCACATTCAGTAGCCGGTGACCCTTCCCTGGCAGTGTTGTAAGGCAGGTACCAGGGTGCTCTGCTTTGGCCTCCTCAGCCACCAGGTGAGTCAGCGCCTCCGAGAGCCAGGCAGCTTAGGGTGGCAGCGCGGTGCTAGCGGATCCTTTTCCTTCGGTGGCGTTGTCATTCTTCCTTCACACAGGCATTAATTTGGAAGGAAGCCAGCTGACAGGTCAGGTCTCTGTTGATATTGTCCTTCCCTATGGTGACAGTATACACTTTCCATATTTTAATTGCTCCTAAGATGCAGTATACTGAAAACCAGTCTCTCCCCTGCTAACAAAAAGATGAGTCTCCTTTGCTTTGCGCATTAGGACTTGCTCTTCTGGAATATTCCTCCAAGTCACTTCACTTTCCCCTCAGAATACATGGGGAAAGGAATGTACAGTAACAGTCACTCCAGTTTCCCCCTGTGGTACCTTGGACAAAATGTTTATTCCCAGACTGTATGGTTTCTGTTTTGTTTTTACCTTTTTTTTTTTTTTTAATTAAGAATGTGGGCAAGCGAGGGTTGGGGGCAAGGAAAGCATTCAGCCTCGGCTGCCTCCCCTTTCTTTGCTGTGAGCTGGAAAGTGTGCAGTTGGTGGCCTTCTTGCTGTGTGTCTTTAGGAGAGTAGGAGACTGCCTTCCCGCACTCCCTCAGCCGCCCGCGGGCCTGCCCCACTGGCGAGCACACTCCACGGCCAGGCCGCCCCACTGCCTCCTCACCGCACGCGACTGTTTGAGGGGAAAGAACGTTCTCTTAGGTGTTACAGCTTTTGCTCAGACTTTGCAAAAAACAAAACAAAAAAAAAGATATATATATATATATAAAAATATATAATTATTAATCACCTCTGTCCTTGAGAAAGTCTTGAATGAATAGAGAATTTATTCCCTTGCAATATTTGATTGTATAGAGGCACACTGTTTCATCAACAGAAGAAGCAAAAGGCTGTGTATACATTTTTGGTACTATGTACCACCTCTGTTATTCTTCTAAAGCGAAGTATTCATGTACTTAACCCATATTCTATTTAATTGTGTTTGATTTTAAAAATATATATATATGAATTATATTTAAAATGGTGTCAACTTTCTGCTTTCAGGGCACTTGTGGCTCTTCTGAAACGTGTGGATTCTTCCAAATATTTCCATTTGCTTTACAAAAACCCAGGCACGAGCCACTCCTGGACTTAGCCCTGTGTTTGGAGTGTATGGCATAGACCTGAGGTTTTATTAGGTGTATTTGCTGTGACTTAACTCATTTTGTTCTTTTAACAAAATGTCTCCATCCTTTCACTTTGCTTCAACCTTTAAATAACAGAAAAGCAATATAAAGGTCATAGAATAAAATGTGGTTTTGGGCGACTCTTGCTGCCTCTGCATGTTCTGGAATAACAATTTCTGTAAGACGCTAGCCTACTTGAAACCACTGCTTTCAGTTAAGATAGTGTATAGTCCTCTCTTTGTATACGTTTTGTGCTTCTGAGCTAGGGGCGTCAGAGATCGGTTGTGAGATTCTTACAAAGAGAAGAATAGCAAGCTCGAGACTTGTTACTTTTTTCTGCCGCACCTGCTGTGGGACATGGAAGCAGGTGGGGCCTGAGGTTACTAGGCAGATTTAATCCTCGGTGGGAAGTAGATATTTGCACTTCTTTTCAAACTGGAACTGGATTCAATCTGACATCGAGCACCCGGGCTCTGTGTGGCGCGCCCACAAAATATGCTGCCTCGGAGCCTTTCTTAGCTTCAAGGAATTGCTTGAACCTCCGTCCTTATCCTGTTGTTGACATCAACGCAAATTGTTAAGAAGAAAAGGTGTTAGTGAAGCAGTGGTCCCCTCTGTCACTTGCCACGTCTTCAGTCCCTCCTGTAAGATTTGGGGAAAGTAAAAAGCCAAAGTCCGCCAAGTCCAGTGACGAGCAATGAAGCTTTTGTAGCTTTTTCTCCTCGGGTGTCAGCACTCCGTAGAGCTGTATGAAACGGAAGTGATGTACGTTTCGGGAGCTGTGACTAGTTCAGTAGGACTGTGGAGGGGAAGGTCAGTCTGGATTGCAGGAAATTAGAAACTTCTTTGTTGTCTTATTCCAGCGCTGCTGGCTGAGCACCTGCTGAAGCAGCTGACCTTTTCTCTCTACTGATACTGTTTAGGGGTGCCCGCCTGACTCACACTGAGCCTGCCCTCGCCTTCCCTACGGGAGTGGGGGCCATGTCTGCACTCGGTGCCCTTTTCCCTCTCCCCTCTCCCCCCTCCCCCCTCCCCCCCACAGCAGTGGATTATTAGACCAGGCCCCAGAGAATTCTTTATCTTAAGAGTTTTGCAAGGGGAAGGAGAGAGACCCTCTGGGATTGCGGCTTGTATGGGGGCGCTTAGAAAGTCGGGACCCATGAGCCACGCTGCAGGGACAGGCAGAGAGGCTGAGATGTAGAAGTGCGGGTGGGCCGGAGGAGCTGCCCCACGGCCTCGAGGACCTCCCTGGTTTCTGGATCGGCTTCTCCATCTTTGCTGTGGACACTACTAATCCGTATCCTTAGAATGCATTTTGGCTTTTTAAAAGTTAATCTGAAGTGAAGTTTTATTACATGCAACCAAAAGGACCTTGACTAAAGTACTGCCAGATTGTTCAAATTACTCATGATTATGTGTCCTCCGCCTGTTTGCAAAATAACAACTGAATTCTGGAGCATTCTTCTTACCAAACCTTCCTTGGTCATTTTGTGAATTCTCTCAAGATGGAATGCTACAGTAATGGAGCGAAAAGACACTCCCTCACTTTTAGAAGGAGGAGTTCCTCAGCCCCAGGAAGGGGACGTCTGAGGCCCTGTTAGAACCAGGGCCTTCTGGACCAGGGCCGCCTCCTGCTTCCCAACATCCTTCCAAAAGATAAACACTGTCCCCACTCTTAGCAACTGTAATAAACCCAGAAATAGAGGGCATTTCTGTCAAAGAGTAACATCAAGTGATGGAGAGCAGGGATGATTACAGAACAGGTAAATGCTGACCACTCCTACCGACACAGCAGGCTGTCTGGCCTTCGGCAGGAACCGTAAGTGGGAGTAGATTCCAGCAAACCCCTCAAGTTTACAATGTAGGAGAACCACACTCATAGTTCCGCTGTGAGGCCACTTACAGAGAAGCACTGTGGGACCTAACGAGGCGTCTCTGCCTGGGCAGGGCTGAGAATGGTTCAGAGTCAGAAGTATGGTCCTCTGTGGTCTTGGGACAGATGGGAATGGCCGTGGAGCATGTTGGAGAGATCAGTGTGAGCAGAGCCTGGAGGCCATTCACGCTCAGGGAGAAGTTCATCTGCTTGCTTGCCTATCACACAGGGTAGTGAGTATTTCTGCCTTGGTAATCTTATGCAACTAATGATTTCCTCCGTCTTTTCCTTCCAAACCGCCCGCTTTGGCACAATGGGGTTATGTGAACTCACCCGGCATAATTAAGCCCCTTGCCTAAGGGTGGTAGTGCAGCCCGCCCAGGCATGACCGAGGCACCTGCATGACTGTATTCGTGAGCACAGGCTGGGGCAGCTAGGCCCTTTGGACCTATGGTGGGCAGGCAAGGTGCCTTGAAAAAGTGAGCTTAAGTTCAGCTCAAAGGGAGCTGGGACTTACTGAGGAACAGATAAGAAAAGAGGATTGTGAAGACTGGCATTTCCCCGACTTCAGATATGAGTCCCCCGATCTGGAATGTGCCTTCAGGCTCCCCCCTAAATGATCCCAGGCTGGCCTCTTCCTACATCACGGCAAGAGGCCTATGCAGCACGCCCCTCATGGAAAGGCCCTCGCTGAACAGGCCATGGGCCTCCACACTGTGCGTGGCTCTGAGCGGTGGGCCCAGGCTCGTGTGCTCACCGGAACTCAGCGGGCTCCACCCAGAGCCTAGATTTCCTCATCTTGACCAAGAGCAGCCTTTATCCCTTCTAATGACAGAGCCACTGGTTTAGCAGATATTTGTGAATTTGAAGTATTTTAACGCCTACTAAGCGCCGGGCACTGTTTACAGTGCAGGGCCGGGGAATAAAACAAACTTGTGAGCCATTCTACCGAGGAGGCAGTAGAAGTTGGAAGTTCCATCTGTAGTGTGTGCTGGGATTTTTTGACTCAAGATTGCCTTTCGAGCCTATGATTTAACACCCTTTCCTTACAAAGTCCCGCAGGAAGTCACTAGGCTTTCCCGACCCATAAAGGAACCCACAGGCTGCCTCGGAGCACCTGGCTGACGACGCGGGGTGGGCACCTGGATGTCTGAGGACATCAGGCAAGTCTCTCTGAGTAGGGTAGGCCTGGCAGAGGCCAAAGGATCAGCCTCAGCCCCATGAGACTCTGCAGAGCTTTGGGAAATGTGAATTAGAAACGAGAAACACAAAAGCCAATGTAAAGTCATTACATGCACATGACATAAAACCCCAGCCTTGGAAGAACCTGTCGAGCTGATTCCAAGAGGTAGTCTGCTCGCTCTGAGTTCCACCTTAACGATAATGACAGTGACCAGCCTAAGTGAAGGCCTACACTGTGACAGGCACTGGGAAGGTAAGTACCTACTTGTCCCTTCTATGAGGGAGGCGGAGGCCTCGGAGGTGAAGGAGGCAAATCCAGGCCGTGAGACTGCTGACTTCCCCACTGCTCTGCCCCGTTGTGACCCGCCATCAGCTCTTCTCTCATTGCGCCGCTGCTTGGTACTCACTAAAGCCTGGCATAGCAGGTGCTCTAGGAAAACGGGACTGTGGCTTTAAAATGAAAAACATTCCATCCATCACCTTAAAGCAGTAGTTCTTAAACTTTCATGTGCATCAGGATCCCCTGGAGAACTTGTTAAGACACGGGTTTCTGGGCCTAACCCCCTGTCTGACTTAGTAGGTCTGGGGTAAGGAAGGGCCAAGAATTCCCATTTTTAACACATTCCCAGATGACGCTACTGCTGCTCCGGAGATCAGAGTTTTGAGGATCACTGCCTTTAAATCTTTCCTGTGAACTGGGAACTGAATGTCTTCATTCCCTGTTAACTGGAAATGCCCATGCTACACAGAAATGCAACTCGAGTCTTTATTACTCATGATTCCCCAAAACAAGCACACGTATCTCTTAGTATTCAAGTGTCAGAGCCAAAAACACCCAAACATTACCAACGGTCTCACTGGGCACATCTGAGACCACTGAGGCAAGGCTCTCCCCCTGGGGGTAAGGCCACAGGCTAGTCTCAGCCCCACAGTCTTGAGCTCGCACCCTTCCCCCGCCATGCGCTGTGCCTTTGCGGGTGACGGTGCACCTGACATGTTCCTTCAGGGCTGAGACTTCGGGCTGTTGGCATCACACCCAAGGCCCCAGTGGGATCTTTCGCACAATTCTTGTCTGGTCCATTTTCTTAGAGTCCTTCCCCCAGGTCCTTGATGCCGACTGTCCTCCGAGGTCTTAACCATGCCTTTCCTGACCTTTCTCTCCCTCGCTGCCCTTCTTGTCGAGTCCCTCCCATAGGACACTGGCACCTTGTTCTTCCCTCCCCTCTTCATCAGCACATATTTCCTGAGGACTTGTTATATGTCTGTTCCATTTCCTGGGGGTAAAGCAGTTCCCAGAACAAACATACTGGCCCTCTCCTTGCAGCCTAGAAAACCATGGTAATTCACGTAATGAGTGTTTGGGAAGAGAGTGGGGAACCTGTTGGCAGGCAGTCTAGGTGGACCCCTCTTTGTGAGTCACAGACTTCCTGATCATCTCAGTCTTCCTCCAGAACGTGTCCATTCTGCATGAATCTCCTTCCTCAAGAGACTGTTTCTTCCCAGTCTCCACGTACGCAGGCCACTGCTCCCCCTTCACCCCGCAACTGGACCACAACTTCATACTGGCATCGTCCACGACTACCCGCTGTGTCCATAGCTTTGTTACACATCCTCCACTGCCACGTGGGGAGGCTGTGCCCTTATGTCTGCCGCCTGCCCGGCTCCAGGACACTCCTGGCTATCATTCTCCACGTGTTTGACTCCTCACCGTTTCATTCCCACCCCAAGAAATGTCACCGTCCATGACGATGATCCACCCAGCAACCCAGCCTCGAGCTCCTTGGCCACCTTTGTTCTCAAGAACATATTTTACTCTTCAGTCACACCCATGACTAGATTTTGTCATCTCCTGTCAACTGCTCTACCTCTGGTTTCTCCTCACATTTTAGCCCACCGTAATCTCAAACGGTGCAAGTACAGTTCTAGATTCCTCCTATCGGGATGGGTGAAAACGGGAGTGGGAAGAAACCCAGTAACTATCCCAGAGGGGTGTGCCCTCACTACTATAAGAGTTAGGTTTTGTAAACCAGCCTTTCAAAGAGCAATTTCGAAAGCAATAAGTGACTACTTTGCGTCGCAAGGATTACAAACCTGCACCTACGTGATAAGTTGGGGGTGGGGGAAGAGCTGTCTTAACGTGGTGACTCGGATCAAACTTTCCAAGGACGATGTCAGACAAGTATTATAAATGCTGCATCTCAAAGAACTTGGATGCAATTGAAGGGTATAGACTTGAAGAAACCGTGGCTCTGGATATGATGAAGACATTGATGTGCAAGATGCATGTAGAGAGTTTGAATAAAATTGTTACTTGAAATGTAAGAATGGGCGGGAGCAATATTTTGTATTAATGTATTACTGTACATAACCTTATTTTAAATATGCATGTGTTACTAAATAAATTAGATATTATAATTAGACATCTGACTATTTCGTCAACATTCCTAGAAGTTTATCCAGACTGATCCCTTAAGTTTGAACAATCTTTTCATTAGGAAAATAGGGATTTGCCTTAAATATAAGATCAGCTATATCATTAATGAACTCCCTGTTGTCTGCTGAATAAAGTCCAAGTTCCATAATTAGCCTTCAACACACTGACTCATCTAGCCGTCTAGATCTTGGAACCCTAGACTTTATTTTTTTATTTTTACTTTTTAATATTTATTTATTTTTGAGACACAGAGAGAGCACAAGTGGGGGAGGGGCAGAGAGAGGAAGACAGAATCTGAAGCAGGCTCCGGGTTCCAAGCTGTTAGCACAGACCTCGATGTGGGGCTCAAACCCACGAACAGAGAGATCATGACATGAGCCAACGTCCAATGCTCAACACTAAAATTTAAACCATACCTGCCTCTCTATCCTTTGCTCACTGGGCTTTTACCCCTCTGAGCCCGTGCCTTTGCTGAAGAATTGCCTGCAATTAAAAATGTCCTCCAAACTCCACCTAAAGAAGTCCTCGTTGCTGAAGGCTGGCTCCCTTCCTCCTCTGCCTCCTCTAGAAACCTTCCCTGAGGCCCTGTCCGTGTGAGTTCCTCTGAGCACCCCCTCACACGCCATCCTGTGTGGTGTCATGCAGGGTTGGTTCCGGGCCCGTCTGCTTCACCAGATGTGAGGACGCTCTTCCCAGGAAAGGCCTTAGGTTGACCCCATGGCTCAGGGGATGCTGGGGGAGGGGTGGGGAGGCAGGAAGCTTGCTTTAAACGAACCAGGCCCTGGGGCGCCTAGGTGGCTTAGTGGGTTAAGCGTCCGAATTTCGCTTAGGTCATGATCTCACGGTTCGTGGGTTCGAGCCCCGCGTCGGGCTCTGTGCTGACTGCCAGCTCAGAGCCTGGAGCCTGTTTCAGAGTCTGTGGCCCTCTCTCTCTGACCCTCCCCTGCTCACGCTGTCTCTCTCCTAGAAATAAAATAAAACATTAAAAAAAAAAAAATTAAACGAACCAGGCGAGCTAATGGCCTCCTGGGCCTACCTGCCCAGAATCAGAACTAAGTCTTCCTGTTCCTTTGGGGCTGAAGGGGTCTCTGGTCCGTGCTGCTGGCACAAGCCTGATGAGATGTCGCTGTCTTGCACTAGTCCAGCAATTCATAAGGTCTGACTTACAAATGCCTGACTGTCCTGAGGCCCTTCCAGGAGGTCTACGTGGTCAAAATTATATATCTTAATAACACTTAGACATTAACCGCCCTTTGCACCATGCGAAGGTTTGCACTGAGAATGAAAAAACAATGGTGGGTGAAACTTCTGGAATCTCAGCGGGAATCTGGACAGTGATACCAAACTATCAGCGGTCATTGTATTCTTCACCACCGTGTGCTTTTCATTTAAAAAAAAAAAAAAAAAAAAGCCAGTTTCCCATAAGAATGTCCTTGGTGAAGCAGAAACAATTACTAATTTTATTAAATCTCAAGTACATGTTTTTCAGTTGCATGTGGGACAAAATGGGAAGTATGCATAAAGCACTCTGCACAGTGACTGTGACCGGGGCCAAGCGATTGGGCAATCGTGCAAGTTGTTAGCAGAATTGGCCGCTCTGGTTGTGGAATACAAGAAAGAATGACTAGACAAGCTGGTTATTCAGACTTGGGTGTTTCTTTTTTTTTTCAAATGTGTGTTTATTTTCAAAGAGAAAGCCCGCGTGCGCCCTCACACGTGTGGGGAAGGGGCAGAGAGAGAGGGAGAATCCCAAGTAAGCTCCGTGCCATCAGCACAGAGCCCGACGTGGGGCCCGAACTCACAAACCATGAGATCATGACCTGAGCTGAAACCAAGAGTCTGATACTTAACTGACTGAGCCACCCAGGCACCCCTGATTTTTTTTTTTTTTTTTGATGCTGTATGGTGAAATGTGTCAACACTTGGAAGATCAGGATAACCCAGTGAACCAATACTTTCCAAAAGACAAATGCATGAGGCACAAAAGCATATGTAGGTCAGAGATTCAAAGGGCAAGATCCACCAACAGAGTGAGAAGGGGTGCTGAGAGGAAAACGTTTGAGAACTGCCCCACGTGTCCAATCTCTGGCTAGTCGTAGAAGCCACACGGAGGAGGCCAGAGCTTATCTGCCCCGTGCCATTTGCATGAAAATAGATCCAGTTCCACATTGTGCTGCACCTTTGCTGTGGGATTTCAGTATTTCCCGCACCTCTCTGGGCCCCTGTGAAAATGGAGATGATGATTCGTCAGCAACTGGTGGTGGCAGAGAAGGAAGTTCATTCATTGGTCGAGAGATAGTCGGTGATGCAATCCAAAGGTCCCGCTGATGTATTATAAAGAAGAGGGTGAAGCATTGGGTTTTGTTTTGTTTTGTTTTGTTTTTTTAGATTATTACAAGGAAAGACTCTCTCCGATAACCTCACTTCCAAGGCCGCTCTCAGAGTGCAGATCTCGTACTTTGTGCGGGTCCTTGATTCCTCATTAGAGGCGTCTCTGATCTTGAGGCCTTATTTGAGTTGCATAATTGCCAGCATTGGAAAAAGGAGCTTTCCTTCTTCTCTCCCCACGGCGGAGAACTGCTGATCTGATGGCTTCACCCAGCTCAACAGGAAGTGAACGTTCTGTCCCAACCACAGGGCCCAGAGCAATCTCTTCTGCCCGCCTGAGGTTAGCCACAGAGCTGACAAGCCAGGCCGCTGGGGAAGGAAGCTGGGAGAGGCTGGGTGCCCTCAGCACTGCTTTGATGGGGAGCAGGGGCATTGGGAGCAGCTGGCTGGCCAGCTGGCCCTAAGGCGTTACAACGCGAGCCTCCTCTAGAAAATTCGCACAAACCTGACTGCATGAGCATCCGGGTCAGGGTGAGAGATTCTCGCAAGAACAGTTCACTTTAATCAAACTCCCGGAGGCCGTGACACAGAAATAGACACCAGAGGACCAGTTTATTGATTTATTAGAAGAAGTTTGGGAGCCCCTGGGTGGCTCAGTCGGTTAAGCCTCTGACTCTCGGTTTCGGCTCGGGTCATGATCTCATGTTCGTGGGTTCAAGCCCCATCACGGAGCCTGCTTGGGATTCTCTCTCTCTCTGTCTCTCTCGCTGTCCCTCTCTCAAAATAAATAAACATTTAAAAAGAAAAGAAAAAGTTCAGGGCACCTGGGTGGCTCAGTCAGGTGAGTGTCTGACTTCTGCTCAGGTCATGATCTCAGCGTTCATGAGTTCAATCCCCACATCAGGCTCTCTGCTGTCAGTGCAGAGCCCACTTTGGACGCCTCCGTCCCCAGCCTCTCTGCCTCTCCCCTGCTTATGCTCTTTCTCAAAAATAAAAGAATTAACATTAAAATTTTTTTTAAGAAAACGAAAGAACAAGTTCAAATGCCAATAAGACCAGAAAGAGCATTTGACAAAACCCAACACCCATTCAAGCAAACCAGGAATAGAGAACTTTTCTCAACTTTGACATTTGCCCAAACCCAGAGACTGTACAGCACCAACAGTGAGCGCTGATGCACGCTCTGGGCTCTAACTAATAATGAAGCGTAGATGTAGGTTTTTCAGTTGTAACAGAGCCTTCTCTGGTGTTGGATGTGGACAGTCGGAGAGGATGTGCACATACAGGAACAAGGCATATGTGGAAAATCTCTGCTCAGTTTTTTGAAATTGCAATATAGTTGACACACCACACTGTGTAAATTAAAGGGGCACAGCACATCGATGTGACACATTTATATTGCAGTATGATTTTCATTGTAACATTACTTAATACCTCTGTTGCCTCAGAGGTGGTGGGAACAACTTTCAGCTTGTTCAACTTGTTCAAAAGAACAACTTGCGACCATGTTCTTTTGTTAAAAACCTTTCAAAGGCTTCTCATCTGACCCAGGAGGAAAGCCTAAGTCCTTATCTTTTTTTAATATTTATTTTATTTAGGAGATAGAGAGCAAGCAGGAGAGGGGCAGAGAGAGGACCCCAAGCAGGCTCCATGCTTTCAGCACTGGGCCCGACTTGATGCTCGAACTCAAGAGCCATGAGATCATGACCTGAGCTGAAATCAAGAGTTGGACGTTTAACTGACTGAGCCACCCAGCCCCGAAAAAGGTAAATTTCAGATGGATTAAAAACTCAAATGTAAAAACAACAGCAACAAATATCACTTCTCAACTAACACAGGAAACCTAGAAGATAGGGTGGGTGGGGAGAGGAAAGACACGTTTGAAAATTAAAAATGTGTTTTGAGGGAAACCATAAACTAAGCCAATACATAAATTATAGACTGAGCCACCCAGGCACCCCAATAATTTCAATATTCTTAATAAGTAGCAGATGTCTCTTAAGATTAATTATGTTGTTCATGGCTCTGATAGGATCCTTTCTTAATCTTTGTAATAATCTCAGAGATTTAAAAAATACATTTGGGATCGGGGGGAAATAGTTACAAACAGAGAGGAAGGGAGGCAAACCATAGGAGACTCTTACATACAGAGAACAAACTGAGGGTTGATGGAGAGTGGGGGAGAGGGGAAAGTGGTGATGGGCATTGAGGAGGGCACTTGTTGGCAGGAGCACTGGGTGCTGTATGTAAGCTAATTTGACAATAAATTATTTTTAAAAATACATTGACATCTTTTTTGTCAAGTATATAGTAAATTGTTATGTCTTATTTCATCAGTTGGCATAATTTTATGACTTTTTGTTCATCTTCAATCCATGCAACTGAAACATCATTTGAACAAGTTTCAGAATTTAATAAATGAAAAGATTTAGGGGCGCCTGGGTGGCTCAGTCAGTATCTGACTTAGGCTCAGGTCATGATCTCACAGTCCATGGGTTCAAGCCCCACGTCAGGCTCTGTGCTGACAGCTCAGAGCCTGGAGCCTGCTTCGGATTCTGGGTCTTCCTCTCTCTCTATCTCTCCCCCATTTGTGGTCTCTCTCTCTTTCAAAAATAAATAATAAAAAAAATTTAATAAACAAATAAAGATTTAAAAGTTTACCATAATTTTCACTTGTGTCATTAAATAATTTCCTTATTACCTAATTAAACAACCAAAATTTTCCTTTGGAATTGATACCTTTTTAAAATTTCTGATAACAGGGGCGCTGGGGTGGCTCAGTCGGTTGTATGTCTGACTTCAGCTCAGGTCATGATCTCGCGGTTGGTGGGTTCGAGCCCCGCGTCGGGTTCTGTGCTGGTAGTTCAGAGCCTGGAGTCAGCTTCAGATTCTGTGTCTCCCTCTCTCTCTGCCCCTCGCCCGCTCATGCTCTGTCTCTCTCTGTCTCAAAAATAAAAATAAAAACTATAAAAAATAAAAATAAAAGATAAAATTTCTAATAACACACCATATCTCTTTTTCTTTCATCTGCTCCCTTGTCACAAATTCTCTTCCTTAGGTTTATATATTTAATTAATTTTACCATGTGCCTAATAAATCCAGCAGTTCTCAAACTGTTTAATTTCAAGACCCAACATATTTGCTGTATTAAAAATTAAAACCAAGGGGCACCTTGCTGGCTCAGTCAGTGGAGTGTGCGACTCTTGATCTCAGGGTTGTGAGTTCAAGCCCCATGCTGGGTGCAGAGATTACTTCAAATCTTTTTCAAAAATAATAAAATGAAAATTAAAACTAAGAAATGCAAAATAGATTTATTCTTAATTTATTTAAAAGCAACAATAATGAGCCCATTATAAGTGAACATACAAAACATTGTTATGAAACATAACTATGTTTTCTGAAACAAATTTAGTAAGAAAAGGGATGTTTGTGCCAATATTAATACAATATAAAAGGCAACTCATATTTTCATGTTTTTAAGAAAATACACGGGAGACGTCACGGTCTGAACTCACGGAAGCCCTGAAAGTGTCAGAAATCTTCAGGAGTCCACACTTGGAGGACCATTGAATTGATCTATCAACTTGTAAGATTCAAGATCTATCAGTATTGACTGTTCTATGATATATAATTTATAAATTGTAATAAATGATATGTAATTTTATTATTTATTAAACCCAAACACATAAACTTTCCCATGTATTTATTATTTATTTAGCTACTCCCACTCTACGATTTTTATTAAACTCTGTAGAGCAGGATTGATAGCATTTATTTTATTTTATTTTACTTTGAAGATTTTTTTTAATGCTTATTTATTTTAGGGAGCGTGAAGGAGGGACAGAGAGGGGAGTACAGAGGATCTGAAGTGGGCTCTGTGCTGACAGCAGCGAGCCGGATATGGGGCTCAAACTCACAAACTGTGAGATCGTGACCTGAGCCGAAGTTGGACAGTTATCTGACTGAACCACTCCGGCGCCCCTATCTGATTTTTTAAATCATCTCTGCACCCAGCGTGGAGCTTGAACTCAAAACCACAAGATCAACAGTCGCAAGCACCACCGACGGAGCCAGCCAGGCGCCCTGACTGATAGAATTTTCTAACTCCTATGTCATTCTAGGATAATAACAGGCTGGCTAACAAAATTCATGTCTCTATCCAGCTGTCATTATTTCGATCCCTGCTCTCAGATACTTTATTTCATTTTCTCTGCTGTTTATTTGACACATAGTAGTAAATATAACATTTATCAAGGGAAGATTTAAAGTGAGTTACATGATTTGCAACTTTCCTGCATCATCCAGAGATCACGGAATACAGGGACTAAGCATCAGATGAAAACATCTGAAGGTTTTCTAAAACTCTGAAATGCTCGACTTTCTCCCAGGCATTACACTGGCACCATGTACACAAAACCCAGCAAAGGTTTCATAGGTCTGTTTCTCACTGAAACCAGCTTTCTGGAGCACTGACCATCAAATTAAATATATGATTTTAAGATGCTATTCCTGGGGGCGGCTGGGTGGCTCAGTTAATTGCCTTACTCTTGATTTCGGCTCAGGTCATGATCTCACCGTTCATGGGTTCGAGTCCCACATCGGGCTCCGTGCTGGCGGTGCAAAGCCTTCTTGGGATTCTGCTTCCCTCTCTCTTTGCCCCTCCCCTGCTCACTCGCTCTTGCTCTCTCCATCAAAATAAATAAGCATTAAAAAAAAAAAAAGAAAAAGATGCTATTCCTGTTAGTGCTACGTCATCCCTAAGAACCATTAAACAATCTTCCTCATCTTCAATTCTGCACCGTGGGTACAGTATTAAAACACCTGCATGTGAGGTCCGCGGCCAGACAACAGCAGGCCTGGGAGAGATGCGGGTCCCCGCCGGCCTTGCAGGTGGCCATGGCGCGTGGCTTCAGGGTACTCACCGCCAGGAAAAAGCCAAGTGGCTTTGGGGGACACCAGAGCCGCTCGCCAGCAGTGCACACCTCGGCAAATAAAGGGCTCACTGTCTGGACCTTTACCCACTGAGCAGATGGGGACCAGGGGCTGGATGGGGTGGAAGGCTTCCTTGTGCAGCTCATGACCAAGGGGGCCGACGTGTTCGGGAGGATGGGAGTCTGGTCCAGGCGAGCCAGCGGCTGCAGACATGTTGCGTCACCTCCAGAGCGCGGGTGCACCTCCCACATCACCCGGAGAAAGTGCAGAACCAGAGCCACCACACTCTGAACAGCCGGAGAGCCCGGTGAGGTCGAGGCAGAGGCAGGCAGCAGGGAATGGTGCAGCCAGGACACATGCCCCCAGCCTGAACCCTCTGGTCCGGACTCCCAGACCGTTACGGAAGAGCATCTGGCGCAGGATGGGTGGCCCGTTGCTTGGAGAAGGAAATGAGTGGGGGTGAAATGATCTGTGCCTTTGTTTGCTAGTTGTTTTGAGACTGTGTGCAGGGGGTTTCTGGAGGGTTGTCGACCTCTGGCCTGGTTACCCCTCCCGCCCTCTCTCCCACTCCCCTGTCCAGCTCCCACCTGGGGAAGAAGAGCCTTAGGATGCTTGGTCTTGGGGTGAGGGGACCTGGTTCCCCACACCCCCCTCGGGGCTTAATTTACCATCTGAGTGATGAGGCCAGTTTCCCAAGAGATCGCCTCTTGGGTAAGAGGAAAGATGAGTGGGTGTGGGTGCAGCTGGAGGAGCGACCACGCTTGTGGCCGGAGCAGGTGGATTTTTGGAGAAGGAACAGCCAGGGAACCAACACGGAGCCTTAGAGACATGATGCTCCTGCCGAGTCAGGAATGTGAGGTGACCCCGCGAAGGGAAGCGAGATCACCTGGAGACGTGAAGGAAAGTAGCTGCAGCGGCTCCCTCTTCTCCCCTCCCCCAGCCCCAGCTGAACAGCTCTGGACCCCTGCCCAGAATCTGGAACCTCCTGGAACACTCCTTCCTGCGCCTCAGCCTCCAGCCCTGGGTCCCCTCAGGAAGTCTAACCCCTTGCTAGGTGCTGCCTCCTCCAGCCTCCTTCCAAACTCTTCATCCCGCCCAAGTCCAGGGATGAGGCTTAAGACCTCAGTACATAATACCTTACTGTTCCATCTGTGTCTTGACCTTGGAATCAGCCTTCTGGGAACTGAAGCTCAGAAGGGTGTCCTTACTGGGCCCACCCTAGCAGCCTGGTACTTTTTTTTTTTTTTTTTTAAGTTTATTTGTTTTAGTAGTCTCTGCAGCCAAGGTGGGGCCTGAACTCACGACCCCAGGATCGAGAGTCACGCACTCTTCTGACTGAGCCGGCCAGGCGGCCCCCGGCAGCCCTGGTACTTATTGGACAAATAAACAGATGGACGGATGGAGCACAGCGGTGCTCTGAAAGTTTCCAAAATAAACTGGTTTTCCTTTTAACAAAGGAAACAAACTAAAGCATCTGAACAAAAGGCAAAACAAACAGACTTCTTTGGGAAACAATAGACACGTCATTGACAATTAAAGAAAGTTTACAGCTTGACACAGACATTTTCCAAAACACTGTTGTCGACGTGGAGATGTGATGTCCGGACCTCTGTGGGAGGAAGGCTGTGCTGCTTCGTCGGGGAAAATCAGTTTGCCGCCAGCTCTTTGCGCCTTGAGGTCTCGGCCTGGTAGCAGCCTCGCCCACCTGGGCTCTCAGCTCCCGGGGCAGCCCCATCAGGTGCTGGGCGAGCTGGGGCATTTTGGCTCAATGCAGGTCAAGTCTGTGTTTTGTTCCAGAGCTTTCTGCTGGGGTGGCCCTGGCTTCGTCATGCCCGCATCCCAGCTGTCTCTCTGGCAGCGCTCTTTCCACCGCCTCCCGCCACCTGTGTTAATTTCAAAAAAAAAATCGTCTTGCACCCCAGCTCCGGGTCAGCACCTATTTCTGGAGAACCCACCTGGCACACCGTTTTCTCATGTCAGTAGGTACGTGGTTCATAAAAGGGAGCAAAGATCGAGATCCCAATGATGCATTTCTGTTCTTCTTTTTTGACGTTCTAGTAAAGGCATCATGGCTGAACATGTTCTATTCTTTTTGGACCTTACAGAAAATGCTGTGTAAGATTTTTAAAAAATTCTTCTGAAATTAACTTTTTTCATTTTCTTTATCATCACATCAATAAAATATTTCTTTTAGGAGTTTTACTACTTCAGATGCTTTATTTGGAAAACGGACTCATGATGTTCCTTGCAGTTTATCTCAGTGACGTTTGCAAATATTCTTTATTTCACCCGTTGGCATTAACAGGATATTAAGGCCATTCCTATGAAATATGTGGTTAGTCGTTTTCACTTTCAATGATTCAAACTGTGAGGACTGTTTGGGTCTAACAGTTATGGCAACAGCAAAAATAAGCTACTCAATGTCTTGGTTGAAATAATGAAACTGTTTCAGATCTCTCTCTCTCTCTCTCTCTCTCTCTCATCTATTTTTGAGAGAGAGAGAGAGAGATGCAAGCATGTGCAAGCAGGGGAGGGTGGAGGGGGAGAGAGAGAGAAGAGAGAGAGAGAGAGAGAGAGAGAGAGAGAATCGTAAGCAGGCTCCACGCTCAGCCTGGAGCTAGATGCAGGGCTCGATCCCACAATCCTGAGATCATGACCGGAGCTGAAATCAAGAGTTAGATGCTCAACTGAATGAGCCACCTAGGCGCCCCTGTTTTTCATTTTAGAAATGCAAATTTTATGGGGCGCCTGGGTGGCTCAGTTGGTTAATCGTCTGATTTTGGCTCAGGTCATGATCTCACAGCTTGTAGGTTAAAGCTCCACATCAGACTCTGTGCTGACAGCTCAGAGCCTGGACCCTGCTTCAGAGTCTGTGTGTCCCACTCTCTCTGTCCCTCCCCTGCTCATGCTTTGTCTCTCTGCCTCTCTCTCTCAAGAATAAACATTCAAAGATTTTTTTAAAAATGGAAATTTTATGCCAAATCTTGCACAACGTGGAAAGACGCTCCTTGATGCTGTCAGATTATCAGAGTATCATAAAATTCCTAGGCTGAAGTCTATTTTTGGTATAATTTTAGAAGATTTGTGTTTACGATTTAGAGGAATTGTGGTTATGGTATTTCCTAAAAGCTTTAAGAAATCTTGTTGTCTCTTCATTTTTTGTGATGATTTCCATAATTTATTATAAATTCATGCATGTGTAGATATCAAAGCTGTGTACTCCAACTGTTCACAAGAATTTCAGCATTATCCACGTAGAAACAGTAGAACCAATGGAGCACCTGAGTGGTCAGTCGGTTGAGTGTGAGACTCTTGATTTCGGCTCAGGTCATGATCTCACAGTTTGTGAGATGGAGCCCTGCATCAAGCATCATGGGGCCACCTTGGGATTCTCTCTCTCCCTCTCTCTTTCTGCCCCTCCCCCACTCTCTCTCTCTCTCTCTCTCAAAATAAATAAACATTAAAAATTTTTTTCATCATATCCTAATGTGGGGATGGAATTTCGATGACATTAAATATAAATGGCTCAAAATTGTATATTAATTATCGTGAGCTTTAATTCTTAGCAGATGCAACCTTGTGAACAGGGCTGGGTTATGAATTATGTCTCATGACAAAAGGTCCGAGACACAGACATGTGTAAAATACGCATTGGCTCCGATGACAAAGGGTACACATGTCCTCATCTGGACAGTGAGGTGACCAACAGGAAGTTCAAAGTGCTGTTCCCAGATGGTACCAACACTCCGAGAGACATCTCGGCAGACAGACCCTGAAGCCAGCATCTTCAGCCACTTCTAGGCAGCCTGGGAGAGAGCTGTGTGTGCTCCCTGAGATGTTGGCTGACAGGTTCCATGAGGGAAAGGCCGTCAGACCTAGTCAAGGTGTGTTAGCCTCCTCCCCTGCTATGCATGGCTCTCTGCTATGCAAAAAATGTATACTGTTTCTACAGAGAAAGCTTATAGGGAGAATTCTCCAGATGTTTGTTAGATAACCGACCCTTACATGGGTTTGGATGGCCCATCCCTGGAGCTGAAAAACTTGGATTCTGTTCACATAAGAACCACCTGGGGAGTGGAGGGTGGAGGGAAGGGAGGATTCTCAGGGCACTGGTCTGGGATTGGGAAAGTATTGCCTATGGCCAGCTTTGATTTCACCTTACTTACCTGACAGTTGCTTAAATAGTTCTTCGTACAAGCCAGGCACTGGTTAAGCATTTCACAGTGTTTGCCTCACTTAATTAACCTGATGTGGCAGTTACTATTACTATCTTCATTTTACAGACGAGAAAACTGAGACACAGGAGGTGACATACCTTGCTCAGGGTCCTACAGCTCATAAGATACATATTCCTGAAGACCTATTTTTTTAACTTTATTTATTTATTTATTTAGAGACTGAGCATGAGCAGGGAAGGGGCAGAGAGAGAGAGAGAGAGAGAGAGAGAGAGAGAGAATCCCAAGCAGGCTCTGTGCTGTGGGCACAGAGCCCGACTTGGGGCTTGATCCCACAAGCCGTGAGATCATGACCTGAGCCAAAATCAGGGGTCAGACCCTTAATTGACTGAGCCACCCAGGAGCCTCCTGAAGAGCTTTTCTTTTTTTTTTTTTTTTTTTTTTAGGGACTTGGCACATTAAATCCCATATCCTATTTAAATATCCATATTTAGAGATTTACAGCAGAGAAGCTTTCAAACAGGTAAAGAATCATCTCCGGGTGAATTTTTGTGTCTCTGCACAGATTTGCTTCATTTGCTTTTAGTGTTTGAAGGCTCCAGGTTGCCACAGTGTCTAACATTCCCCTGGGCCAGATTTTGAAGTAGGGAGACAATGACCTAGGCGTGCACACTCTTGAGAGCAGAGATCCAAGACTCCAAGTGTTGAAGGTCTGAGAAAGGGAGAGAGGGTTCCTCTCAGCATTCCAGCTGGAGGTTCTTAGGGTCTCTGGGCCGCCTTCAGGCCAGTTTTCTGGAATGGGCCTGGGGTGGGAAATGTACTTCCGGTGGCAAGGGATAACCTGAGAGCAAATAACCCAAATCAACTGGGATGGCATGGGGTCTGAGTTTTCTATGACAGTTTCAAGCTTACTCGTTATAAAATGGTTTCATATGGCATCTCCATGAGGAAAAGTGGAGAAATCAGCTCTTGACACTTGATTGACCTTCAACAATCAGGAGGAAAAGAGCTAAGCCTGAGGTCAAACCGGCAGGATACAGCGGTGGTTCGGCAACAGGGCTTCAAATTAGGGCCTTTGAAAATGTGTTCTCAATACTGAGTCTACGTGCATAAACATTTCTCCGGGAAGAGGGTCCTCAGCTGTCATCAGCTTCTCCCTGAAGTTGAGGGACCCCAAAAGGTGCCGAACCCCCTGCCTGACACCATCTCTTCAGGGACCCCGGGGAGTAAACGCAGAAGGGCTGGTGAAGACCTGCAGCTTGGCAACACGACCTCGGGTTTTAGAGGGGGCGGGGAAGGCCGAGCTCTAGGAGATGCTCCTTTGCCCTGTCCCGTTTCCTGAGGTCTACACTGCACCGGGGACGCCCCTTCCCTGCTACCGTTAGAGTTCAAGACCCGCTTCCCCGACGCCCGCCTCCCAGAGGGTTCCGGCCCGGGGCGTGGCAGGCTCGAATCTGCTCCCAGGCCCAGCGCGAAGGCTGCAGCCGGTAACTAGCTGTGGTCCCAGCGTCTCGCACCCCGCTTCCCTGCCTGGGCGAGTGACTGGGGACGCGCCCCCGCGGCGGCGCCGCTCCCACGGGCGCGCGCGCACTCATTTTCCTGGCGGAGGGAGCGGGCTTCTTCGGGTGCTGCGTCCTACAAGACGTGCTGACGTCGCGGAGGGCAGGCAGTCGGCTCGGGAGCGGCCGGCGCGCGCGCGTGTGCGTTGGGCGCAGCCGCGAGGCTGGGAGGCGCACAGGGACGGTGGTTGTGCCGGTCCTAGGGCGGCGGCCGCCACCGCAGCAACCCCGCGAGCGGAGAGGGCCGACGCGGCCGGACGAGCTGGGGATGGGGAGGACCGGGGCCCGCACCTCTCCCGGGCGCGTGCGCGGCTCCGGGGGCGCACAGTGACGGCTGCGGCGCCCCTGGCCCGGCGCCGAGGCCGCTTCGCCAAAAGAACCTTCGGCCGGCGGCGGGCCGGGCCATGAGGAGCGGCCGGGGCCGGGCCAGGCCTCGCTGACCCCGGCCCCGCACGTAGGCCTCCACCCCGTTTCCGCTCCGGCCTCTCGGCATGAGCGTCCGCCCGGGCCGGGGGCCGCGGCTGCCCCGCTCCGGCGGCCCCCGGGCGCGCTCCGGGCCGGCGGGCCCGCGGTGCTGATCCCGGCCCGCCGCGCTGCGCTGCCCGCCCGCCCGCTGTATGCCCCGGGGGGCGCGGCCATGGAGGTGGTGGGCGACTTCGAGTACAGCAAGAGGGACCTCGTGGGACACGGGGCCTTCGCCGTGGTCTTCCGGGGGCGGCACCGCCAGGTGAGCCCCGTCGGCCGGGGCGAGGCCGGGATCTGTGGGCCGCGGCTCCTCTGCCGCCCGCCCGCGCGGCTGCGGCCGGACCGGGTGGTCCTGAAACTTGGAGACGCCGCGGGCGCAGCCCCCCCCGACCCCCCGTCCCGGTTTGCCTTCCCGTCCCCGAGGCCTGGCATTGTGCGCGCTGTCAGTGTCGCGGGGTTTGTTTTGATCGGGCGGGGATTGTTTTGAGGCCGAAGCCGCTAGGCAGCGCTCCACCTACCGACGGGCCGCTCGGCCTCTGATTTCCCCTGCTTGCATAGAGCCTGGTAACCAGAGTGCGTTTAGGGGCCCGGCCGGACACACGCCCTTCCACCTTGAACGTGACCCGAATCTGAGTTCTAAAGGAGTGCCCGGTCCCCTCCCCAGCGCTGGGCTCGGGCGTGGAAGCGCGCACCTTAGGGGTTTTTCCGCGCCCTGGCCTGCCAGGGCTCGTCGCCTCTGAGGTCGATAATTGCAGACCCAGCGGAAAACGGGCTGGTTTCCCGTTAGCCCGAGACTTTCTCAAACTCGGGGGTATCGCATTTCCCAGCATTGGTTCCCCTGCACCCCGTCCGAGCCCCGTACCACCTTCACTTCTTGGGGTTAGATAGGCGGGTGGAAAAGATGGACGCTTCGTTTTTCAATCCAAGTAAACATGAAAGCAGGTTCAAAAAATTTTTTTAAGCTTTTGCTGTTTCACACGAGGTTTTAGATTCCATAGAATTTGGAAGAGCACCTAGAGGTGGAAGTCATCAAAGGGGGTTGGTCGTAGTTCTGGCTGTTGGCAAGAGGCGTCTTTAAGTGGGCTGTTTTTGTTACTTGTCAGAGTAATTAACAGTGATGTTCATTTCTTATGAGAATAGGTTAAAACTCAAAAAAGAAAAAAAAAAAAAGGAGGCTTAACCCTGCCAAGCTATCAAATGCCACCTTCCAGTTTATTCATATTTCTCCATAACTTTAAGTTGGTTGTAAACTGTATTCAGTGGTTCACTTGTGGTCTTCGTGTCTATTATTTTTAGTGGCTGTCTTGTAAGGCGTTAGTTTGTGATTTATGAAATCATTTTCCTGTGTTTGGAGATTCTAGTTCTTTTCCATTTACCTCCCCTCCCCCCCCCGTGTTGTTTATATATGAATTGGCTAGAAACATCTTTGTGCTAATATATTTCTGTAAAACAATTTCTAGGAGTAACACTATTTTTCCTTTTCAGAAAACTGACTGGGAGGTGGCTATTAAAAGTATTAATAAAAAGAACTTGTCAAAATCACAAATCCTGCTTGGGAAGGAAATTAAAATCTTGAAGGTAGGCTTTTTTATGTGATATTTCATATGAGGTTAAAAGGTATTTTAAATTAATACATGATGACATCCTTTGTGTCATTTTGGTCGCTGGAGCCAAGTTTGAGAATTTTCACCTGTTGCTCTCATTTTTTGCATGCTCATTTTCTTGAGACATTTGAGTACTTGGAAACTATTTTTAAGAATAGATGTTTGTGGCTCTTGGCCAGTGCTTAGAGGGATTCTGGGAAGGCTGATTTTAGCTTCTCCTAATTTCTTTTCCCTAGTTATTGTGCTACTGTTTGAGAAGAGGCAGGCCCTTCTTACCCATTATTTAGCTCTTCTGTTGATCCCTTTCATGTTACATTTAAGCATTTGGGGGTGTAGGAGCTGGGAGTTGGAATCTTTTCTTCTTATAAACTGAAAAGAATCACTTACCTTGGAAGTGGCCTTCTTAGATCACTCGCAAGCAGGGTTATTGCAGTGTGATGCTTTGAGGGGAAAAAATGGTCTCCAGGTGAAATGAGTGTGGAAAATCCTGTCTACTACATACTTCCTGGAGAGTCACTCACAAAGCACTTTGCTCAGTAAAGAAAGTCTGAAAAAATTGCTCAGTGAAGAATCTAATTTAGGAGAGTTTAACTCAGTGCTTCCCATGCTGATAAGAGCATAGAGCTCTCAACTAACACCAGCTTTCATCAAAATTAACTACACTGTGGAGAGCTCTTTGGGAAGAATCCTAGCTCTTCGAGCTAAGAATTATGCTTCGTTTTCTTTTAGACAAAGAATATGCTCTTTAAAAGCATTTTGGAATCTTATGCCTTTCGTGCTGTTAGAATTGTATACTAAATTTAAAAGACTCCCAGAAAGTCTGTGCTCATACTGTCTGTGATACTTATTTTGTAGACAAGAGTATTCCCCTTGTTAAGAGTCTTAAGAAATGATCACGGTGAAAAAATATTTTGGTTCCACATAAAGTTGGATCAGGCACATTTCCTCCTATTTTTTCATAAATTGAATTGTTCTAATCCAATAATCAGGAGTGTAGTGTATAGAAATTGTATGTATGTACGTGTATGTGTGTGTATACTTAATATTTATTTGCATATTGAAATATGTTAGAATGAATACAAATATTTTAAATTCTCAATTTCCTTAACAGGAACTTCAGCATGAAAATATTGTAGCACTCTATGATGTTCAGGTACCTTATTATTATTATTTTAAAATTTGCATGTCGATAAAGAACTTTTCTGTTTAATACAAATGTAGATGAATCATAATAGAAAATTGCCTCATTCTTGTTAGGTATATAGTTTGAGTTATATGTTAACTGATAAATTGTTTAAAGTAGCATAGAGCGGTAGGTTAAAAGACTGTGTTGCCTGAGTACAGTTGTGCTATAGGAGCAGTGCCGTTTTAGGTCAAGTAGACGAATATTGATACCGGATCTAGCATTTCTGTGGTAAATGGAGAAAGGACTGTTGTGGGCTATTAAAAAATTACATAGAGCTTTTTTTCTTATTGCAAAAGCAACATTTGCTAATTCTAAAGGTATAAAAACAAGGAAACTATGCATACGCCTCACATATCGTATGTCTATGATTATTACCATGGCATACAGGTGGGAAGGCTGGGTTCTCAAGTTATCTTTTTTTTTTTTTAATTTTTTTTTTTAATGTTTTATTTATTTTTAGGAGAGAGAGAGGGACAGCGTGAGCAGGGGAGGGTCAGAGAGAGAGAGGGAGTCACAGGCTGAAACAGGCTCCAGGCTCTGAGCTGGCAGTCAGCACAGAGCCCGACGCGGGGCTCGAACCCACGAACCGTGAGATCATGACCTAAGCGAAAGTCGGACGCTTAACCGACTAAGCCACCCAGGCACCCCTCTCAAGTTATCTTCTAAGATGACATTTCTACATCGAGAAAATTACCCTTGGAAATCCTTTTAAAAAGCTTCAATTTGGAGAAAATTACTGTTTTGGGGGGGTAGGGCACCAGAGTAAGTAGTTGGCTTATACTTAGGGTCCATATTGTGTTTTAAATACTAGATCCGGTCTTGCGGGTGTGGCAGTCAGCCTGTGTGAGAGCCCTGGGGATCTGAGATGGGCAGAGAGGGCGGCCAGCTCAGCCTCTCCTGGGATTCTCACTTCAAAGCAGACTAGAGTGCATGATTTACGTTACTTCCTTCTTTTGTTTCTCTTAGTCTGGACAGTTGGATTCCAGTAAAGTAGATGGACATGTTATGTGATTCTGCTGTATGTGTTTCTAGATAAAATTTTTCTGTATATACACTTGCATCGTTCAAATTCATTAGTTTTATAAGGTTTTGAGTGGCTACTATGTACCAGGCATCATTCTAAGTGCTAGGATCAAAGCAGTGAGTAAAACAAAGTCCTTGCTTTCAGTGTGCTTAATTTTAGTGAGGTGTACTTCTTTTTTGTGGATAGTCATTTTTTCATGTAGCCATGAAATACTACCAAGTATTTAAACCCATGTTACAAGATGTTTCATTTTTTTCCATTACAGTGGAATACACTTCCATAAAGTGCTATGGGGATACGAAGTTCTGAACATATCTTAAATTATTTATGTTCAGTTTCTAGAATTGGAATCACCAAGTCAACTAGCACATACAGTTTTAAAGTTTTTGGTTGTAGAGTGTGATTATGCTCAAGAAATTTGCAATTTAAATTTCACGTACATACTCTGTGAATGACTGTGGGGTGTATTTTATTCCCCATTTAAATAGGTGTCACTCATTCATTCCTCCAGCCGAGAAAGTCAGAGCAGCAAAGAAAAAGGGGAAAAAACTTTAAAGTCAAAACTCAACTTCTCTCACAATCCCTTGCTGCAGTGTTGATTCTCCTCGGAGCTGTTTGTGTCTTTGGAGACAGAGGGCACCAAGTGGTACAAGTCAGTGCCTGATACAAAAATTGTTAAATAATATTAACTCCTAATTCCCCATTTTTTGAGAAGCACAGAAACCCTGCCAGCTGCAGAGTAGATTTCCCTTTCAGAAGAGAGGGTGTACTTAGACTTCATTCTAGTTAGAAGAATATTTTTAAGTACTTATTTGGTTTTGAATGAGATACTCAGTGGGAACATGTACTCAAAAACCTGAATTATCAAACAGGAATATGAAGGTGACTGTATTAAAATGTTTATATTTTGTGCAAAGATCTATCAGTCTGATAAATATACTCATAAGCATTTGGCTAATGAGTGAACAGTCTTGGTCTAATATTTTAGGTTTCCCCCCCCTTATCAGTTTAGTTATTTATTGTATATTTGTAGACACAGTAGTATAGTCATTTTAACAAATTGAAATGAACAGTATTTTTACTGGCCATCAGCTTTGGAGATCTGTCTGAAATGTGTGGATACACTTTTATAAATTAAACACTTTGACATTGTTTCTAACAAATCTGGTTTCAGTTTAGATGACACTTAAAAAGCAGCATATTTTCCCATTATAAAGTTAAGATATCCCCCTAGTTAAAATAATCATTGTGAACAAGAATAAATTAGAAAAGAAATGCCATTCTCAGAAACAACCACTGTTATATTTCCTACAGAATTTTCAGAATACATTTATGCATCTTTCATCATTTATAATTAGAGTTTTAAGCTTTTCATTGTGAGAGATTTGCTAATAGTATTTTTACATGAATGCAGCTTGTTTTCTTGAACTTACTGTATTTTGGATACAGTCTTGTGTCAGTACAGTATTATAGGGCTACAGGGTAATTTACCTAAAATCCAATTGTGGCCATTTGGGTTGTTTCATATGTTTCCTGTTAGAAACAGTACTGCAGAGAAAGCTGTGTACATATCTTTGCTCATTTGTATGAGTGTTCTTGTAGAATACGTTCCTCGTCATGGAATTGTTTGGTCAAAGACCTTACCACGTTGCCTTCCAAAAGGTTGTACCAGTTCATTTTGATGTAATTTTTTCTGTTTTGACAACCTCATGGGAAGACAATAGCTTGAGTTTTATTTTTTGTTTCTTAAATCATTAGTGCACTGACCATCTTAATGTTTGCCTTTTTGTATTTCTTCTGTGGCTTTCCTGTGGCTGTTCTGCGATGCTTCTGTTGTGTTCCTCTTTCTTACTGGTTTCTCTGTAATCAGTGTTTCTTGAGCCGGTTAATGAGATGTGCAGTTAATGAGATGCGCGGGAGTCAGTGGTGAACAGAACAGCGACGGCCCTGGGCTCCTGTAGCGCTGGCCGTGTAGCTGTAGCGGGGAGGAGGGCGTGAAGCACATGGCCACTTACTCTACGTGTCCCCAGTGCAGAGAGAGAGAGCAGTTGAAGACCTCTGAGAGGATGCCGTATGGGGGCTGGGGGAGACATGGGGGCTTGGGGAGACTCGGTGAAGACATGATGTTTAAGCTGACTTGACAGAAGAGGGGGAGCCGGCCAGACTTGGGCAGGTGGGGGAAGAGCCTGGGAAATGTCCCAAGGAATCAAAGCCTTCTGTGAAGAGCGGGCAGGAGGGGGAGAGCTGGAGGGGCCAGGGGAAGGCTGGGCGATGGGAATGCGGGAGTGAGGGGAGGGTGGCCGTAGGTGATGCTGGCGAGGTGGGCAGGGGCCACCTAGGGGGGCCACATGCCACCTTTGTTCCGAGGGCAGCGCAGAGACATTGAAGAGGTTTAAGAGCAGGAGAGTGATAGGTCTGTTTTTCAAAAGATAGAGATCTTTGAACCTTCTGGGCACGAGATAAGTATTGTCAGTTAGGAGCACTTTACCTGAATGACGGTCAATTGCCTGGGTAAAGATCCACCACCAGGTAATATTTAGTGTAGTGGGAGAAGATGATTCATTTAATAAATGGGGCCGGCAAAACCGAGATATCTGAGAAAGACTAAAGTTGGATCCCAGTTCTCATCTGTTCCATGACAATTTCCAAATGAACTAAAGGCTTAAATATATAAAATACACAATAAGAACCTTAGAATAATATTTAGATGACCATGTATAATCTGAGAATTAGAAAGATATTTTAAATCAAGATAAGATCCTCTGAAGCTGTAGAAGTAGGGACACGGGGCGCTGGGTGGCTCAGTCAGTTAAACCTCTGACTCTTGGTTTCGGCTCAGGTCATGATCTCAACAGTTTCGGGAGTTCGAGTCACACTTGGCTTCTGTGCTGGTAGCACAGAGCCTGCTTGGGATTCTCTCTCCCTCTCTGTTCTTCCCCTGCTCACACTGTCACTCTCTCAAAATAAATAACTAAATAAATAGGAAGTAGGGACATAAAATTAAAAAAAATTTTTTTTTACTGTTGTATTTATTTTTGAGAGAGAGATAGAGACAGCGTGAGCAGGGAACAGTCAGAGAGAAAGGGAGACACAGAATCCAAAGACAGGCTCCAGGCTCCAAGCTGTCAGCACACAGCCCAACTCGGGACTTGAACCCACGAACCGCAAGATCATGACCTGAGCCAAAGTCAGACGCTCAACCGACTGATCCACCCAGGCGCCCCCAGCATATGCTATTTTAAACATGTTTGTGGGGCATCCCGATGGGGTGGGGACTGGTGGTGCAGGTGCTGAAAATTCACCCACAGCAGAACTAAGGAGATAGAAGTGTATCAAATACACCGCAAGGGAGCAGTGGACAGGACAGCAGAGGACAGACCCTCTTGAAGGATGCGGTGGGGGCAGAGGGGCTTATAGTTATAGGGCCAAATGAGGGAGTACGGAGACAGGGAATTTTCCGTTTTTTGGTAACTGCTCAGTTGTAAGTAGCTCATTGGCCAGCAAGGGCCCGTGGCCGCTTCGAGGTGGGTCGCTTGATGAGCCTGTTTGCATAGCTCGGTGGTCACCGTGGCCTTTCTGCCTTGCTCAAGCCTCCATTGCTCAAGCTGTTGCCTAAAGTGACCTCTACCGTTTTGAGAAACAGAAGCCAGCCATACACAGCTACCGTTTGATTCTGTGTTTGTGCCTTCCAAGAAGAGACCAGGGTGGTAGAAGTCAGGGAAAATACAGCAGAGGGTGCCTCTGGGGACGCAGGGATCGACCACAAAGAGGATGAAGGCACTTTCTGGGGCGATGGAAATGATTTTGATTGGCAGGGTGCTTAAATGAGCGTACCCACTTGTCACGGCACAGTGAACTGCACACTTCAGCCGCTGCCTGTTAATGTGTGTACGTTATACCATAATACAGTTCAAAACAAGGCAGTTGACAAATACTGGTTTGAGAAAGTATTCACAACACAACAGATGATAGGCTGATATCTAAAACAGACAAATCTGCTCACAATTTGGTAAGGAAAAGATAATCCAGAGACAATAAGCAAAGGATGCAAATTGTTACTTCTCATAAGCGAAATAAAAATGGCTAACGTATGAAATGATATTCATGGACAGGCAGTCAGGGAAATGTAAATTAAAGTAACCGTGAGGTGCCACTTCTCACTCATCCCTTTGGCAAAATTAAAAAGTGCATTGGAATTAGGGAGGAGGTATAAAATATTCTCATGGATCACTGGTAGAAATGTGAATTGTAAGAACATTTTTGGCATGCTATCTGACAATATTTTGTCACCCTGCAAGAATGTTCTCAACACTGCAGTCAGCATGATCCTGGTGATGTATGTCAGGGCTCGTTCATGCTCTGCTCAGACTGGCACTCTGCAGCGGCTCCCGTTTTTATCGAAGTGAAAGCCGAAGTCCTTATTTGCACAGCATGGCCACGTTAGCTCTCTCCCCATCTCCTGCTTCTCTGTGCTTGCTGCTTCGGGTGGCCCCTGTGGTGGTCTGTTCTCAGGGCCTTTGCCCCTTTTTTCCTTTTCCCCAGGACCTTTCTTCCAGAGAAGACATTTCGACCTCTCCATAGTATACATAGATATATTCCCAACTTTCTTTAGGTCCTTACCCAAGCACTGTGTTTTCACTGAAGCTTTCTGTAGCCACCCTCGGTAAAATTCGCAATCCCCTCCCCAGCACTGTCTCCCCTCCCTACTTACTTTTCAAAGCACTTAGCACTCTCTGACATACTGTATATACTTAATTCTTTTGTGTGTATCTCTCCTTCACTCTTACCTCGTGGAATTTAAGTTTAAGGAGGATAGGGCATTTAACTTTGTTTGCTTGCAGCTCATATCCTCAGTGCCTAGAATAGTGTTTTAGCTACAGTGGGTAGTTAAAAAAGTATTTGAATGAAGAGAAATATCTTACCATTAAAAATACCGTTTACTAACCAACCCTGACTCCTGGGCGTCTATCCCCTAGTGATAAAAGCACAAGAATTAGGATGTATGTCCAAAATCAATGCAGGATTGCCTATACTGGCCAAAACTGGAAACAAGTTCATGCTCTTGAGTACGGGAGTGCCTGAGTAAACAGTGACACAGTCACACGATGAAATACTATGCATTCGTTAAAAAGGAGAGTTCCACTTGACTTGGAAGGTTTTCCTGTGGTGTGTTACTGGGCGAGGAAAGCAAAATTCAGACCTTTATTTAAGACAGCCCATTTTTGGGGCGCCTGGGTGGCTTAGTCGGTTAAGCGTCCAACTTTCGCTTAGGTCATGATCTCACGGTTCGTGGGTTCGAGCCCCACGTCGGGCTCTGTGCTGACTGCCAGCTCAGAGCCTGGAGCCTGTTTCGGTCTGTGACTCCCTCTCTCTGAAGGGACTGCTTGGAGGGGTGGAGTAAGCAAAAAGGTGGAAATGGATTATGTTAAAATTTACAGAAATGCAAATATATAGTCTAGCTACATGTGAGTATCTGTATAAATAGGTACATGAAAGCATAAACCATCCTGTTAATGAGGATTCTTTCAGATGGTGAGATTAAGGTGATGGTTTACTTCTTTCAAATGTTTTGTATCTTAAGTGTTTCAATAAACGCTGTAATTGAGGGAAACAGCTTTTTTTGTGGTAGATATTCACTTTTGCTTTTTTTCTGTAATCACTGGGCCGTCTTCTGATGATGAATTAGTATTCCGGATACTTTGTGCCAGTGAAGGAGTACATACATCTGAGTGTTAGGCTTAACCGCGATCATGGTTTGAAAAAGCAATATTCTGCATTATAGAAGTTTATTAAAACGTTGGCTGCTCTGGAGAGCAAGGGTGGACAGGAGGCCACCATGTGGGAAGTGTCTGCCTGACGGGGGTGGCACCACTGGAAACAGAGAGGCCGAACAGACTGGTGACACGTTGAGGAGACGAGATGGGGCTGGTAGTAGCCGTGTGAGGTGAAGAAGAGGAAACCTGCATTGACAGCTCTTTGCTATATGGACTGAAATGTTTTTCCCAGTTTGTCAGTCTCTCTCTTTTGGGGGGTGGGGAAGAGGGAGTCTTCAGCGTCTTTCTGGTGTGTGGAAGTTCTTGTGCAGGAAGATCTGTCTGTCCGTCTGTTCTTCAGTGACCTCTCGGCTTCATAACATGTAAGGATTTCTCCACCTTGAGATTATAAAAATGGTCCTCCCCTGTTTGCTTCTAGTATTTTTGGTTTTGGGGCTTTTTCCATGTTTATATCTTTGGTCTCTGGAATTTACTTATGTGCAAAGAAATGATATAGGGACCTACCTTAATTTTCAGAAAATGGTCCTCAACTTTTACCTGTTTCTAACTGCAGAAGAGGGTGATTATCTCCTGTAGGACGGGTACAAAGGGTTAGGACTTAGGCGGTTTGGAGAATTATGGGCGAATCAGGTTTAAATTAGGTGGGTACTTCGTTATCACTTCTAAGTTTGTGACTGGGGCCCACGGGTGTGAGAGCACCTGGCTCTGGGGGTCCCAAACAGAGAAGGTCCAGCCACTGACAAAATCCGAAGGCAGAGAGGGGCGCGTAGGTGAAACAAGAAAGGGATTTTGGTTTTCTATGAGGCCACCACCGGGAAGACAGCAGACCAGAGTCTCAAAGACTCTCCAAAGTGCTGAAAATACTTCCAGGTTCACCTAAGGACAATAGGGGACAGGTCAGTGGGTGCCTGCAGGTGGGCGGTAAAGGTCAGGTCATCATTGTCTTAGGGTCAGTCACAGGGGTCTTGCTGGGGTCGGGGCGTCCCTCCTGCTCTGCCCTCCAGGTCTTTTGCTTGAGTTAAGAGATAAGCTGGAAAGAAAAACTTCATCCGTTAGAAAGTACGCACTGAGGTCTGCATGGAGGTAGGTGACACCTCCTTTAAGTTTATTTGATAGGTCAGTGTTATATTCCAGTGTGTGTTTTTTCCAACACCACCAACACCATCTACCTGGAATTAGCATCAGATCCGATCCTACAGATTAAGGGCTTTGCCCTACCAGACTTCACCCCCTGCCCTGCCCATCCCCTCTCCCCTAATTTTAGACACTGGTCACAAGTCCAAGTTGTCACTTGTGTCTCTGACCAAGCAGCTATAGATGAGAGTACCAGCAACCTCCTCCTTGGATTTGACTAATTGCTAGAGTGGCTCACAGAACTCCAAGAAATGTTTGACTTACTAGGGCATTGGTTTATTATAAAAGGATATAAAAGAATGTAACTCAGAAACAGGCAGGTGGAAGAAGGCATAGGGTGAGGCATGTGGGAGAGGCGTCCCTCCTCACATTCCTCTGAGCTCCATCCTTTTGTGGTTTTATGAAGGCTGTATTACCTAGGCACACTTGATAAAATCATTGGCCCTTGGTGATTTGACTCAGTCTCTAGCCTCTCTCCCTTCCCTGGAGGTGGGATGGGGTGAGGAGGGGTTGGGCTGAAATTTCCATCTCTGATCCAACCGTGGTTCATCTGGCAAACCAGCCCCTATCCTTAGGGGGCTTTCCAAAGGTCTCCTCAAGAACAAACAAAAGATCCTTCCATATCTGATCCGTTAGGAGATCACAAGGATTTTCATTTCCTTATGAGATAACTGATAGGAGTCACCTGAGGTACAGAGAATGAATCAAGAAAAGTAGCAGAGAAATGCTGAGGGATGGGTTTAAAGAGCCAAGAATTTTTATTGAATCTTTCTCTTGCTGTTAACTTAATTCTTTTGTTACTTTCTGTTTCTCCCCTTCTGATCCTGAGCCTCTGAATTCTGCTGGAGAAAACACCTGGTCATGCTATCTGATTTTTAAATTCATTTTATCTTTGTTTTTTAAGTTACAAAAGTAATAGACCCTCAGTGGAAAAACAGTTTAAATATTCTAGCTGTGTTTAGATATTCTAGCAGTTTAAATATTCTTAGCATTCTAAGCAATGAAGAGATGCCCTCTTCTGATACCTCCCTTTATTTCTTTTTCCAGAAAAAACAGAACAAAACTGTACTGTTGTGCATCCTTCAAAAGGCTTTATTTTTTATTTATTAACAGCACCCCCTTGGTAAAGGAGGGATGATCACCCAACCCTGCTTACTCATAGGATGCGGTGGGGCTGTCTGGTCCCACGTAACCCCAAGGAGAAACAATCCTGAGGATTGTGGTTTTACTGGAACAAATTGCTTTTCAAATTGCTTGTTTCATCAACATTTTTGTATACTGGCACCGAGCTCTGCAGAAGAATACCTTTTTCTTTTTCTTCTTAGGGATTTTCTATCTTATTAGAGAGTTTGAGGAGGGAAATGATAAAATGAAATTCATTATATTTACTTCTGAGGATGGACGTTCTGGGGAGGGGTTGAGGGCGAGGATTCCCTGACTTTAGCAATGGAGGGCGGGCGTGTGTGCAGCTCTGGGAAGCGCTCGGCGGTCTGCTCTCCGGTCCGTGGGCCTCACTTCTCAGCCTTTCTGTCCCTGTAAGTGTCTCTTCAAGTTTGGGCCTGGGTCCCCGGGACCATCAGAGTTTCGGTTTGTTTGCCGATGACTTGATTGTTTACTGTTCTTTTCTTTTTGCTGACTCCTTCGTGGCTCTTAGAGCTAGTGCTCTGCTTAAAAGATGTGTGCTGTGGGGGCGCCTGGGTGGCTTAGTCGGTTAAGCGTCCGACTTTCGCTCAGGTCATGATCTCGCGGTTCGTGAGTTCGAGCCCCGCGTCGGGCTCTGTGCTGACTGCCAGCTCGGAGCCTGGAGCCTATTTCAGAGTCTGTGTCTCCCTCTCTCTCTGACCCTCCCCTGCTCATGTTGTCTCTCTCTCTCCTAGAAATAAATAAAACTATTAAAAAAAAAAATGTGTGCTGTGTGGTACTGGAGGCGCTTAGGAGGGGAGTGTTCAGGACAGAACGATAGGACCAGTGGAGATTGTCACGACTTTAAAGGTGGGCACAAGGTTTGCCTGAGAAGTCAGGGATGTTAAAATAATTTCTTTTGCTATCTTCACGTTGAGTTAACAGTTTAGTCTCCCCGAAGGAATTCCTAGTTCTCTTTTCTCTTTGGTCGTTACAATATGGTGCCATTATCTGATTAAGCAATACTGATTTGAGATAATATTTTTGTAACTCCTACTCAAGAAGAAAACTGTGTTGAAAGTTACTGGTTTAATGATAGCTCGGTATTTTTAGAGATGCGAGGGTATTTTGGTCTGGATTTGATCCAGGTGAGATGGCTAAACCTAAGGCTGAGTCACCATAGAGATGATATAACTCTTAGAAATAGATTTTTGTTTTTCCTTATGATAAAAGGAAATAGGTATTTCTTACAGACTTGCTTTCCTAGCCTGCTGGAGGCTGACTGGTCTCTCCTTCCTTCCTGATCATGGAAGTGGTGCTGTCCGTGGAAACCAAGTGTCTGTTGTGGGCCTACAGCCTGGCTCCCCACGCCCCTGGGCCCACCTGGGCTGGACTGGGGTTCCCGGCTCCCCAGCAGCCCATGTATACGCCTCTTTGCGGGGGGGGGGGCTCTGTGTGCTCAAAGAATTGGGCACAGTGTGTTTGAATTTTTTGTCTAGTCCTCTGAGAATTAAGTGACGTAAATCATCCCAAGTCCCTGACTTTATTGCAGAACGTATTTTAATTCAGATCTTGACTTGGGGCGTCCAGACCCTTGGTGAGCACGGTTGGGACCACTGTGTGGCAGCCCCTTCTTTTGTTCCTTGTTACACAGAAGTGCTGAGACACCAGTTTGTATTTCTAATCTGTGTGAACTGATATTTTGTTTATAAAATCCAATAAAAATGAATTGTCAAAATGAAATAGGACCTATGAACAGATGTCCAAAGTTTTTATTATTAGGATTAACAGACATAAAATTAATTTGTAGCTTTAAGACTTTTGAAATTTCTTACTTTTAATTTCTGTGATTATCTCCTTGTGGGCTCATACCAAATAGCTCACTGCTTGGCACTGGCCCTTGAACAGCGCTCTGAGGGACGCTGCCGTACATCTCCCTTTGTTCTCTGACAGACTCCTCATTCTTGAATTTAGGAGCTTAGTGAAGCCAGGTGCTGTTGGGAATGGCTGTATCTTGAATCACACTGTCTCGAGTTAGGCTACGGGAACCACAATTTAAAATTTCATTAACAGGGTGCCCGGTGGCTCATTCAGTTTGGCATCTGACTTAGGCTCAGATGATGATCTCATGGTTTGTGAGTTGGAGCCCCACATCTGTGCTGACGGCTCGGAGCCTGCTTGGGCTTCTCTGTCCCCTCTCCTCCCCTCCCTGACTCAGGCTTTCTCTATCAAAATAAGTGAACTTAAACATTTTTTCATTAACATCATAAGAATTGTTATTAAAGAATCAGGAAGTCAGTCTTTGAATTACCCAAGCAACAGATCTGGAGCCCTGTGAATTTGAGAGACTTAGTAAAATTTCTTAAATTAGTTCCTTTTTAAAAATTTTTAATTTTTTATTAAAATTTTTAAATGTTTGTTTTTGAGAGAGAGAGAGAGCATGAGCCAGGGAGGGCAGAGAGAGAGGGAGACCCAGAATCAGAAGCAGGCTCCAGGCTCTCAGCTGTCGGCACAGAGCCTGACACAGGGCTCGAACCCACAAGCAGTGAGATCATGACCTGAGCTGCAGTTGGATGCTTAACCAACTGAGCCGCGCAGGCTCCCCTTAATTCCTTCAAAATCAGTCTAAGATATGTGAGGAAATAAGTGTCTTTTCTTTGCCAACAATTCCCAGATAACATGATAGCCTCCAGAAAAAACTGGCCACCCTGGGTCATGTGCTCCAGAAATCAGATTGTGCCGTGAGCTAACATTGCTAAGATAGGATTTTCGAGTCATTGCTTAAATCATAAATAAACTTTTCAAAGTGGAAATGCTTCCCCCGAGGACCAGAGAATCTTGCCGTTCCCCCCCCACCCCCACAAATTTACCATAGTTTTGACCAAAAGGATAAATCTTTTGTTAGTTCTTTCTGTAAACAGAATTGAACTTTAATGACTACATTAATGTCATCAAAACTTGAGTTGACTTTGAGGCTGGGATGCTTAAATTACGTGTTGGGGATTTAAAATTTCACTTACTAATAGATTTAGATTTTGTGAATTTGTGCTTCATTCTTTCTCTAATCTAAATTATATTTAATGTTTACTTTTCAGGAATTACCAAACTCTGTCTTTCTGGTGATGGAGGTAGGTAGTAATATGTGTTGTTTAATTTACTTCAGATTCCTTTTGATTAATATGTACTTTACAATTGATTAATATGTACTTTAAAATTAACCTAGCGATTTATATTCTACTTTATAAGGAATATATAATTTTTTTATTCCATTTTCGGATGTTTTTCAGACTAGATTTACATTATATACAAAGTATTTTAATTAAAATTGACTGGTTACAGATTGAATTAATCTTGAATCAGTTCCCTTATTTTAATTATTTTTTCTTTTATGTGTCAGTACTGCAATGGTGGAGACCTGGCAGATTATTTGCAAGGTAATTTTTGTTTGTCTGTCAGTGTTCAGTCAAGATAGCACTGTGGTCTGCTGAATCCTGAGCGTTACCTCTGAAGTCATGCTGACCCTCTTCTGCACGTGTATAGAAACAGTCAATAAATATTTGTGTATTTGTTTAAGAGTGGTCACTTTGCCGACCAGCTGTCTGTTGTGGTTTTATTCCTAAACTTTATTTGCTTGTAAGTATTTACGTGTGTGTCTCTCTAACGAGTCCTCTCCGCGAGAGAGAAGAAAACAAAACAACTCTCCTGGGTTGCCATCAGTGAGCCTTTAGTCCCTTCCATTTCTTTTAAAATAAAAAAAAAGCATAATGGAAACATATATCTAAGAATGTGTTTATTAATGTGAATCTTTCTTGTAAATTAAAAAGTTACAAAGGATTAAAGGTAACACTGAAATTATTTCGTGGCTCAGAGGTGAGGTTTTAGTACTAGATGGTGCTTGAAATCCTGCACCCAGAATGTATGTACATAGGATAGAAGGTGTTCAGACCAATTGTTGTCTCTGACAAGTAATTTTTAAATGGTGTTAGATGAGACCATCATCGACTTGTCTTAAAATGCAAAGGAAATAGCAAAAAAAATAAATAAATAGTGAAAGGTTAATATCTCAACCTTTGAATAGTTCGGGGCAGTTTGATGGAAGTCACTGACCTCAGTAGATGCCCGTACGAAGGGTGTAGACAGTTTCCAAGAACATAGAAAAATGTTCGATTTCACCTAGTATTCAGGGAGTGCAATTGCAAATTTAAAAGCCTTAAAGGTATAAACGATTTCTGACTTTCAAACACTTTGTGGAGATTACTAGAAACAACGCCACTGGCCCCAACTGGTTGGTGCCACGGAGGGTGAAGTAGCCCTGGGCCTGAGGCTCTAGGGCAGCACCTTCCTGGCCATGGACCCGGGTGCGCTGGGGACAGCAGTGACCCCGGGACAGGTGACACCACGGATGGCCGGGCACCACGACTGTCCCTGCTCCTGTGCGGGTCGCAGCGGAGAACAAGAGCAAAGCCGGATCCCCTTCAACCTGACCACGAAGATTCTGGCGGGAGAGGAGCCAAGACCCGCCTGGTCTCTGGGCCCCTGCCACGCCATATGTCCTGCCCCAGGCAGAGCTTCTCTGGCTTTCCTCGCACCCATGTCCTTACCCCGGGGGTCCTGCCTGCCCTGCTCTGCCCTCCCCTCCCCTCCTCTCCTCTCCCCTGCCGTGGGCCCTTCCCAACATACTAGGGAGATGGGCTGTGCCCCTTCTGAAGCCCACACACCTTAGGGAAGGCCCCAGAGAGAGACTGGATTTGGAAGTTCCTTCTAGGGCTAGTTGATTGTTGCAGATTGGGGGGGGTGAGGGGGGAAGAAACTGGTATAACCACCCCCCCATTAAAAAAAATTGTAAATAGTTGAAGCTCCCGTGTAAGCCCTTCTGTAGTCCCGTTCCTCTCCTGTCTTTCCCCCTTAAAGACAATGGTGATCTGGAATTTAGTAGTTTATTCTGTGTGTAGTTTTGTGTTTTTCCCAACTGAGATTCTTTTTTTTTTTTAAATCCTCATTTGCTGTTTCATATATGTGTGTGTGTGTGTGTGTGTGTGTGTATTTCTCATTTGGTTTTATTTATATATGTACAAAATGTCACTTACTAGTAGAAAGAACACATGAGACAGGCACTGTGGTTCACCACTAGTGAAAAGAAGTTCAGGCTAGAAAACATCCTGCTTCTACCTCGTCCTTGATGTTCTCAGTGATCCGGATAAAAGCACCTTTCCCCTGGGGTCAGATTGAGTGGCAGCCTATCAGTTTAGTGCCCTCATTAGAATATCAGTTTCCCTCATCAACAGAAGTCCTACTCACTGATACAGTCAGTGTTACTGGTGTAGAGAGTCAAGGTCACTTTGACAGCAGTTTTGTCCATTATGTTGAACTCCGTACTTGGTATTTCACAGCAATTGTGTTAGAATAGGAGGCCCCTCAGAGTGAGGAGTTTATGAGCCTCAATGTTGGAGTCAGGCAGGCTGGTTTATAAGGGTGCCACTCTTCACATCCCTTAATTGCTGCGATTTTCGTCCGGTCCCCCTCTGCCACAGTCCTTAAGGGAATCTCTTGTCATTTGAAAACACTTGTAAAGGCATATAAAAGAAATCTGGACCTCAAGGAATTTTCGAGGGTTAAACTGTCCAATATGGTAGCCACCAGCCACATGGGGTTATTAAGCTCTTAAAATGTATACTAGTCTGAAGATGTGCTGTAAATGTGGATATATTGGTTTTCGAATGCTTCAAGGAAGAAAATGATTATATCTCATTAAGTATTTTATGTTGATTATAAGTTGAAATCATAATTTGGATGTATTACATATAGTATTAATTATATATTATTTTCACCTCTTTCTTTTTACTTTTTAAAATGTGACTACTAGAAAATTTAAAAGTTATGTATGTGGCTCACATACTATTTCTGTTGAGCACTGGTCTAGATGATCTAATGCCATTACGTCACAACACGATCATGATCATTTAATCCTTCTATTTGCTTTGATAAGTAAAATGCTATTCACATTTTCCAAAGATGGAAAACGGATTCTACTGATTGCAAATTTAAAACAAGTTTTAAATTAATTAGCAAGTTGTATTCCAACATGAATTCCAGCAGAATAGTGAGTGTGGCCGGTGTGGCTGAGCCTGTGGCCTCTGGGCTGACTTGATCAAGCACTTATTTATTTGGAAGAGTTTTGATGTTGGCCGTGCCTTTAAACTAGTAAGTTTTTAACATGGGAAATTCAGTTTATAGGATAGTGATGAGAAGTATACATTCCATGCTCATAAAATATGAATATGCACTACAGTGTGTGTTCAGAAACAGCTGAGATTAGATCATTAATCCCCTCCCCCCACCCATCCAAACACAAAAGCAGCGTTAGAATTTGGACTCTGAAGCAAATTTTAGGTATATTCAATTGTCTGTCATGGGGCAGAAATACAAGTTCTAAGCTAATCATTTGAAGTAACAAAATGTTTCTAAGCCCTAGCGTGAAAATGTAAGTGAATGAAATGGAAAACAAAGACTGCCCATTTTAATTTTTGCAAAGTAACTTAAGTAGGCATTACAGAAATAAAGCTCCAAGCTCCAGTCACTGGTTTGACCCACCCACTGAGATCTGGAAGAATACACTCCATATTTTTAGCAGTGTTTGTCTCTAAGGGATGGTGTATGAGAGATCGCACTTTTTACAGGTTTTAGTGTACTGAGATTTCTTTCTTTTTTGATAGCATCAGGAAAAGAGCCCCAAAGAATAAAAACGAGGGACAGGTTAAGAACAGCCCTCACAGAAAAAAGTATTTTTTTAATTTTTTAAACCATGGGGATTTATCTTACTTGAGGGTGTTAAGGACATAAAATGTCATTCTAATGTGTCATTAAAATGACTTTGAAACTAGAATATTTCATTTGTTCCAAGTGTAATGTTATTTTTATCTTCTTAGTTGCATATGGGAAGGTCGTGTAGAACACATTCTAGAGTTGTAAGCAGAAGCATGTTCACAAAGGATTTACTAGATAGGGTCATGGACATTAAGTCCTCACGTAGATTCCAGGAATCACACTTGTGACTTTTAGAGGTCCACTGTAATAAAAAGTTTGTATTTGTGTACTGGCTATGAGTACTTCTTCTGTGCCAGGCTTTTTCTATATCTTCATTATTAAAGGTGCTATCTTGTTTGATTGTCACAGCAGCCCCATGTGGTTAGTCTTTTTTTGGCTTTTTACAGATGAGGAAGTAGACACAGGCGGTTCATCTTTCAGGGTCACGCAGTAAGTAGGTGGAGGAGCTGGGATTTGAACAAAGGCAGCCTGACTCCAGATCAAGCCGTTAACCATTCCATGCTCCGCACACACACAGACACACGTTAGCACTGACGGAATAGTGACTAGCCTCCAGGAATGTTCATGCTGTCTCTCTAGTAGTGAAAGACACTGTCGTAGGTCAGGAGTGTTGCAGGGCAGGCGTGATGAGGGGAGAGAGATGTGGGAACACAGATCCCTGCCTGGTACCTGCAGCTCGTGGTGAGGTCCAGTTCTCTCTTCAAGGATTTCACATGTTTTTAATTTGTGCTCATGTCATTGTTGGAATTAAATACGGACCTTTATCCCAGATACTTGGCTAGTAGGAAGGGGAATTTATTTTTTTGGCTTCTTGAGGGAAAGTACCTGTTGTGCTCGCAGTAAAAATGGGAAAGGAAAAACCAGTGAAAATGAAATGCAAATATAAATCAGTTCTCTTTACAACAGATCGGGTGAAATGTTTGAGTTGTCTGGTATCTTTTCAAAGACTTAAATTATTAGAGTAAAAGGGGAAAAAAGGTGAATCCTGGTTCCTTATTCCCTCTACGTTTGTAACTCGGTTCTGTTGATGGAAGATGCAGATGGTATTTGAGTTTGTGTGCTTAAATATGTATGCAATCCCTTTTCTACCAGCTAAGGGAACTCTCAGCGAAGATACTATTAGAGTGTTTCTACATCAGATCGCAGCTGCCATGCGAATCCTGCACAGCAAAGGAATAATCCACAGGGACCTCAAACCACAGAACATCTTGCTGTCCTACGCCAATCGCAGAAAGTCCAACGTCAGTGGTATTCGCATCAAAATAGGTAAATGGCCACACAGCGTCTTATGCAAAAGGACGTTTTGGGGACTCTGTAGTTTTAGGTGATTTCAGTTCAACTTTGTTAGAATGATGGGTTTTGTTGATGCACTTCAGGCATTTTAATTGAGTTCAGTGAGGTACGTTTGGATATGGAAGCCTTTGCGTCACCGTCAGCACGCGCTGAACTTAGGACCGAGGGGCCCATGGGTTCCCAGCAGCAACCCATGTCCTGCTTCTCGCCAGAGGGGAACTCGTGTCTTACTGCCTTGGGAGCAAGGGAGCAACCCTGGTGCTTTATGGTTCGTGGGATTTTAACGCACAGGACCTGAGAGACCCTTGAGTTCAGCCTTTCTTGTTTGGCAGCTTTTTAGTGCGCTTGCACGTCAGTGATTTGAGGCAGTTTGTAATAGTGTGTTTTTTCTTTTTTTTTCTTTTTTGTTACAGTAGGTATTTTTTCAAGCTGAAAAAAGGACATATGTATATAAAACCAGCATTTAAAGAAATTTCCGATTTCACATATGTTACATCTCTATCTGGAGAAGGAAAAAAAAAACAGTTCAAATTCTATCCCTGGTATTGATATTTAGTGAGAGCTGCCTTAATGAGTCGTCTGTTACAATTAGCATTTTCTCTTGCAAAGCGTGGCGTCCCCTCTTCGTGCAGGACTGGCAGGGCAGTGGCTTGTTCAGCCGGGATCCACACTGTCTCTTAGCCTGTGGAAACTGAGGTAGCAACTTTTTTCTCCGGCAGCCAGGCTTCCTCAATAAGCTGCATATCTCTCACCAATCCTCTGTGCCCTCTTGTGTCTTGAAGATACGATCTGTGTGAAGCATGAGTAAAGCCATCGTCTGTTTTTTTCCTTTTTATTTTGTGACACAGCGGATTTCGGGTTTGCCCGCTACCTGCATAGTAACATGATGGCTGCAACACTGTGCGGGTCCCCGATGTACATGGTGAGTACATGTCCTGCATGTGTACTTTATGCGCCATTAGCCCTGGGATCTAAGCAAATGCGAGTTTCCAAGGAAGATGGGATTTTATGTATAGTCTAACTTGTTGGTAATTACTAATATTGATTATATTACTGATAATGCTGTAAGTCATCATTTGCTTTAGCATAAGGGACTGGGGGTGCCTGGGTGGCTCAGTCAGTTAAGCATCCAACTTGCAGTTCGTGAGTTCGAGTTCCTCGTTGAGCTCTGTGCTGACAGCTCAGAGCTGGAGCCTGCTTTGTATCCTGTGTGTGTCTCTCTCTCTTTGCCCCTTCCCTGTTCATGCTCTCTCTCTCTCTCTCTCTCTCTCAAAAATAAACATTAAAAAGTTATTAATATGATGGACAATAAAAGTCAGTCACTTTTACCCATTAGTTTAAATTTAAAAAGGAATTAGTTGGGGCGCCTGGGTGGCTTAGTCGGTTAAGCGTCCGACTTTCACTTAGGTCATGATCTCGCGGTTCGTGGGTTCGAGCCCCGCGTCGGGCTCTGTGCTGACTGCCAGCTCAGAGCCTGGAGCCTGTTTCAGTCTGTGACTCCCTCTCTCTCTGACCCTCCCCTGCTCACGCTGTCTCTCTCTCTCTCCTAGAAATAAAATAAAACATTGAAAAAAAAATTAAAAAAAAAAAAAAGGAATTAGTTACTATGGTAGAAATTTACTATTAGGTTAAGTCAAAAATGAAACTTGATGATGCATGGTCCTGTTATACTTGATGTGTAATATTTGGGAAAACTTGAAAAAAGAAAACAACCTTTTGGGGGCATTTCTTTTATAGGATGAACATGCTTATCTTTTGCATGTTATTTCTCTTGACAAGATCCCTGTATCAGAAAGTTTTTCGGGGTACCTGTGGGACTCAGTCAGTTAAGCATCTGACTCTTGATTCTGGCTCAGGTCATGATCTCATGGTTCATGGGCTCAAGCCCCAGTGCAGAGTCTGCTTGGGATTCTCTCTCTCTTCCTCTCTGTGCCCCTGCCAGCTCCTCAAAAATAAATAAATACACTTAAGAAACAAAAAGGTTTTTCAATTAGTGTTATACTTAAAGCTGAAAAACCTTACTTCTCCCCTTTAATCCTTTCTCATGGATGTTGTCAGGTCTGATAGGGCAAAGCTGTGAAACTTCTAAACTAATGTGAAGCACCAAGCCTGGATATACCTTAATTCTGGGCTTCAGAATTCCGCAAAGTAAATTGGTGTACCTATCTCAATTCAGTTTAAAATGGGGCTGTGTTTAATGAGGATTTCCTCTCTAAATCAACTTTGAGATCAAGGAGCTAGTAATCAAAGTTAAAAAAGTACCTTTTTTTGAATTAGGTTTACTTTCTTGATCATAATTTTACTGCTTATCCAATAAACTTTATCATTTTTTAAAACATTTATTTATTTTTGAGAGATGGAGAGAGACAGCACGAGTAGGGAAGCGGCAGAAAGAGAGGGAGACACAAAATCTGAAGCAGGCTCCAGGCTCCAAGGTGTCAGCACAGAGCCTGACGTGGGGCTTGAACTCATAAACTGCGAGATCATGATGTGAGCCGAAGTCGGATGCTTAACCGACTGGGCCACCCAGGCAGCCCTAAACTTTATTATTTAACGTCACTGAAAAATGAGGTTGTACTTCTGGAGTATGAAATGAGTTCAGCCTTGAACTAACAGCCTTGAGGGTGGAGAGGGCGCTTGGGGCAGTTCTTGAAGGGAGTTGACTCGGTAAGAAGCATACTAGGCACGACAAATAAAAATGGTACGCCTGGAAAGCAAAGTGTCACTGGCTTTAAGTGTATTTGACATTTGTATTTAACGTTTGTCCAGATTGATGGTATTTTTAAAAAGCAACATCTAGTGAGAGGTGGGAACAGAGCTGTGACAAAGCAGAAGAGAAAACGCCTTTGCTTTTAAGACAGTCCTTCATCGTGTTTTCGTGATACTTTGTGAAAAGCTTTCAAATGACAGGAAAAAAGGGAGCAATACAGCAAACGCTTGTGTCCCTATTGTTCACGTTTAATGTTAACAGTTGGTCACGTTTGCCTTGCTCTTTTTTTTTTTTCTAGAAAGAAATAAAGTAGTTCAGAAACAGTCCAAGTCCTTTATTTCTTTCTGTCTTTCCATTTTCCACTCTCCTACCCCAGGAGTCACCTCCGTCTTGTAGTTGGTGTGTATTTTTCTTATTATAAACGTCATGACTCTTGCTGTATTGCTGCCCATAGTAATACATACAAGTGTTTGTTTCTATAAGTTGCTTCTTTTCATGCAACGTTCTTTTTGAGATTTACCAGTAAATCCCAGTGTACAATGTGGTTTACGTTCAATGCAGGATCATCTGATTAGGGAAATGTCACAATATGATCTTATTTTAGTAGTTTCATTAGGAGCCTGACCTTTACCAGTTAATTAGTTTATGCATATTGATGATATAAATAACATAGTGCCTGTGTCCGGAATGTTTCTGTCCCTAGGCTCCTGAGGTTATTATGTCTCAACATTATGACGCTAAGGCAGACCTGTGGAGCATCGGAACGGTGATATATCAATGCCTCGTTGGAAAACCACCTTTTCAGGTAGCCTGACTTTTTACTTATGTGCTCGATTTTGAGATCTTCCCGTTCTGCTTTGCCTCTGACTTCTAAAATGGGGACTACTTTGAAAGCAGTGTTTTGGGTTCCTTTGTGACTTAGTTCGATTTTGTTACGGGAAGAAACTGTTACAGTGAGCTAGAACATCTTCTGCTTTTCCTTTTTTATCTGCTCCCCTCTGTACCTGGCCTGAGCATAAAGCCCGTTCTGTGTTTTCCAGGCTGATGAAAACTAACCAGGGCCAGGGCCAGCAACCTGCTGGGAAATGGGCGTGAGCAGGCATGTCCGTGCTTCCTGCTTGCCTGTCTTTGGGGCCCTGCTCTCCCACGTGAGGACTGGGCCTGGTCTGGGGCTGTCACTGCCGGGAGAGAGAGCTAGTTGTTTAGTCTTCATGGAACTTATTTTGGGTTATTCCCCCTCCCCACCCCCCCCGCCTTCCCCTCATTTCCTGTCAAAAAGAGGCCCTCTAGAACTTATCGTGATGACCAATCCCGAGTTCATATTGCCCAGTTTCAAAGAGGTTTTTTGAATCTGAAAACTGGAACAAACTAAAATTATCTGTCCAAAATAGCGTTAAATAGTGACACAGCCAGTTTAGACACTCGACTTTCTTGGTCTAGTTTGTCACGTACGGGCAGCTTCACTGAGCATGCACCTCTTGTTCTGAGGGTCCTACTTGCTGCTGTGGAGGGACTAAAAGTTAGAGGTAGGTATGCTTTGTTGTCTCCCTCGAACCCCTGATGGTCCTAAGGTAAAAGATACCCTGATTTTACACAACAAAACTGTACCTGTTCCATAGGCCACATAACCTCCAGCATACGGATTCTTAACTCTTTCTAAGTTTCAGGCTCCTCTGGGAGGCCAACCTCAGAAAAGATACATTATGCCTAGATATGCAGAATTTGCACCCAATTTCAGAGGTTTTTAAGTTCCTAGTACCCATCTGTGGCTCCTTTAGCAATCCATGACCTTCAGGCTGAGAATCTGTGTTCTATAACAAGAATATGAATATGGATCACATGATTTGAAATTTTTGCCCCCATTATTTAGGAAATAAAACTTTTTTTTTTTTTTTAAACAGGCCAATAGTCCTCAAGACTTAAGGATGTTTTATGAAAAGAACAGGAGCTTAGTGCCTAGGTATGTGGTCTGGTTACACTGGATTTTATTTATTGTCTGTGAATACAATGTTAAGTGAACTCTGTGATCTACATATTTCTGTTTTTGAATCTTTTTTCAGTTGACCATAACGTGAGAACATTATAACAAGAAATCAGAATATTACTAGTGCATCATAGGTGGCTGGATAATGCAGTGCCATTTTTTTTTTCTTTTTAAAATGTGAAGTGTGTATATATTATTTTTTTTAATGTTGATTTTTATTTGTGCTTGTGTGAGAGAGACACACAGAGCATAAGAAGGGGAGGAACAGAGAGAGAGGGAGACAGAGAATCTGAAGCAGGCTCCAGGCTCTGAGCTGTCAGCACAGAGCCTGACATGGGGCTTAAACCTACAAACTGTGAGATCATGACCTGAGCTGAAACTGCACACTTAGTCTACTGAGCTACCCAGGCACCCCCTAATGTAAAGTATATTTAAAAAGAAAGAAAAAAAAAAACCCATAGAAGTTTTATGTGTTTTTTGAGGGGAGGGAGATGCAAACGGAATAGATGGGCATGACCTAGACAGTCAATTCCTCTCCAGGTCTTCCTAGAAGTTTGCTGTGTACCTTTCCACATCTTTTCTGTGGGAGTTCTTTAAATTTTTTTTTTTAATGTTTTATTTATTTCTAGGAGAGAGAGAGAGAGCAGGAGAGGAGGGTCAGAGAGAGAGGGAGTCACAGACTCTGAAACAGGCTCAGGCTCTGAGCTGGCAGTCAGCACAGAGCCCGACACGGGGCTCGAACCCACGAACCGTGAGATCATGACCTAAGCAAAAGTCGGACGCTTAACCGACTAAGCCACCCAGGCGCCCCAGTGTGGGAGTTCTTTAAACACATTTGAGTGCTTAGGTATATATTTATACACATCTACATATTTTAATACAAAAACTTTGCAAATTGTTCTGCAACTTTTTTTTTTAACTCTACAGTGTATCATCAGCATCATTTAGAAACAGAATATAGAGAACTAATTCATTCTTTTAAATGGCTCACAGTTCCAGAGTTAGGTGTATCATATCTTAATCAATCCTTGTTTTCATTTTTTGTTTACTACAGTGTTTAGTGGTGTGTGTGTGTGTGAGATCAGACACTTTTGTGTATTTCTTTATCATGGACTCCTAGAAGTGGAATTGTTAGACTAAGAATACCAAAATTGGTATGCTCTCTAAATTGGCTCTATAGCCGTACAACAGAGTGCTTGTGTCCCCACATTTTTACCAATGTGGGGTGTTATCGGACTGGGCACGTCCCAAACGGAAGAGGACTGTATTCTTTGTGCTAGTAAGTTGGCTCTGTTTCATATGCTCATTGTCCCTTTGTAGTTTCTATTCCGTGAAGCGCATATTCCTATGACCTACTTATTTTTCTATTACCTTGTCTTTGTGTGCATGTGCTTTATCTTTTTCTTAGTCAATCTTGGGAGGCTGGACTATTTCTCACTTGTATTTGTTTAAGCAGTGCCCCCTTCCAGACAGAATTCAGGTGGCTTCTAATAGAGAACTCTAGCGAATATTATCAGTGCCAAGCTACAGTTGTGTTAAAACTCCAGGCTGCACTTGTGAGGTACTCTATCCCTGCTGACATTCAAACAAATAATATTGACAAGCACAGTGCAGGGATCTTCCCAAATGGATGCCGTTTCTCAAAGGCAGTTGCTTAGTGCTTTGGTTTTTGTTTGTTTTTCTCCTATAAGGAATGAGGTTTACCGTAGTCATCTTCTTATGAAATGTAGTATTTGTGAAAGTGCATTTGTATTTTCCTTTACCATAATGAAAGCCAAAGTCATGTAGCAAATATATATATAAACTCACTTAGATCTTTTTGTTTTCCTTTCTCCCAGTATTCCCAGAGAAACATCACCTTATTTGGCTAATCTCCTCTTGGGTTTGCTTCAGAGAAACCAAAAAGACAGAATGGACTTTGGTAAGTAATATTTTCAAATTTTGTATGCTTTGTAATTTTATTTCTGTGTATCCTGAAAAGATTTTTTTGAGAAGATGCTATGGAGTTTTCAGAAGAAAATTAAAGTCAATTTCTTTCTCTTCATCTTTTTTCTTTCACTTATTTTGTAAATATCGAGTGCTTGCTGTGCTCTAGGTGCAGGGGATAGAGTAATAAATAAGAATGGAAATCCTTGTCCTCATGTAGAGTATATTCTCGTTAGGGAGAGGCAATCAGATGATAAACTATGATTATACACCCTACGTATAGGTGGTAAGTGCTGTGGAAAAAAAGAAGAGAAATGCTGTGAGGAAGGGATGGAAATTTTAAATAAGGCAGCCAGTGAAGCCCTTTATGAGAAAGTGGCCTTGAATAAAGACTTCATTGACAGATGGCAGGATAGTGAGCTAGTGGGCAGTGGGTGGTGTGCAGATCTGTGGGAAGAGCTTTCCAGGCGGAGTGAACAGCTAGCACAAATGGCCGGAGCTGGGAGCGTGCCATGTAAACTGTAGGGCAGTCAGAAGGCCAGTCATAGACCTGGGCTTTTGCTCTAAGGATGCTGGGGAGGGTTTGAGCAGAGGAGTCATAGGATCTGACCGATGTTTTCAAGAGGCTCATTCTGGTTGCTTGCTGCAAGCAGACCGTGGTGAGGGGTGGGAAGGTAGCCCGAGGACCAGGCAGGAGACGGCAGCTGCTCACTTAGGCTAGGATGATAACAGAAGTGGTGAGGAGTCTGTTGACTTCTGGATCTTTTTGGAGGTAGAAGCAGCAGTATTTACAGATGAATTGTATGTGGGGAGAGAGAGAGAGGACTCAAAGATGACTCCACAGTTTCTGGCTGGAGCACATGAAGGAACGGAGTTGTTGGTTACTGACACAGAAAAGGCATGTGGCTGGAGCAGGATGTGGGGAAATCAGAACTTCAGGTTGACCATGTTAAAGCGAAAATAAACATTCATATGCTGCAGATGTCAGAAGCACACTTGGAGTTGAGAGGAGAAGTCTAGGCTGGGAATATACTTGGGAGAAGGTCTGGGAGGAAGGAGAGGAGAAACACTCCAGAATCCTGGTTGAAAAGCCCCTGGCCTTGAAGATGGAGTTTAGGGAGACAGGGAGGGCCACACCATGTGTGTGGACCCGTGAACATGTGCTCTATGGTGGCTTAGTTCTCACCGCGGCCTTAGGAGAGCAGCTGTGGGCGCTCCGCAGAGGCCATGGTTTTAGATTTTTGGATTCTAAAGGCAAAGCTTCTAACATTGGTTTTGAGACTTTCTTCTTTTATAATCTAATCATCAAAGCTAAAACGTTCTATGTATTTTAAGTTAACACAGTCTTTTTTCAAATAATGTTTTACCACCTCTTGTGTGATGAAAGAACTTGGAAAGCTTAATACTGTAGGGATTATCCAGTTCTTGAAGGTTTTGAAAGAATGTTTTTCCTTGAAATTGAGTCTCAGCTCCATTTTGGGAGACAGTTTGTTAACTTGTTCTTATCAACGTAAACATGTAAAAGATTGTTCTTACCAATCATATGTAAAAACAGCATGACTCAAATTTAAATGTCAGACCAGAAAAGCCATAAAACATGTTCAGTGAAAATGCTTATTAAATTAACCTTGATCTTGACATTTTTAGGGGAAAGAAGTGATTTTTCTTGTAATTAGTTGTAATAGTAATACAGATTTGCAAAAACTTATTCAGTTTCTTAGTCTGTTGATGTATATTATGGAAGTCTACAAAGGCTTCTGGATAAGACAGAGCAGGGATTGAATTCTAGTCTCTAAACTTACTAGCTCTTCAACATTAGCGAAGATACATGGCCTTTATGTGCTTAATTTCCTTATCCATAAAAGGAGGGTAATGGCTTGCATTAAGTTTGTGTGGATTAAATGACCTGGTATGTGAAGCATTGCCCTAGCAAATGTTCTTAGTACACAGTGGCTCTAATAGTTTCCATATAGGGGAAGAGAAGAAATAGCTTGAATGTGTATTAAAGTTTTATAAAGTTGGAATTAAATTTTAGCACATCTACTTGGTAGATATTTTTATCTTTCAGAGGGTGAAATGAAATTGAGAGTTGCTCTGTACCATGAGAAATGTGGATTGGTAGTGAAACAACATATTCATGGATAATAGTTTTAAAATGATAGATCATAGGAGTGCCTGGTGACTCAGATAAGCATCCAACTCTTGATTTCAGCCTAGGTCATGATCTCACATTTAGTGAGGCTCTGCTCTGCACTGACAGATGACAACTTAGAGCCTTCTTGAGATTCTCTCTCTCCTTCTCTCTCTGCTTGTGCTCTCTCAGTCTCTCAAATAAATAAACTTTTTCCCAAACATGATAGATTATTGGGGCGCCTGGGTGGCTGAGTCGATTGAGAATCTGGTTTCGGCTCAGGTCATGATCTCACGATTCATGGGTTCGAGCCCCGTGTCGGGCTCTGTGCTGACAGCTAGCTCAGAGCCTGCAGCCTGTCTTTGGATTCTATGTCTCCTTCTCTCTTTGACCCTCCCCTACTCATGCTGTCTCTTTCTCTCTCTCAAAAATAAATAAAATATTAAAAAATTTTTAATAAATAAAATGATAGATTATATTAAATATTTATATATTTTCCATACCAGAGCAATTGATTTGGAATGCAGTTTCAGAGACTTTGCATTCAGGTTTTTTTTTTTTTTTTAATCTTTTCTATTTCATCTCTTTTATGTCCATTGTAAAAATCAGCATAAAAACTTATCTGGCAAATTATTAATTTCTGTATATGTATATTAATTATTGTTCTAAAAGTTATCTCAGGTAGGGGCGCCTGGGTGGCTCAGTCAGTTAAGCATCTGACTTCAGCTCAGGTCATGATCTTATGGTCCGTGATTTGGAGCCCCGCATCGGGCTCTGTGCTGACAACTCAGAGCCTGGAGCCTGCTTTGGATTCTGTGTCTCCCTCTCTCTCTGGCCCTCCCCCGTCCTCGTCCTTCTTTCTCTCTCTCTCTCTCTCTCAAAAATAAAATTTAAAAAAATCTTAAAAGTGATCTCAGGTAGAAACTTACGTTTTTCTTCAAAAGCTTCCACATTTCCTTAGCAAGTCTTATAGCTGATAATTTACTCTGAGGGGCTTTTGGTGATGGTTTCCAGCGAGACTCACGGGACCCTTCAGAGTAGAAGGAAGAAACGTTAGGTCCTGAGTTAAGCTTCTCCTGATGTGTTGCCTCATTCAGACCTCCACGTCGGTCCTGTGCTTCTCTCCTTGCCTGCTTCATGGGCTGTAACAGCACACAGGTCTGGGACGTCATGACAGATGAGAGTTTCTTTGTGGGTTTTTAAAGAAAAAATGAAACACTCTAAACACTTAAGAAAGTAGGTAATGAACCGCCACGTACTCACCTACTTGTTTATCTAGTTGGCAGGCCTGTGTAGGCTTTGTCCTTGGTGGACAGCCAGAGAGATTAGATCAGACTTAGAGGTTTTCAGAAGTGTGAAGCCAGCTGCAGGAGCGTCTCTTCTGGTAGAAGGATAGGATTTATCGTATAAATCAACTGCCTGCATTGCCCCTCGGGACAGTTTACAGCAGCCAGGCTTCACATACATGCTTAGCAAGGAAGGGCCCGCCCGCAGCCCTGCGCGGGGGTGTCTGCTTGAGGCCAGCACACATCAGAGCGCGTCCGCTTCCGTAGCTCGGGGCTTGCTGTGTCGGCACTGGATGTTTTGGAAATTCAGATTCTTACTTTTAATTTTTCATTGATTAAGAGTTACTTATAATCTGATCATTTTTATAGATGATTTATAAAAATAATATGCTTTTACATTGGAAGACATAGAGGCTACATGAAGAAGTTAATAATAATTATGATCTCAAAGACACTGTGTTAAATTCTTTGACAAAGGTTAACCTGTCTGCTAGGCAGCGTCGGTTTAAAGATTGTATTCTCTTGTTTCATTACAGAAGCATTTTTCAACCATCCTTTTCTTGAGCAAGTTCCAGTGAAAAAATGTGAGTACCCATTTTTTGCATTTTTTACTTGAAGAGTAAATGCAGACTTAAGGAAAAAGTAGTGTTTTGTGTTACAAAATTAATTTTATTGAGCTCCTCAAGATTTCATCGAGCTTTTCTTAAATACCCATAGCTGTATCTACTTAATTACAATGGTTTTCCCCAAATCTGAGTGGAAACAGTTTTAGTAATTGCTGCAGTTTTAGTTTTATCCATGGGAGCTATAATAAGTTGGTGAGTGTGAACTTGAGGTCAACACAAAGGTGTAGTAGTTTTGACAGGTTTTCTGTTAGACAAGCCCTGTAATCGCCTTGACGGCTGCCATCTCGCCTCACCTGTGTTTCCTCCCCCAGCCTGCCCGGTCCCGGTGCCTGTGTATGCTGGCTCTGTGTCTAGAAGCTCCTGTGGCAGCTCCCCACCCTGTCGCTTTGCCTCTCCACCAGTAAGTTTTGGTTTTCTTAAAAATAGCTTCAGACTTAGCGCTATTGCATCTGCCCATACTTGAGCCTGCGGGTACATTGTGGATGTTCTTTTTATGGGTAGTGTTTACTGGTACAACTGAGGTGTGGGGAAAGAGCATTATTGTTGAGTCAGATGGACCTAGATTTGGATCTCTGCCCTTACTTGGCTGTGTAAGCTTCAGCAAGAAATGTCACCTCTCTGGGCCATTTTCCTCTGAACAGTGAGTATAGCACTGTCACCTTCTCATGCCTTAGGGGGTGGGAAAGAATGGTAATTGCGAAGAGTACCTAGTACAGGTACATAGGTAATTAATATTTATTTTATCAGAATGACATAACATCAGTTTGGGTATTTATGGTACAGAGAATTTCCAGTGGTGATGAGTCCACTTTCCGTGGACACCCGTTCCTGTAATGGTGGCTACGGGCCCTTCAGGAGTTGCTCCGCCCCAGCTGCTGCTTTCCCCCCGGCGCCCCAGGCCGTTTCCTCCATGGCTGCTAGGTCCTGCGAGCTTCTGGTCACTACTTCTTCCTACTCCACTCTCCCCGAGTTTTACTCTGCCCTTTTCTGACCTTTCCCCCAAATCTCTCTTGCAGTGTGGGTTGTCACCCTGAGGCTTTTCCATAAGCTGAAGGTCCAAGGGCTCTTGTGTCAGCTGTTGTGAATATTTTCCAGATTAGCCTGGCAGACATGAATTTCTTGAATTCTGCTGGCAGAGGGTGGGGCAGTTGTAAAAGGAGAGGATTGTATAATTAGTGGGTTCAGCTCCGAGGTTTAAGAGCACGGGGCTTGGGAACTTCTACATCCCTAACTTGCCACAGTTAACCAGGACAAATGACTTAACTCTCTTAACCACGTTCCTCATATGTAAAGTGAGTGTAATTTACCTATTTCATAGAGTTTTTTAAGGATAGATGGGCAAACGCACTTTTACTAGTGTCTGGCGCATAATAAATGCTCTGCGGCAACTACTGTTATGATTATTTTCAAGGAAGACCTAGCTCAGGCAGATGCTGAAGCAGCCTGTCTGTCACAAACAGACGAGTCCTGAAACTGACAGAAAAACCCTTCCGCATCACCCTGCAGACTGAAGCCAAGTAGAAAAAGCAGCTGGGCTAGTAGGACTTACCTGATAGCTCCATGAATTGAAAAAATCTCAAGAGGGGGAAAAAAGCCTAAGGGCGGGGGGAAGAGTGTTGTATACTTGCTATTTCAGTCTGGAGTATAAGAACACCCTGCTTTGGAGTGACTGGGGAGAAATGTAGAGGAAGTGCCTGACGCAGAAAGACGGCTGGGGCTTGATCTGGTGCCGGACGACTGCTGCTTGCTTAGCCTTAGCTTTGGGCTGTTCAGTCCCTCCTCTGTAGCGCTGGCTTCGTTAACCTTTGCCTCAAGAGCTGCCGGACTGAGTACTTGATAAACTGTAGCTATTATTATGAAGTCTACACTTGATACAGTGTGCTACGCAGTGTGAAAAGCAAAGTTTAGGCTTGAGAAGGGAGCGGCAGGGAAGTCTAATTATGGGAGAGATGTGGGAGAGCAAGAATAAAGGAGCCTGTTTGTAGCATGACCAGGGAATGAGAAAGAGGGGCTCCAGGAGGAGGGACATTGAATTGGAAATTGCTTTGACTCGGAGAGAGCAGCTGGGGTTTTGTTGGGGAGAGCTTGCGAGCTAACTGACCTAACTGACCGCCAGGGAGGAGGAGAGGGGGAGCTAACAGGAGGGAGGGCACGCACGAGGGAGAGAGGCAGATTTAGATGCTACAGAGTTAGGTGGAAAAACCACTTTAGAAGGCCTTTATTAAAAGCTAATGCTGCAGTGAAAATAAAAAGGAAGGCAAGGGAATAAAATGAAATCAAGAGTGTTTCTGTATAATTTCCAGATAGTGAGATTAGAAAACGGGATGGTTTAGGGACACCTGGATGTCTCGGTTGGTTGAACATGCGAGGCTTAATCTCTGAGTTGGGAGTTCAAGTCTCACTTTGGGTGTAGAGCCTGCTTAGAAAAAGAGAAGGAAAAAATAAAGAAAATGGACTGGTTCAACAAGCTTTTAATGGAATCTGACAAAAGTAAAATGATTTCACACATGCATCCTCTTCCTTCCTACGCCTGGAGTTGCTTCTCACACTCAGGGCTGATATACACAGGCATGGATGTAATCCAGCATTCTCTTTTTCACCTTCTCACACAGATATCGGCTGCTACTTTATTCTAGAGAAATCTTTTTTTTAATGTTTGTTTGAGAGAGAGAGAGTGCTTGTGCATGAGTGGGGGTGGGGCAGAGAGAGAGGGAGAGAGAGAATCCCACACAGGTTCCTGTGCTGTCAGTGCAGAGCCTGATGTGGGGCTTGATCCCATGACAGCGAGATCAGGACCCAAGCCGATATAAGGAGTTGGACATTCAACCAACTGAACCACCCAGGCGCCCCCCAGAGAAATCTCAGAAAGGCAAAAATCAAAAAACTAACTAAATAACAAAATAAATAATCAGTCTTTTAGTTATAATATTGGCTATAGGTTAACTGCTATTTAGATAATATTTCTTGAATATTTATTGCTTTCATAACATTTATTAAATGCCTGCTTTGTATAAGGTTCTGATTGATCCTAATGAAGGCAATGGCCGGGTCTCTACCATTAAGGAGCTTTTAGTGTAGTTGTGTGGAGAAGAGGCAGGTAAGTCAGTCACTATTAGAGGCGTGTGTGTGTGTGCGCGTGCGTGTCTGTGTCTGTCTTTGCTGCCTGTGGGAACTGAATGCGGAGCATCCCATCAGAGCAGGAACTCGGGACGGCTGCTCACGGGAGGGCCATGAGCAGCTGCGTTTTGAAGAAAGACTTAGCAAGGTGAATTAGTAAAAGAATAGTATTGTTGGTAGAGGAATTCCCATTCATGAAGTCATGGAAGCATGACCCGCTGAAGGAACTCTGTAGCCCCCCATTCCCACTTTAATTGAAATTTGTTAGAACAAAGAAAAATTTAAAATTTTATTCCTTATGTCACGTTCAATAGCCATCGGTAGCTAGTAGATCTATACCGTATCGGACAGCTCGAATGTAGACTGTCTCCGTCTTTGCCAGAAGTTCTGTGGACAAGGCTTCTCTGAGCGGTCCCAACTGGTGGATACTGGTGGATGCAGAGAGCGTTGGTGGTGGAGCGTGGGTGGGAGGGGGGAGAGAGCATTAGAGAGGCAGGGAGATGCTGTATCTTGACAGGGTTGGCTGTGGTGAGCCATCTGAATGGTTTGAAGTGGAGGCGTGACGGGGCACCTGGGTGGCTTAGTCGGTTAAGCGTCCGACTTTCTCTTGGGTCATGATCTCGTGGTTCGTGGGTTCAAGCCCCGCATCGGGCTCTGTGCTGACTGCCAGCTCAGAGCCTGGAGCCTGTTTCAGTCTGTGTCTCCCTCTCTCTCTGACCCTCCCCTGCTCACGCTGTCTCTCTCTCTCTCTCCTAGAAATAAATAAAACATTAAAAAAAAAAATGAAGTGGAGGCATGACATGACCCGCTGTGTGTTTTAGCTAGATTCTTCTAACAGCAGAGTGGAGGACTGGATTTGAGACTGGCAGAGAGTAGAGCAGTCCCTCTGTTAGAGGAGAGAACTACCACAGACTGTTGCACCTTTCTTGTTTTGTTTTTTGTTTTTCTGAGAATGAGGGCCTGAGCCAAGAGGAAGATGGGGGAATGGATAGATGGTGAAGTCGCTGGGTCAGGGAGCGTGGGAGTAAAGGTGGTGAGCTGATCAGCGCTACTGGAGACATCCAGGCTGCAGAGGTGAGGTGGTTACTGGGGTGAGGCTAAAAATGTGAGGAGTCGAGGGTCCAGCATGGCACCTTGGGGAATTCCACAGTCTACCCATCTCCTTTAAGGGATGGATGAGAAGCGGGTACCCACAAAACTGATGAAGAAGTAAGAGGAAAGTCAGGGTCACTGAATGAAGGGGTAGTGTGTCAGGAAAGGTCTCCAGTGCAGGTGTAACAGCTCCGATAAGTTTAGGAACAGACCAAGAGTCCACACGACTTGGCAGTGGGGGAGGTCATGGTGAGCCTAATAAAGACCATTTTACTGGACAGTTGAAGGCAGAAAGTGGATTATGGTGGGTTGAGTGATACGTACGAGGTGAGGAATTTGAGTCAGTGAAGATTGATAATTTCAAGAGACACTTAAAAGGTAGAGAAAATGGTAATTAAAGGGCTGCAGGGATTTGAGATGTGAGGAAACAAAATGTGTTCATGTGCAGAGGGGAAGAAGGCCAGAGTAAAGGGAGAGGGAGAGGGTGAGGGTGTCAGAGGCAGAGGGGAGTTGGTCTTGGTCGGTGAGGAGGTAGAGGGGAATAGAATTAGAGCACAGGTGGAGAAGCGAGGATCTCTCTTCCACAACTCAGATGCTGTGGGTGCAGATAATATTACAAATGCAGGGAAGAAAGTGAGAGAATTCCTGCCTAAACTGCTGGAAAGAAATTGTGGAGTTAGATACTTAGAATCACATCTCAACTCAACACTTTTTAGTTGTATGATCTTGGGCAGATTTCTTAAACCTCGGAGTGTGTGTGTGTGTGTGTATGTGTATCTATATCTATATATTATATGAAAATGGGTTTCAGAACAGGATTGGAGTTAAGTAATACACAGAAAGCTCTTAACAGTGTCTAGCCCACAGTAGACAGTCAGTAATGTTAGTCTTTAAGTTGTCCCTTCTCTTTATTACCTTGACACATAAGGTCTCTTTAAAAAGTGATGAGATTATGTCATGTCTCTGTCTCTGACACACACACACACACACACACACACACACACACACACACACACACTAGGAGATTTGAGGCAGATCTCATTGCACAGTGACATTCAAAGAGCCCTTGCAGTGAATTGGGTGTTTAAGACACGAGTTTAAGTTTAAAGGACATTATGGTAGTTTTCCTTTTCTTACACAGAAACAGAGGTTAAACAGGGTAATAGGAGACTTAACACAATAAGTTAGGAAGTTTGTTGTTTTAGAAAACCTTTCTATAATCAAGACATTTAATTAGAGGTGACACTAGAGTCCTTGAACTAGGCAAATGCTAAGATATATAGCTGCTTACATCTAAGTCTTTGCCTAAATATATCCTACATGCATTTCTTCCCTTCCTGTCCTATCTCCTGTACACCAGCTCTGCCCCCTAACAAAAGAGAAACAACTGTGAGGTTTTCCAAATCTTTCTTTCTGTGAGTATAAGTAACTCTCCAGGTTTGAATGCAGTTATCCTTACTGATTTATTTACTTTTTGACATAACATGGTCTCTTGCTTTCCTGTTTATAATGTTTTCTTCATCATAGGCTTAAAATTTTCTAAAGTGTGTGCAGGATGTTATTAATCTAAAGTCCCTGCTTTTTAGTCATTAAGTGAGTATCTACTTTGCTAGGCCAAGAGCCAGAACTGGGGATGTTGAGATGATAAAACGCACCTCGACAATTGCAGGAGGAGCAGACATGTACATGATAAGTGGTATGATATATTTTTAAGTATCGTTTTTGGAGAACATTTTAGAAGTCTTTCTACAAAGACACTTTAAACTGTGCTTTTCTAAGGAAAAGATTTTCCAAAGAGATTTTTTTGAAATTTAAGATGGAGTTGAACTTCATGCCCACTTTTATGAAGACAGTATTCCTTAGTCTTATGGCTTTTCTGACGTGCATTTTATTATTAGGCCAGTTTTAATTTTATGTTGTTAATTTTAGTCCCTTCCAGATATGCAGCATATTCAGGAAGAAAACTTACCCTCCCCACCACTGGGTCCTCCCAACTATCTGCAAGTGTCCAAAGATTCTGCCAGTACTAGTAGCAAGAACTCTTCTTGTGACACGGATGACTTTGTTTTGGTTCCACACAACATCTCGTCAGACCACTCATGTGAGAACTTTTTCTACTTGTACACATTATATATTTCTGACTTTGCTAGACTAGCTTCTATTTTTAACCTTTATATCACGCTCTCTTGTGTAGGGCGCCTTTTCAGACGGTCGCCGTATTTAGTGGTTTGAATGCCCAGAGGTATGTAGCAGCTGTTCTAAAATCAGTCACCTTGCATAAAACAGTAACTTTGGATTCTAAAGGTAGATGAAAAGTTTACATAGATGGTAGAAATATAAACAGAAAAGCCAGCAGAACAAGAGAAATAAAATTTAAGGAAAGGAATTAAAGGAACACCTCTTTTACAAAACAACCGAAGAGTCAGGGAAGTTTACAATCACTCTGGATGCCCTTCAGAAGATCCTAGCATAAGGTCGGCAATGAGCTGTGTAAATGTATAGCAAGAATTTTTATAAAGGAAGCGGAATCCAAGTTGGCTAAATATAGTCAGGGCTCTATGGAATAATGAAGGGCACCAGGAAACCTTCAAAAGAGAGAACTAGACAAAACCATTAAAAAAAGGAACTATGATTTGGTTGTGGAGGAACTGGATCAGAAAAACTAGAAACTTGATTACTTTGACATTTAAATGGTCTCAAGTTGACTGTGCAGGCATAGCTGGTTGGAGAAGTGTGTATCCAGAGGTCTGTCGAGTTGTTTGTCAAATACTGGTTTAACACTGCCATTGGGAGGCACTGTGCTAGCTGCTGTGAGGGCCTCCAGAGCGAGCGCACTTGAGCATTTATTTTATGGACACCACAGCAGGAGTAGATGGCAGTTTACGATTCTTGCTCTCCCACCTCAAAGTCACCTTTAAAAATCATCCAGTATACGTGGGTGGTTTTATTTTCTTTTATTTTTAAAAAGCAAATGCTAAGTGTTCTGAAATATTTCAAACACGAGGTAATACACGAGATACTCAAATCACCGCCATGCTAATTTTGTCACCATTTTGCTGTATTGTTTCAGATGTCTTTTTTTAAATATATAAAATGCTGTAGATATAGCTAACGTCCTTTTCCTCATTCTACTCTTGCCAGAGGTAAACTCTTTCTGTAGGTTTTTTTATACTTCTTCATATGGCAGTATCTATAAATAATGTACAGTATTCTTGTGTTTATACAGTTTTAATGGTATGAAGAACCTTTCTGTAGTTTGTTTTTTTAATCCATGGTTTTGCTATGAATCTAAATAAATATCTAGGTGTGTGTCTAGTTCATTTTAATATCTGAATCTTATAATACAACTAAACCACAGTTTATCCATTTCTGTGCTGATGGTTACCTGGATTATTTCTGTCTTTTCACTATTCAAAATGTATTATAACAGATGTCTTTGGATCAGAGTTCCTTCCACATGGATCCTCTAGAGATTTTCAGCCTCAAATCTACAAAGTATTGGTTCACACAATTTGTAGGAAGTTGTAGGCCTCTGCCATGCTGTCCCAAATGGTATAATGGTACCTTCTAAAGAGAAGTCTTTAACTTTATCTGGAATTCAGTCTTGTAGATGGAATAAGGTAGAGATCCTCTTATTGAATATTCCTTCCTTTCTTTATTGATAGGCAATTCCAGATTTGTCACAACCAGGTTTATATAAAGGATTGAACTATTTTTTTTAAGGTTTCCTATTTCATTGGTCTATTTGTCTATATTATTATCATTTTTAAATTTGTGAGAATGAGAGACAAAGAGATTGAGATTGTGGGGAGGGGTGATAGTAGAGAGCATTCTAGTATTTTTGGAATCACCTTGGCTATTCTTGACCTCTTTTATGTCCATGCAGTTTAATTTTGGCTTGACAAATCCTACAAAAAAACATTTGGGGATTTTGATGGGAATTGTGTTGATTTTATAAGACCTATTAAGGGGCAGTTAATGATCTTTACCATACTAAATTGTCAAATCAAGAGTATGTGTTTCTCTTTAATGTGTCGTGGTACGTACTCATATTTTCCTATCTAAAGGACATTCACATCTTTTGTTTTATTCTAGTTACTTTTTTTTGTGCTTGTGTATTTGAAAAACATTTTTTCAAAACTACCTCTGTCAAGGTCTTTGTGCCTCTAAATCTCAGGGGTCATTTCTTGGTCTTCATCTTTTTGATGTACTTAACTGTTTGTTGCAATGTAGTTGCAAATGGCAAGATTTCCTTCTTTTCGATTGCCAAGTAATACTCCATTGTGTGTGTGTGTGTGTGCACGCGCACACGCATGCATGCATGTATATACAGACACACCACATCTTCTTTATCCATTCATCCGTCAATGGACATATGGGCTCTTTCCATACTTTGGCCATTGTCGATAGCGCTGCTGTAGAATTGGGGTGCATGTGCCTCTTTGAAACAGCACACCTGTTTCCCTTGGATAAATACCTAGCAGTGCAACTGCTGGGTTGTAGGGTAGTTGCATTTTTAATTTTTTGAGAAACATCCATACTGTTTTCCAGAGTGACTGCACCAGTTTGCATTCCCATTTTTGTTGAGCTTTAAGAGCTTTTTGTATTTGGGATAAGAGCCCTTTATCAGATGTGTCTTGTAAATATTTGTGCCCAGTCTGTGGCTTGTCTTCCATTCTCTTGATGTTGTCTTTCACAGAGCAGTTGTTTTTAATTTTAATAAATTAAAATTAATCATTAAATTTAATGATTAATTAAATCATTTAAATCAATTTATTTCTTTCATGGATTGTGTTTGCTGTTGGTATCATGACACACAAGGTCCTCTAGGTTTTCTCCTATGTGGTCTTTTACAATGTTTGTAGTTTTTTGTTTACATTTAGGTCTGTGGCCCATTTTGAGTTAATTTGTTTTGAAAGATGTAAGGTCTGTATCTAGAATCTTTTTTTGGTCTGCGGACGTCTGATTGTTCTAGCACCATTTGTTGAAGACTGTCTTTGCTCCACTGTATTGTCTTTGCTCTTCTGTCAGAGATCAGTTGACTATATTTATGGGGGTCTATTTCTGGTCTCCTTATTCTGTTCCATTGATCTGTTTGTTCTTTTGTCCATACAACAGTGTCTTGATTACTGTAGCTTTATAGTAAGTCTTGAAGTTGGGTAGTATCAGTCCTCCAACTTTGTTCTTTTCCTTCAGTATTGTGCTGGCTATTATGGACCTTTTGTCTTTTCCATTTAAACTTTAGCATTAGTTTGTCAATGTTGACAAAATAACTTGCCAGGATTTTGATTGGGATTGTATTGAATCTATAGATCAAGTTGGGAAGAACGGACTTGTTGACAACATAAAGTCTTCCTATTCAAGAGCATAGAATATCTCTCCATTTATTTAGTTCTTCTTTGATCTCATTCATCAGAGTTTTGTAGTTTTCCTCATATAGATCTTGTATGTATTTTGTTAGATTTATATCTGAATATTTCATTTTGTGGGATGCCAGTGTAAATGATGGTGTGCTTTCAATTTCAGATTTTAGTTGTTTATTATTGAAATAGGGGAAAGCAATGTACTTTTTTTTTAATGTTTTTTATTTATTTCTGAGAGAGACAGACAGCGTGAGTAGGGGATGGTCAGAGAGAGAGAGGGAGACACAGAATCTGAAGCAGGCTCCAGACTCTGTGCCAACTGTCAGCACAGAGCCCGACACGGGGCTCGAACCCACGAACCGTGTGATCATGACCTGAGCTGAAGTTAGACGCTTAACCAACTGAGCCAACCAGGCGCCCCAGCAATTTACTTTTTAAATATTAAACTTGTATCCTGCAACCTTGCTTGAATTACTTACTAATTCCAGGAGGTTTTTTGTGTTTTTTTCTTTTTTCTTTTTTTTTGTCTTTTTGTTAACTTTTTGAGATTTTTTTACATAAATAATCATGTCATCTGCAAGCAGTAGTTTTGTGTCTGCCTTCCCGAGGTGTATACCTTTCATTTCCTTTTCTTACTGCATTTGTAAGGACTTCCAGCGCAGTGTTGAAAAGGAATGGTAAAAGAGGACATCTTTCACAGATTATATGAAACTGTAATAACCAGAGTCCACAAAAAAATCAGTGGGGGGAGGGCACCCAGGTGTCTCAGTGGGTTAAGCGTCCGACTTGGGCTCAGGTCATGATCTCAGTTTGTGAGTTCGAGCCCCACGTCCAGCTCTGTGCTGACAGCTCAGAGCCTGGAGCCTGCTTTGGATTCTGTGTCTCCCTATCTCTCTCTCTGCCCCTTCCCCACTCATTCTCTGTCTCTCTCTCCTTCAAAACTAAATAAACATTTAAAAAAAATTTTTTTTTAATCAGTGGGGGGGAAAAAAAGAAAAGAAACAAAAAGAATGTCCTTCTTTTTTTTTTTTTTACCTGATCTTAGTAGAAAGCTTGGAGTTTCTCACCATTTAATATGATGTTAGCAGTAGCTTTTTGTAGACATTTTTTATCAAGCTGACATAGTTCTCCTCCATTCCTAGTTTACTAAGAGTTTTTATCACAAATGGTTATTGAATTTTGTCAAATGCTTTTTCTGTGATTTTCCTTTTAATATATTAATGTTAGATTACATTAATTTTAGAATGTTGAATGAGCCTTGCATACCTGGGATAAATCCCATTTGGTTATGGTGTATAATTTTTTTATACATTGTCAGATTCAATTTGCTAATATTTTATTGGAGATTTTGCATCTGTGTTCATGAGAAATGATTGGTCTGCAGTTTTCTTGTAATCTCTTTTTATAGGTAATGATGGCCGTATAGAATGAATTAGGAAATACTCTTTCTGCTTCTGTCCTCTGAAAGAGATTGAAGATTGAGATTTGGTATGATTTCTTATTTACGTGTTTGGTAGAATTCACCAGAGAACTCATGTGGGTCTGGTGCTTTCTGTTTTGGAAGGTTATTAATTATTGACTCAATTTCTTTTAATAGAATAGGACCAATGAAATTGGTCCATTTCATCTAGGCTGTCAAGTTTGTGGACCTGGTATCCCTGCGTTATCCTTTTAATTTCAGTGGGATCTCTAGTGGCGTCCCTTCTTTCACCAGTGATATTCGTACCTTGTATCCTCTTTTTCTTCTCTTAGTTATCCAAGAAGCTTATTGATTGTTGTGTTTTCAAACTTATTTAGTTCCAAATATTTTAAAATTTTCTCTTGAGATTTCCTCTTTGACCAATTTGTTATTTAGAAGTGTGTTTTAAGTTCCCGTGTATTTTGGGATTTTCCAATTATCTATCTGTTATTGATTTCTAGTTTATTTCTCTTGTGGTCTGAGAGCAAACATTGCGTGATTTCTATTCTTTTAAATTTGTTAAGGCATGTTTTACGGCCCAGTATGTCATCTGTCTTGCTGAATGTTCCACATGAGTTTGAAGAAAATATGTTCTCTGCTGTTGTTGGATGAAGTTGTCTGCAGATGTCAATGCTTTCTAGGTGATTGATGGTGTTACTGAGTTTAACTATGTCCTTACTGATTTTCTGCCTGCTGCATCTGTCTTTCTTAAAAAAATTTTTTTTAAGTTTATTGATTTATTTTGAGAGAGTTTGTAAGCAGGGAAAGGGCAGAGAAAGAGAGAATCTCAAGCAAGGTCTGTGCTTGATTCCTGAGCTGGAATCAAGAGTTAGATGCTTGGAGGGGCGCCTGGGTGACTCAGTCAGTTGACCGTCTGACTTCAGCTCAGGTCATGATCTCACGGTTTGTGGATATGAGCCCCGCGTCAAGCTCTGCGCTGGCAGCTCAGACCCTAGAGCCTGTTTTGGATGCTTGTCCCTCTCTCTCTGCCCCATCCCCACTCATGCTCTGCCTCTCTCTCTCAAAAATAAGTAAACATTAAAAAAGAACAAAAAGTCAGATGCTTAGCCAGCTGAGCCACTTAGGCACCCCTGGCTCTGTCCATTTTTGAGGGACGGGTATAAGTGTCCCAACTATGATCTCGGTTTCACCTATTTATCTTGTAAGTTTTTGCCTTACATAGTTTGATGCTCTGTTATTAGGAGCATGCATACCTGTTAGGTAAGAATTGTTGTGTCTTCTTGGAGCATCTATATTTATGTAAATATAAATGTATCACTGTGTATTGCCCTTTTTTATTCCTGATAACTTTTCTTAAAGTCTGCTGTGTCAGAAATTAAAGCTATTCCTGCTTTCTTTTGGTGTTAGCACAGTCTATTTTTCTCTACAGGTCTACTTTTTTAATCTATGTGTGTTTATATTTAAAGTGAGTTTCTTGTAGACAACATATAATTGGGTTATGTGTTTTAATCCAGTCTGAAATCTGTCTTTGAATTGGTATATTTAGACCATTGACATTAAAAGGTTTATCTATATAGTTACATTAATATCTAACATATTTGTTAACTGTTTTCTATTCATCATCCTTGTTCTTTGTTCCTATTTTTGTCTTCCACTCTTTCTGCCTTTTATGGTTTTAGTGAGCATTTATTACTCTCTTTTTCTTTCCTTAGCATATCAATTATACTTTTTACTTTCCTTTAGTAGTTGGCCTAGAGTTTGTAATATACTTTTGTAACTAATCCAGGTCCACTTTCAAATAAACTATCATTGCGTGGGTAATGTGAAATACTTTATAATAATAAATCCTAATTCCTTCCTGCCATCCCTCATATCATTGCAGTCATTCATTCCAGTTAAACATAAGCATACGTAAGCGTATACATATATATGTAAGACATAAACATTAAGCATACATAACTGAATATACTGTTGCTATTATTTTCTCAGCAAATCCCCTCAGCAAAGATTTGAGAAAGTCTTTATTTTTCTTTCACTTTTTTTTAAGTTAATTTATTTATTTTGAGAAACAGAGAGCAAGCATGAGCCAGGGAGGTACAGAGAGAGAATCCCAAGTAGGCTGGAGCCTGACATGGGGCTTGATCCCACGAACCATGAGATCATGACCTGAGTCAGAATCAAGAGTGGGACATTCAACCAACTGAGCCACCCAGGAACCCTTTTCCTTCACTTTTGAAGAAGAATTTTGCAGGATACAAAATTCTAAGCTGTTGGTTTACTTCTCTTTGAGTACTGTATTTCACTTCACTCTCTTCTTGCTTGCAGGTTTACTGAGAAGTCAGTGTGATTCTTACCTTTGTTTATATTTATGGTGTTCTTTCTCTTTGGCTTCTTGCAGAATTCTTTTGTCTTTACTTTTGATTTTCTGTAATTTGAAAACGATATGCCTACATGTAGTTGTTTGGGGGCATTTATCCTGCTTGGAATTCTTTGAGCTTCCTGAATCTGACATTCATTTAGGGAAATTCTGAGTCATTGTTGTTTCAGACATTTCCCTCTGTTCCTTTTGTTCTTTCTGTCTGGTAATCATGTTACACGTTACACCTATTGCACGGTGTATTCCCACGGACCTTGGATATTCTATGGATTTTTAAAAGTCTTTGTTCTTGTTCTATTTGTTTTTCAGTTTTTTGAGAATTCTGACCATATGTTCTCTAGCTCAGAGCTTCTTTCCTCAGCTTGTCCAGTCTACTAATAAGCCTATCAAAGTCACGCTTCATTTCCATCACAGTGCTTTTTAATCTCTGGCATTTCTTTTTGCTTCTTTGTTAGCATGTCCATCTTTCTTTTCATACTGCGTATCTGTTTTTGCATGCTGTCTACCTTTTCCATTAGGACCCTTAGTATTTTAGTCATAGTTTTAAATTTCCAGTCTGATAGTTCTTTTTTTTTTTTTTTAAAGATATTTTAAAATGTTTTTTATTTATTTTGAGAGAGAGAGAAAGAGAGATAAGGGGGGAGGGTCAGAGAAAGAGGGAGAGAGAGGATCCTAAGCAGGCTTCATACCATCAGTGCAGAGCCCGATGTGGGGCTCGATCCCAACTGTTGAGATCATGACCTGAGCCAAAATCAAGAGTCAGACACTTAACTGACTGAGCCACCCAGGTGCCCCTCTAGCCTGATAATTCTAACATCCCTGCAAAGTCTGGTTCTGATGCTTGCTCTGTCTCTTCAGACTGTATGCCTTGTGACTTTTTCTTGATACTCATATAGGATGTCCTGGGTAAAAGGAACTCTGTGAGGAGGCCTGTAAGTAAGTAGGAGGGGAGTAAGCAAGCAGCAGGCCTGGAGGAGGAGGAGAATGTTCTGTAGCCCCGTGATTAGATAGATCTCAGTCCTTTAGTGAGCCTACGTCTCTGGTCTGTGGGCACAAGTGTTTCCCAGTTTCTTTCTCCTGCCTTAGGAGGGACAGAATGGCTGTAGGGGTTTGGGGCTGGGCATCTCCCTGCCCCCAGGTCGGTTAGCTCTGAGTAAGTGGTTTCCCCTGAGGGCAGGCCTTGTTAAGAACAGAATGCTCAGACCTATTTAAAAATGGTCTTTTTTCCATTATCTCACCAGAAGCAGGAGAGGATTTTTCTCTGGTATTTACTGTGAGCTTCTGAGTTCCTGGAGGTAAATCTGGCAGTTTCATGAGCCTATGACTGGGTCCTCCTGGAGATGTTATGTCTCAGTTATGTTATGTCTGTTAGTGATCCTCTAGCAACTTGTCAGTCCCGGTCCACGGTTTTCTACCCGGGTCTCATTCTCTGAAGCATTCTGCGGGTCAGTCTCTTGTCACGTAAGCCACAAGTCCCCGTGTTTGTCTGTCTCTCTAATCCCAGGGCATCAGTTCGCCCTTCGTCCTCCTCTCTTTTGGATCCAAGAAAAACTGTTGATATTTCAGTCTTTCAACTTTGTTGTTGTTGTTGGGATGGAATGGCAACTTCCAGGCTTCTTACATGCGAGACCAGGAGCCAGAAGTCCTACAGGATCTTTAAAACATGTACACAACTTAAAAGTAATGATCTAAAACAAATACCTAAATACGCTCCTCTGATTTTATCTCTTTTGTCAGACTTTACATTTTTTTCTCTTATTGCTCTAATTTTAGGGAAATTTCCTTGATGTTTTCTTTCACTGAGTTTTTCATTTATGTTCTCTTTTTTTTTTTTTAATGTTTTATTTATTTCTAGGGGAGAGAGAGAGACAGCGTGAGCAAGGGAGGGTCAGAGAGAGAGGGAGTCACAGACTGAAACAGGCTCCAGGCTCTGAGCTAGCAGCCAGCACAGAGCCCAACGCGGGGCTCGAACCCACGAACCGCGAGATCATGACCTAAGCGAAAGTCGGACGCTTAACCGACTAAGCCACCCAGGCGCCCCATATGTTCTCTTATTTTAATTTTCAGAAGCTTCCCTTCTCCCTTTAAGAATTGTTCTTATTTCAGGGTGCAGCATTTTGTTTTATCTGAAGACATTAATTATATATACATCTTTTAACCTTTCTCTAGAAAATATTTCTTTTCTTTTTTTTCTTTTTTTTTTTTTTCTTTTTTTTTTTCACCTTCCCCAGGTTGTTTGGGAGTCTGGTTTTCAGATTGGACTCCTTCCTTGGGTGTTTGGTGGTGGTTGTGCTCTCATAATTAGGAATGGAAAATCAGAATGTTGTTTGAAAGCTTTGTAAGTGGTGGGTCTGAAGGACAGATGACATGGCTGAGTCCTTGCCTTGCCTTGGGATGCTTCCTTCTTGGAAGGAAGGAGGGCCACTCACATCTCCCAGAGAAGACTCCCTGATACGATGTGGGGGAACCTTCTACTGGCTAAGGATTCTGTCTTCTTAGGTCCCCTAAGTCAAATAATGCTTATCAACTTTATAACTTCTAAGTTTTTGTGGCTGCTGACTTTTTGCCCTTGTAAGTTTAGGCTCTTTTCTCTCCCTCCCTAATATGATATCAAAATAACAATATAATTATTAAAATATTTTTATGGGAGGTGCCTGGCTGGCTCAGTTGGTAGAGCATATGACTCTTGGTCTCAGGATCATGAGTTCAAGCCCCACATTTGGGGCATGAAGACTACTTAAAAAAAAAAGAAAAAACAAGCAAACAACTCTATGGGTCTTTTTGTCCTTAGGGTAATCCCATTAGGGATGTTCAGTCACATTACTGAGCTTTAAAGTCACTTGAAAGAATTCCCTTCTGGTGATAATACAGATACACTGATACGTGATTATGAATGATAAAATGTTATTGCGGTTTACTTTTGATTTCTAGGGATTTTTTTCTTTTTCTTTTATTTTCTTTCATGATTATGTATGGCTCCAAACTTAAAGCTACAGAACCAAGTACACTTAGTGAAATGTAGCTTCTATGCCTACCCCATCTGCCCTGTTCCCATGTTGGCAACTATTTTCTTTAAACTAGATACCTTCCTTCCTTCCTTCTCATTATTCTCTTATCCTGATTTATTTTGCTTTATATTCCTTACCATGCCTGACACTATTACCTTCTTTCACTACTAGAATGTAAGCTTCAAGGGAGCAGGGACTTGAGATGTGCTAACATAAATACATTTCTCAATTCTTATTTAGGGCCATTCAAGGGATATTTGCATTCACTTTCCTCGCTTTTGAGTGTAGGTTAGCAGTGTACTTTATTTTTTAAAAATGATATTTTTGCTGTGTCATATCAACACATTAATTATACCTTTACAGCCATTTATTTATTTGTTTCAAGTTTATTTCTTTTGGCAGAAAGTATGTGTAGGAGTAGGAGATACGGAGGGCGGTGAAGAGTGAGAGAATCTCAGGCAGGCTCCTCACTGTCAGTGCAGAGCCTGACTCAGGGCTTGAACTCATGAACCATGAGATCATGACCTGAGCCGAAATCAAGAGTCGGACGCTTAACCTGCTGAGTCACCCAGGCACCTCGCCTCATGTTTACAGCCATTTAAAAATCACACAGACGATGCGATACAGTGGACATACCAGTGACGAGGAATGAGGGGCCCCTACGTTCTGAGCTCAGTTCTTCCCACACATAGATGATGTAGGAGGAGGTGAAGATGGCCTGTGGCATACGCTGCTGTGTCTGAGAGGCCCCAGCCTCCCCACCTTGCTCAACAGCCCATTTAAGACAGAAGAGCGTTACACAGGAGGATGGGGGGCTCCAACGCTGGAGTGAACTAGACTCTGTTTACGATCAGTTGTGCTGGAATGCGACATGCGTGTTCCTGAAAACTACCACACTCTGAAAAAATTGCTCAATAAAAACCACAGAGTTTATGAGCAAATTGGAATTAGGGGCATAACACTCCAAACATTGATGAGTGACATATTAAAAAGAACATGATTAAAACGTTAGCACAGTTTTCTGTGCATGTTAAATGGTGAAGAAATACATAACACTGAAATAAGTATGACACTTTACCTCAAAAAACCTGACTGTTTCTAGAAATGGGCATTGAAGAGCTGCAGCCTGTGAAGTCAGCTGTGCGCCATCTTCTGTGTTTGTACTTCTGGTTTTTACCTGCTTTTACCCATGGAGGAAACTGCCACATAAGCAAACGGTCGATTTGTTTTGTGCTCAGATTTTTCCTGATAATCATGTTGGAACAATTTACATCTTGTAAGCAGATGGTAGAGCAGAACTGACGGCATTTGTGTCTCTCTCCTTTAGATGATATGCCAACGGGAACTGCTGGCAGACGCGCTTCGAATGAATTCTTGGTGTGTGGAGGGTATGTTTATATGTATTAAATGAAAAGATTGCTCATATTTTGATTGTTGTGAGGAAAGTTAGGGAACTTTGTGTTCTTGATTCTTAAATTTTATTTTATTTTACGATGTGTCATTTTTTTAAACAAAGTTTAAATTGTGACAGAACACAAGAAATCTGTCGTTTTGGCCATATTTAAGCTTACAGTTTAGTAGCGTTAAGTATATTCACAATGTTGTGCTTTTCTCCAGAACCTTTTCATCTTGCAAAACTAAAACTCAGCACTCGTTACGTCATAGCATTCCCCGGTTCTCCCATCAGTAGGCCATTCTACTTTCTGTTTCTATGAATGTGACTACTTTAGATACCTCAAAAAAGTAGAATATACAATACGTGTCTTTTTGTGATTGGCTTGGTTCAATATCATATCTTCAAGGTTCATCCATGTTGTAGCATGTGTCAGAATTTCCTTTTTAAGGCTGGATCATATTTCAGTTTACATATATACCATGTTTTGTTTATCCACTCTTCTTTCAATGGACAATTGGATGTCTCCTACCTCTTGGCTATTGTGATACTTCTGCTATAAATGTGAGTGTGCAGATATCTGTTTGAGACCCTGCTTTCAGTTATTTTGGATATGTACCCAACAGTGGGGTTGCTGGATCACATGGTACTTCGACCTTAATTTCTTGAGGAGCTGCCATACTGTTTTCCTTAGTGGGTGTGCCATTTTGCATTCCCACCACCAGTGCCCCAGGGTTCTACTTTCCCTGCATCTTCAGTAGCACCTGTTAACTTCTTTTTTTTGGGGGGGTGTGATGTGGTTTTGATTTGCAGTCCTGTTCATGAGTAGTGGTTTTGAGTGTCTTTTCATATACTTGTTGGCCATTTGTATATCATTGGTTGTTGAGCTGTAGGAGTTCTTTATATATTTTAGATATTAACCCTTTATCAGATATATGATTTACAGATGTTTCCGCCCATTCAAAGGTTATCTTTCCAGTCCTTTGAACATAGAAGTTATAGAATTTTATGTAGTCTCATTTTTCTATATTTTGGGTTTTTTGTCTGTGTTTTTGATGTCTTTTCAGGAAATCATTGCCTAATCCAGTGTCATGAAGCTCTTCTCTGTTTTCTTTCAGAGTTTTGTAGTTTTGGGTCTTATATTTAGATCTTTAATCCACTTTGAGTTAAGTTTTGTATATTGTATAAGGTAAGGGTCCAACTGCATTCCTTTGCATGTGGGTATCTAGTTTTCACAGAACAATTTGCTGAAGACACTGTCCTTTCCCCATTGAGTGGTGTTGGTATTCTTGGTGAAGATCATTTGTCCATATATGCTAGGGTTTGTTTCTGGCCTGTCTGTTCCATTCTGTTGGTCTACGTGTCTGTCATTGTGCCAAACACATTGGTTTGATTACTGTAGATTTGAAATATGTTTTATTTTTTAAATGTTTATTTTTGAGAGAGAGACAGAGTGTGAGCAGGGGAGAGGCAGAGACAGGGAGACACAGAATCTGAAGCAGTCTCCAGGCTCTGAGCTGTCAGCACAGACCCCGACACAGGTCTCAGGCCCATGAACTGTGAGATCATGACCTGATCAGAGGTCAGATGCTTAACCAACTGAGCCATCCAGGTGCCCTGAAATATATATTTTTTTAATGTTTATTTATTTTTGCAAGAGAGAGAGAGAGACAGAGCATGAGCAGGGGAAGGGCAGAGAGAGAGGGAGACACAGAATCTGAAGCAGGCTCCAGGCTCCAAGCTGTCAGCACAGAGGCCAACATGGGGATCGAACTCATGAACCTCAAGATCATGACCTGAGCCGAAGTCAGATGCTCAACTGACTGAGCCACCCAGGGCGCTCCTGAAATATGTTTTGAAATTAGGAAGTATGAGACCTCCAATTTTGTTTTTCTTTTCTCTAAGTTAATTTGACTGTTCAGGATCCCTGCAGATTACATGTGAATTTCAGGATAGATTTTTCTATTTCTGCAAAAAATGCCATTGAGATTTTGGTAGGGGTGGCATTGATCTATATAGATGACTTTGGGTGGTATTGACATCTTCACAGTATTAATTCTCTAGTCAATAAGGATGAGATGTCTTTTTAAATTTCTTTCAGCAGGGCTTTGTAGTTTTCAAGTCTTTCACCTCCTTGGTTAAATTTATTTCTACGTGCTTTACTCTTTTTGATACTGTTGAAAATGCCACCCAGGTGCCCTGCTGAATGCATTAGTTCTAAAGACCTTTCGTGTGTGAAATCTTCAGGATATTCTACATTTAAGATCATGTTTCCATGAACAAAAATAAATAAATAAATTTGCTTTTTCCATTCAAGTTAATGCCTTATATTTCCTTTTTTGTGTCTAATTGCTCTAAGAGTTCTGTGTTGAATGAAAGTGGTGAGAGCAGGCACCTTTGTCTTGTTCCTGATCATAGAGAAAAGGCTTTCAGTCTTTAACCATTGAATATGGTGTTAGCTGTGGGCCTTTTATATATGGTGTTTGTTATGTTGAAGTAATTTTTCAATTCCTAGTTTGTGGAATGCTTTTTTAAAAATTGTTTTTATTTAGAGAGAGCACACAAGCTGGGGAAAGGAGTAGAGGGAGGGAGAGAAAGAATCTTAAGCAGGCTCCACACTTGCTGTGGAGCCCAAGGGGCTCTATCATAACCTGAGCTGAAAGAGTCGGATACTCGACCATCTGAGCCACCCAGGCGCCCCTGTTGAATGCATTTTATCATGAAACGATGTTGGGATTTTGTCAAATGCTTTTTCTGCATAGACTGACATGGTCCTGTGGCTTTTGTCCTTCATTTCATTGATGTAGGAATGTTATAAATCACATTTGGTCATGGTATATCATCCTTTTAATGTGTTGTTGAATTTGGTTTGCTAATATTTTGTTATAGATTTTTACATCAGATTTCATCGGGGAAATTGTTCTATAGTTTTTTTGTTTTTGTAGTATCTGTGTGTGGTTTGGTATTAGGGTAATGCTAAACTCATGGAATGAGTTTGGGAGTGTTTCCTCCTCTTTAATAAATTGGAAGAGTTTGAGAAGTGTTGATGTTTTGTTTTAATTTACTATTATTTTATTTATTTTTTGGGAGAGACAGAGACTATGTAGAAGTGGGTGAGGGGCAGGGAGAGAGGGAGACACAAAATCCAAAGCAGGCTGTAGGCTCCAGGCTCTGAGCTGTCAGCACAGAGCCCGATGAGAGGCTGAAACTCATGAACTGTGAGATCATGACCTGAGCCGAAGTCCACATTTAACCAAATGAGCCACCCATGCACCCCTGATGTTAACTCTTTAAATGTTTGGTAGGGGCACCTGGGTGGCTCAGTTGATTAAGTGTCCGACTTTGGCTCAGGTCATGATCTCACGGTTTGTGGGTTTGAGCCCCGCGTCAGGCTCTGTGCTGACAGCTCAGAGCCTGGAGCCTGTTTTAGATTCTGTGTCTCTCTCTCTGACCCTCCCCTGCTTGCTTGCTCGCTCTCGCTCTCTCTCTCTCAGAAATAAATAAAAAACATTAAAAAAATGTTTGGTAGAATTCATCATTGAAAGTCTTAGGCTTTTTCTGTTGTTGGAAGGTTTTTGATTACTGATCAAATCTCCTTAGTTATAAGTCTGCTCAGATTTTCTTGTTCTTTATCATGAAGTCTTGGTAGCCTATGTGTGTGTAGAAATTTATCCATTTCTTCAGGTTATCCAGTTTGTTGGCAAGTACTTATTCATAGTGTTCACTTTATAATCCTTTTTTATTTCTGTGGCATTGTCATGCTCCTTTTTTTTTTTTTTATATTTTTTATTTATTTCTAGGAGAGAGAGAGACGGCGTGAGCAGGGAAGGGTCAGAGAGAGAGGGAGATACACTCTGAAATAGGCTCCAGGCTCTGAGCTGGCAGTCAGCACAGAGCCCGACGCGGAGCCCAAACCCACGAACCGTGAGATCATGACCTGAGCGAAAGTCGGACGCTTAACCGACTCAGCCACCCAGGCGCCCCTGTCATGCTCCTTTCATTCTGATTTTGAGTCTTCTCTTAGTTAACCTAGCTAAGTATCAATTTTTTTTAGTTAATCTTTTAAAAATGCCAACTCTTGTTTGATTTTTTTCTGTTTCTCAATTTTGTTTATCTCTGCTCTAATCTTTATTATATCCTTTTGTTAGCTTTGGGTTTAGTTTGTATTTTTCTTTTAATTTGTGTAATGTTTATTTTTGAGAGAGAGAGGAAGAGAGACAGAGTATGAGCAGGGGAAGGGCAGAGAGAGAGGGAGACACAGAATCGAAGCAGGCTCCAGGCTCCGAGCTAACAGCTCAGAGCCCAATGCAAGGCTCGAAACTACAGACAGCGATTTCATGACCTGTGCTGAAGTTGGACACTTAACCAACTGAGCCACCCATGTGCCCCGTAGTATGTACATTTTCTCATTTGAGGAGTAAAATTAAGTTTTTGATTGGATTTTTTTTAATGTGAGCATTTACAGCCATAAACATTTATCTTAGCACTACTTTCAGTGTATTCCATAAGTTTAGGTGTGTTGTGTTTACATTTTCATTGTCTGCAAGTTATTTTCTGATTTATTTCATAATTTATTCTTTGACCTATTATGTGTTTAGGAGTGTGTTGTTTAGTTTCTATGTATTTGTGGATTTTGTAGTTTTCTTTCTGCTGTTGAGTTCTAGTTTTTATCCATGGTGCTGGAAATCATACTTTGTACAGTCTTTTACAATTTCTTGAGATTTGGTTTGTGATTGTGGTCTGTCCTGGAGAGCGTTACATGTGCACTTACGTTCTTCTCTTGGTGGAAGGGGTGCTTGGTGTATGTCTACAAGATCCAGTTGGTCTAGAGTGTTGTTCACGCCCTGCTTCTTTATTGATCTTTTATCTGGTTGTTGTATCCATTAGTGAAAGTGGGGGCATTGAACTGTTCAGCTATTATTGTGGAATTATCTGTTTCTCCCTTCAATTCCATCAGTATTTGCTTCATCTATTTGGGAGAGCTGATGTTTGGTGCATAAATATTTATAATTGTTATATTATCCTGGTTCAGTGACCCTTTAATCACAATACACTGTGTCCTTTTTTGTCTCTTGTGACAGTGTTTGACTGAAAAGTCTCTTTCGTTTGCTATCAGTGTAGCTACTCCTGCTTGTCTTCTGGTTACCATTTGCATGGAATCTCCTTTCACTTTCAGCCTAAAAGGGGAAGATAGGTTACTGTCATTTTGTTACTTTTATGTATGTCTTGTAGCTTTTTGGTCCCTCATTTCCTCTTTTGCTACTTTGTGTTTTGTTGATCGTGTTGTAGTGACCTGCTTCAGTTGCTGTTTCCTATTGCGTGTATTCTATAGATACATTCTTTGTGATTACTACTGGGACTACGTGAAATATCCTAACAGTTACAACAATCCCATTTAACTGATAACTTCAATTGCCTGCAAAAACTCTACTCCTAATGGACAGTATGGGCATACACTACCCCCACTTATGTTATCCATGTCACAAATTGGCATCTTTTTATGTTCCTTTTTTTTAATTTTTAATATTTATTTTTGAGAGAGACAGAACAAGAGCGGGGGAGGGACAGAAAGAGAGGAAGACACAGAATATGAAGCAGGCTTCAGGCTCTGAGCTGTCAGCACAGAGCCAAATGCAGGGCTCAAACCCATGAGCCGCGAGATCATAACCTCAGCCAAAGTCAGATGCTTAACTGACTGAGCCACCCAGGTGCCCCTATTCCTAATTATACCATAGTTTTATGGGGTTTTTGGTACGTTTGTCTCTTACATTGTGTACAAGAATTGGGACATGCTGATCTTAAAGGAGAAAGAAAAATAGCAATAGCAGGACTACATATAGCTCTGAAAGCTTCTGGTCTGTCATCAGTCTATTTCCCTTTGCTTTGAGAATAGCACGTCCCAAATAGGAGCTGTTCTTGCAACCTACTTCCCAGGATTTGTGGCAGGAATGCCCACGCAGGGAGTGTAGAAACAGGACCAGAGAGAGGTAGTGAGTATGTTGGGAAAAAAAGTACAGTGTACCACAAGATATTCAGTGCATGTGAGAACAGAAATTACTAAAAATACATTAAAATTATGCTGTGTGCAAAAATAAAACGGTTTGATGCAGGTACAAGACAAACTCTTTGCAAAGCCGTTAAAACTTTGCACCGCCCTCTCCTCAGACTGAGATCTCCTGTGCCAGTCGGTGCGGTGTTAGCAGTGTGTCTCATTCTTCCTTAGGACCTCACTTTTGTTGAAATTACTTTGAAATATTTAACTGTATGTCTTCCCAGGAAAATTTCTGACCCCTACACAAAACTGACTCATTTCAATAAAATAAAAGCGTATTGTATTTTGGGCAGCCTAGTATTTCTAGTACTCCATGCAGGTCAAAGATGACTTTCCGCATAGAGACTCCTCTGAGCTGCTTTACCTGTTGGAGGTGGAGGTGGAGGGACCGTGCCGGAGGCTCAGCCTTGCCTAGACGGTCCCTCTCCTCCTCTTGGGTCTGAGGAAGTCAGCTAATGGTTACATATCGATAGGAATATAAAGCTAGACAGAGAGGTGGCTGTAGTGGCCTCAGCTAGCTGGTGCTCTGGGAATTTCTTCAGGGAAGACTTGGTAGCCTGAGCAGGTCTACTTGAAGGTTCTGTCCAGAGACTGTCTGCCACCACATCTCCAGGACACCTGTCCTGGCTGTTCAACTCCTCACATGCTGGGAGAGGAGTCCTTGGGATTCCCTGAGAGAGCTGCTTTGAATTATGTATGGCGTTGCTAAGTTTACTTCCCAGGGTACTTTTATTCAGCTTCTAATTTCCCTTTGGTGAAGAAGTATTAGAACTTGACAATGTATACGTTAAAAGAAATTCCCAGATGTGCTTATTTCACTGTCTTTACTAAGTCATTGAATTGAGACAGTAGAAAAATGACATTGCTTCATTCACATTCTGATCCTTGATGTCTGTGCTGGCTGTTTTCCTGAGGAACTTAGGCTCGAAGGCCTGTGCGACCTCTGGGTTACAGGCAACCACAGTTGGTTAATGAAGTCTTGTAAACCTGTTTAGTTTCCACTAGTAGAAGGTTTTGGTTTGATTTTGTTTCATTTTCAGGTTGTAGGTAAACCTCACAATCAGATATATAGATATTAAAAACATAAATTATTGTATTTGAAATATACTTAACATTGCACTTGAGCGTAAGGTATGTGTCAACGATACTTCAGTATGGATGCATGGATGGATAAATACATGATACTTAATGGGAATTACCTAAATGAGAAAATAGAGTGAGCTTATAGACAAAAAGCTAGTAACAGCAGTCCTGGCTATAGCATATGGTTAATACTAAAAGTTTCGTTTTCTTGCAAGATGGGAAGTCAAATAGTTGTTGCCCTCATTTCTGTGGCTCAAGGAAGTTGTCTCCAGTTCTTTTGGCCTGTTCTTCAGAGTTTAAAGGTAGATGCTTAAGCTTCAGCAAGTGTATCCAAGGTCCAGGAAGGAGGAAGGGTGGATATAAGACTTCCACTTACATTTCATTGACCAGGAAAGATATATGACTACTCATGGCTACAAAGGAGTCTGGGACGTGTCATAATTTCACCGAGCAAATTGCCATCTTCTGTAAAGTTTGAGTTCTGTTAGTAAGAAAGAGTGCGTGACTGGATATTGGAGAGGGCAACTAACATCTCTATGACAAATGAGATTTTATTTAAATAGGAAATGCTCTCATGGTTCATAAAGCTCTAAAGTGACACTTTGAAGAATATTATATTGTTTGTTAGATAAGTATATAATCTCTTTATAGCTGTAATATTGTAATTTGAGAAAAAGTATTAGATTTATGTGGCTTTTTTGGAATTATACGAGGGCAGAAGAATGAAATAAATCATCTTTAAAGGCTCAGTACTGTCCCTGATGTGTCAAGACAGGTTGCAAATTCAATTGAAAGTCACCCAAGGATATCCTGTTTCTGAATTTATGAAAATCAAGGGAAGAGGCTATTACAGAAACCCAATACTAACACCTCACCATGTGGACCTCAGATCAGTAATGTGCTTTGAGAGTTGTATAGTGTTATTTGCAATCTTTTTAAAAGTCAGGAGTTCTTTGGGAAGGCTTACTGCATTCATAACTTTCATAAACATTCCGGTCATCTCTGCTCTTGAACTTCCTGTTCTTTTACCCAGCATATTTTCCTAGAAGTATTTTTTTCTCTCACATAATAATGAATAGCAGAATGTGAGCATATGAAACTGAGTTTTGCTAACCTACGGGCTTTCCCTGTTGTTGTAGAGGAATGTTTTTCCAGTTCTTATTTCAATTCTTAGTCCTCAATAAGCATCTGAATGCCTGGAGAGTCTTTTAAATGACTAATGTGATTTTTTTGCCTTATATTTTGTGGTCATTTTTTATTCACATAGAAACGATCATTTGGCCTCTTCTAGAATTTTCTCTAAATATCACCAATGTGTCAAATGAAAGAAAAACAGACTTACTTGGATTTTTTTTCTTTTTCAATAAATTATGGTTGCAGGCAGTGCCAGCCTACTGTGTCACCTCACAGTGAGACAGCACCCATTCCGGTTCCTACTCAGATAAGGAATTATCAGCGCATAGAGCAGAATCTTACATCTACTGCCAGCTCTGGCACAAATCTACATGGTTCTCCAAGGTAAGCTAGTATTTTTTTTCCTTCTTTGTTTTTTAAAAATTATGTTGTTATTATTGAAAGATCTGTTATTTTCCGGGATGCCTGGTTGGCTCAATTGGTGGAGCCTGAGACTCTTGATCCTGAGATTGTGAGTTCAAGCCCCATGCTGGGTGTAAAACTTACTTAAAATTAAATAAAATCTTAAAAAAAAAATTTTGCCCTAAGAAATAGGGTAGAGACTGCATCCATAAATTAGTACAAAATGCTTTTGAAAATAATCAAAATCAAAAAGACCTCTTGGATGTTATAAAATATAACTGGAACAAATAAAAATAAATGTTGGAAGACAAAGTTGAGCCATACCTGAAATAGGTGAATGAAATAAAGAAGATGGAAACTATGAATAAAATATATACTTCAGGGGTGCCTGGGTGGCCCAATTGGTTAAGTCTCTTTCTCTCTCTCTCTTTTTTTAGTGTTTATTTTTGAGAGAGAGCGAGTGTGAGCCTGGGAGGGGGGGAGAGAGAGAGACAGAGGATCTGAAGTGGCCTCTGTGCTGATAGAGGTAAGCCTGATACAGGGCTTGATGCAGGTCTCCATGTGGGGCTCAAACCCAGGAGCCATGAGATCATGACTTGAGCCAAAGTCAGATGCTCAACCAACTGAGCCACCCAGGCACCCCAGGTGTCTGTCTCTTGAACTGAGTTCAAGTATGAGTTCAAGCCCTACATTGGGCTCCACACTGGGCATGGAGCTTACTTAAAAAAACAAAAACTCCAAGTATTAATTAGTATAGGCATTCCAGAAAGAACAAGTAAAATGGTGAAGAAAATTTCCAGGACATAATCAAGAGAAAGTTTTCTAGAATTGGAAAATACGAGATTTTAGATTAAAAGGGCCTACCTAATATAGAGCTCAGTGAATGGAAGAAGATTCGTAGAATGTAAACGGAGAAAACTTCTACAAAGAGGATTTTGGCATATTATTATTATCTGTGAAGATTATTAATGGGTATATCTCTCGAACCCAGTACTTTAACTTCTGGTAACTTATTATACAGATATACAGTCCTTGCCTGTGTATGAAGTTGCATATATACAGGTTGTTGATTGTTACAGCAGCACAATCGTATGCTATGAGAAAGAAGCCAAGTTCCCACTGGTGAGTGACTGATGTAAGGTTCATCTATGACAGCAGAGCACCTTCCACAAAAAGAGGAAGGAAGCTCTCTGTGTGTTAAGGTAGATAAATTTCCAAGCTATGTTTTAAAATGACAGAAGCAAAGTGATAACAGAATTAGCAGTGGTTTTCCAAGGGTGGTTCATGTGTGGCTCCCTCCCAAAAGGTCTGTGAGGCCAAAGCCATTTTCATCATGATACTGGGACATTGTTTGCTTTCTCTCACTGTGTGGCACGTGCACTGATGGTGCAAAAGCAATGACGTGCAAACTGCTGGAGCCTTAAGATGCATCAAGCTGGGGGCACCCAACCACTCTGTGAGTTTTCGTATATTTTAACCACCACACACTGTGGTACCAAGGAATGTCTTCAGTGAAGCCATGAAAGTTATTATTTCTCTTTAAAAATGCCACCTCGTCTTGAATGAAGCCATGAAAGTTATTATTTCTCTTTAAAAATGCCACCTCGAGGGGCATGTGGGCACAAAGCACTATTGCTGCAGGTTGGAGGAGTTCTCTTAAGGAGAAGCTCTCATGTGATTTAGTTGCAAGGTGAACCATAGCCCCTTTTTCATGGAGCGCCATGTTTTCATGAAAGAACAACTGAAGAACCCTGCTGTGGGTGTCTGGCGGCCATTAAGTTGAAAAGGAGCCAAGTCTCCCACTACCTAGAAAATAAGTGACCTAAAATGTGAGCTCATGAGCAAAAATTAGAGTTTTTGAAAGCTGTATTCGACAGCTTCTGATATGCCTTGACAGCCATTTCTGTTAAGATTCGTGGTGATATTTTGGTATGAATGTGACTTTTTGATACTGTATGATGTAGTCACCATTTGGAGTATAAACCAACATTTTTCAAATGACCAAATGTTTAAAAATCATGCATAGATAAAAGATCCAATCCAGGGACTCCTGGGTGGCTCAGCTGGTTGAGCGTCCAACTTCCGGCTCAGGTCATGATCTCATGGTTTGTGAGTTCGAGCCCTGCGTCGGGCTCAAAAAAAAAAAAAAAAAAATCTAGTCCAAGGACAAGGGACTTTGCAAGAGATTAGAGTCTAATGTAATAGAGTACCAGATATCACTGACATAGTTTCAGATTCTACATTGCAACTAATCTTTTAAAAACATCCATTTACTGAGTTTTGGTGTAGTATCAAAGATGAGCATCACAGTCACCTGAAAAGGCTACCAAAATATTCCTCCTTTTTCTGACTGCATATCTGCATAAGACTGGATTTTCTTCATGTATGTCCCCCCATATATATTGTTACGTGAAAGATTGAATGCAAAAGCAAGTATGAGAATCTAACTGTGCTCTATTGAGCCAGACCCTAGAGATTTGAAAAAATGTAAAACAATACCATGCTTCTCATGAATTTATTTTGCTTGGAAACTATAATTTTCATAATCCTATGTTAAATGTAATAAGTTTCTTTTAATGAATTGCTAATTACAAATTTTGTTCAGTTTTAACTTCTCATACAGTAAATATAAATAGATATAAGTTGCATGAACAAAACTTCTGGGATATTCAGTAATTTTTAGGAGTATAAAGGGAACCTCAAACCAAAAACTTTGAAAATAGTTAAAACAAGATAAAAATAAGATTTTATTTTCAGCCTGTTTGCTTGTGTATAAATTAAGGAATTCTAGAAGGATATAGTAGAAACTGGAAATAATGGTAACCTTTGGAGGAGGATTGAGGAAATGCTGAGAATCAGGCAGACAGGATACAGAGGGAAGGAGCCTTCACACCATATAATTTTATACATTTTACATTTGTTCCATGTGACTATATCATATATTTTATAAAAATTCTGGGGCACCTGGGTAGCTCAGTTGGTTAGGTGTCTGACTTTTGATTTCAGCTCAAGTCATGATCTCATGGTTTCATGAGTTCAAGACCCACATTGGGCTCTGTGCTGACAGTGGAGCCTGCTTGGCGCAGGCTCTCTCTCTCTCTCCTCCCCTCACTCTCTACCCCTCCCTCACTTGCTCTGTCTCCGTCTCTCTCAAAATAAACTTAAAAAAAAAAAAAATTCTATTCCGTGGCATATCGTCAGGAAGTTTTAAGGGAAAAATAAAAGACAGAGTCCTAGAACCTGCCAGAGAGGGAATAATTTTATTTTTCTTTTCAGATCTGCAGTGGTACGAAGGTCTAACACCAGCCCTATGGGCTTCCGGCTGGGATCCTGCTCCCCAGCACCAGCAGACACAGTACAGACAGTTGGACGAAGACTCTCCACTGGGTCTTCCAGGCCTTACTCCCCTTCCCCCTTGGGTAAGGAGAGGAAAGCCGTTGTTTTCTTTCTTTTTTTTTTTTTTTTGCTATGACAAATCTGACATGACACTCTATGTCAGTCGTGACAGTGGCTCATGGGCTCACGATGTCAGTGAATCTCAGCTGATGGGGAGCCATGACCTTCCCCTCCAGCTCCACCCTCCTCCTGGCCTCCCGCCTGAGCATCTCTGTATAAATTTGTTAGGACCTCTATTGACAGTGTAATAATAAATGAATCTTATGGATAAAAAGTATCCTCATTGGGTTTGGGCTGTAAACACACAATAGCAGAAACCCTAAAGTACACAAGATGCCTGCCCACTTACCCTCGGGTCCGTGAGGATCAGGAGACAGTAGTGTCGCCGGCATGTGGCTCACGCACACCTGAGGCCTTCCAGCTCTGGGAGGAGGACGGTGGCAGCTTCGTTACGGACCTTTTCACCTCTCGTGGAAACCATACGCAGGGCAGGGGTGCCAGAGTCAGCGGTAGCAGCAGCCACAAACCACAGTCTTCGTGGAGCTGAGAGAGAAAGTGCTCCAGCTTCAGAACACACACGAGGGGGGCCAAAGCGGCTGTGACTGCAGACCCCATGAGGCCTCACGGCTGTGGAGGGGTGCGGCCGCGGCCAGAGAGGGCCCGGGAGCCAGGTCCTGAGGCTCGCTGTGCAGATCCCAAACTTGCCACCCCCCAATGTATATGAATGTATTTCTGTGTTTGTTACTTCTAAGAGAAGAGCACCTCAGCTCAGGCACAACTGCTGGACCAGAGTGAGGGCACAGGAGGGGGTTTCAGGAGGAGGCGGGGTGAAAAAGACTGAAGTGGTGCCCAGGAGCCCTGATTCAAAAAAGCACAAAATCATAATGATAATGTTTTTAGAACTTTATTTCACTGCCTCACCTGCAATGGTTTTGAAGCTGTTTTCTTAGCTGAAAAATCTCCGAACAAAACCCTGGCCCTCCTTCACCCCCTCCGCAGCTCCGGGGGCCCTTCAGGGTCGCCAGAGACAAGGTCCAAGCCTTATCCTTGCTCTCCAGGGAATGGCCCTTCCTGGGGACCTAACCATTGCCTGCCCACCTAACCTCTTGGTCAGTGCCTCTTGTCTTTAGAGACCCAGGTGTCCTGTCTGCTTAGCCTCCCTGGGCCTTCTTAGCTCTTCCGCCTGTTAGTTTGGGTTCTGAGAGGTAGATGCAGAGAAGGTAGCTGCAGAGAAACTCTGGAGTGACTGGGGAGCATCTGTGATGGATCCGGAGTGGGGGGCAGGAGTCTGGGGGAGCCCCTTCAGATCACCTTGCAGGTCTGACTCCTGTGAGGGAGAGAAGGAGCCAGGAGGAGTGGGCAGGGGCGTCTCGACGAGCGTGAGCTCTCAGAAGGTTTCAGCCAGGCCCGAGGAGTGTCCCCCAGCACTGCCTTGTCCACGTTCCCTGACCTGCCGGGACGGCCTGAATTAGTGCCTCGCCCACACGCAGTCGTTGTCTGGGCGCAGCCCTGGGAGACAGGCCTTGGCAGGAGCCTCAGGAACGTGGTGGGTGCAGAGGGACAGCAGCTGGGCCGTCAGTCCGTCAGTGCAGTCAAATTTTGTGGACTATAATGTACTGTGCAATGTGCGCATATGTTACCTGTTTCCATCCTTCGTTGGTTTTGAATCATTTCTCCTCCTTTTCCCCATTTCCCGGTTCATAGTTGGTACCATTCCTGAGCAATTTAGTCAGTGCTGCTGTGGGCATCCTCAGGGTCATGAATCCAGGAGTAGAAACTCATCAGGTAGGAAATATATTTGGTATACCAATCATTTTAATCCTGTTCTAAGTGGATTTGAGTTATGTTTCTCTGGTCTTATCAAAAGAATTGAACTGGTATGAAATATCTGTTATCCTGCTGTTTAGAATCTTGGTCTAATATGTTTTAGTATAACCTGTAATCCCTAAAGTATCTCTCTTTGGGTAGATCTTTTATGAAAGTAAATCTTAGAAATTAAGTAACTGAGCTAAATTTTGGTCATTGTTACAAAGATCATGAAAATCAGTCTAGAAAATGAAATTTCATTGCATTGATTACTATTCTTGATAAGAGCTACCTGAGATAAATAGGAAAGAGATGTTTATTTGCTTTATTAAATAATATGTATATGCCTGAAAAGATATGTGTAAATCACACTTCTGTAATTTTATTTGGATTTTACTAAAATCCAAATTTTATTGGATGTGCATTTGAAGAGTTGGCCAATTAAAGGAATCCTGTATTACTTAGAAAACCACTCTTTTCTTAGTTTGTCATATTTTGTGTTTCCCTAAAAATTAGTCTTCTATAACTTTCTCCAGAGCATAATATTTTGCTGCTGATTGTATTTATTTGTGTGTATATATGTGTACATATATGCTCATGTACATACACATGCATATACACACACATGCACACACGGGAGTGCCCAGCTCTGAAAGATAAAATCCCAGATTTAGGAAGAGAGTAAGCTGGGAATGGTCAGTAGAAAAAGCTCCAATTTCCTTTTTGGGAAGATGATGGTAGCGTTCACTAAGGAGAGTTATATATCCTTAGTGTAGTAGTGGTAGTTGGGCTTACAAGAAGCTGCAAAGAATTTGTAACTGCAGCTCCAGGCTTACTTGGGAGACCTTACGTTGGCATCAGCAAGGTGCCTTTGGGGAATTCTCTTGCTATTGCCAACTGTTCGCCATGTCAGGACCCTATTTCTGGGCACCTGGAGGGCTCAGTCTCTTGAGCGTCTGACTCTTGATTTCAGCTCAGGTCATGATCTCATGGTTCATGGGATCAAGCCCTGCATCAGACTGTATTCTGACAGTGTGGAGCCTGCTTGAGATTCTCTCCCTCTCTCCTCTGCCTCTCTCCTGCTCGTGCGCATACATGTGTGTGCTCATTCTCAAAACAAGCAAATAAACAAAAACACCCTATTTCTCAGGCTCTTGATCTGGTGTGCCCTTAAGAGGCAAGAATATCTGTGGACAAGTGTTTTCTTTGTAGAGAATATAGACTCTTTAGGCTATTAATTAATTTCATTAATGAAACTGATAAGAAATGAATTATCCATATGCTTGTTATTTTTAGACAAGTAAAATAAATTCCCAGAAAAGTATATTACCGTGTGTGTGTGTGTGTGTGTGTGTGTGTGTATACAGGGCTATTCTGGGTTGCTTTGAAAAGTTTCTTTTAGCTACTATATGAGAAAAGAGAATAATCACATTGGTATCGCCAAGTATGTATTCATATAAAAAGTAGAAATCATTCTGTTTAATATGGGTTTTTGTAGTTTGCATTAACTTTAACAATTTATGGTATGGTTCTCTTTTGTGCTCATCAGACCATACGTTAATCTGCGTTACTTGCTAGCTGCTGATAAAAATGGCGAACATACCCATCATCATTAACTTCTATCTCCTGAGAATCCTAGTGACCATGGACTTGTTACTGTTTTGTAAAAGATCTCTCAAAATAGTCTCTTGCCAAATAAACAGTTTTTAAAATAGCTCCTGAAGAACATGACATTCATTAGAATTCTCACTTTAAGAATTGTCTGCTTAGTTGTTACGATTTGCCCTGCACTTTGGGTGGACGTTGCCTGTGTTCTTGGCAGGTTCTCCAGTGCCACAGGCCCAGTCACCGCAGTCTCTCCTGCTGGGTGCTAGGCTGCAGAGCGCCCCCACCCTCACTGACATCTACCAGAACAAGCAGAAACTCCGAAAGCAGCACTCGGACCCCGTGTGCCCGTCCCACGCCGGGGCTGGGTACAGCTACTCACCTCAGCCCAGTCGGCCTGGCGGCCTGGGAACCTCTCCCACCAAGCACATGGGGTCCTCTCCTCGGAGCTCAGACTGGCTCTTTAAATCTCCTTTACCAACAATCATTGGCTCTCCTACCAAGGTATGTTTGTTACACTCTTTTGTCAGTGTCAGGACTTTGTCAGTTGGTAAAGATTTGTTAAACAGAGCACAGGGTGTCGGATGTTGAGTTAAGGTTCAACAGTAGAGCACAAGAGAAACTGAAATAGAGAAGCCCGTTACTCACGCGTCGTGGCAGAAGTACCTGGCATGCCTGGAGAGGCTCACAGGGATGTCAAGGCAAGTGCAGACAGAGACAGCACCTGGGGCACATGCCTTTTTTAGGGTCCATGGATGGTTTCTTTAGAGTTCCTGAGCTAAATTGGTCCATTAAAACCAAAAGAATGAGATTCTGGTAAGCTCCACAGTAGTCTTCTCTATGGGACACATAAGGGGAAAGCCTGCAGGAGGCTTGTGACGTCCAGGGCTGTTGGAGGAGTCCTATCCACGACTTACATTTCCCTGTGAATGTGCAGGCCGCTATCTAGGCCACACGCTTGCACGAGGGGCTCAAGGTCAATGTAAAGTCCCGCAGGCCGTGTGGCCACACAAGATGAATGCAGAGGCAGCAGTAATGTGGAGTAGCTCAGCTGAACTCTTGACAGTAGGTCATGAACTAGTGTGGTCAAGTACAGTAGTCCTTACGCCCAGGGGTTATATTCGAAGGCTCTTAGCGGCGCTGTAACCACAGAGAGTAGCTAACCCTACATACACTGGTTTTTCCCTACACAGACATGTATGTTAAAGTTAAATGTATACAGTAGGCACAATAACAGATGAATACGAATAATAACAAAAGAGAACAGTTATATATGCTACAATAAGAGTTATACGAATATGATCTCTCCCCCCCAGAACACCATATTGTGCTGCGGCCCCAGTGAGATGTGATGATGTGAGATGATAAAATGCCTGTGTGATGAGGCGAAGTAAGTTCAGTGATGCAGTGTTAGGCAACTGCTGACCTTCTGACAATACCTCAGAAGGAGGATTGTCTGCTTCCAGAGCGAGGTTGACCACGGAGAGCAAAACCATGGAACGGGAGGCTGCTGCACACCAGGGAAAAGATTCGTGATGAGAATAGCTACAATTTAATGAGCACTCGCTGTGTGCCAGGCCCAGTCTAAGTACTTTACTTCCTGAAAGCTTTACATACATTAACCTACTTCATCCCAAAGAAAGAAAACTGAGGCTACGGGGTATGAAGAGTGAGAGTCAGTGTGTGAATCTGGTCTGACTTGTGCTCCTGAGCACCGTGCCGCGCAGCCTGCCGATTCTGAATGCCGCCCGCATTGTGCTAACTAGCATCCATACTTTCTTCCTCAGACCACAGCTCCTTTCAAAATACCTAAAACGCAAGCATCTTCCAACCTGCTAGCCTTGGTTACTCGTCATGGGCCTTCTGAAGGGCAATCTAAAGATGGCAGTGACCCACGGGAATGCTCTCACTGTCTCTTAGTGCAAGGAAGTGAGCGGCAGAAGTCTGAGCGGCAGAACAAGGCAGTGTTTGGCAGGTAAAGCCCACATTTCCTTCCAGCTTTAATGTGAAAACTGTAATAGTACATATATTTCTGGCATAAAGGCAACCAGACCAAATTAGTGTAGTAGCTGGTTTATGCCACATGGTGAATGATATGAACTGTATGCATTTAGAATCTCTGAAAACCACAGGTGCTTCCTGTAACTGTGAATACAAAGCTCTCACTGAATTTCCTGAATGTTCTGTCTCTGCCTTTTGTTTATTTTGATTATTAAAGTTCATCTCTGCCTTGAATTGTTTGATATCTATTTTTTGTCTCCTCGTTCTCTGACTTCCCATTAACCCTTTTGTGGCTTGGCTTAAATCCCCCTTAATATTTTAATGTCTGGGTTTTTAAAGTATGCTTTTCCATTATTAACATCATTCTTCTTTTTAGGTCTGTCAGTACCGGGAAATTATCAGATCAACAAGTAAAGATACCTTTAGGTGGACACCAGGGCAGCACAGACAGTTTAAATACAGAACGACCAATGGATACAGGTAAGACACATGGGGTTTCTTTTCAGGCAGGTAATTTGGTAGTGCATGTGTTGGTTTCCTATTTTTGCTGCCACAGATTACCACAAGCTTGGTGGCTTAAAACAACATAAATGTATTGTTGTACATGTCTGGAGGTCAGAGGTCTGCAGTGGGGGTTTCTGGGCTCAAATCTGTGTTGGCAAGACTGCATTTCTTCTGGAGGCTCTAGGGGAGAATGCATGCCCTTGCCTTTTCCAGTGTCTAGAGACTGCCCCCATTCCTTGGCTTGGGTCCCCTTCCCATCGGGGACCAGTCTAGACTCTGACCTTCTGCCTCCCTATTCTACACTTAAAGGACACTTGTGATTACATTGGACCCACTGGATAATCTGAGATAATCTCTTTATTCTACGGCCAGTGGATTAGCAATTTAAGTTCTATCTACAACTTTACCCTTTGTAACAGCCTACTTAGGATTTCCAGGCATTAGTACATGGATGTCTTTAGCTGTGTGGAAGAGCAAGAGAACGTAATTATTCCACCTGCTTCTGTTTCATGAATTTACTTACCCAGATTTCTTCACCCAGTCCTTGTCACTTCATCTTCTTTCTCAGCACATCATGATAGGGGCTTGTTAGGTATCTTGATGATCAACAGCTAGGAGTTAGAAGGAATTCTCGCCCAAGACTGGTTTTTATTGGTAGGACAATACTGGCCAAAGTTAGCTTACCATTTTTTATACAGTGAGTACATCCTATTAAAAAAAAAAACGCAGGTCACTTATATCCCCTGACCTTTTCATGGCTGTTTCAGGGACTGTTGTGTCCACACACTCACATCTAGATTACTTGGACTGTTTGTCAGAAAATAACAACAAAGAGTAGGCTGCAGACCATAACCTAGACGTGTTAATCAAATCTTCTGGGAATGGATTCTAGGACTCTGTATTTTTAACGAGCTCCCCACATGATTATCATATACACTTAAATCTGAGAATCACTATTGTAATTTCTTTGCTCTGGTTTTCTCTAGAATTTTTTTTATTGACTCTCCCATTAGCATCCAGAGAAGGAAATACCTGGATCCTCAGATATCTGATTGAACATGGTTTCTAATCCAAAGAGAATACTCCACTCTTTTCTTGCTTGCATGGCTTCTGAAGAGAAGTCCGATGTAATTCTTACCCTTGGTCCTCTATAGGTGAGGTGTTTTTTCTTTGGCTTCTTTCAAGACTTTTTTTTCTCTGTCTTGATTCTTAGCAGCTTGAATATTCTATGTCTAGGTGTAATTTTTTTTTCGTATTCATCCTTCTTGGTGTTCTCTGAGCTTCCTGGGGTCTGTGGTTTGGTTCTGTCATTTATTTTGGAAAATTCTCTGTCATTACTACCTCATATATTTCTTCTATTCCTGTCTCTTTCTCTGATATTCCCATTACGTATATGTTATACTTCTGTAGTTGTCCTATAGTTCTTGAATATTCTGTTTTTGTTTTTGTGTTCATTCTTCTTTGTATTTCGTTTCCAGTTTTTGGAGTTCATATTTGACACATCTTCAAGCTAACTGATTCTCTCCTCAGCCATGTCCATCTACTGATGAGCACATCAAATGCATTATTCATTTCTGTTTTGATGATTTTGATGTATAATGTTTCCTTTTCATTATAGAGTTTACATCTCTCTTCTTGTGTTATCCATCTATTCTTACATGTTGTTTGCTTTTTCCATTAGAGTTCTTAGCATATTAATCATAGTTATTTTAAATTTCTAACCTGATCATTCCAATCTGCTATTTGAGACTCTGGTTTTGATGGTTACTCTGTCTCATCAAACTAGTTTTACCTTTTAGCTTCTCTTTTAATTTTGTGTGCGTGAAAGCCTGACATGATATATTGGATAAAATGAATTGAGTTACATAGTATAAGGGTTTTTGTTTTGTTTTGTTTTCTGGCTAGGAGTTAGGCTGTTCTGAGTGTTTACTATACCTGTATGTGTCAAGCTAAACTTTTCTCTGTTGTTTTTGAGTTTCCCTAGATATCCTTCTTTAAATAACATGTGACCCTTGACTAACTCTATATATTCCCCTAAGAGTTTTATATCTCAGCTCTTACATTTAGATTTGTGATCCACTTTGACTTATTTTTTGTAGACAATGTTATATAGGAGTCCAACTTCATTCTTTTGTGTGTGGATATTCAGTGGTTCCAACACCGTTTATTGAAAAGGTGAATCTTTCTTCCATTGAATTGTTTTGCCAGCCTTGTAAAAAACCTGTTGACTATAAATGTGTTTATTTCTGAGCTCTAATTCTATTATATCAATCTGTGTGTCTGTTATTATGCTGGTACTGTACCGCCTTGATTACTATGGCTTTATAGTAACCAAAGAAATGTGAGTCCTCCACCTTTGTTCGTCTTTTTTTTTTTTTGGAGATAGAGATAGCGTGAGCAGAGGTGGGTCAGAGAGAGAGGGAGACACAGAATCCAAAACAGGCTCCAGGCTCTGAGCTCTTCCTCAGCACAGAGCCCAACGCAGGGCCTGAACCCACGAACCGCAAGATCATGACCTGAGCTGAAGTCGGATGCTTAACCGACTGAGCCACCCAGGTGCCCCCTTTGTTCGTCTTTTTCAAGATTGTTTTGGTTATCCTGGGCCCTTGAGTGTCCATTATAAATATTAGCATCACCTGCTAAGATGAAATTTATCCCTGGATTCACAGGCTTTAATATATGAAAATCAATTAATGTAATACATAACACTCAGTATGTTAGGAATAGAAGTGAATTTACTCACCTGATAAAGAGCATGTATGAAAAACCCACAACTAACATCATACTTAATGGTGAAAGATTGACTGCTTTCTCCCCATGATCAGGAACAAGACAAAGATATTTGCTGTCATCACTTCTCTTTTACATGCATCAGTGGCTCTAGCCGGGGCAACTTGGCAAAATGACGACAACAGTACAACCAACAAACAAAACACCCAGCTTGGAAAGGAAGAAATAAGACTACCTCTATTTGCAGATGGCATTATCCTGTATATAAAAAGTCCTAAGTAAACCACTAAAAAACTATTTGAACTAATAGATAAAGTTAGTTGCATGACAGGGTATAAGATCAGTATCCAAAAATCCACTGTATTTCTTCTACACTGGCAAGAAACAATCTGAAAATGACACTAAGAAAACAGTTAGATACCATCAAAGATCAAATACTTAGGGATAAATTTAATAAAGGTATAAAACTTTTCTGAAAATTACAAAACAGTGATAAATTAAAGAAGACCTAAATAGTGGAAAGAAACCCCATATTTATAGATCAGAAGACTTACTGTTGTTAACTCCCCAAACGGATCTATAGATTGAATGAAACCCCCATATGTGACAGGTCACTTTCCTCTTCCTGCTCCCAAGGTTGTCTCCTCGTCTTCCGCTTTTACTGTTTTACTCTGGTGTATCTACGTGTGGTTTTCTTTGACTTCATCTTACTTTAAGTCTGTTGAGCTTCTTAGATATACAGATAAATGTTTGTCATCAAACTTGAGAAATTTTCAGCCATTATTTACTTGGATATTTTTTTCTGTCTCTCCTCTCCTCCTCCCATCATGCGTATAATACACACTATGCTTAGGTACCCATATGGCGTCTCATAGCTCTTTGAGGTCCTGCTCTCTTTTCTCTCGATGCCTCAGATTGCACAATCTCTGTAGATTTATCTTCTAGCTCATGGATTCTTTCTTCTGATTCAGATCTGCTGTTGAACCCCTGTAGTGAATTTTTAATTTCAGTTATTATTCTTTTTAATTCCCGAATTTGCATTTGGGGTTTTTCTTAATAATCTCTCTTTTTATTGATATTCTTTATTTGATGAGACATTAATGTCATACTTCTACTTAAAATTTTTTTCCTTGGGGTGCCTGCGTGGCTCAGTCGGTTAAGCGTCCGACTCTTGATTTCAAAGGCTCAGGTCATGATGTCATGGTCATGAGATCAAGTCCTGCATCGGGCCCTGTGCTGGGCATGGAGCCTGTTTAAGGCTCTCAGTCTGTGTCATCCTCGGCCCCTCCCCAGCTTGCACATATGTGCTGGCTCTCAAAACAATTTTTTTTTCTTGAGTGTAGTTGACATACAATGTTACATTAGGTTTAGATATACAGCATAGCAATTCAGCATCTCTCCACATTATGCTATGTTCACCGTAAGTGTAGCTACCATCTGTAGCTACCGTAATATAATGCTTAATAATACCGTATATACCGTAATATACCGTAATATACCGTAATATACCGTAATATAATGCTTAATAATAATAATGCGTAATATAACACTTACACCGTAAGTGTAGCTACCATAATATAATGCGATTATAATATCATTGACTCTATTCCTTAGGCTGTACCTTTGATTCCCATGACTTACTCATTCCCTAACTGAAAGCCTGGATCTCCCTTTCCCCGTCACCCATTTTGCCTTTCCCCCTACCTGGCAACCATCAGTTTGTTCTACGTATTTGTAGGTCTGGTTTTTCTTTTTTGTTTATTCGTTTTGTTTTTCAGGTTCCACATATGAATAAAATCATTTGGTATTGTCTTTCTCCACCTGATTTGTTTCACTTGTGAATAATAACCCTCCACGTTGTCACAAATGGCAAGATCCCGGTCCTTTTTTATGGTTGCATAGCATTCCATTGTATAAATCACACACACACACACACACACACACACACACACACACACACACACGCCCCATTTTCTTTATCTAGCCATCTGTTGATGGACACTTAATGTTGCTTCCCTATCTTTGCCATTATAAATAATGCCACAGTAAACATAGGGGTGCATATATCTTTTTGGTTAAAACATTTTTTTTACCGTTTATTTCTGAGAGAGAGCATGAGCAGGGGAGGGGCAGAGAGAGAGGGAGACAGAGAATCTGAAGCAGGCTCCGCACTATCAGTACAAAGCCCGGTGTGAGGCTCAATCCCATGGACTGTGAGGTCATGAGCTGAGCCAAAGTTGGACACTCAACCAACTGAGCCACCCAGGCGGCCCACATATATCTTTTTGAATGAGTGTTTTCATTTTCTTTGGGAAAATACCTGGTAGTGGAATTATTGGATCATAGAGTAATTCTATTTTTAATGTTTTGAGGAATCTTTGTACTGTTTTCCACAGTGGCTGTACCAATTTGCATTGTCACCAGCAATGCATGATGGTTCCTCTTTCTCCACATCTTCACCAACTCTTGTTATTTCTTGTGTGTTGTTTTTATTTTAGCCATTCTGACAGGTGTGTAAAATTTTCCTTTACTTTATAAAGTATGGTTTCCTTTAGTTATTTGAAGATGTTTCAAAGAGCTCCTTTGAAGTCTGTCTGCTAATTTTGACATTTGAGCCCTCTCAGGGGCAGCTTCTGTTTATTTTTCTTCCTGTGTGTGGCCACACTTTTTTTTTAATGTTTATTTTTGAGAGAGAGACGAGAGCATGAGCAGGGAAAGAGCAGAGAGAGAGAGGGAGACACAGAATCTGAAGCAGGCTCCAGGCTCTGAGCTATGAGCACAGAGCCCGACGTGGGGCTCAAACCCACAAACCTCAAGATCATTACCTGAGCCAAAGTCAGACACTCAACCAACTGAGCCACCAGGCGCCCCGTGTGTGGTCACTCTTTACTGTTTATTTGCACGTATCACATTTTTGTTGAAAACTAGACCTTTTATATAATATTTTTGTAGCAATTCTGATTCCTCTAGTCCCCTGCTCTTTAGCTTCTTGTTTTGGGCTTATACGTTTAGTCTCGTCTGGACTCTTTCAGTGAAATCTGTTGGCCTGGTAGTGTGAAGCCTCTGGCATCAGTCGTCAGAGAGCAAGCTTTGGGCATGTGTACCCTTGCCCTGGGATGACAGTGGCTTTGACAGGGCTCTCTTTGACGCTTTCTTTGGTCCCCCAGGCTGTCTCCCTCTGTTGGCATCACATCCAGCTGGTGGTCCCTGCTACTCGCCCTCTGAGTGCTCTCTTTCTGACAAATTGTACTGACATAAATCGCTCCACAGTCTTGTCTGGTTAAATTCTGGCCCTTTTGCAGAAGTAGTCTTTGAAGCCAGTCTTCTTTCAGCCTCGTTTCAGCCTCCTGACCACAGGAGGGCTCTTCTTAGCCATCTCTTTCCCTGGTTCTCTCTGTTAAACTTCTAGATGGTCTGTTTGCTGCTCTCGTGGAGCCAGCAGCCTCCCCATTGTTTCTTACCCAAACCTTCATTGTTTTTGACAGTGCCCTCAGCCGAGAGCTTTCTCGTCTGTTTCCTTGGGGAGGATTTCAGAATTCCTTGTTCTCTGCCTCCTCCGCCACCTTGGAAAATCCTGTGCACCCTTCTCTAGAGCTGGGTGTGAGGATAGGGGCCCGTTGCTTTTACAGTGACTCCCTTGCTTTGTGCACTGGGTGGCGGCTGGGCTGGAAGCCTCTGGTCTCTTTGGCTTGTCTTTCTCTACAGGCGTGAGACCTCTGCTCGACAGGTGAACTGAGGTGAGGACAGTAAAGCTCTAGGATTTCATCTATCGGCCTTGGTTCTACCCTCTGAGTAGGGGTTGGGTGGAGACACAGTTCTTACTAAGATGTGATAGATACTCTTGAATAAATGTTTCATTTCCCACATGCCCTCGAACATTTTACAGAGGCTTTAAGTGGTGGTTTTTTAAAAAATAATTTTCACCAGTTACGGTTGTCTCACCGAGGAGCAGGTCTGCAACGCCCCTCACCTGCTGCGTTCTGGAAGTGATCGTTCAGGGTGCTCACTGCCAAAGGGCAGTCACCAGTTGTTGGGACAGTGTTTGAAAATAGCTTTTTGAAAGACTGTGTTATGTCTTGTTCTCCTTTACAAATAAATGTATACATTGTGTAAGTTCTGCATGAATATATGGTATGATTTCAGTCTAAGTTTGTGTGTGTGAAGCCAGGTCTTTCTCCTTAAACAATATTTAGGCAGAAAATGCATCTTTGATGATTTTTATTCTCTTTTTCTGTTCCCTCTTCAGCATGAACTTAATTATCAGCATTTGAAATTGCATATTTCTCTAATCATGAAATTTCCTTTTCTGAAAGCAAAGACTTGATAGGAGGAAAAACTTAAGACCTTAAAAAACAATAAGATCACTGGCCCTTAAACTATCCCCATGACTGTCTTTACATGTATAGCTAATAAAATAACAGTATTACATAAAAAGAATATCCGTGTCATTTTGTGTATCTTATACAACAGTAGGTGCTATTTAATTGATTTCCATTTACTCCCTAGAAGATTTTTATGAACTCTCTGTTCTGTTCATTAGATGCTTCAAATTTACTATGCTCTGTTGTGGGTCATAGACACTGATGGCAGGTTTTCTTCTGTCTGGTTCAGTGTATCTACCTGTTTTGTGTTGTTACCCTGCCTCCATTCTTTGGCCACAGAAATGTCATGTTTTTGAGATGCTTGAATGTGAAAAAGCTTTGGACGACTTCTGTTCATTCTGCTCAGTTTGGTGGAGAGGGACTTTCTCCTTATCTTCCTTTAGCCCCCGCCGAGCGCATCAGTCCCCTCTGGCCCCGGCCCCGGCCCCGGCCCCTGACTGACGCCAGCTGCTGTGCCGAGGCGAGTGTGTGCTTCGACCCCATTCTCTCCAGCTTCTCAAGCTCTTACACTGCGGGACTCCTGTTCTCCCTTCACCTTTTCCTCACGTTTTTATTCTGAGGGCTTGGTTTCCACTTCTTCAAATTATCCTCAACGGGTGTGACTGCAGGTCACATACTAGAAGTTTACAGAAGTGACTCTGCGGACGCGGCTTTGGTGTGAAGAAGATTTCACAGCTGTGAAGAGATTACTACAAAATACTACTAGGGGAGACCGGTGTTGCATTTCTGATTTTAAGTGTAATAAATGCTTATTGAAAAAAAACCCTAATATCAGAGTACAGGTCTCCCTATAACCCCAGCCCCCGAAACAAACACGGTCGGAGCGATGTAACACGTTGTGAACTGTTCACCGCAGCCCCCGCAGGAGCTTGTGGTGCCGTGCTGGCGCCCCCCGCAGGAGCAGCAGCCAGTTCCAGGGCCGTCCTGTTCACTGTCGGGTCTCCTCCACACGGCGCCACGGCCCCCAGCTGTACCCACGTGGTCCTTCGAACAAGAACCACCTCAGGTGAAGAATTGTCTTGTTATGATTGTGGCTAGTGTTGGGAGCGCAGTGTTAATGACTTAATGGTGTGACGGAGGCAAGTCCCTTGACCTCTCTGGACTTCCGTTTCTTTACCAATGACACGGAGATCATTATTTTCTTTACTGTAAAGGGTTGTAAGGTGTGAATGGGACCTTATTTGTGGTGGAAGAACTTTATAAAAGTACTGTATACTTATAATAACATATAATATTATAGCAACACAACAGACATGTGACTTCTCCATGATGAAGCGGCTGTGCCTCTGATGCTTCTTAGCTTAGATGAAAGGCGTAATTTAGCACCTCTAGTAAATTTTTTGAAATGTTAGATGGTTGGTTGTCTTTGCTTTATTCTTTTTAGAAGCCTAAGTTTTATCTTTTTTGTACCGTGGGTCCCAATCTTTGCACTTAGTCCTATCTACATTTAGATAGGTTAATTCATTCATTTTATCATCCTCCGTACTCTATACATAGGTTGTTAATACCCTAAATGAAGAAAGTATTTAGATTGGACCCGAAATGAGGTCTCAGTTGACATCATCTTCTGTATTGGACTGTGTGTTCTCGGAGTTCTCTTACGCTGAATGAGTGACCAATCACGATGTCAGTAGATTAGTAAGCAAAAAATTATAAACCGATGACGAGAGAGGGGGTAGAGCTAATAATCTTCTTCGTCAGACTATTAGAGGTAGTAAGTAAAAATAAAACACCATTTTCAGCAGAAAGTAATGGGTTTTTTCCTTTTCATTATTTTTTATTTATTTATTTTTACAAATAGTTTATTGCAGAAAGTAATGTTTTATACCTGTTAACTAAGGCAACGCTGAAAGACTGCGAGGTGCAGCGTGGCTGAGGGTGGGTGGGATCGCTGTGCTTCCTCACAGCCCCGTCCGAGACAGTGAGGCGGTCTCACCAAGGGCTGTAAATGCGGGGTCACACTTGCTCTGTGGAAACCCCATTCCTGTTTGCAACACCGCTTTGGAGTATCGATCACAAGTGAACCATCCAAAGGAAGGAAAAACTTCAGATTTCATTACTGTGTTATTTGTGATACAAAAATCAGAAATAGTGTAAATCTTCCAGTAATCATTACATATAAAAATTCAGTGAACTGCTCTGCATCGACCGCATTTTACAATTATAAGGACTACCGAGCAACAGGGCGAGATGTGCATGTTATAAATTAGTTTAAAACCAGCCATGATGAAGTCCGTGAAATGTTCGTATGAATGAGGAGTGCAGGGGAACTTGGGGGTCAGTGACTTTCCTTGTAACACCCCCTGTTCCTCGGAGAGGGGGAGCGGGCGCTCACCACGGGCCCTGTACATGTCCTGTTCCCCTGCAGCGGGCTCCAGCGGCTCCGGAGGCTCCCTGTGCTCCGCCAGCGGCCGCGTGTGCCTGGGCTCCCCGCCCGGGCCCTGCCTGGGGTGCTCCCCTCCGGGAGCGGAGGCGGCTCCCAGCCTGAGACACATGCCTTACGGTGCTTCGCCCCCCAGCCTGGAGGGGCTCCTCACCTTTGAAGCCCCTGAACTGCCAGAGGAGACACTGATGGAGGTAGGGGCGAGCGTGCCCCTCCGTGGGCTGGGAGCGGGACGGGGTGTGGGGGGGAGGGCGGGGGGGCAGGAGGAGTGGAATGTTCTGGTGATGGTGAAAGTGCAGAACACAGCACAGTTCTGAAGCTTTGTTTTCTCTTTAACTTACCTTGTCTTTTCCCTTTGAAAAGCATTGCTGATATGTTTTGAGAGTGATGTTGACCGTGACACTCATCCAGAACAACTCTGGTTGAGAGGACGTGGCACATGTACACTTTGTTAGATCTGCAGCTTATGTGCTACTTCTAAGACTTGTGAAGCACAGTCTTTGTACTGAACCCATGACTTTTGGGTCTCAATGCTTGCTTTTCTGCATAAGATAAAAATATGCGCTTAGGCTTATAAAATAATAAAGCATAATGCCAGATTCACCCCTACCGCCAAGAAGTAAACCTGCCACATTTGTAGGCCAGCACCTCCCTCGGTGGGGCCGGCTCCTCGGGGAAACACAGCCCGACCCGAAGCAGGCCGCACACACGTTCACAGCGACAGAAGCTCACTTTCTGACCCCAGACACGGAGCCGGTTCGGCTCCTCAGACTCCAGGACCGTGTCCAGGGCCTACACTGTGTCCTCGGTGCCCAGCTACAGTGCTAACTCAGCTAGCATTTCAAGTTAAAATGCTCATTTCTCCAGGCCAGCAGGGAACAGTCTCTCTCCATTGGCGGCCTTCCAACTAACATTTTTATTTTGCTTGAATGGGAATTAAATATATCACATAAAAGTTATGAAATGTTGCCTGCAAAATTTTAGTAGTTTTAGTCATAATTTTGAAAACCTGTGTAATCCAGTCCTAAGACTGCGAAAGTGGTTTTCAGAGGTTTTTCAGTCTCCATCAGATTAGACATAATTGAGTTCTGATACAGTTTCCGGTGTACTAGAAAGCACAGTCCAGTATGCTGTCGGACAGCAGAGACTTTCAAACGTTAATTGGTTCACCTTTTTCTAGGAAAATGATTCCCATCCTTTTTTCATCATAAAAGGAGACTGAGAAGCTTAGTCTTATTTGAATTTTAAAAAAATATCTATAGCTAAAAACATCTCAAAACAACATTAATTTGGGGCGCCTGGGTGGCTCAGTCGGTTAAGCATCTGGCTAAGGTCATGATCTCAGGGTTCTTCAGTTCAAGCCCCACACTGGTTGAGCACAAGCCCTGCTTTGGGTGAGCCTCCCTTCTCTCTCTCATTTGTTCTCTCTCTATCTCTCTCTGACCCTCATGGGATTCTCTCTCCCTCTTTGCCCCTGGCTCACTTGTGACCTCTCCCCCATACCACCACCAAAAAAAAAAAAAATTACTTTTAGAATACCCATTTTTAATGCATGCTTTTTATGTCTATACTCCCCTCTTTAAGTGAACAGCTCACAGAAATTTAGAGCTTTGGTTAAGCTCTGGGAACTGAAAACCCACCAGAAATTAAAACATCTCTGAAACTGTAAGTCAGTAGAATTTACTAAACTAGCAAGAAGTGTGGTTTAGTGTAAAGAATATTCTTAAAATCCTGATATTTCTTTGGTCATGTTTTTGTCTCAAGTATATGGATTCAATTATTTAGTTTTTGGGTTGTGTTTATTTTTGTTTCTGTTTTTCTGGTAAAACCACAGTGGCCTCATTCCTCTGACAATTTTATGGCTGCCCTCATACACACACACAGACACATGCACACCCCACATCTGGTTTCACCTGTATTTGTTTTCTTACTGGTTTTCTGGAACTTAAAAATCTTCATCTGTTTTGCTCATTCTGATATTCATAAGTATAGAGAAACATTAGCATCGGCCATGGTTTACATACAGAAAAGAGTGCGTGCCTCTTAACTGAGAGTTTCTAAGACCCATTGGCTTTGCCGCAGCGAGAACACACAGACACTTTACGCCACCTGAGCGTGATGCTGATGTTCACTGAGTGCGTGCTGGACCTGACTGCCGCGCGGGGAGGAAGCCCGCAGCTGTGCTCCTCCGCGGTCTCCTTGTACCAGATCCAGGAGAGCGTGGTCGTGGACCAGATCAGCCAACTAAGCAAAGACTGGGGGTAGGTGCACCCTCGTCCTTCACTTCCACATTCTTCGTGCCTCTGCAAATTCATGTCTGAGATGGACACCTAGTCACACACTAGACATCACCTCTCGTTACGAAACACTCCGAGGGAGCCCGGAGTTTCTCCATTGTGCTAGATTTCACTGTATGAGCCAAGTCTTGAAGATTCTGCAACCCTAGCGTTGCCTTCTCTTTGTATCTTATACTGTCGGAGATATTTGATGATAAAGGGATAGTGCCGGTGTTTGAGTAGACCTGTTGTATCCAAGGCACACGCACACCTTCTTCCTTCCGGAGTTACTTGTGCATCACAAATATCAAGGAGACTGAGAGTCCTTTAGAATTGCTGTGTTAGTGGTGACATGACGTGTCGAGAGCGGAGTCTGGCATGTCATTCCCCAGGGTGACACTCTGCTGTCTTCTGTGCGCAGGCGGGTGGAGCAGCTGGTGTTGTACATGAAGGCAGCGCAACTCCTAGCAGCATCTCTGCATCTCGCCAAAGCCCAGGTCAAGTCCGGGAAACTGAGCCCCTCCACGGCGGTGAAACAAGGTATGGGTGGGCATGACAGTCTCCAGCTGCCCCTTTCCCTGTGGCACTGAGCGGTTGCCATGAGAAGTCCCCTTGTCAGTAGCTACTTGTAGGGGCGCTTGGGCGGCTCAGTCGGTTGAGCATCAGACTCATGATTTCAGCTCAGGTCATGCTGTCACGGTTCACGGGATAAAGCCCCAGGTCTGGGATTCTCTGTCTCTCCCCTCTCCTCTCTCTCTCTGCCCTTCTCTCTCTCTCTCTCTCTCTCTCAAAATAAATAATCATTTTAAAAAACATTTAAATGTTCTTACCTGGGCAAAGATGGTGACTTTTCTGTTTTTTGATTTTGCCATTTAATTGATACAGAGAACAGTCAGAAGTGCTTTTCTGAACTGGGAGAGAACACGTGAAAGAATCTGATTTCCGGTCTTTTTTTTTTTTTTTTTTGTATTTTAATGTTTATTTTTGAGAGAGACAGAGACAGAGAGACAGAGTGTGAGTAGGGTAGGGGCAGGGGGGTGCAGAACACAGAATCTGAAGCAGGCTCCAGGCTCTGAGTTGTCAGTACAGAGCCCGACATGGGGCTCAAACCCCATGAACCGTGAGAGCATGACCTGAGCTGAAGTTGGACACAGTCAACTGAGCCACCCAGGCATGCCCCCACCCCCACCCCGGTCACTTTTTTTTCAATGATCATTTAGTGTCACTTTTCTTAAATCAGCAGGAAATGTGCATGTCACTGTGACTTTATTTTTGGAGGAAAATTAAAATTGTCATCTCAACTTCTTTTCAGTTGTCAAAAATTTGAATGAACGATATAAATTCTGCATCACTATGTGCAAGAAACTTACGGAAAAGCTGACTCGCTTCTTCTCTGACAAACAGAGATTTATTGATGAAATCAACAGCGTGACTGCAGAGAAACTCATCTATAATTGTGCTGTAGAAATGGTAACCTTTTCTATGGTTAATTATTATTTAAGAGTATCTTTTGAGCTGAACACCTGTTTTACCTTATCGTTTTAAAAATAGCCTGTGCCCTTGACTACTCCCAAGTCCCAGACACTGTGATAACCTCTAGAGGAGGGCATGGACTTCAGGAGCGCAGGTGACACATTACGTAACGTTGGCTACTGCATTTGGCAGTGTTACTGTGCCTCTTAAAAATTGCTAACATCAGGCATGATCTAATCTTTTTACACTTAGCATCTAAAAGCTTTGGCTGGATCTGTTTCTGCATTTCCTACTGTCTAAGAAATTTTGGCATAATAAAACATTAGAAAAAATACCACTCTGTTTACCAGTCCACAAAAGTTCAGGTGCCCAGATTCCACTTACTGACCTTACTGAAGTATAGACACAAAGTAAAATCTGCTTTTCCAATTATTTGGGTATACTGTAAGAAATACTTTGTTTCTGGCTCATGGGAGAAAAGTTGCTCTGAAGTAGTGACGAAATTGGGAACTGTTAAGTAGTTTAGTGGGGGGAAAATTACTGAGCAATCTAATTTTTGCCACATTAACAAATAAATTAACATAATAAATCCTCCCCTCAACAAGCATCTACTTTACAGTTATATTGCCCTTGGCCTTTTTTGCAAGTCATCAAAAGTCAACTGAAAATAACTTTAGAGTATAAACTGGTGATAGGAATAACATACGTTATTTTGCCGTAAATGATTGATGTGAATCATAGGTCTTGTACCATTCTATACTGAATTGAGATTTCATATGATAAATTATTTCTAGAAATTTGTCCCAAGAAAAATGTCCTCTCCTAAGGAGTTATGGTGCTGCTTTCTTTTCTGATAAATAACCATGTAACTCGAATAGGTTCCTCCCTTTGCCCAGCCTGCACGGCAGACTTCATGATATTAGCACTCGTGTTTAGTTATTTAGTCTTCATCCTTTTCAGAATGGATTTTCTGTATCCATTTTATTTGTTTTATTTTACTGTCTTTAAAGTATTTTTTGAAAGAAACATCATATTGGCAAGTACACATTAGGATACTGGGTTACTCGCAGGTCCTGGCATTTAATGATTAAAGAGGATGTTAAAGAACAAAAATCAGCAAAGTAAAATTGAAGATCTAATAGGCTTTTGTTAAGTGATTCTTGCATCAGACAGCACTCCCTGTAGCAAGCAGAGGAGAGTTCTACTGAGCTAAATAAAACAAAGGTGTTTGAAGGGAAAGGGGGTAGTGAAAAAGAGGAATTCATTAGCAAGGAATGCATTGTTTCAGCAAAGGTGCCCTCCTAAGGGGAACGGAAGGGGAGAAGGAAGGGGTCATCAGTACGTTTCCGAGTGCTGACCAGGAACTGCCATGTTGACTGGTTCTTGGTTACAGATCTGGGATTGGAACCGCAGGCAGGTGAGGTAGTATGTCCTGGCTGACTGACCTGGCCTAAGAGATGCCATTGTGGGCCTGGGTTTTCTTTTTTAACAAGGAAATCAGAATACCGTTGGGAAGACTTCTCAGATAGTCCTGACCTGTGCATAATACTACTGTCCCCTCTTTCTGGAAAGCCCGTGCCTACCTTTCTCATCACCTCTACTCCTTATGACTCAGCCTACACATCACTTCGTGGAGGCTTCCTTTCCCTAATCCCCGCCTTCCACGGTGGGGTTAGATACTCTCCCGTACATGTTCCGTCCCCATCTCGGCCTCCTCCTAGTGTCCCATGGAATTAGCAAGCCATGTCTTCACGCCTGTGTGTCCCTCCAGACTGAGGTCTCCTCTGTGGCATATGCAGAGCTAGGCACTTGCAAACACCTCTGGATGAATGAGTGACTATGCCAGAAAATTCTTCGGCTGAAAGAAGCTAATAAATGACTTTTAACACCATTTAGTTATCTTATTATAACAAAATCTACCTTAATGAAATGTCAGGTTGTCCTAGTATGAGAGTATATTTTTAAAATAAACTTTTTATTTTTTATTTATTTTTTTAACATTTTCATTTATTTCTAGGAGAGAGAGAGAGACAGCGTGAGCAGGGGAGGGTCAGAAAGAGAGGGAGACACAGACTCCGAAATAGGCTCCAGGCTCTGAGCTGGCTGTCAGCACAGAGCCCGACGCGGGGTCAAACCCACGAACTGCGAGATCATGACGTGAGCGAAAGTCGGATGCCCAACTGACTAAGCCACCTAGGCGCCCCTAAAATAAACTTTTTAGTGTAGCCATAGAAGAGCCAATTTAGAAGTACAAATTTTATGAGTCGTGAATCTCTCTCTTGAGTACGCGATTATGTTTGAAGGCAGAATAACTCTTCCATCAAGAAGCTCCTTTATATTGCTCATCTGAGTTTTGTATAGTTTGGTAGATTTATCATTTCGAAAATGTGTTAGTTTTAGATAGGTGTCACGTAAAGCTGCATTGCCCAAATGGATGTGTGTTTTCTTGGAAAAGTTGAGAATTTTCTTGTTCTTGTTGACATGGCTTCAGGTTCAGTCTGCAGCCCTGGATGAGATGTTCCAGCAGACGGAGGACATTGTTTATCGCTATCATAAGGCAGCCCTTCTTCTGGAAGGCCTCACTAAGATTCTCCAGGACCCTGCGGATATTGAAAACGTACAGAAATGTAAGTTGCTTTGGAAAGTGGTGGGTTCCTTGATGGCACCTGATTCCCTCCTGTGGGTGTGGCAGGAAGAGCTTGCAGTTTGGAGTCGCTATGCCTGGGTTTGAATCTCGGCTTTCCAACTTTGGGCAAATCACCCACCCTTTCTGTCGTCTGCTGCTGCTTCTAAAAGATGAGAGAGTTGTTTGAGGAACGGAGATAATGCTTGTAACGTACCGATTGATGGCTTTTGATTTTTATACTGCATTACCGTGTTGGAAGGTGTGTGTTTGTGTATGGAGAAAACTCTGTTTTTATTGTTAAATAATATGTACAACTATTTTAAGCTTGTGGGCTTCGACGCAGAGCCTGCTGCGAGTCCTCTCTCTGCCTCTCCCCCATTCGTGCTCTCTCCCTCTCAAAAATCAACATTAAAAAAAAATTTTCATGAAGATCCTATGTACCTCAGATCTGGCATGGACGACAGTGGAGACTGAGAGAATGCCAGGATGATGATCTCATTTATCAAATATAAGTCCTGGTTTTTGAGGAGCATATGTGGTCACACCACATTTTAAAGAGCCGCAAGGGGACGGCAATTCTAAAATTATGGGCAGTTTCGTGAGCCAAGCTAGCTGTTAAAACCTAAATGTTCTTTATTTGGCGTGCTAACCCACAGTTTGCTCCAGTGCCTCACTGAGCTAGAAATTATATGTAAATGATTATCAGGCAGAAAGAAGAAAAAGTTTTCAGAATGGTTGGCTAACTTTGGGACAAAGGTAGAATAGAGACCAGGATGTAGGTAGAGAGTGGGTTTTTTTGTGTGTTTTGGTTTTTGTTTCTTTCGTTAGTTCTGCCATTGGGTTTGAAAACAGAAATGACTTTTGTTATGAATTTACTTTATTTCTAGATAAAACGAGTATTGAAAGAAGATTGTCGGCACTCTGCTGTAGCCCTGCAACCCTGTGAGCAGCAGCCAGCCCCGCCCCTGGATCAGGGGCGGGACTGAGGAGAGGTTTGGGATGACGGCTTGGGTTCTGTTTCCCCATCCCCGGGAGACTGTACTTTCTCACCTGGTGACTACCAAAGAGCAAGCAGTGACTTCACAAAGGAGGAACAATCCAAAAACTACATTCTTGTAGGAAATCTGCCTTATCGGAGACACCACCCTCTTCCCCTTTTCTTTGTAGAAGAAAGCAAGAGCATTCCACCTGGCTCTCAGCCCGAACCTGGTAAATAAATGTACGTTAGAAATAGAATGATCAGTGCAGTTATTCTTAAAGATAATTAAGAATGGAACAAAATGAGTGGCTCTTCATTCATCAGAGCAATGTGTGAAATTCCACGTATTTACTGAGGTATAAAAGTAAAAAAAAAAAATCTACATCTCATCCAGGCAGTTTAATATCTGGGGTAGGTTTGTCTAAGTCTGAGCATGCTTCCTTAAACAGCTCAGGAAGAAATAGCTTAAGAACAAGCTGAAAGAAGGCTCTTAGAAGAAATTGTGAAATCTTCTATTTGATCTAATATGGACACGTTAATCTTCCAAAATCTTTCATATTGCACTAATTTATTAAAACAACTGTATTGGATTTTGCAATTTAAAACTAACTGAGGCACAATGGACTTGTTTAAAATATTTTACTTGATTATATTCTATACACACACCATTTCCAGAATTCACGTGTAATGTCTAGTGGACTTTTAAATGGTAAAAACTTGTGTTCATGTGGACCTTTGCATTTTTTTTTAACCTGTTCATCTACACGTAACAGATTTTCTCAGTGGTATTTTTTGAGTTGCTGCTTGTTTGCTTTTGGTTTTATTTTTTTATCGTGCATGCAGAATGTGCATTGACGCCTGTGAGCTCTAGGTTTACTAAAGGCTAGGTTTATTTGGGCAGTATTAGAAAAAATATCAGTCGGGAGATTCTCAAGAATTTTAGTGGGGCCAAAACAAAGTTGGCAACCTGAAGGCTTGTTAGTGATGTGGAGTTTCTACACAAAGTTAGTGAAAAATGAGGTTTGTTTTCTCTTAGGAAAATGGGAAGCTCTCTCCAGCCTAATGTGCGTTTTTCACATTAATCCTGACGGTTCACCAGATAGCTAGTCCTGGAGAATGTGGGCAGTTAACATCCCTCCAGAAACTTCCTACATTGTGTATTTGGTTTCTTTTCCTCACCTGCTTGAATACTTGAATAAACCATTCTCCAGTTTTATCTCTGTCCTTTTAGATCATATAATCCAAACTCTGACAAATTGCACAGAAGCTCTTTTGGCATTAATCTAATTTCAGTGTACTGATAAAGACAAACAAAAACATGTTTTTTCCTTTCCTTTGACGAAGTAATGTAATTTTTACCTTATTTATCTGTATGAAATTCCAGCAGTTAATTTGAACATTTATTTATATGATGTTTGTATTTTTAGGTCTTTAATACAGTGTTTCTACCTCTCATTTGTAACTGCATGCATTATTCTTGAAACTAGGTAAAACTCACTGAATTGTGTAATCACCTTTTTATGATTGCCTGTACAGATGTATATTAAGGCAAAATAAAACCAACAAAGTGTTTCTAGGGTAAAGCTGGGTCCGTCTTACGTGGCTTGTCAAGCCAGCTCCTTCCTCAGCAAGTTTGAAGCCTTGGTCACTAATATCCTTTGTGGGTCACTAATATCCTGCCCCAGGATTTCCGATGCTCGGTGACTGTCAAGCAGGCTGCCACGCATGTAGATGACAAGGATTCCCGTCCCTCCTTGCAGGGTGATACGCACCGGTATTAGGGACACTCTGGCTTGTGTAATTTTTTCAAGCTTACCAAGCAATTTCATTCACCTTCTCCGAGTTACCGGCTGCGCGCTCTTAGCGGACCCTCCAGGGGGCTGGGTTTGCTCGCGCCCCTCCGCCCTGTCCTTTTCTTTTATTTAAACACAGGATGAAACAAGTTCTCAGCGAGTAAGTGAAGTGTCTGAAGTCAGGTAACTAGTGAGGTAGTTAAGCCAAGCTTTGTGACTTCCAAGTTCATTCTCCTTCCTCTTGTGTAATAAAGGTCCGTCTCGTGGTAGATGCTGTGTGTGACACCGTGAAGTCTGGACAGCAGAGAACAAACTGTAAACCCATGAATAACGTTCTGATTCTCCTTCCACTTTCAAGGCCAAGTGTTTTCAGAGCTCTTGCCTTGATTATAGCAATAATAAATGCTCTATGTTTCCACGAGTATGTTTTTAATTCCGTATCCTCTATTTCACGAGGTAGAAATGGGCCCGCCTACGGCCCTGTGGGCGGACGCCGCGGCTGCCAGAGGCGGCCTCGCGGGGCACCGCGGCCTGCGCGGGCCTCAGCTTCCCGCCCTCCGCCCGGAGGAGCAGAGGAGGCAGCAGTTGTCTCGCTTCTGCCCGAGGGAGCCCCGCGGAGGAGCTTCCTGGCAGGGCCGGGGCCCCCTCAGTCCCCACAGGGCCACAGGGGAGAAGTGGAGCGGCGCGTAGCGGACACGGACGCCAGGCCGTTGACTCGGGGATCTGGGAAGTCCCTGAGGCGACAGAAGTGATGGCGGCCGCCTTGCCGCACTGCGGAGTCTCTGCAGGCCGCCTTCAGTCCTTTCGGAGACAAGAGTTCAGTGTGGGGCCCCGGGAAGACTGCCTGCTGGCGCCCGCGACACCGAAGAGCCACTGCTCGGGGACCGTGGTGGCCTCCCTCCGCCTGGAGGTGCATCTCGGAAGCGTCGGTGTCCATCCCTACGCGGCCGTGAGACCATCTGCGACCGGGGCCGGCACCGTCAGTCTTCGGCCCCGAAGCCCTTGGGCCTGCTGGCGTCTCCTCGTTTATCCGAGCCCTGGTGAGGGGACTGCCTGTGGGGGACTGTCGCCACGGTAGCTTCCTGCCCCGGCAGAGAAAAGCACCGCACTCGGGGCAGCTGACACCCGGCGCCGAGAATCTCCGCTTTTGTGGGGAAGGCAGAGCCAGACAGGCGAAGGCTCGCTGTGAAATCGGGGGCCGCACTGTGGTAGCGAAAGGAACCGGCTGAAAGCCTGCGGTCCCCGCCACCGCCCAGGGGGCCGCACGCACCAGGGCCCCGGCGCGCGGGTGCGCCCCCTGCAGGCGGGACTCGCCCATGGGTTTAAACCCTTCGCACGGAGGGCCTCAGCCCGGCTTCTCACGGGCAAAAGGACTGTGTTGGGTGTGTTCCCAGGGTGCCTCCTGGGAGTGGATCTGAGCCGAGGAGCCTGCGGCGGCGACCCGGCCCGGGGGCTTCCAGAGGCTTCTCTGCCGGCTGCGCTCAGGGCGGGCCGGTGGGGGCCTCTCCCAGGCGACGCTGCCGGGCGCAGGGCCGCGGACCTCCCCGCACCGCGCGCCCTCCTCCATGCAGCTTCCGGGCCTTGCTTCCACCGCTAGGAAAGGCCAGCCCAGCACTTGTTTGCCGAAAACTGCGCTCTGCCTCCTCGGCGTGGTGGCCCCCTGGGTCCCAGACTCCAGCGACCCCGTGCAGAGCTGCGGCTCCAGGGGTCAAGGGCACAGAGCTCAGAGAGCAGGGCTGCGGATGAAACAGGTGAGTGAGCCTGACGCTCGCTGTGGGGCCGGGGGAGGCCCGTGGCCCCCTGCTGTTTTGTTGTGGGGGGAGGGGGTGGAGAAGAGCTTGTGTTTGGGGCCAGGCCTGGGTTTAGGGCTCCCTGGAGCCACGCTTGCTGTGGCCGGACACCTTCTGAGAGGACGCGGCCCCTTCCCTGGCTGCCCGCCCGGCAACCTGGGCAACCTGCCTCCAGACTTCCTTTATTTACCCTTTTACGCCAATCTGGCCGTTTCAGTGAAGCGTTTGTATCGTTCTAATATTTATTACTTTATTTGATCTTCATACCAACCCTTACTTGCCTCATTTTACAGATGGAGAAACAGAGTAACCCACCCCCCCCAACCCCCGCAAGAAAGGCCCTGAGGCGGTAGTGGCGGAAGCAGGGGTTTGGACGCTGGGCTGCGGGCCGCGTGCAGGGAGTGCGCCCCGCGCATGCGCTTAGCGCCCCGAGCCTGCTCACCCGCCCGGCCTCGTAACACGGCCCTGGTGACGTCCCGGAACCAGGGAAAAGGCAGAGTTCTGTGTCATTTGGACCCGCCTTCTGCCTAGAGAAGGCAGCAGATTTCGAGAAGCAGGTGGAGTCAACAGCTCTGTGCAGCCCCTCCTGGGCCGGGAGCCGGAGCCCGAGGGCCGTGGGTTTCAGAAACCACCCTTGAACCTACCAGTGAAGGGGCTTCTATGACGTATCAGTAAACGTGAGCGTTTGACAGACGCACTGTGCGGTTTCCCGGTTTGGGTTTCCCTGCGCCTGTGAGCTCGAACAGCAAGGGATTGGCCCAGGGCCAGGTGGGAGGAGCCTCAATCCAGGTTTGCCCAGCGGACCCCCACCCCGACCCCACACGCACACAGCCCTGGCCAAGGCCTGGGACCAGTTCTTTTCCCGATGCCAGCAGACACCCTTTCCCCGGGAGCTCCTTAGTCTCCCCCCACTGTGGCCAAGCGGCCCCACGCCCTCAACTGGGCCTCGGCCAGTGTGGCCCGCACACTAGCCAGCCCCTCCATGCACCAGCAGGAGCAGAGCCCACAGAGCTTTCTCTTGATTGACTCAAACCACCAAGCGCCCACCCATTCTCCCACCTTCCATCCATCTCCGTGATGGGGGTCCTGTGACCCCAGGGCGGATCTTCCATTAGCAATTGGGCTCCGCTCAGAGAGTTGGGGAGGAAGACAGGCTACTTTTCAGTTCCAGCTAGCGGGGTTCTGTAAAGATGACGGGTAAACGGATTGCACACTCTGGAAATAACAGCCAGTGACGGCTCCTTTAGGAATCCCCGCAAAGATGGGGCGCCTGGGTGGCTTAGTCGGTTAAGCGTCCGACTTTCGCTTAGGTCATGATCTCGCGGTTCGTGGGTTCGAGCCCCGCGTCGGGCTCTGTGCTGACTGCCAGCTCAGAGCCTGGAGCCTGTTTCAGTCTGTGACTCCCTCTCTCTCTGACCCTCCCCTGCTCACGCTGTCTCTCTCTCTCTCTCTCTCTCTCTCTCTCTCTCTCTCTCTTTCCTAGAAATTAAAAAAAAAACATTAAAATTAAAAAAAAAAAAAAAGGAATCCCCGCAAGGAGCAGAAGGCGCGGGCAGCCGAGCTGGTATAGAACGCCTTCAACTCAGAGTAGAAAGTAGACGCAGTTTTAGTGGAAACCCAGAATATTTTGAGCATGCTGTTTTTCTTCTTAATCCCCTTTACTATGAAGACAAAACAGCCGGTGTCATTTTTTTTTTAAGTTAATTTTTGAGACACAGAGGGAGGGGCAGAGAGAGAGTCTCAAGCAGGCTTCACACCATCAGCGCAGAGAGCTCGACATGGGGCTTGAATTCATGAAACATTCGATTGTGACCTGAGCTGAAATCAAGAGAGTCTTAACCCACTGAGCCACCCAGTGGGTGACACAGGCCGACCCTGTGTCATTTTTTAAACAAGGTTCGTTCTTGGTCTAGGAAAACTCCAAGAGGGAAATCACCAACTAGGGAGAGTATTTGCCGTAAATACAACAGATGAAGGGAGGTGAAGGTGAGGGAAAGGCCCTAAGTAGGAAATCTGGAAATTTCCTTTGCTTCTGATGTGCCCCCCCTCCCCCGTCACCAGGCAGAGCAGCAGAATAGATGAGCCGCAGGCCGGGCCGGGCAGGCCAAGGCTCTCAGCAGATGTTCTGAGTCACCCAGCTCAGGAGAGGCGAGTGGATCCAAGAGGCCTTGGTATCCTCCTCTCCCCCGGACGCGTGTTTCTGTGTCTCCTTCCCACGTGCCCTGGGCCTCGCTTTCCTCGCCTGTGGGGCGGAGATGGTCATAGAACTGCCTCTCAGGCTCATCGTGAGGATTAAACAAAACAGTACACGCAGTGCTCACGCCCCTCCTGACACATGGCGACACTGCATAAACACCGGGTGGCGGGATCAGTAGCAGCCACAGCAGGATTAGTCAGGACCATCGGGCCTGGCCCCACCTTCCCCCCGGTGACACAGGGACACGGGGCAAGGCTCACTTCTGCCTCTTCCCTCCGCCACTTGTGTGCTACACTCTTTCTCACGTCTGTTTTTTTTGGAGACCCCAAACCCTTCTTTCCACTGAGAATGTACCGAAGCAACATTGCACAGACAGGGACTCCTGGGTGGCTCAGTTGGTTAAGCATCCGACTCTTGGTTTCAGCTCAGGTCATGATCTCATGGTTCGTGAGTTCGAGCCCCACATCGGGCTCTGCGCTGGCAGCACGGAGCCTGCTTGGGTTTCTCTCTCTCATCTCTGCCCCTCCCAGACTCACGCTGCCTTTCTCTCTCTCTTTCTCAAAATAAATAAACTCAAAAACCAAAACCAAACACACTGCTTAGACAAGCAGATCCTGAGCACACGTTGACGTTACTTTGCTAGCAAGCCAGCAGCTGACCGAGTCATGTCAGTTCAGAAAGGGTATGAAAACCGGCGTACATCTGGGAAACCGGATGCTCATTACATAAAGCAGCTTATTGTAAAGACCACTGCTTCCTTTCACATGGTCATAAAAACATCACACGTTCCTCTGGAACATGCTAACAGAGGAAATCTGGGAAGGGCAGCCCGAGGTACTAGCTGTTCACACACTTTCTGTACCGGACTAAAGGGTACTTCTGGGTTTGGGGGCCAAGCAGTCTCTGTTGCCACCAGCCGCCCCTGCTACCGGACGCCAGAAAGCAGCCGTAGACAGTACACACGCAAACATGACTATGTGCCAGTAAAAACTTTACATGCAGACATGGAAATTTTATTTTTACTTATTTTTTAACCTTTATTCATTTTTGAGAGACAGGGCATGAGCGGGGGAAGAGCAGAGAGGGAGATATAGAATCTGAAGCAGGCTCCACGCTCTGAGCTGCCAGCAAAGAGCCCGATGCGGGGCTCGAACTCACTGACCTCGAGATCAGTTCAACCACCCAGGCGCCCCACAGGAAATTTTAATTTCATGTAATTTTCATGTGGCAAGTTGTACTCTTTCTTTTCTTTAACCTTTTCTATGCATTCAAAAATGTAAAAACTTTGGGGCGCCCAAGTGGCTCAGTCGGTTGAGTGTCCAACTTCAGCTCAGGTCATGATCTCGCAATTCGTGGGTTCGAGCCCCACGTCGGGCTCTGTGCTGACAGCTCGGAGCCTGGAGCCTGCTTCCGATTCTGTGTCCCCTCCCTCTCTACCCCTCCCCTGATCACACTCTGTCTCTCAAAAAGTAAAACCTTACAAAAAAAGATTTTAAAAAGAAACCCACTAAAACAGTTTTTGTGGGGAAAGTGCCCTTTGCCCAATGGCACTTAGCACGCGTTTAATAAATGGTGGTTGTTTCTAGAAGCAGCTGCCTGGAGTTGTTCTAAATGCTAAAGTTAGCACCCATTCAGGGACCCGTGCCAGGGAGCCCGACCGTGGGCCTCGGCTCTCAGCATGGTGCGTGGGTGCACTGACGGCACAAAACCAAGCCCCAGTGCCTTGTTGCAGGGCTGATCCTCCACAAACATTCTCGCTCTATTTTCCTGATGTGTTTAAAATACGAAATAAATGTGTGTATGCAAATTAAAACATGATTCCCTATGAAAGCATGTGTCTGTGGACCCCCATGGCCTGCAGTGCGGCAGGGACCACCTCAGGCCTTCTCTGGTCTTGGAGAAGGAACTTGTGACAGCCAGATCCCCTGTCTCCCACTGACCCCCTGAGGACCTCCATGGGCGTCTCCCTCCCCCTGCCCGGGCTGAGAGTCTGGGTCCCGCGCACCCCTCCCTCCACCATGAGTCCCGTCCCCAGCCAACAGAGGGCGCCCACCCACAGGAATGAGGCTTCCTGGGTGCCCATGGGGGCCCTGGGATGGGTCTGGGCTTCCCACTGCACCCCGAGAGAGACAACAAAGCAACAAAGTACTTATGGTGGGGTGGAGGGGGAGGGGAGGGGAAGGGAGGCCTGGTAGAGTAGAAAGAAAGTAAGGTAACACCTTGCCAAGGGGTCATGGACCCTTCAAGAGCCCCAGGAAAACCTCAGAGAATATGCAAGGACAAAGCTCAGAGAACTCCCTTAGTGCTTTCCAGAAGCCCAGCTCCCTTCCTAAGGGAGGCAGTGAGGTGAGTCCTCAGCATACCCCACCCCCCCAACAGGAAACTCCTGCCCCAAAGATTCTCCCAATCTCTTCCTGGGTCTGTCCCCAAAAGACAGAGTCCTGGGGTGGGGGGGGAGGTGGGGGCTGCCCTCTGAATTCTTTAAAAAAAGGTTTTTTTTAATGTTTATTTATTTTTAAGAGAGAGAGACAGCGAGGGAGATACAGAATTCAAAGCAGGCTCCAGGCTCCCAGCTGTTAGCACAGAGCCTGACACAGGGCTCAAACCCACAGACTGTGAAATCATGACCTGAGCTGAAGTCAGACGCTTAACAGACTGAGCCTCCCAGGCGCCCTGCTTCCTCTGACTTCTGCCTCCGAGGCTCCTCCATCTCAGCCAGGCACTGGATGCTTCTGCATGAGATCAGCCCTCACAGGGATGGGCTTTTGTAGGTAAGAAAGACAAGGCCTCCAGCCAACCAGGATATAGAAGAAAAAAGCCCAAATTGTTCTGTAATTGGATTTAGGGGTAAAGGCCTAGAAGTTAGGGAAGAAGGGCCTGGCGTAAGGGAGGGAGGGTCTAGGGAAGGAGTTCCCTTTGCTATGAGAGGTTTCCTATGTCAGAAGCTGATGGGCACATTTCAGGAACTATTTGGGGGTGGGAGGCAGGGAGAGAATCCCAAGCAGTTTCTGCGCTATCAGCACAGACCAGACAGGGTCCATCCCATATGAGATCATGACCTGAGTCAAAAGCATGAGTCAGACCCTTAACTGACCGAGCCACCCAGGCGCCCCTGAAATTATCATATTTATATTCTTTTTTTGGTAATTTTTAATGTTTATTTATTCTTGAGAGAGAGAGAGTGCAAGCAGGGGAAGGGCAGAGAGAGAGGGAGATGCAGAATCCAAAGCAGGCTCCAGGCTCTGAGCTGTCAGCACAGAGTCCAACGTGGGGCTCGAACCCACGAGCTGTGAGATCATGACCTGGGCTAAAGTCAGACACTTAACCGACTGAGCCACCCAGGTGCCCCTATTGTATTTATATTCTTACTTGTTTATTCTTCTACTCACCTCTCAGCTTTCGAAAGCCAGGAATCTTCCTGTTGTTGTTGTTGTTGTTTTTAATTTTTTTTAATGTTTTGTTTATTTCTAAGAGAGAGAGACAGCATGAGCAGGGGAGGGTCAGAGAGAGAGGGAGTCACAGACTGAAACAGGCTCCAGGCTCTGAGCTGGCAGTCAGCACAGAGCCCGACGCGGGGCTCGAACCCACGAACCGCGAGATCATGACCTAAGCGAAAGTCGGACGCTTAACCGACTAAGCCACCCAGGCGCCCCAGGAATCTTCCTGTCTTGTTAATTGTGTCCTTGGCTCCTAGGACAGTGCCTGGCAAATAGTAGGCACCAGACAAGTGTTTGTGGAAACTAATAATGCTGTTGCTGGCTGCCCTGTATGCATTCTGTGCACCAGCCACACTTGTAAGAATACAACATACATGAACAGATGTCAACCCTACAGCCACCATCATGATGAAACTGCAATACAGAGAAGTTAAGTAACTTGCCGATTTCTCCCAGGTGGTAAGTGCCTCAGGCAGGACCTGAGACCGGCTTCCTCCCTTGCACACTGTCCCCAAATACAAAGAGAGCCTGATGAATCTGCTTATGTGCGCATACTGTTTTATGCATGTCTGTGCACATGTGAGCAAGGAAGGGACTCCATCCCATGATGGAACTTGGGCTTTCAGGCACCATCGCTGTGTGACTGCAGGTCAGAGCATCTGTGTGGAAAATGTTGGGGGGAGGGTATGTTGAGGCCGGTCATCTTGCAGCCTTTAAAGGATTTTAAGTAGAGGGTGTGGCCTGATTAAATTGGCAGGTTGGAAAAAAGATCAGAGGGGGTGCAAATGGATACAGGGATACAACTGAAACATTCAAATGACAATAATGAATGGTTTCAAGGGATAATGAAGAGTCGAAATCAACATGACTTATAGATGAATAGGATGCAGGTGTGTATCAGGTAGGGTCTCCTTTGCTAGAGTATATAGTATATAGTGTATGAGTTAGTTTTTGCTGTGTAACAAATCACCCTAAAACTTAATGGCTTAAAACGATAAGTAGGTACTACTTATCGTAATTTTTCAGTTGGGTAATTCTTCTGATCTAGCTCAGCATGACTGTTGTTCTGTGGCTCAGGATGACCTCACTTGTGTTTGTGTGTTTGCTTGAGCTTTAGCTGGGGTATCAAGGATGATTTGGCCACCTGTCGGTCATTATCTGGCAGGCTAGCTCAGCCCATTTATGTCAGAGTATGCCATGAACATGAGAGACCAAGCCGCAGGGTGCTTGCACTCTTCAAGCCCCTACTCAACCATATTTGCTAATGTCCCATTGGCCAAGTTCAGATTCAAGGGGGGGAGAAATAGACTCTCCGTCTTGGAAAGTATGGCAATGACATTGTAAAACTGCGTGCCTACGGCGATGGGAAGAATTCCTGTGGCCATTTTTGTGAGCTACCACAAGCAGAAACAATTCTGGTTGATTTAAGCAAAAAGGAGTTTGGGGAGAAAAATGACAGTGAAAAGAATTTTGGGAAGGCCTGTAGAACTGGGAACAAAATCAGAAATCAGGTCATGCAGAACTGGTATAGGAAAGACATCACTGCATTGTTTTAACCTTGCATCTACTGCTGCTCTGGGAGTTTGATCTTGTGACAGCCGCTGCTGGTGTCAGAAAGGAAGACCCCCAGAGGCCCCCACTTTGCTTTTCCTCGAAGATCCTGTGTGGGTCTGTTGGACTGGTGGAGCTAGATCACGTGCAAGACCCTGTTTGTAGGGTGGGCAGAGCCTTAAGCAACATACCTGGTCACCTTTGAATGGATGGAGAAGACAGGCCTGAGGTAAGGATATATGTGAACACATGGGTGGTGGTGAATGGCTTTGCTGAGTGGTTGGGGTCTAGAAGAAGCAAGACTGACAAACTGGAGTTTCGATCTGGGGACCAGGCATGTGGGGACCTAGGAAGTGGGCACGTGTTGTATTTCATATCAGTGGCCACCAGAGGGGGCACTAAGCAACGCAGGTAGACAGGATGTCCAGGTGAACGCTGTGCTTTGAGCATCCCCCGAAGATGGAGGGCCACCGGCTGCTCAGCAGTCCCTCCAGCACGACCTGTGGGAGAACTATTATACGTATCTCCGGAAGCTGGGGGAACATTCTAGAAAGGTGTCATATCTGAAAAGTCACCTGGCCAAGAGTTCATAGCTGGCCAGCAGCTCTCAAACCCTTTGTAGGGCCCAAGGGGGTGTGGGAGTGTCTCCAAGGAGAGGGGCCTGATGGGAAGAGCTGGGGGCCTGTCTGGATTGATAAGAGGGGACCCTGGAGGAAGAGTTCTTCCACCAGGGCGGGGGGAAGAGTACCGCTAGCCACTGGACAGGTGGAGTCCGCTGGGTCAGGGGCAGCCAGGGCAGCAGACCCTGGTGTGGATGCAGGATAGGAAGGCTCTCCAAAATCTACCCCTTGAAAGAGAAAGCTTTCGACACCTGCCACGGCCAGAGGAACCCTCCCTCCGACTGCGCAGACAAGAAAGCTTCCCCTGACCACTTCCCCACCTTCACTCCTCAACCGGGTGAGGCCGGAGGTCACCAAGGTGTGGAGGAGAAAGGGGACAGGCGAGGTGGGACAGCTCAGAAAGAACCCATTTCCCCCACGGCATCTGCAGCTGAGGGGCTGTGGGGGGTGCCCTGCTCAGAATGACTATGGACCACGAATGACGAAGAGCGTCTGAGGACCACTCCGGCCTGGTGCTTTCCTAACCCACCGGACTTGCATAGTTGGGCCTGCTCAGCGCGCGCAGGCGTGTGGTGGAACGCGCCCCAGGAAGAGCTGGCCCCACAGATCGGTGGGGACAGAGGAAGGACAGGTTTGCAGCTGCACAGCATGAGACACCCCCCTGTCCCCCAGTCCGCTGTGTGGACCATCTGCTGAGTGGTCTCCCGTCTGCTGGGAGACACGTGGCGGGAATGCGGGAACCCGGTCCCTGCGCACTGACGGTGGTAACGTGGACCCCGCGCACTGCCGGTGGCAACGTGAACGGGCGCAGCCACTCTGGAAAACAATATGGCGGCTGCTCAAAGAATTAAACGTAGACTCGCGGGATGATCGAGCAGTTCCGCTGCCGGGGACACACCCCCAGAGCTGAGAGCAGAGACGTGCACGGCTGATGTGGGTGCACGGCTGATGTGGGTGCACGGCTGATGTGGGTGCACGGCTGATGTGTGCGCCCGGCTTCGCGGCTGCGTTAACCACAGTGGCTAAAGCAGGGGGGTGCGCCACGTGTCCACGATGGATGCGCGGATACAAGGCCGTATGTGCGTGCACTGGGGCGTCAGCCAGTCCTAAAGAGGAAGGAAAGGGACACACGGAAGGACATGGATAAACCTCGAGCGCAGCATGCTGGGTGACAGCACCCAGTCCCCAGAGGACAGATACTCCCGTTATTCCACTTACATGAGGCACCGGAAGTTGTCAGATTCACAGAAACAGAAGGTAGGGTGGTGGTTGCAGGGGCTGGGGACTTAGTGCTGAGTGGGGACCGGGTGTCAGATGTGCAGGAGGAGGGGTTCTGGAGACGGAGGGGGTGACGGGCGCAGCGGCGCCCCGGAATGTACGCTCGACGTGGTTAAAATGGTAACTGTTACGTCCGGCGGTGTATTTTCTGCGCGGACCCCCGCTCCCCCGTGGGTGCGTGTGGGTGCGTGTACCCGGAGGACGCGGGTGCCTGTTTGCCTGTGCTGGTCCCTGAGCGCCAGCCTGGACCCTACAAGTCCCACACACACACCGGGAGTTGTGAGAACAGAACTTTTCCTACTGTCCTAGTTTTCCCAGTAAAAATAAGTAAAAGCCCGAAGGAGGCGCGTGATGGTGGGAGGAAAGACTGGAGCGGAAGGGAGGCGGGTGCCTCGAGATCCAAGAACAGAGAGGCCCTGGGGCTGAGCGGCAGGTGACCACGGGGAGGGGGAGGGGGCAGGAGCCCCAGGGAGTGGCCCGGGGTTTGGGAAATGGGACTGCAGGCGGCGGGGGGGAGGGACTTGTGAAGGAGAGAAGACTGATGTGGTCTGGAACCCCCCGTGGGGGGTCCAGAGGAGCCCTGCCCACTCCTGGAGCCCGAGCTGCAGGGCCCCGGGGAGGGCCGCAGAGGCCACGTTCCTTGTCCTTCGGGGCAAACCGGATTTCCAGTTCAGCCAGGGAGGAGGGGGGCTGTGCTTTCCAGAAGGTCCTGGGGAGGGGTCTGGGCAGATGGGGAGGGCATGGGGGCTGGCGGGGCCGGGCAGGTGGGACACAGGTGCAGGGCTGCGGAGGGGTGGGGGGCACGGATACTGGCCGCGATGGAGGCTGTCGCATATTTTCTCTTCCTTCCCTCCTCTTCCTCCTCTGGTTTTCAGGAGGAGAGAAGGAGGGGAGCGTGTAGACACGCAGAGCAGAGAGAGGTAGATGGAGGGAGGCGGAGGGAGAAGGGAGGAACCGGTGGCTGAACCAGGCCTGAGGCTCGTCCCTATATCTCCACACACACACACACACCCCGCCCCCACCCCCTGGGAGAAGGTGGTTTGCCTGGGGTTGTACTTTGCAGCACAGCCCTGGCCAACACGTGTCCTTCTAAATATTCTATGGCTCCCCAGTGCTCCCGGCCCTGCAGGGCTCACCAAACGGCTCTGGGCTCCCGGAAGAGACATGGTCTGTGTTGCGCTGCCCCCAGCTTCGTCCCTTGAGATGCCCTCACTGTCCTGAGTCCCTTTCCTGCCACCCCCAGCCTGGGCTTCTGGCCCCTTGCCTGACAGGGTCCCTCCTGCCCTTCCCAACGCTGCCCCACGCCCCTCACCTTGCCCTCACCCGGTGACTTCTCTCCAGATTGCCTCGGATTCTTTTTTTTTTTTTTTTTAATTTCTTTAATGTTTTATTTATTTCTAGGAGAGAGAGAAAGACAGCGCGAGCAGGGGAGGGTCAGAGAGAGAGGGATTCACAGACTCTGAAACAGGCTCCAGGCTCTGAGCTGGCAGTGAGCACAGAGCCCGATGCGGGGCTCGAACCCACGAACCGCGGGATCATGACCCAAGCGAAAGTCGGATGCTTAACCGACTAAGCCACCCAGGCGCCCATGAGATTGCCTCAGATTCTTGACTGGGGCCCCCAGTTCCTGCCAATACAGTGGGAGCCACTTGAGAACTGGGTTGATCCCCAAGGGTCTGCCCCACAGTGCTTGCTGCCTTGATGGACGTGCACAGCCCCCTTCTGCTCTTGGCCATTTCTCTCTCAACGTCCTAGGAACGGACAGAGGGACCCAAGGGAGCTTGCATCCCCAGGGAAGACCCCTCTCTCCTTTTTATAAGCATTTCGTGCTCATGGCAAAAACCTCTTAAAATACAAATAAGCAGAAGAGAGAACAAGCCTCCCACAGACCCAGAGATTATGTTCACGTCTCAGGTTGTCTCACCCAGGTTATGTTCCCTGCATGTACCCAAAATCTTTAACAAAAATGGGAGGAGAGAAAATGTACAGTTTTGACCTGCTTCTCTTCTATATGAATATATGGTGAACATCTACCCTTTTTAAAAAAAATTATTTAATGTTTATTTTTAGACAGAGCACAAGCAGAGGAGGGGCGGGGGGGGCACAGAATCTGCAGCAATTCCCAGGCTCTGAGCTGTCAGCATAGAGCCCGATGCAGGGCTGGTGTGGGAGTCATCTGGGGGACTCACCAGCCCTCCAAGCCCCACCGACGGATCCCAGGGTCCCATTCCCTTGGGCTCTGGCCCTTCGTCCCCACGGAGACCTGGCTCCAGGGCTGCGGGGGCAGAACTGGCTCCAGTACCTCCTCCAGCATCTCCCCGGCGTGTAACACGGAAAACTGGCAATTGGAGCATCTGTAAGAGTCGGGGAGTCGTGAGCCTACAGGGACGGTACTGTGGCCTTTTCCCTTCCTCCCCACCATCCACCCCCCCAAAGATGGACTCCCCATTTCCTCAAGCCAACCGAGAGGGACTTTAAGAGAGCCACTGATAGAGATCGGGGTGCCTGAAAAAAAAGGGGGACGGTCATTCCTTGCCCCTTGGGACATATCCTTATGCAGGAGACTGGCTGAGCTATCCTGTGTCATTTGAGCTGGCTCAACGAGAAAAAAAGGACCAGAGCCAGGTGGCAGGGCAAAGGTGGGGTGGGGGCATGGTGAAGATGTGTGTGTTTCCTCTGAGCTAACTAACTGCTTGCGGGATTAACCATCTTGCGGACACCAGGGGACTGCTGGCTAGGTGAGGGGACCCCTGTGGGAAGCCATGTGGAGGGTGGGGAGGGACAGGGGCTATGAGGCAGCAGGAAAAATCTCTCCCTTTCCTGGGAACCGTGCAGTGGGCAAGTGCGGCAGTGTGGATTATCTGCCCGTAGAGGGCGTCAGCAGCACCAGTCGCGTAGAAAGACTGGTCCGCATCCAGTTTTCCCCTGCCAGCCCCAGCTACCAGGGGGAAAGGGACTCAGGAGACATGGGTTGGGAGGGAGAGTGAGACCTCCACTCTTTCCTTGGGGCCAGACCTGAGCCAGGAGGAAGAGCATTCACTGGGATCAAAGTGTTAAATTAGTCTGGACTGAGCTTTTGCTACCGGAAATTAACCAGGAAGTGAAGGGAACAGCTTGGAATGTTTGAAGGGACGGATAATAAAGATTTGACAGAGCACAGTTGGAGGCAGTAATTGAAAACAAATTCGAAAAACCATTTTGTATTCCTGTCTCACTTGGTCCAAACACTAGTCTAAAATTAAAAGTACAAAATTCTCCAAAGGGTACAGATGTTGGGGAGGCAGAAAGTCAGATCAACCTAAATGTCACAACCAAGGCCTGGAGGTCCGGGGAGAGGGGGGAGGAAGCGAAAGTATCTAGAGATTCTGTCTTGGGGCAGGAGAGGGACGGAGCGGCTTAGAGGGGAGAACAGTCGGAACTTTGCTTTCAAATAATTGTAGAAAAAGATGCATCTGATTATGAGAACAGGGAAGGGGACCGTCAGTGCTGTGGGAAGCTGGAGAAGAGCTTACAAATTAACAAGGAGAAAGGAAGCGAATAGTAACCATCTGAGAGGAGAGAACAATGTAAATAGTAAACATAAAGGAAGTGGAATTCAGTCATTACACTAAGTTAGACCCATATCTAAAACAAACCTGAACTAGATGTTATTTACGGGAAATGCATGCAAAACAGCAAGATAAAGAAAGGCTGGAAATAATGAGGTGCAGAGAGACAGACATAAAATAAGGCAGGACCAGTGATATTAACATCAGATAAGGTGGACGTTAAGGTGAAGATCTGTGAAGATGAAAAGGAAAAGTTATAAAGATCAAAGTGTCACAAACACATAAGAACTAAGCGACATGTGATTAAACACACAAAGCAAAAGTACCAGAATAAGGAGACTTGAATAGCAGTGTGTTTACAGTGTGAGAGTTCAATACACATCTCTCAGAATTAGGCCCAGTAAATAAAAAAGGAATGATATGCAGGAATAATCAATAAATTTGTTTTAATAGGTGATTTAAGAGGATGCTTACCTCTATGAACAGAAAACATACATCATATGTCCCTGGAATTGTTGCAAAAATGATCTGTTTGACCACAAAGAACACCTGAACCAGTGCAGAAAAGCAGAGAAAAAGGCCGTATTTTTATCCTAATCTGATGAAATCAGATCAGTAAATAATAAAGGGATGATGACTACACTATTACCTACTTCGATATTAGGAAACACACTTCTAGATAATACTTAAAGAGGACATCAAGAAGGAAATTGAATTAAAAGCTACTGGAAAGCATTGAATATAAGAATATTTTCAATATTCAAAACTTTGGGACACAGCAAAACCACATTCAGTGGAAAATCAAACTTAAACGTCTTCAGTCTTAAAACAGTAAGACAAAAATAAGGACCTAGTTGCTCAGTCTAGGTACCAAAAGAAATTAGGAAGTTGAAATTGAGAAAGACAAAAACAGAAATTAGTGAATTAGAAAAACAAATCCGTACTGACATTCATATTTCTATTAGAATAAGCGTGCATTAATTGGTTTTTGCAAGCCCCGATGCACAGAAAAGGCCGAGCTCATCATGACTTGCACTTTCCTGGGTGAAGGAAAAACGAAATAGCAGAAACGTACAAGGGTCAGAATGAGAAAGGAGACACAGGCACAGATTCAGGAGAGAGTAAAAGAATTTTGAGGAAACCATATTCTACACTATGGCAAGAGGTTTGAAAACCTGGAGGAAAGGATGACACAGAAGGATATGAACCTCTTGGGCTCCTGGGGGGCTCAGTGGGTTGAGCGTCAGACTTTGGCCCAGGTCATGATCTCACAGTTTGTGGGTTCGATCCCTGCTCTCTCGAATACACTGTCCCCTCTCTCTCTGCATCTCCCCTGTTCTGTTTCTCTCTCTCTCTCTCTCAAAAATAAATAAAACATTTTTTAAAAGAAGGGTATAAACCTCTAGGGGTGGGGGACACTGAAGTCAGATGCCCTGAGTGACACATAGATCTGTCACTTACTAGCTGTGGGACCTTATAATAGTTCCTACTTCTTGGGTGGTTGTGAGGCTTAATGAGCTAATAGATGGAAAGTGCATCTGGTAAGTACTCAGTGAGCGCTGTTGTTACTGCGGGTGGTGTTTTCATTAAATGGGGATAGCACACAAGGCTATCCATCGGAAAGAAAACACGTGGATTTCTATCTTCATATGTAGAATAAATCCTTGATGGGCTCAGAGTACATAATAAAATAATAAAAATCTTATAAGAACATCTAGAGAGTTAGATGAACAATCTAGGATCGAAGAGGACCGCCCCCCTCAACCAGACTAAAATGGAAATGTTCGATTTTGAATAGCAAAAGGTACCCTTGCTACAATCCGCAGACAAATGACAGATTGAGCCCAATGCTAGCATCTCAGACGGCTATGACACACGGAGCGCTCAAGCACTAACTGGGAAAACACAAAACAGGGCAGAAGAAATGGGCCAAGGAGGGCAGGCCCAGGGCGTGAACGCAGATTGCCCGTGCATGTGTGAAAAACGGCCCAGCGCACCTGCAGGCAGGAAACGCGGACCCGGGGAACACAGAGAAAGCACTTGGCACCCATCAGGCTGACTTCACCCACCACCCGCTCCGACAGCTTTGCTGGCCCGGAGCAGGGCTGCCTTTGAGAAAGGCCATCTGGCAACACCTATGGACTCGAAAAGTGCAAATATTCCTGGGACTCGATTACGAAGAACTGAAAACTCAAGTGACCACAAAGTGGAAGCAAAGTGGTTTCTCATCCACAGGAAACATTGTGGCCACATGTGTATTAAGCATTATGAATATGAGTACCGACCAGCCGCAGGAATGGATAGAATGGAGTCCGCGGTCCCGGCTGCCTTGGAGGGATGTGTCCACACACCACTGAGTGGCAACGGGAGATGCAGAAATGTGTGTTTGATCAGAAGACCCCCCTTTTTTTTTTTAAAGCCATGGCAACTCTTGGTGTGTCATGTGCATTTAATTGCATCCTCTGTTATGTAACTGTTGAGAAAAGCACAGGGATGGTCCTGGGGCGCTGATGTCGAGGGGGACGCAAGCCCAGGAGGCGTGAAAGGAAAAGACCACTCTACAAAATACAGCTTCATTGGGGCGCCTGGGTGGCTTAGTTGGTTAAGCGTCCGACTTTCGCTTAGGTCATGATCTTGCAGTTCGTGGGTTCGAGCCCCGCGTCGGGCTCTGTGCTGACTGCCAGCTTAGAGCCTGGAGCCTATTTCAGAGTCTGTATCTCGCTCTCTCTCTGACCCTCCCCTGCTCACTCACTCTCTCTCTCTCTCTCTATCCTAGAAAAAAAAAATACAGCTTCATCTGCCTTACACGTGTTTGTGGAATCACCGTGTGCGATTCCGGGGCAGAAAGAAAACGGAAGGTTTCTTGCCATTTTCCGAGTGAATATTGCGCTTCGTGTGTGTGATGGGGGTGCCCTCGGTCCGATGGCTGATTACGGGGTGTGGCTCCCCAGCAGGGAGAGGCAGGAGCGTGAGCCCCCCACCCCCACCGCGTGTGCGCAGGGGTCTCCCTTCCAGGTGGTGGGCGGAGGGTTGTGCCAGGGCTCTGTGACTTGCACTTTTCCCCTTGGCGCCGCCCTGGCTTCCTGGGTGCTGCCTGCGAGCCCGCCCGGCGGGAAGGCAGAGATCAGGGTGAGAGGAGGGGGGGCCCCGCGGGTCCCTCATGGGTTCCCTCTTGCTCCCACCGACTCCCTGCAAACAGGCAGCTTCTCCCACACAAGGCACCGCAGTGCGCGGCAGAGAGAGAGAGAGATGAAGGCCCCGGCGCCACGTGGTCTTCCTCCAAACACTTAAGCTTCCACCTATTAGGGTTGGCTGCCAGGCCTGCACCTGGAGAGAGCTCCATTTTGGCTGGACTTTGGGGTGTTCCCGAAGGTTCCCTCGCACCCTCACAGTCTCTGTCCCCCCAGGAGAGGCACGGTGCACGGGTTTATGTGTTCCACGTGCAGCTTTAAGATCCTAGTGGGCACTTCAGGATCTTGTCACGGGTTTTACTTCAAGGCTCTAAGCCCAGGCGGCTTTTCTCCCTCCCTCGGAGTACATCTCTGCTACATGGACGTGCAGCCTGCGCTCGGCTCAGGCCCAGAACGCCCTCGACAGCTTGTCTCATCCTGCCCGTGACCTCAGCTGCACGTGAGGCCCGCTGCAGTTCCCAGGCCCTCCGGCCCCGGCTGCCTCAGCTCAGAACGGAAGCCAGGACCCTTATCATGGTCTGTGCACAAAATAGTCCCCAGGGCCCCTGACTGTCCACATCTCTCCTTCTTGCCCCTCTCCAGCAGAAAGGAGAGAGGTACTCGCTCCCTGATTATTTCCCATCTGTTTTTTAAAATATTTATTTATTTGAGAGAGATAGCATGAGCAGGGGAGGGACAGAGAGAGAGGGAGACACAGAATCGGAAACAGGCTCCAGACTCTGAGCTGTCAGCACAGAGCCGGATGTGGGGCTTGAACTTGGGAACGGTGAGTGAGATCATGACCTGAGCCAAAGTTGGATGCTTAACCAACTGAGCCACCCAGGCGCCCCTTCCCATCTATTCTATTTTTTTTTAATTTTTTTTAATGTTTTATTTATTTCTGAGAGAAAGAGATAGCATGAGCAGGGGAGGGTCAGAGAGAAAGGGAGATACAGAATCCGAAGCAGGCTCTAGGCTCTGAGCTGGCTGTCAGCACATAGCCCGACGCAGGGCTCGAACCCACGAGCTGTGAGATCATGACCTGAGCCAAAGTTGGACGGTTAACCAACTGAGACACCCAGGCGCCCCTTCCCAACTGTTCTTAAAAAGAAAGTGGGTTTTCCCTCCCAATAGCTATTCTAAGTGTTCCTTGAAAGGTAAGCAAAGTAACTCCTAAGCCGATTTTCCCACTCATCCAAAAATGTTTTGCCAGCCTTACGAGTGTTTGCGGAAAATCATCTTGCTAAAGGATTGATAGTTTCTCTCAGTCTTTGCTTAGACCCTGCCCAGCCCCATCTGCTGATTTGGGATGGTTTGGTACATTGGCCTGTTTCCATTATTTTCTAGGGCCTCCTGTATGTCACACACTGGGGATATGGTATTGAACAAAAATTGAGACCACTGCTTTCACGGAAATTTGAGTCTGTGGGGGGACAAGGAGCAAAGAAAAATAATCCACAAATGATCATAGAAACAAATAGATGATTGCAAGTTGTGGCAGGTTCCTGGGAGTAAGGAAGGTATTATTTGGGGGTGGGGGTGGATCAGAGAAGTTGAGGTCTGAACAGGAGCAAGAGTTACCCTGGTGCAGAGTGGAAGGGGAAGTGTTCCAGGGAACGAGACTAGCATGTGCAAAGGCCCTGAGGCAGGAAATTGCCTGGTCCATTCAGGAACTGCCCACTGACTGGAATTCAGTGAAAATGTTGGAAACCAGTACAAAATGAGGCTTGTGAGGCAGCCAGGACTGAGACTGTGCAGGTCTCAAAGGCCGTGGAAGGTTTTTTCCATAAGAGTAGTAGAAAGCCACTGAAGGATGTCAGTGAGGGAAAGAAAAGCTCAAGTCTCCATTGCCCAAAGGCCCCTTTGTCGGTATTTGGAGAAGGTATCACAGAGAGGTGAGCAGGGACTCAGGAGAGCAGGGGGTGCTGGTGGCTCCGAAGAGAGAGAGAGAGAGAGAGAGAGAGAGAGAATCTGGGCAAGCATGAGGCATTGGGATGGACCATCAGGCCAAAGATGAAAATCTAAAGGCCATGCATCTGCAGTGTTGTCTGTGACAACCCAAGCTTATGCCCAGACAGAAACTCTTCACTAACAAAAATCCAGGGGGCACCTGGGTGGCTCAGTCGATTAAGCGTCCGACTTCAGCTCAGGTCATGATCTCACGGTTCGTGGGTTCGAGCCCCACGTCAGGCTCTGTGCTGACAGCTAGCTCAGAGCCTAGAGCCTGCTTCTGATTCTGTATCTCCCTCTCCCTGACCCTCCCCTGCTCACACTGTCTCTCTGTCTCAGAAATAAATAAAAAACATTTTTTAAAAATCCAGAGATTTTGTCTTCCATGGATTTAAACAAGTTTCAAGGCTCCAGGACAATATATATATAAAATTTTTTTTATTAGTCTTATTTATTTATTTTGAGAGGGAGAGAGAGAGCATGAGCAGGGGAGGGGCAGAGAGAGCTGCAGAGAGAATCCCAAACAGGGTCTGCACTGTCCGCACGGAACCGTGAGATCATGACCTGAGCTGAAAGCAAGAGTCAGACACTCAGCCGACTAAGCCCCCCGGGCGCCCCAAGAGCTGCTACTTCCAACACGAGCAACAGCATCCAGCATTCACACAGAACTTTCTGGTGCCGGGTCCTGCTCCCATCATGCCCCACAGTAATTGCTGCCTGTGCTTGCTTTTTCCAGTGGCTTCCATGGCTTTCCTCAGGGAGGTCAACTTCATGCTAAAAGATGAAGGAGGAAATGAGACGGATGAAGGCGGCTTAGAGGCAACGAAAGTTGCAGAAGAGCCTCACGGAAGGCGGGTGGAGCCAAGGACCAGGAAGGGGAGAGGCCGGGGGAGCTCGTGTCTCTGTTTCTTTTCACCGCACCCATTTTCAGATGAGAAAACTGAGGCCCAGGGAGATTAAAGCACTTGTCTAAGGACACAGAGCTGGTGGTATTCAGCAATCGGTGAACAGCAGGGCTGGATATCAGAGCTCAGCAGGGTGGGGGCCGGGCGGTCAGGGAGCTGCTGTCATGATGAATCAGCTCCGGCAGCCTTGGGCCTCGAAGCCTGTCCTGCACTCACTATCCAGTTCCCAGGAGAGGCTGGGGGACCCGCAATCCCCCTGGCGAGGCTGCAGCCGAGCGCCCCGAGTCTGCGAGCGGAGGGCAAAGGCATCACCTGTAAAGACGATCTGGTGCCACCCCTGGAAAAGCAAGCGGAGGGCTCCGGGTTGGCACCAGAGGCCTGGCGTGGCCCCCTGGCCGCCCCACCTTCTGCCCACCGCCCAGTTCAGGCTCCCCAGGCACCAGATCCCGCCATTGGTTCCTCCTGCGATTCTGGAAGGTTTCCCATTCTGTCAGTCTAGTCCGGGGTCTTGGGATTCCTTGCCTGGTGCCTGCGCGCTGTGGCTTTCAGTCTGGACCCCATCGAGCCGGCGCCCTACACGCAGCGATCCTCCAAAAATAAGATTGGATTTTGATAAGCTGTGATGAGCTCCTTCAGGCCCCCTAAACCCGCAGCCAGCCCCCAGCCCCCAGGCCTCCGTGTGCCCCCCGCCCCCCGGGGCCCCGTCCACTCCCTCACCTCCGGCCGGTGGCAGCATACTCACCACCACTTGTTACTAACTGTAGGGGACACGTGACCTTGCTCGCTGCCTCCGTTCCTTCGCTTTTGCTGTTCCAAGCCCTCTTGCTGTTCCTTGCTTGAATACCCCTCATTCAGCCCAGATGCAGTCCCCTCTGGTGGCAGCTTCGTCCCGTAAACATCTTGTGCGTATGCCAGCTGCTACAGTGACCATGTTGTTTTGAAATTTCCTGTTTATCCCATCATTCCGCAGATACTGTCTGAGCACCCACTGTGCACCAGACACCATCGTAAGGTGTGAGGATGAGGGCAGTGAGCAAACCGAATTCTAGCTGGAGGGCGGCAGGTAGCCAATGAAATGAGTAGACAAATAAATAGCATGTCAGTGGGAGAAAACTGAAATGAAGGAAGAAGACAGAAAGTAACAGGGCGGGCTCGCTACAGTTTTCCGTGACACTTGAGCAGAGCTGTGTGTGGGTATGGGGGGGGGGGAAGGGCCTCCCAGAGAGGGAGGGGAGAGGAGGAGGACACCCTCAGGCCACTGCGGAGACCTGTGTCTTCCTCTAAGTGAACTGGGAAGCCAGGGCACCCAGATGCCGGCTGCAGGGGGCCCGCCGGTGGGAAAGTTTGGCAGGAAGCGTGGTAAGGAGATACCGGGAGTCTGCAGCAGTGGGACAGGGGACAGAAGTGACTGTAAGTGACATCCGCCTCCGTCCGCATTAGGTGCCACAGAGGACCTGCCCAGCAAACATCCGGCAAATGGCAGAGGAAGGGGCTTCCAGATGGGGACCACACAGTCGTTACGGGTTCTCGGCATCGTCTCTGCTTTTCACGAGAGGGCAGCTCCACGCATCGGTGGGGCTCGCGGAGAAAGCCCCCAGCCTGCGGTTCCCCAGGTGGGACGTCTCTACCTCGGGCGGGGGGGTCCCATGACATGTGTGATCACAGCAGAGAGGTGAGGGGACCGGAACGCGCCCGGGCACTGGTGCGTTTGGGGGAAGCTGTGCACACGCACACTCACCCTGACTCGTAGCTCACCCTCTGCTGACCTTACATAACGGGGCAACTGAGACAACAGCCTCTGGCAATTGAATTTCGGAAATCTGGAAGGGGTGCATGCCAGGCCGAATCAATCAGGGGCCCTCGCCCGGGGCAGACACATAGGCTCCTTTTGAATATTGGATGTGAGCCCCACCCAGGTCCTCAGAGACGCATTCTTGCATTTCAGAACAGAAAAAAAAAAAATCAACCACCCAAGGCCTAATCCCCAAAGCCGGGGCCCATAGGAAGTAGAGGTCCGTTAGCTACAACCCATATTTGAATACTGTCTTGTTCTCGTTACACAAACTTCCTGGGCAGGGACTCGCAGGCCAAGTGGGCGGGAAGAAGGGTCCTTAAATGTGTCCCCTCTAGGCTGCTCAGTCCAGAAGCTCAAGGCGCTGGGAAAGACTTGTGTCAAAGGTAATCTTCTCCCCTCCCTCCCACCCCGTTCCTCTTTGGTTTTTTTCCCTAGGTGGGAATACCTAGTGACTTTCAGCCTCACTTTGCTCATCTGTTAAGTGGACTCCTAACAGTTCCTTCTTCCCTGGCGCTGCTATGGAGCTTTTGTGAGGATCAGAGGGGAGGATTGAGGCGGAGCCATTGGCGGCGATGCCTGGGGGCAGAGTCCGCACAGGTGAGAAAGGTGGGCTGCAGAGATGTGGGAAGGCAGCCTGGTCCCAGGAAAGGAATGCCGGCTGCCTCCAGGCGCAGTGTCAGATGCTCTCCAGCTCCATTAATCTCTAGGAACGGAGAGGCAGCGCCGTTATTAATGCCGTGCAGAGGGGCTCCTTCCCGGAGACCACGTGGTCCCGAGCGCTGGGCCTGGGGTGCCAGCCCGCCCTGTCTCACTCACCCACTCCGCCCTGGGCCACCGATGGCCAGGGCCTGCTGCTCTGGTTTGCCCACCCAAGGCTGGGGAGGGAAGCAGGACCTTCCTGTGGGGCTGTGTGTCTGGGGTCGTGATCAGCAGGAACGCCCTGAATGCAGGGGTCCCTCCTCTCTATGCAGAAAGCCCGGGGCGGGGGTCAGCACCGTGGACAGGGGAGGCAGCGGGAGATATCCGACCCCTTGCAGGATTACACACAACGCAGCTATTTCCACTTTGCCAAAAAAAAAGTATATGTGTATCATATACATTAAATATACCATATATGCATATATTTACATCCATATGTATGTATACATGTCATACATATGCATATACAGTATAAATGGTATATATAATTTTTTTTGCAAAGTAGAAATAGCCTTATTGTGGCTCTCTTCCTGATATTAGCAGTTATGCAGTGTCCGACAGGGGTGGGTGTCTCTGGGAAGACGGAAAGGAATTGCTGAGGGAAAAGGGCAAAGGGAAGCTTTTCTCTGTGCCCCTTTTGTATCTTTTACTTCTTCTACCACGAGCATGCGTTACCTATTCAAAAAGTTACAAAACATTTTTTAAAAATGCAAGCTCCTTGCAAAAGAAGTGAAACACCGGTGGAAGATGAAAGCAAAGATCACCACTGATGCCACCCGTACTTATGGTCGCCACCTTGGGGGCCACCCTTCTGGTCTTTTCTTGCGCGTGCAAGAGCACATACACACACGCATATGTGCACACACACGCCTAGGGTTCCTGATGTTCTGCCGGCTTTCTCTCTTATGCCTCATGGCTGGGACGCATCTGGCCCAGACGGCCAGTGTCCTGATGAAGGTGACATCTGCTCTACGCCCCTCCTAAATCCTGCACAGCTGGCTATCACACAGGTGCTGTCTAGTTCATTTCAGTTGCTGATGGGCGTTTAGGATGTTTCCACTGTTTTCCGTTGTATACGGACTTGATGAACTTGCTCATTCATGTTTAGGAACGCTGCAATTTCCATAAGCTCCTGAATGTGGCCCTGCACCGTCAGAGGGAAATATATGTTAAAGGCTCTTGCTTGGATGCAGCCAAATGGCCCCCAGAAGAACCAGCCCCGTTTGCCAGGACGGTTTCTTGCCCTGGTAGCAGGAATGCCCTCCACACGGCCGTGTGCAGCTCTGAAGCTCTGGGAGGCGGGAGTCTTCTGGCGTGTGCTCAGTGTCTCACACGTGTTACAGGCACCCACTGGCTTAAAGACCAAGTCTGGTTCCACCTGCAAAGCAGCCGGTGCTGTTGCAGGCCATCGCGGGGCCAGCAAGGTGGTACTGGTGTGCAGACGCTGGGCTGTCTTTAATCAGCCGGGGTGTGGAATCCCAACCCCGGCCGGCCAGCCTGCCCTGAACAGTGGCCTGGCCGCGTGTGCAGAGCTCTGGGAGTGTTTGCTGGGAGCTTTGCGAGCTGGTAGAGGTGGGAGCGGGGCATGAGAGCCGCTGGAAAGGGGCTGCCCCGCCTCTGCCCTCCCCTCCCTCCGCACACTGCCAGGAACTCACCATGAGCACTTAGCGTCGCATGCCATTGCTTCCTGGCCCTCAGTGCAGATGATTTGTCATCAGCTCAGAGGCCAGGGGAGCCAGACAGCTGAGTTAGGGGGCTGAGAAGGCAAAAGAATGCCATTTCCCCAGCTCTCCTGGGGGAGGGAGGGAACCTTTCTCTTCCTATAAAGGTAACACAGTGGTTGAGCAATGAGGGTGCTGTCCCTGCAGTCCCCAGGTCCCGGTATGAGGGATGCACCCGTCTTCCTCCCCGGCTCCAAGGCGCTCTCTGTCCCCAGGCACCATGAGCAAACTTGGCGAAGTCGTGCAACGGGCCAGGGCCGCCTTCAACTCGGGCAGGACGCGCCCGCTGCAGTTCCGGATCCAGCAGCTGGAGGCGCTGCGGCGCATGATCAAGGAGCATGAGAAGGACATCGCGGGCGCCCTGACCGCCGACCTCCACAAGGTGCGCTAGACACCCCGAACTTCGGGTCTCCTCATTCTCCCAGCCCTCGGCCCCACGCAGGGCCACCTGGTTCCCCTAACGGAGAACATCACAGCCTGGCATCCCAAAGGGCACCTCCCTGCCTCCCTCCCCATCCATCCCTCACCCTGAGCAAAATCAGACACCTCCAAATTCTCCAGCCCTTCACCTTGCTGCCCCCAAGTCGCCTGGCCCTGCTTCCACGCATTCCATTTTGCCTTAGAGAAGCACAGAGGGGCTTTGGAGCTCACGCCCCTACTGTGTTAGAGCGCTTTGCTGCTGTAGTTTTTAAACTTTTTTTAAAAAGTTTATTTACTTTGAGAGAGACAGAGAGAGCAAACCAGGAAGGGGCAGAGAGAGAAGGGGACAGAGGATCCGAAGCGGGCTCTGTGCTGACGGCACAGAGTCAGATGTGGGGCTTGAACTCACAAACCCTGAGATCATGACCTGAGCTGAAATCAAGAGTCCGAGGCTTAACCAACTGAGCCACCCAGGCTCCCCACTGCTGTATTTTTTAATCTCTGGTTCCTCATCTTAAAACAAAAGCTTCACAATTTCTGTTTTGCTTCTCATGGCCAAGGTTCATGGAAGTGTTGTTTTTTCTGTTGTCTGTTTCTCCTCCTCCCCCCCCACCCCCCGCTTTCCAGCAGGATGGCTTCCTCCCCCCAGCCCCCCCACCCCAACTCCAGGAAGATCCTCGAAGGCTCTGCCTGCTTCATACCTCCCCTGCCAAGAAGTTCTCCGGGATTTTTTTCCTCTCTTTGGCAGTCTTTTTCCTGTACCCATTTCTTCAGGTGGCCTTAGCGCTCCGTCCTGAGGTCAAGTCTCATTGTAATCTATAAGCGTTCTTGGACACACCTCAGCTCCCTCCTCCCCACCCATCAATGACCTTCAAATCACTAACCAGGTCTGAGGTCCCCTTAGGCACCGTGACTTTGGCCTGTGCAAACTGCCCGGGCCCTCAACACTGTCAGAAAGGGACCCTCGCACACCCCCCACCCCAGTGGCAAATCTTCAGCTCTGCCTGCAGCCCCACTACGTGCCTTCTCTGGCCCAGAGCCCTGGTGCTGAGCAAGCCAGGCTGTGCTCAACATGCCCACTCAGCATGCAAAGTACTAAAAAGGCTCCTATTTTTTAGATCCGGAGACTGAGGTTAGGACAGGGTCACAGATCCAGGGCCCAGGGAGCCAGGACCACAGGCAGCCCTGGTGACTCCCTGAGCAGAGGCCTGGCCGCACGGCCCTGGATCTCTGGCCGGTGAGCTCACACAGAGCCCCTCTCACCACCGCAGAACGAGTGGAACGCCTACTACGAGGAGGTGGTGTATGTCCTGGAAGAGATCGATCACACGATCAAGAAGCTCCCCGAGTGGGCTGCAGACGAGCCCGTGGAGAAGACTCCCCAGACCCAGCATGACGAGTGTTACATCCACTCGGAGCCCCTGGGCGTGGTCCTCATCATCGGCACCTGGAACTACCCCTTCACCATCACGGTCCAGCCCGTGGTGGGCGCCATCGCTGCGGGTACGCGGGCCCTGTCTCAGGAGGGAGTCTCAAGGGACCACTGCCTCACCCCTGCCGAGTGGGGCCAGAGATGGGGGGAAACTGGGGCCCGTGACAAGATGGCACCTGGGGTCAGGTAGTGGGTTGATGGGTCTGTCTTTCCCCAGAGGCTTCAGGGACCAAACTATTTAGCAGGACCTACCGGTGCCGGAAGCCCAGCCTGGCTCAGATGTGACCACAGCCTGCTACTTTCTGCCTGCTGTGTATGCAGCACTGGGCCACCCTCAGCTTAGATATATCTGGGCTCACCAGCCCCCCTAGTTGGGACCAGCTCTGCTCTCCCATCAGGGCCCAGGTCCTTCCCTCTTCTCTTCCCTCTTCTTCCACATCCAAACGGCTGCAGAGGGCGGGTGACGCAGCTTCTGTGGCCTGTGTGCCGTCGGCTCTTCTGTCCATTCCTCCAAGGACACAGAGAACGGGTGGGCTCCGGGCTTGGCCACCAGGAGGGTGGGGCCCTGACTCCGTGCGCTCTGCAGGGAACGCGGTGGTCATCAAGCCGTCGGAGCTGAGTGAGAATATGGCGAACCTGCTGGCCACCATCATGCCTCAGTACCTGGACAGGGTGAGGTGCTCCCCAGGTCTTTGGGGGTTGAGAAATAGTGCATTTTTGCAGCAAAGGAGCTAAGCTAAGCCTTAGGTTGGGGCCGAAGACAGCCGACCTCTCCCATCAAGATGAAAGGAGTCCCGGGGTCAGGAGAGGGGATCTATTTGGTGACGATTGGGTGGGCAGGGTGGGGAGGAAGGGTGGCGGTCTTTTCTGAGCCCTGCCTCCTCCTCGCATGGAAGGATCTGTACCCGGTGATCAACGGGGGCATCTCTGAGACCACAGAGGTCCTCAAGGAGAGATTTGACCACATCCTGTACACTGGGAACACCGCTGTGGGCAAGATCATCATGATGGCCGCAGCCAAGCACCTGACTCCCCTCACGCTGGAGCTGGGGGGGAAGAACCCTTGCTATGTGGACAAGCACTGTGACCTGGATATCGCCTGCAGGTGAGTGGCCGTTCTGGCTGCCTTCCAGCTCACGCAGAATGGGAGGGACACAGACACCATCCGTGTGTCTCTGCCCTCGTGGCATCTGCAGTCTTGGGCGGGAGCCGGGGGTGGGATAGGGGGTACCATATCCACAAAAGAGATGCAGGTGGTCTGGGAAGGCCTCCAGCGGGGAGGAGGTCTCACCAGAAGCCTTTCATATCGCACGTGCGTGGCCTTCCAGGGTGTGGGGACCCTGAGCAGAGACGGCATCTGGCCGTGCAGGGCTCAAGGGCACGAACAGACAGGCACAAAGGTTGCCCGCCCCAGACATCTCCCAGAAGCCCCTCAGCAGTCGTCGATGAGGTTCGCACGTGTGGCGCCTTAGGCCCCTGTGAACGTGTTCAAGAACATGGGTCTGCTATGGGGCGCCTGGGTGGCTTAGTCGGTTAAGCGTCCAACTTTCACTTAGGTCATGATCTCGTGGTTCGTGGGTTCGAGCCCCGCGTCGGGCTCTGTGCTGACTGCCAGCTCAGAGCCTGGAGCTGTTTCAGTCTGTGACTCCCTCTCTCTCTGACCCTCCCCTGCTCACGCTGTCTCTCTCTCCTAGAAATAAATAAAAATATTTTAAAAAAAAGAACATGGGTCTGCTCAGTCTAGAGTCCAGAAACCAGTGGGATGCTTAGGGAGTCTCTGGCTTGTGCGTATCTGAGAGCTCTCCCCACCCCCCAACCCATGCCCAGCCTCTCATACCGTGACCCTGAGCTAACGAATAAGATGTTCGTCCGAGGGAGCCTCCCATGCCTTGCGGGATGCAATCCCATCTGGAATTTTCACAGACGCATCGCCTGGGGGAAATTCATGAACAGCGGCCAGACCTGTGTGGCCCCGGACTACATCCTCTGTGACCCCTCCATCCAGAACCAAATTGTGGAGAAGCTCAAAAAGTCCCTGAAAGTAAGTGTTGGTCCCCGGGGCTGAGTGAGAGGCTGCAAGGCAGTGAGGAGGGTCTAGACTTTAGAAAACACTGGATTTTTTTGCCCCCCCGATCATCAAAGTAATCCACACTCACTGTCGATAATTCGGGAAAGGTTATGAAAGGGGGCATCTGGGTGGCTCAGTCGGGTAAGCCTCCGACTTCAGCTCAGGTCATGACCTCACGGTTTGTGGGTTCAGGCCCCGCCTCGGGCTCTGCGCTGACAACTCAGAGCCTGGAGCCTGCTTCGGATTCTGTGTCTCCCTCTCTCTCTGCCCCTCCCCTGCTCACATCCTGTGTGTGTGTCTTTCTCTCAAAAATAAGCATGAAAAAAAAGTTTTTAGACAAGGTTATAAAAGAATAAAACATAAAGAAAAAAAAAGCTCCACCCAGAAACCTACAGCCCCAAGGCAATCACTGCCGACTTCCTGGTACGTTTCCTCACTCTTCCTTTCTGTGAAGACACGCATTCGATCCGTTCACGATTCCCACACGACTGTGCGTAGATTTCTTTCAAATAACGCTGCCTCGCAGCTCTTCAGAGCCGTGGAAGCTTGGAGCGCCCCAGATGTTCTGGGAGCCCAGCTGGGCGGTGCCCTGTGTGCTCCCGGGCCAAGGTCGCCCTGTGCCCACGGCCATGATGAGGGTCCAGGTCCTGACCTGAAACCCCTTGTCCATAGGAATTCTACGGGGAGGATGCCAAGAAGTCCCAGGATTACGGGAGGATCATTAACTCGCAGCACTTCCAGCGGGTGATGGGCCTGATGGAGGGTCAGAAAGTCGCCTACGGAGGCACTGGGGACGCGGCCACCCGGTACATCGGTGCGTGTGCTCGCCCATCTGCCCGCGCTGCCGGGGTCCCCGCAAGTGGACAGCGACCCCTGAGGAGCAGACACCACCCAGCGGGCCCGGGGCTCTTGGCGGGCGGGGACCGGGCACTACCCCTGGGAAGCCTGTCCCCACCCAGAAGCCCTCTGCCCTCCAGGCGGCATCAGCGGGGCGTCTGAACAGGAAACAACGTGTGCCCAGCTGGAGGGGTCGCCCCAGTGCCCAGGCTTGAAGGTCACCAGATGGGACCCCACTCGGCTCCCAGTTTGTTGTGGACTGAAGAGCTCTGGCGGGGGCTCAGGTGGCCGGTGGGGCACTGTGCCCGCCTGCTGCAAATGTGGACCCTGGGTTTCCCGCACACGCAGGTTAATCCGTAGTTCTCTCCTTGTCCTGCTGGGATGGAGCCCAGGCGGGCGGGGGCCTCATTGGTGCCCCGCCTGAGCCCGGGCGGCCTTACCGTACAGCAATGGAAGGAGGAAGCTGGGTGCCTGGGCTTGCGGGGGGGCTGGGGGGACATCCGCACCTGCTGACTCTCGCTTGCTCCCCATCCCAGCCCCCACCATCCTCACAGACGTGGACCCCCAGTCCCAGGTGATGCAGGAGGAGATCTTCGGGCCCGTGATGCCCATCGTGTGCGTGCGCAGCCTGGAGGAGGCCATCCAGTTCATCAACCAGCGGGAGAAGCCCCTGGCGCTCTACGTGTTCTCTCTAAATGACAAGGTGGGCCTGCGGTGCCCTCGTCCCAGGGTCCTGGCGAGCCCGACACAGCACTCATGTGAACAGGACCCGGGGTCCACAGGCCCAGGTTCAAATCCCAGCCTCACTACCATGTGATCTTGGGCGAGTCACTTAACCTTTCGGAGCCCTTTCTCTTCCGGCTCTGAAACCAGTCATCAGCTTGGCCCTTGAGGCTCTGGGATGTGCCCAGACAGGGTGGGGAGGGGCCTGGGGGTCCGGGGAGGGGACTGAGGTGGCCACCGGCTGCTGTTGCAGGTGATTAAGAAGATGATTACAGAGACATCAAGCGGCGGGGTGACGGCCAACGACGTCGTTGTCCACAGCTCTGTGCACTCCCTGCCTTACGGGGGAGTGGGTGAGTCTGGGGCTGAGCGCACTGCCTGCCTGCCCCCTCCAGGTGCCCCCCGCACCCCTGGGTTGGGAGTTCAGGAGAGGCTGGAGCAGCCCTGGGCCTCAGACCCCCACTAACCTCTCCTGGTGGGCCTCTGGCTCCTGCTGGCACGTCCATCAGTCATGTTTGACGTTAAGACCCTAGAGGGTCCTGAGGGTCACCCGGTACCCCTATCCTGCTTCGGGGAGGCCTTGAGAGAGGGAGCACGGCCCAGAGGTCCCCCAGCTGAAACGACTCTTCTGAGCACCTGTTGTCCCCAGTGTGGACATGTCCCCTGGGGCATCCGCCGGGGGTCAGCTGCCCCTGGGAGGCTCAGAAAAGGAGCGCACGCGGGTCGCAGGCAGGGTCTGGGGGTCTCGGGCCACCTGGGGCTGAGCCAGCTCCTCCCCTCGCAGGGAGCAGCGGCATGGGGTCCTACCACGGCAAGAAGAGCTTTGAGACCTTTTCCCACCGACGCTCTTGCCTGGTGAGGCCTCTGCTGAACGATGAGTCCCTCAAAGCCAGATACCCCCCGAGCCTGGCCAAGGTGAGAGGTGGGGGCGGCGTCGGTCGGGGAGACTCGGCTCCTGGGCCCCCTGGGCCCACGCGGGACAAGGGCCTCACCGCCCCCTGTGTCCTCTTCGCAGATGACCCGTCACTGAAGTGCTGCGCCTGGCTGGCCTCGCCGCACCACACCCCTGCCCCTCGGTCCTGCCCTAGGAGAATTGCTCCTGGAGCCTCCCCTTGCTCCCCCGTGGATCAGTGCATGCCCCCCACTCCCATTTGGAGCCTTACTCCCCCGGGCCTTACTTCCCCAAGTCGCCACCCCCTGCTGGACACATAGAGACCAATAAAAGCTCCCCAGCCGGACGAAGGACCGTGTATGCCTGCTTCCTTTGCAGCCGCCGCGTCTCTCCAGTCCCGCGCCCCCACCCAGCCTGCTCTCAGCCTGACTTGCAGCAAGGGCCGCCCCAATGCCCACACCGACCCCCGGAGCCCCGAGGCAGGAGCCACTGGTGTCCAGGAGCCATGGATCTTGCATCTGGACTTTGGGAGTCAGCTCCATTTCTGGGGTATTCAGAGAAGGGGTGACCAAGGAGGCTGTCATGGTGGCAGGTGGCTCAGGAATTGGAGGCCAAAGTGCTCTTCTCAATTCCGGTTTGGCACCTAGGGCAGGGGTCCCGTAGTGAAACCACGCCGTGGTCAACACGAAACCCCTTGGTGATTTCATCAGCTCTTGGTCAGGCAGCGGCTGGGCCCAGGGGTCTGGCCTTAGAGGCCTGAAGAGCTGGGCCAGGGTCCAGGGAGGATGGTCTGAAGCAGGAGCCAAGAATCAGCCCATCCTGGCCCTCAGGTGAATGGGGGGGTCAGGTGTGGGAGAGACCTGCCAAAGCTGACCTACCTGCCGAGTTCACAAGCAGGCAGGCGCCCCCTCCTGGTGGCAGGTAGCAATGACTGGGGCTGGCCCCTCTCTGAGACGAAGGTGGTGGCGCTCACAGGAGTCTTCACTGTAAAAGCATGTCCACCCCCGCGGTGCCAGAGCGTCCCCTCTCCCTACAAAGGCCAGCCCTCCACCCGGCCCGGGACCACCTACCTCTCTCAACCTTGCCTGCTCCTGAACTCGACTCCCGTCATTATCTCCCCTCCCCTCCATCACTGGTGCCCCTTCTGTGCCAGATCATTCCTAGCCTCTAGTGATTCGCATCTTTCTCCTCCCTGCCCCCAAACCCAAATACAACCTCAGATAAAAGCCCTTAAGCTGTTACCTGTGCTCCGTCCCCTCTAGTGCGGGGAAAGGGATGGGGACCGTGCAGAGTGTGACGTTTTGTATTGCTTCGATGTTCACTGGGTCCACCATTTACTTATTTTGCAAATATCCAAATAATTGCATAATTGCAATAATAATTGCATAATAATTGCAACCCAAACCCTCCCAAACCCTCTGCCCCTCTAATTAGTGCCTCATTTCCCCACTCTGCTTCCCCGCGAGAGGCGCATCTAGACAGTGGCCTATGCTGCTCTCGGACAGCCCTTTGCTTCCACACGACTTGGGCTGGCCAGGCGAGCCTCTGTCACCTCCACGCCGCTAAACTACTCTTGTCCTGGCACCACCAACTCCCAAGAGGGCAGACTCACCAGCCCATCGCCCGGTCAGCCTCCCCAGCCCCACTGCCTGGTCACCCCTCCTTCCAACACCCATCACCTCCGGGGTCCTGGGACTCCATGCCTCAACTCCATTCCTACTCTCGTCCCAAATTAAAGTCTCCAATTCTGGCCCTGAGCTCCTAACTCTGATATCCGAGTTCATATATCTTGTTAAAAGCTAAGAAAGCTTCTAGCCAGGTTATCAAACCCTGGCGCTCTTTCTCAAGGACCTGGGAGCAACCTTTGTGAAAGGCAAACATCCCGGGAAACAGCGCCGCCTGTTGCCCAAGCTGTGGATTCTGCTTTATTTTTTTAACTTTATTTTGAGACAGAGAGAGAGAGAGCACAAGTGGGGGAAGAGCAGAGATCAAAGGAGAGAGACAAAATCCGAAGCAGCCTCCACACTGTCAGCACAGAGCCTGGCACAGGGCTCGAACTCACGAACCATGAGATCATGACCTGAGCCAAAATCAAAGAGTCTGACGCTCAACCGACTGAGCCACCCACCCAGGCGCTCCTCACATTCAGCTTTAATGCCTACTCAGTCAAAGAAGTGTTTTCTTTCTCCTCTACCTCTGTGGGGAGGTTCCCTGGGTTGTAAGAGTTAGGTTTTAATTATATTCCCCCAACACCACCCTCTGTTTAAAATCTTCCCGTGGCTTCCATTGCTTTTAGCAAAAGTCCTCGGGTCCATAGATTGCCCCGCAAGGCGTTGTATGATCTGGGCCCTGCCTTCCTCTCTGACCCCAACCGGTACCTCAAACTCTGCATCCAACACGTAATTACCCAGAGCCTCATGGGAGGGCACATCTCACCACCCCTCTCTCACCTCAAACCCCATCCCCGAGTCTTTTCCCTCTTCTTTATCACTCACCCTACTTGGTTTTATCCACAAAGCTTGTTATAATCTGTCCTTATCATGTTGATTTTGTTCACCTGTTCCTTGCCTGTGTCTCCCCCATTAAAACGTGAGCCGCGGGGCGCCTGGGTGGCTTAGTCGGCTAAGCGTCCGACTTTCGCTTAGGTCATGATCTCGCGGTTCGTGGGTTCGAGCCCCGTGTCGGGCTCTGTGCTGACTGCCAGCTCAGAGCCTGGAGCCTGTTTCGGAGTCTGTGACTCCTCTCTCTGACCCTCCTCTGCTCACGCTGTCTTTCTCTCTCTCCTAGAAATAAATAAAACATTTAAAAAAAAAAATGTGAGCCGCGACCTTTGTCCGTATTCACTATATATCCCCAGAGGCTAAAGCAGTGACTAGCTCATAGTAGGTGCTCAATAAATATTTCAGTGGATGAATTTAAAGGGCATCATTGGGGTTTGGTTGCTCCAAATCCCCCCTCTCCCTGCCAACTTCTCATCTGAAACTACCTTACTTTAGGTGACTATAAGCTCACATGAGCCAAATGTAGGGTAAAACAGCCCAGAAATGGAGACCATCTTAACAATAAAGATAACACCCTGGGTGGCTCAGTCCATCAAGTGACTTATTCTTGATTTCCGCTCAGGCCGCGATCTCACGGCTCATGAATTCAAGCCCTGTGATGGGCATTGTGCTAACAGCTCGGAGCCTGCTTGGGATCTGCTCTCTCTGCCCCTTCCCTGCTCATTCCTTCTCTCTCTCAAAATAAGTAAATAAACTTAAAGAAAAAAATAAGACAACACCCTGATCAAAGACTTCGTGCCCCTTGTCTTCCCAGAGTTAAGGCCCCACAGGCATCGCTGTGAGTCAGAGGTGGGAGGAAGGAGGAAGCCTGAGCTGGTACCCACTTCCTTCTCTCCTTCACCAGCACCCACCGGCAGCTCTACTCAGTAAGGCTTGTGAGCCCCTTTACAGATTAGGAAACTGAGGTTCAGAAGTACTGTCACTTGGTGTCACTTCACTGTGCGCAGTCATAGGTACCGCGTCCCTGGAGCATCTGCTCTTTCCTGAGACTACAGAAATGTCACCGGCAGTGACATTTTGAGTGGCTCCCAGAAACCCTTGCAGCAGGAGCTGTGGAGACAGCTGGAAATACACAACTCAGACAAGAGATGCCTCAGCGCTTCCGAAGACTCGATCTTCGTTATTCCAGAGGGCAGCTTTGGAGCAGACAGGGAAAAACCCGGATTCTCTTCTTCCTTCCTCTTCCTTTTCTCCGCATTCTCCGGTTCCCCTTCCTTTTTGCTATCATTATAAAGCTTACAACTCACCACGTAACCTGTCTTATTCCGTCTTATTCCAAATGTCCCAAACCTGATCCATTCTGGTCTAATCCTATTTTCAAACTAGATTTGGACCTGAGAGGAAAAACAATTGGAAAAAAACACCACTCACACAAAACCGTCCTGTCCGAACACCATGAGGCAATCTGCTCGTGTTCTTTCTACTGTTTTTCTTGGATGAAGAAATGAGCTGAAAAATAATATGTGCACAATTATGATTCAACCTTTCCAAACAATCGCCATTGTGCCAAACACAAATGGCCAAGAATCGTCACAACACACGTGTTACCACACAAAAGCAGGTGACATTTCCGGCTTGCTGGTCACGATTCACACCACGCTGGACAGAGCGCACAGAGGGCACCTGTCGCCTCCCAATTCATGGCCCCGTAGACACACTAGCAAATGATCCTTTGGTTCCTTTGTTTGACTGCATCTAGTGTTTAGGTTCTCTGATTGAAAAATCAATTTGTTATAGTCACAGCCTCTTCCAAATGATAAAGTTTCGTTGCTGTAAGTCAGGAAGGGTTCCTTCACTCGTTCGTTCATTCAACAAGTAGTGATTGAGTGGACTGTTCTGGGTAGTGGGTGGTGAGAGAAACAGGAAGGTCTGTGTTCTTGAGGAGCTTACAGTTGATTGGAGTGTCTCAGTCAGGGTGGCCGGGTTAAGCTGGGGTAACAAGTTAACCGCAGAACTTGTGGTTAACACAGCAGGAGGCCGGAGGAGCTCTTCTCTACAAGGCAAGTCAGAGATGGCCACTAATGGAGGTCCTATCTCCGTGCGGGACTTGAGGGGCAGGAGACCCAGAGGCTCACAGGGCGGGTCACCCCCTCTCCCACGCTGTTGGCCAGAACTGCTCACACGGCTCCGCGGGGCTGAAGAGTCCGCTTTATTCTCTGAGCAGCACATGGCTGCCACGTGGATGGGGACAGACAATGAATGCATGAATCAACAGACAAGGAAAGCACCTGGGAGAAGGCAGCGCGGCACGGATAATGAAGAACCTTCTGGCATTTAATTTTTTTTCTTTTTTTATTTCTAGGAGAGAGAGAGAGAGAGACAGCGTGAGCAGGGGAGGGTCAGAGAGAGAGGGAGACACAGACTCTGAAATAGGCTCCAGGCTCTGAGCTGGCAGTCAGCACAGAGCCCGACGCGGGGCTCGAACCCACGAACCGCGAGATCATGACCTAAGCGAAAGTCGGACGCTTAACCGACTAAGCCACCCAGGTGGATCTTAATAGTTAAAGGTGACTATTTAAGGGTGGACTGAGGGAAGGCGTCCCAGGGACCTAACTGTGACCTCCCCCTCCCCAGGTTGGCACTGTGCCAGCCCCCGGGCCGTCGTCCCTCCCCACACCGTCTCCAGGGCCCTGCACGCTGCGGCCAGGACTCCACTCTGGGTCTCCCGCCATGTCTGAGGTCAGGCAATGGGGAAACCCACCGCGCCACGCTCAGGGAGCCCGGGGGAGGGCAGATGGCAGTTGTGGATGCCCGTCTCCAGCTCTGCCCCTTGGCCCCTGCCATTTCTGGGCGCCAGCATCACCCTTGGGCCAGTCCCTTCGCTGACCGTCCTGCAGGAAATGCTTCTCTGCAGTCACCGTGACTGGTCTGGACTGACCATGCGGACCCTGGTGACGGTAGCAGATGCACGGTTGCCTGCGGAAAGTCCGTCCCTCCCTCCTTGTAACAGAATCCCTGTTTCATTCAAATGTCTTCCCCTCTCCCGCAGGACAGGTCACTTTGTCCTCAGCTCAGAGACAAATACTAAATAGTTTAAACCAATGGTTCTCCAACTCTGGGGGCATGCGAGAATATTAGAATCATTTTAGGAACCTTTTCTGAATTCTTTGTTTTTTTTTTCTTTCTTTTTTTCAAGTTTATTTAGTTTTGAGAGAGAATGCACAAGCAGGGGAAGGTCAGAGAGAATGGGAGAGACTCAGAATTTGAAGCAGGCTCCAGGCTCCAAGTTGTCAGAACAGAGCCCAATGCAGGGCTTGAACCCACAAACCATGAGATCACAACCTGAGTAGGAGTCAGATACTCAACCAACTGAGCCACCCGGCACTCCTCTTTAATTTTTTTAATGTTTATTTTATTTTTGAGAGACAGGTGAGCAAGGGAGAGGTAGAGAGAGAGGGGTAGAGAAGAGCCAAATTGGACTCTGAGCTGACAGCAAAGAGCCCAATGGGGGGCTCAAACCCATGAACCTCGACATCACAACTTGAGTGGAAGTCAGACATTCAACTGACTGAAACACCCAGGTGCCCCCTAATTTGTTATATTTTTATATTTTTTATTGTTTATTTTATTTATTTTGAGAGAGAGAGGGAGAGGGAGTGGGGGAGAGACAGAGAGAGAGAGAAGAGTCCCAAGCAAGACCTGCATTGTCAACACAGAGCCCAACACAGAGCTTAATTCCATAAACCATGAGACCACGACCTGAGTCAAAATCAAGAGTCGAATGCTTAATTAACTGAGCCACCCAGGGGTTCCATTTTCTTTCTTTCTCTCTCTTTCTTTCTTTCTTTCTTTCTTTCTTTCTTTCTTTCTTTCTTTCTTTCTTTCCTTCTTTCCTTCTTTCTTTCTTTCTTTCTCTCTCTCTTTCTCTCTTTCTCTTTCCTCCCTCCCCCCTCCCTTTCTTTCTTTCTTTCTCTCTCTCTTTCTCTCTTTCTCTTTCCTCCCTCCCCCCTCCCTTTCTTTCTTTCTTTCTCTCTCTCTTTCTCTCTTTTTCTTTCTTCTTTCTTCTTTCTTTTTCTTTCTTTCTTTCTTTCTTTCTTTCTTTCTTTCTTTCTTTCTTTCTTTCTTTCTTTCTTTCTTTCTTTCTTGCAGTTTAAGGTTCACAGAGACATGGAGTAGAAAGTACAAAGATTTCCCATAAGTCCCCTGCCTCTACCCATATACAGCCTCCCCTGTATCAACATCTGCATTTGCTACAACGGATGAACCCGCACAGGCATACCATTTTCATGGATCCTGGCCTTTTGATTCAAATCCCAGGGTGGAGCCTGCGCATTAATATGTTTGTTTTCTTTTTAAGTTCTCCTACTGATTCTAATACACTGCCTGGGTTGAGAGCCCTTGAGATAAGTCAATAACGAAGTGTGTTTTCCCAGCCAGTGACTGATTCAGGATGAACATGGGACCGAGTCATGGGCGATAGGGTCTGAGAGGAAGTCTACTGGGGGATTCTGGGAATGGTTTCTTCCCTGCTAAAAAAGAGAAGCACAAGAAGGGATGACTTCTCTTCTTTGAGGTTGGTGTGCCTGGATGTGACATTTGGAATAGTGCAGCCATCTTGTGACCAGGAGGACAGCCCCCACCCCCAACCCCCGAGGCTAAGCAAACATACCAAGAAGGGTATGGCAGACGGACGGGAACAACCTGGCCTTTCAAAGACATTATTGGGCTACACTAGATGCCCTGTCGTTGGAATCTTTGTTATATGTGATAGTAAACTGTCCTTAAAAAAAATTTTTTTAAGAGTATTTTCAGTTATTTACATTTGAAAGCTTGGAGGGAATCAACCGTTTTCCCCCACAACAGACTCAAATTTCTTTTTTTTTTTTTTTTGCACTTATACCACTTTTATTTAAGATAGTACTGGAAGTTTTAGTCACAGCAAGCAAACAAAAAAAAGAAATAAGAGCTATCCATATTGGTAAGGAAAATGTGAGTCTTTCACTATCTGCAGATGACCCTACAGGCTCCATCAAAAAACTACTAGAACTGAGACATAAATTTAGTAAGATCATAGGGGTCAATTTCAATTTAGAGACATATGTTGGATTTCAATACATTAATAATAAAATTGGCTCAACTGATTGAACCACCCCTAGTATCACCCCAAGTATCATTATTTTTATTTTATTTTATTATTATTTTTTTTTACAAATAGTTTATTGTCAAATTAGTTTCCACATAACACCCAGTGCTCATCCCCACAAGTGTCCTCCTCCATGCCCATCCCTCCTCCCCCCACATCCATCAGTCCTCAGTTTTTGTCAGCATTCAAGAGTCTCTCATGGTTTGTCTCTCTCCCTTTCCCCCACCATTTCCGCCCTTCTTCTCCCCCTTGTTCCTCTGTCAAGTTCCTCCTAATCCTCCTATACGTGCAAACATATAATATTTGTCCTTCTCTGCCTGACTTATTTCGCTCAGCATAACACACTCAAGGTCCATCCATGTTGCTACACAGGCCAGATTTCATTGTTTCTCATTGCCATGTAGTATTCCATCGTATAGATAAACCACATCTTCTTGATCCATTCATCTGTTGATGGACATTTAGGCTCTTTCCATGTTTTAGCTATTGTGGAGAGTGCTGCTATGAACATTGGGGTACATGTGCCCCTGTGCCTCAGCACCCCTGTATCCCTTGGGTAAATTCCTAGCAGTGCTATTGCTGGGTCATAGGGGAGTTCTACTGTTAATTTCTTGAGGAACCTCCACACTGTTTCCCAGAGGGGCTGTACCAGCTTACATTCCCACCAACAGTGTAGGAGGGTGCCCATTTCTCCACATCCTCGCCAGCATCTAGAGTTCTCTGATTGGCTCATTTTAGCCACTCTGACTGGCGTGAGGTGGTATCTCAGTGTGGTTTTGATTTGTATTTCCCAGATGAGGAGCGATGCTGAGCACCGTTTCATGTGAACAGACTCTAATTTCTCCCTCTCCCTCAGCTGGTGTCCATGTCTCTCCACTTCGCTCCCCACCCACTCCTTGTTCCAGTAGCTTCCAAGCAGGTCTGGCTTGGTGCGCGACCTGAGACTCCTGCTTGTAATTTCCAGCAATTCTTTCCTCCCCCATCCGCCCCCCTCGCCTTTCAAGCAGGTGACAGCTGGGCCTCCTGATTCTAAACACCCATGCCCATTGGGCCCTCACTCAGGGCACCTCTACCCCCAAACTCTGTATTCTGTGGGGCACCTGGGTGGCTCAGTTGCTTAGGTGTCTGATTTCTGGTCAGGTAATGATCTGGTGCTGACAGCTCAGAGCCTGGAGCCTGCTTCAAATTCTGTGTCTCCCTCTCTCTGCTCCTCCCCTCCTCCCTCTCAAAAATAAATATTTTTTTTAAATGAAAAAAAAAAAAAAACCTCTGTATTCTGAACCAATGATCAATGAGAGATATGCGTTGGGGAGCAGGAGACCCTGGCTCCCATGGCACAGAACTGTCCCCCAGAAGGGCCACCTCTCTGCCTTGGGAGTTGGAGGCCACCTCCGGACCTCACAGCCGTGGATCAGGAGGTGAAAACACTAGCACAGTTGCCTCTTGACGCCTAGCCGAGCGGTGACAGAACACGAGACAGCGGCTGCAGAAAACCCCACGGGTCCCACCCTTACTTAACAGCCCACACTTGCAAATCCCACCCAGGTTACCTAAAGGATAGGATGTAATCCTCACCTAGAGTCCTGGCTGCCAGGGAGCCTGGGGACACAGTGTTAGCCCTGGTCCCTGCCAAAGACAGCTGCGGGCACCCGGCGCCTGGGTGGTTCAGCCGGTTAAGTGACTAACTCTTGATTTCGGCTCCCGTCATGATCTCACGGTTCATGCGTTGAGCCCCGCGTCTGGCTCTGTGCTGACAGCCACAGCGCAGAGCCTGCTTGGGAATCTCTGTCTCCCTCTCTCTCTCTGCTCCTCCCCTTCTGTCTGTCTGTCTCTCTCGAAAATAAATAAATATGAAAGAAAGAAAGAAAGAAAGAAAGAAAGAAAGAAAGAAAGAAAGAAAGAAAGAAAGAAAGAAGAAGGAAAGAAGGAAGGAAGGAAGGAAGGAAGGAAGGAAGGAAGGAAGGAAGGAAGGAAGGAAGGAAAGGAAGGAAAGGAAGGAAGGAAGGAAGGAAGGAAGGAAGGAAGGAAGGAAGGAAGGAAAGAAAGAAAGAAAGAAAGAAAGAAAGAAAGAAAGAAAGAAAGAAAGAAAGAAAGAAAGAAAGAAAGAAAGAGGAGAAAGAAAGAAAGAAAGAAAGAAAGAAAGAAAGAAAGAAAGAAAGAAAGAAAGAAAGAAAGAAAGCTGCTAGCAGGAAGCAGAAATGGATGTGACAGCCAGTTGACCTTGGGCAGCACTGGGAACTTAGGGCAGGTGACTGCGCCCCGGTAGCCTGTTTCTTGGTTTCCAAGCACGAACGATCCCAACACTCCCAGGCTTAGTGTGAGGATGGGTTGAGCTGATGCAGGGAAAGCACTTGGCCCGCTGCCTTGGGAGGGGCTCATTGATTTTAGTTCTTACTTGTGGCACTTTCTCCTGTGGCTCCCTGGGCCTGGCCCCTTATTCGCACTGGAGGTCACTTGCTCGGGGGAGTTTCCAGGAAGGTGAGCCGAATGGCCCCGGAGGGTGGTTCAGCAGCCGCCTGGGACGACCAAGGCGCTCATTCCGCACGCGGGGCGCATGCCGGGCCGGCGACAGCTGGCTCTCCAGCCAGGGGTGTGATATAACCTGCGTCTTTTACTCTGTTTATACAAAATCCCAGAAATGCCGAGTGGGTGTGGCTCTCGCCGCGTAATTCCTCAGGGGCAGCTTGGATCGTCTGGGCAGGAGGGGCGGTCACGTGGCCAGCAGGCGGCCTGGCGCCGAGCCAGGTGTGGGAGGCCAGGCAGGTGCTGGCAGCCTCTCGCAGCCACTCCCTTCTGTGAGATCCAGGGTGGGGAGTGCCTGCGGGTGGCCCCGTGCCCTCCGCCCGGCCTCACCCCCCCACGCACATCTTCCAACCAGGCTCACTCTCAGGCAGCACCCTCCCCCCACCTCTGGGTCCCTGCCTGGCTCTCAAGTTCTCTACCGTATGGCAGTCCTGCCCTCTGCCAGGTACCGAGTGATCTGGAAGCTGGTTCTAGGCTTCTGTCCATTCTTCCGACTGGCTTCAGCGTCTTAGCAAAGCAGGAGAAGAGGGAAGACAGGGGTTGGTGGTAGGAAGATGTTTTCACCTCTCTGGTTTGACCCAGGCTTTTAATTTTTTGTTAGTGTTTATTTTTGAGAGAGAGAGAGAGAGCACGAGAAGGGGAGGGGCAGAGAGAGAGGGAGACACAGAATCTGAAGCAGCTCCAGGCTCCGAGGTGTCAGCACAGAGCCCAACGTGGGGCCTGAACTCGTGAACCTGTGAGATCGTGACCTGAGCCGAAGTTGGATGCCTAACCGACTGAGCCCCCCAGGCGCCCCATCAAAGTCTATGCTTTTTAACACATCACGAGTCAAGGACCAGAATTTAAGGAAGAAAGAAAAAAGACCCTAATTAAAGGTCCGCTATAGTCCAAGCACTTCTGTGTCTGTTAGCTCGTTGACTTCTTTTTTTTTTAAAGATTTTTTTTTAATGTTTTATTTATTTCTAGAAGAGAGAGAGAGAGAGAGAGCGTGAGCAGGGGAGGATCAGAGAGAGAGGGAGATACAGAGTCTGAAATAGGCTCCAGGCTCTGAGCTGGCAGTCAGCACAGAGCCAACGCGGGGCTCAAACCCACCAACCGCAAGATCATGACCTAAGCGAAAGTCGGACGTTTAACCAACTAAGCCACCCAGGCGCCCCTTTTTTTTTTTTTAAAGATTTTTTTTTTAATGTTTTATTTATTTCTAGGAGAGAGAGAGAGAGACAGCGTGAGCAGGGGAGGATCAGAGAGAGAGGGAGATACAGACTCTGAAATAGGCTCCAGGCTCTGAGCTGGCAGTCAGCACAGAGCCCGACACGGGGCTCGAACCCACCATAGCTCATTGACTTCTTACAGCAACACCTGCCGTAAGGTTTAAATTGTTTTCATTTTTAATTGTGCCAAAAAAATACACATAACATAAAATTAGTCATCTTCAACATTTTAAAGGGTTTTGTTCAGTAGTGTCAAGTATTTTTGTGCAACCAGTCTCCAGAACTTTTTTCAGTTTTTCCAAACTGAAACTCTATCCCTATAAATGAGTCCCCACTCTTCCCCCAGCCCCCAGCACCCACCATTTTACTTTGTGTGACTTTGAGTATGCTAGGTACCTCATAGAGGTATCTCATTTTTTAAAAAAAATTTTAATGTTTATTTATTTATTTATTTATTTTGAGAGAGATAGAGTGTGAGCGGGGAAGGGACAGAGAGAGGGAGACCCAGAATCGGAAGCAGGCTCCAGGCTCCACGCTGTCAGCACAGAGCCCGACACAGGGCCCGAACCCACGAACCGTGAGATCACGACCTGAGCCGAAGCCGAATACTTAGCCGACTGAGCCACCCAGGCGCCCCAAGGTATCTCATTTATGTTTTTGAGACTGACTTATTTCACTTAACACAGTGTGTGTTCAACGTTTGTAACATGTTCACGTGGTGCGTGGCCTGTGTCAGAATTTCCTTCCGTGTTAAGGATGAATGAGTGCGCATTGTGTGCAGAGAAGGCATTTTGTTTATTCCTTCGTCCCTGAGTGGGCATGGGGGTTGTCTCTTCCACGATGAGTAACGCTGCTGTAAACAAGGATCTACAAGCATCTGGTTGAGTCCCTGTTTTCAATTCATTCGGGTCTCCACCCAGCGGTGGAATGGCTGGACTGTGGAGTAATTCCATTTATGTCACGCCTTGTTATACAGAACAAGCCAAAGAGAACGAGTGGCTTGCCTGTGTTCTCCAGCCGGGGCAGAATCGGGATTTAACCGCCTGATTTAATTGACCTTGTACCATACTCGCCTGTCTCCTGTCGAAAGACAAACTTGAGGCCAGATTAAAACACGGTTAAGAGTTTATTTGAGTTGGCATCTATTCGAATCAGGCAGGGCCAGACCAGCAATGATTAGGAGCACTCCGCGGATGAGGAACCCTGGGGAAAGGCGTTTAGAGAGAAAAGCAGACATGAATCAAGGAAAGTATTTGGCTGTAGCTAAAGACTTGGCTTTGTGTGTTAGAGCCTAAGTGACCGTGACTCATTGTCCTTAGGTTTTGATTTCTTAACCTTGAAGCATTTATAGGCTTAGGATTTAGTTTGCATCAATTGGCTAGAAGACACGAGAACCACCTTGGTCTAATGTTGTGTTTGCTTCGTTGAGGTGACATCCACTGAGCCAAGAGCTGAGTTCAGCAAACTACCTCTGAAAGGGGGACAGGAATGGAGGGGAAAGTACAATGGACGCTTCCCCCCCCAGGCTGGCATGCGATCTGACGGGCCCGGAAGGCTCTTGCTAGGTGGTTGGGGACGTCCTTGGCCCTTCATGGGCAAGACCCGTGTGCAGGACAGCGAGGCCTTCGAGGCCATCGTTGGCTCAAGGGGGACCAATGTGACACAGAGGCTGGGGGTGGGGAGATGTGAGGGCAGACCTCCCGAAGGGTCTACGTAGGTCAGGGTCACCAGGTTGCAAGGAACAGAGCTGCATTCAGATCACCTCAAAGGAAAAGTGAGGGTGGAAAGCTAGGGTATCAGCTCGTGGGGAAAGGACCAGCCAGGCCACAGGGCGACCCAGAACTGGGAAGATGTTGAAAGACAAGTGTGTGAATGACCAAGATGGCAGCCCTTTCTCTCTGGTGAGCGGTGGGGGGGAGGCGGAGGGGAGGGGAGGGGAGGGGAGGGGAGGGAGGGGAGGGGAGGGGAGGGGACGGGAGGGGCGCACAGGGTCTGCCTCTCATTAGGTCTGCTCTTCTCTTTTCTCCTTCCAAATCAGCTGTCTCTGCCCCTAGGGCTCCGGTGCCACACACACCCCCCCTTAGCTTGAGATTCCACGCAGCTGTGCCCAGGCCTAGCGGGCACCTGCTTTCCCGAACTTGCACATCTCCAGCGCCGCCTTCTTCACGGGGAACCTTCTCTCAGGCCCAAGTGCAAAGTCCCAGGAGAGAGAACCTGATTGGCCCAGGCTGGAGGCCGTCACATGGCACACAGGACCACCCCCTTTCCGGGCACGGTGAGGGGGTAGGGGCCTGATGTCCCGGTGTCCGTCGGTGGTGTCTCCTGGGCTGCCTCTCCGGGCAAGGTCCACGAGCTGCCCCCTGCCCGCCAGAGTGACCCGGCCGGTGGCTCTGGGAAGCGTGTCGTCCCCAGCTGGGCACCCCCGCGGGGCCCCGTAATCCGGGCCATCTGCGCACAGGCTGCGCTGAATTACGGCTTGTTTTGAAATAAAGGCGGGTTTATTCCCACCATTTGGCCGCCTGGAGCCAGGGCCCAGTTTCCTGTTTGCGTCCCCACTGGGTCACGCTCTGGGCCCGAGGCAGGTGCACGGGCTCGGCCTTGCTTTGACCTCAGAGAGCCCCTTGCATGAGGCCAGCCGCTCCGGCTTGTGGACGACAGAGGTCCCCGGCCTCCCTTGCGCCCTTGGAAGGGACCCCCGAGGCCTGCACCCAAGCCTTCAGGCCCTGCTCCCCGGATGGCTTCTGCTGGTGGCCAGACAGACCCTGTCCGGCAAAGCTGAGAAGTCGCCGGGGCTCCTACAGCATAAGCAGCTGCTTGATGACCATGAAATTCCCCTTAGGATAAGCCTTTCTGGGAGCCGAGATCTCCGAGCCCACCAAACCCTCCAACGGGGGACGGGGGGGTCCCTCCCTCGCCTTGGCACATTTCCAAGGTGTCGGTGTTTCTGTGATTCCTTAGGTTCGAAGCTGAGGAGGGCTGGGGCGGAGCAGACAGGCCCTGGTGGTGAGCGAGGGGGAGGCCCAGGGTTCCCCCCTCCATCTCCACCGCAGCCTCCCCCCCACGTGGGGCGTGGCCCTTTCGACCCCCCATCCCTTTCCTTCCCATACCAGGAAGAGGCCTTGACCTCAGCCAGGCAGCTGATGGAACAGCCCCTGGCATGTAGAACTCCAGGGAAAAAACAAGTGCTTGTCAATGAAGGTGCCTCGGTGGGTGCACAGAACAGCTTCTGGGGCTTGTCTCCCTGACGCGGGGATTTTAAAAAGCACGTCCTGACGGTTAGATTCAGAAAGTTCTAAGCAAGGAGGACCCAGGTGAGTGAAGAGCAAAGGAGAAACCTTGATTCACAGCAGCACCGCCACCAAGGGCCTGGAATACTGGGGAAGGGAAGGGGGGGCCTGGCCTGGGAGAGGTGAACGGCCCCCTCTCCACCCGCCTCGGTCTTTCCTGCCTGCCAGAAGCCTTGTGACGGCCCTGGGCTGGTCTCACCCCTCCACTCTCTCCCTCCGAGGAGTCGCTCATCCTGGCAGGCAGAGGACTCCGGTATCCTGGTTCAGGACCCCGCTGTGGCCCCAAGAACATACAAGTGTCCGGGGCTAATGTTCTGGGGGCCTCTGGCCCGTGAAGCACCTCCCTGCACCCATAGGTGGGGCTGCCTTTCCTCTGCCCCCTCCGAGTGTCCGCTTCTGCTCCTTCTGGTCCTGGGCTGCTGGTGTGCTGGCCTGTCCTGCCCCTACCTGCTCTCTATCCATCCTTCGGGACCTCCTGGTGGCACCAGGCAGACCCGGGGTTTGAGTCAGGGTCAGCCTGGCCCCGGTGTGGACTTCGCCTGGTTCACACAATCTGTCAGAGCCTCTGGCTCCACAACAGGCATGGGGAGAACCACCCCATGGGGGAGGGGGCGCCTGGCTGGCTCAGTCCATTAAGGGGTGGACTCTTGATTTCGGCTCAGCTCATGATCTCACAGTTCATGGGTTCGAGCCCTGCATCAGGCTCTGTGCTGACAGCTCAGAGCCTGCAGCTTGCTTTGGATTCTGTGTCTCCCACTGTCTCTGCCCCTCCCCTGCTCTCACTCTGTGTCTCAGTTTCTCAAAAATAAATTAACCATTAAAAAATTAATTAAAAAAATAAGCAACTTTATTAAGCTATAATTCACCCCTTTCAAGGATACGATTCAATGACTTTGAGTGCCTTCACAGTATATTCACAACTCGAGAACACTGTCATCACCCCCAAAGAAGCCCCAGACCCCTTAGCTGTCACCTGCACTGCCCCCCTCCCCCAGCCCCGGGAAATCACTAATCTTTCTCTGTGTATGGGCTTGCCTCTTCTGGATATTTCATCTAAGTGGAACAGTGTACTGTTTGGTCTTTTGTGACTGACTTCTTGCACTTCGCATGTTTTCAAGGCTCATCCACGTTGTAACAGGTGTCTGTACATGGAGATGCGTTTTTATGGTGGAATAAAATTCCATTGTTGGCTAAACCCCTCCTTGTTCCTCGTTTCGTCGGCCGATGTGTGCTCAAGTCGTCTCCACTTTTTGGTGGCTGTGAATGGTGCCACCAATGCATTCTTAAATTAAAGGTGCAAGGGGGAGGGCATTTTCCTTAGAAATTTCAGTAAATACTACCTCTTCTTATTATTTGGTCTACCTTTTTAAAAATTTAATTAATTAATTTTATTTTTTATTTTTCGAGAGACAGAGAGTGTACAAGTGGGGGAGAGGGGCCGAGAGGGAGGGAGAGAATCCCAAGCAGCCTCCACGCTCAACGCAGAGCCCAACGTGGGGCTCGATCCCACGACCACGAGATCATGACCCGAGTTGAAATCAAGAATGGGATGCTTAACCGACTGAGCCACTCAGGTGCCCCTTGTCTACTGTTTTTAATAGATTTTTTAAATTTTTTTAAATGTTTTATTTATTTTTGAAAGAGAGAGACAGAATGGAAGCAGGGAAGGGGCAGAGAGAGAGGGGGAGACACAGAATCTGAAGCAGGCTCCAGGCTCCAAGCTGTCGGCATGGAGCCCAACGCGGGGCTCGAACCCACGAACCATGAGATCATGACCTGAGCCAAAGTCGGACACTCAACCAAATGAGCCATCCAGGCGCCCATAATAGACTTTATTTTTTACAACATTTTTTACATTTATATAAAAGTTTTACTCCCCCTCCCCCTCTCCCCAGTCTCCCCTGTTATTAATACCTTGCCGGAGCATGATACATTTATTATAACTGAGGACCCAACGCTAATACATATTATTAGTTAAAGTCTGTAACTTACATCAGGGCTCCCTCTCGATGCTGTGTGTTCTGGGGGTTTGGACAAATATATAAGAACATGGATCCGCCGTTCTGGGATCACACGGGATAGTTTCACTGCCCTAAGGAGCCTCCCTCCCGGCCGATCATTCCTCCCTCTCCCTGAAGCACGGGTTCCTCCACTGTCTCCATAGTTTTGTCTTTTCCAGAATGTCCTATAGGTGGGACTGCTTTGCCAGATGGGCTTCTTTCATGCAGCAATCTGCATCTAAGGTTGCCCAGTGTCTTTTCACGGCTTGAGAGCTCATTTCTTTCTAATACTGAATAATATTCCTTTCCATTCCCAACTTCCTCCCGGAGGGAAATGCCCCCGCCATCTTTGGGGCTCAAGGAGCCTGGCCCTTGGCAGGGCCCATGCAGGGGCCTCGCTGTCCCTGCTGAGGCTTTGACAGCTGGCTCTGTCCCTCTCCCTTACCTGTCAGGACTGGGCTCTAGGAGCTTCTGTGGGGGAGGAGCCCGTGAAGCCTTGTGGGAGGAGAAAGGGGAGAAGGGAGGAGGGGTAAGGCCTAGAGGGAAGAGGTGCTGGGTAGAGGCAGAGAGAGAAGGAGGTGGCTGCCCTGGGGGTGCCGGGGTGACCTCAGGCATTTCGGCCAGGCGGATGTTGGTCACCCTCACTGGCGGCCTGGGGACAGGCAGTGACCTTATCCTTCCCAGGTGCCCTTTGTTCTGAGGACGGGTGTGGAGCCCCCCTATCGCCAGTGGATACCTGGGAATTCTTCAGTCACCGGAGAAGTGAGAAGGGGTCAGAGAGAGAAACGCTGGCTCCCGAGCCTGGGGGTGCCGGGCTCTGGGGCAGCCCAAGGGCAAATAACAGGTTCAGGCTGGTAAAGTGTAACCAAGTGAAGAGAGGTCAACAGAGGCCCCCGCCTCCACCCCCGGCCAATCAGTTACCTGACCGGCCAGGGACCCGGCCACCCCTGTGGGACTTGTCCTCCACGTGCCGCCGGAGCTGCTCTCTGCGACAGGTGGGGGGAGCCTGAGGCCCCGCACCCTGAGTTTTCTTACCCCATGGCTGGGAGCTGAGCCTTTCCCGTGGGCACTCCAGGCGCCTGGGGACACAGTGGACACCGACCTCAGGCTCCCCCTCGTTGGTTGAAAGCCTCCTTAACCTCAGGTGTGTTGAGGGGTCTTACCACGACTCTCCCTTCCCCTTCCCCCTCGTCGCGCCTCCTCCTACCTCCCAGGACTCTGTGAGTTTAGGTCCTTCCTCCCTGTGGGGGTCCTGGGTGGGCCTGAGCCCCCTCACCACTGCGTGCAGGAGACTGAATCTGCTCCACCCTTGCTCACGGGGGGGGGGAATGGGCTGGACAGGGGAGAGGGGAGCTGGGGAGAGGGGAGGGGAGCGGGTGTGCCTTTGGAGGGGCACAGAGGCCGAAGGTGGTCTGCCACTCTTTCTATCAGGAAGCAGAAGCCCTGTGATTAGCTGCGGCCAACAGGCAGAAGTGACCTGTGTAACTTCCCAAGCTGCGTCTTGACATGAACGCCCTTTCCTCCATGCACTTCTGGAATGTTCTCTCCCCAAGCCAACCTCATGTGGTGAGAAGCCCACACTGCCGAGGGAGGCCCTGTGAAGGAAGATGCAAATGGGCAGTGTGACAGCCTCAGAGGAGCGCCCCCCCGACAGCAGGCACCCCCTTCTGGGAATTGAACTGTCCAGGCTGGGCCGGGCCGGCCTTACCGACTTGTAGCCAAAGCAGCCAGCTGGTCCCAGCAGCCTAGACTCGCCACACAGATGGTGGCTGGTTTAAGACAGGAAGTGTGAGGGTCATTTACTCTGCAGGACATGCAGGTGACTTATCTGTACAGCAGCCCATCTTTGGGGGGGGGGACCCCCGGCCCCACTCCAGGTGGCCACAGCTCACCGCCTCCCCCCCACTCTCCTTCCCCTCCCAGCACTGGTGACCTCCTGCTCCTGGTTGCCCAGAAATTGGCCCCTGGGACTGAAGGTGTTTGGAGCTGAGTCACCTCAGGATGCCGTAAGAGCCCTGAGTCCAAAGTTGCCCGGATTCTCTCCGCTTCGAGGCTGGTTCCTCGGCTTTCTTGGGCTAATGATCACCTGCCAATAATGACTCCCTCCGAGTTCCCTCCCTCCTCCTCCCCCCTTCCTTGCTCTTCCAGTATTACCTCAAGCCCGTTCCTCCCCTTTCCCCAAAGAACTGAAACCCGAACAAGGGAGGACATTGTAGGTCACCATGCCCCGTGCCCTGGGGTGGGGGAGGTCACCTGGGAAGTGACAGGCTCCCCAGGTCACAGGGATTCATTCACGGACGTGATCTCAAGAGCTGAACCGCTGATTAATGCGGTGTGTGCCGCCCGCAGGGGTGCGGGACAGGAGGGTGGCATGCTGTTCCCCCGGTGCCGGGCAGCTTGGGAGGGGGAAGGCGGCACCCCTGAGCCCCCACCTCCCCACAGGACGGCCACGCTGTGGCTGCCGTGGCTGAGTCCCAGAAAACCAGACTGGAAGGCTGAGTCCGCAGGCGGCTGAACCGAAATGCAGCAGCGGGGTGGGCGGCCCGGCGAGGTGGGATGGGGGTGTTCCTTGAAAACGCCTGCAAGCGCAGTCATGTGGGCGCCTCTGGGGGACTCTTCACCCGGAGGAAGCAGTTGCCACTGTGTCCCTGGCCTGCGGCAGTGACCTTGCAAAGCCACGGGGCCCCTCCATGTTCCTAACCGCCCCCTCCCCACAGGCCTGGACACCCACCCAGGGCCTGAAAAGAGTGTGGGAAAGAATAGCTTTATTCAGAGGGAACTGTAGGAATTATTAGCTTATGCAAAAATGCTGGGGTGTATTGTGGGATAGGCTTTGAGAATGCACAGCCCTGGCCTGCGGCTGCTCGGTACCCCACTGGTCAGTATGGTAAAGCCTGACCAGAAGAAGCTGCTAGAAGCTGCTGGAAGCAGGCCATTTGCACCAAATACCTTCTGTCCTGGTGGGGGCGGGTTTGCCTTTATTAAAGCAGACCTTGGGTTTAGATTTGCTCACCTGCCCGCACCCACGAGGTTTATGGAGGGCCCTCCCCCCCCATCGCTGGGACTCCCACAAAACATGGATTCTGACCACAGAAGTCACGTCCCTGCTCCCGCCACATGGCCTCCTGTCTGGGGGCAGCAGGTGTCCCATAACAGAGATCCCTGAGGCCCAGGCGCCCTGAAGGAAGGTTCCTAGCCACCCTCTCGGAAGAGGAAGCCAAACTAGCCAAAGGAGAGGAGAACCAGAAAAGGCATCTGAAGACAGATGTCATAAATACTGACGATGAGCTTAGAACGAAGGCGTTGTGGCTTTTCCCCGCCGCCCTGCCTTTTTTGGGTCCTACACTAATAATTACAAGGGCAATAAAATGTCTTCTCTTCCCCTTTGTCCACGAGGGACAGAAAGACGGAAGGCACAGCCATCACCCAGCTCGCGCAGGTGCACCAGCCAGCGGGGCGGCTGGGATTCTGCGCGAAGACCAGGTCTGCGCGTGCGCATGGGGAGCAGGGCGCGCGAGGCGTGTGCGGCGTGGGTTGCAGTGCACACCTTCGGCTTGTGTCCATCCTCACTCCTCTCCTTCGGTGGGGGCTCTGCTTCTCGCCCCCTCCCTCGGTGCGGCTCGCACATCCCAAGGCCTGATCCAGGACAGGGTCAATTCGGTGGTAGTTATGAGCCTCCCACAGTCTGGGAGGGCGGGAGGGGTGAGCTGTGTGCCCAGGGGGGGTCACCCTGGTTCTCTGCCAAAAGGGTGGGCAGAGGCAGGGCTAGGGTCCCTCCCCAGGTATCCCGGACCCTGACTCCAGGCCGCTGCTCCCCCCACCGTACCACTCCCAGGGCAGGGCTCTGGACGCTCTCCACCCGGCGGAATCCAGCCTCTGCTGCCTGCTTCTCTGAGTCTCCATCGTTTCATCTGTGAAATGCGAGTCATCACGGGCACCTCACGCCGAGGGGTAGGATGCCCAGCGCTTCAGCGCAGCCCCCCGGGGCCATGCTGCCCTCACCCCCCAGGCCCTGCGCGCCCCCACACCGCAGACACAAGATACCTACAGGCACCAGCCTGGGGGACTCCCAGGTGCCCACGGTTTTCTAGTGACAGAACCCAGGGACGCTGGGCTTCTCTGATAGGCTGCCGCTGTGGCCCCTCCTCCTGCCCCTTACTCATTAGCCAGGCTACAAACTGCCATGGGCTTGGCCGGGCGAGGCTGGCCGCAGGGGCACTTGGGCATGCAGGGTGGCCGGCAGCCTGGTCTTGGAACGGACAGCATTCGGGACACAGTCCCCCCAGACAGAGGGGGCTGTTGCCCTGCTCTCCGCAAGCTGGTCCCCGTCGGCTTTGGGGCCGAGGCGTGGATGCTCTTTGTCCTTTCTGGACCCCTGGTAAGTAGGTGATGTGGGGGAGGGGGGCAGTAAGGCTGGGGCCAGCCGCTGTCCAGGTGTGAAGGGGCCGAGCCAGGAGCCGCTCACACCCGTCCCCAGAAACTGCCCACATCGACCATGTCCAGGCTGCGCTAGGGGCCACCGCCCAGAGCAGATGACTGCAGGACAGCTGTCCCTGGACAGTGCCTGGTGTGGCAGGGAAACCTGACCTCGCTCAGCAGCCCCACTCAAGGAGGGGCACCCCATAAAAGTTTCAAATAAAATGCGAGGCACCTGGGTGGCTCAGTCGGTTACGCGTCCGACTTTGGCTCAGGTCATGATCTCACGGTTCGTGGATTCAAGTCCCGCATCAGGATCTGTGCTGACAGCTCAGAGCCTGGAGTCTGCTTCAGATTCTGTGTCCGCCCCCCTCTCTCTGACCCTCCCCCGCTCACACTCTGTCTCTCTCTCAAAAGTAATAAACGTTAAAAAAAATATTTAAAAACAGAAGAAAGAAAGTTGTCTAATCCCACAACCAGAACGCAGCCATTGCTAAGATGCTGTTCCACACTTCCATTTCTGCGTGTCTGTGGCCTGACCAAATGATGATAACATCAGTAGAGCGTTGGATGCTTGAATTAAGCTCTCTGTGCTCCAGGCTCTGTGTGTTGCTGGGCGCTTCTGGTGCATCCCTGAACTTTTCGGCAGGGAACCCGGTGCCCAGAGGTTAACCCCAGAGGTTAACACAGCTGCTGACATGGAGACGGGAGCACGACTAGGGTCACCTGACTCCCAGCCCTGGAAGTCTGGCTCAGACCACAATGCCTGCTTCCTTGGTGTGGGGGACTGGCCCGGCGGCCGTGTGTGTGTGTGTGTGTGTGTGTGTGTGTGTGTGTGTGTGTGTTTGCAGGATCTCTGGTGTGAGGCCCCGCGGGATGTGGAGAAGCCTCCGTGTGGGGCTGGGCTGTGCAGTGCCCTTGATCCTGGCCGCTGTTTTCTAGTTCCTGTTTCAGTTGCTGACCTTCATGATCCACGTTGTGAGCTCGGTGTTTTGCGGGCACCTGGGCAAGCTGGAGCTGGCGTCAGTGACCCTCTCGGTGGCGGTGAGTATAGCTTCCCCCTCCGTTCTGCCGTCAGACGGCAAGAGGGCTGACAGCGGCATTCAGAGCTGGGACCTGGGGGCCTCACCCTGTGGCACAGAGTGTGTGCGGCCTGGCAGGGGAGGGGGGCTCCACATCAGAGCTGCTGGTGGGCAGCCCCCCCTCCCAGATGGAGGATCCCCTCCTGGGGTCCCCTCCCTGGGCCCTGACAAGCCCTGTGTTTTCTCCTGTGTGTGGCTCCAGTTTGTCAATGTCTGTGGAATTTCCATAGGAGTGGGCTTGTCCTCGGCATGTGACACCTTGATGTCCCAGGTAGGTGTGCCTCTTGGAGCCGGGCAATGGGTGCCCATCAAACAGGCTGGGGGTAGGGGGTGGCTGGTCCCGGCCTGCCTGCAAGGATTGCGTGCGATCAGGGAATTAGACCGTTTGTGTTTAGAGTCTGAGCACACGGGCTAGAGAGTCACAGAGGGGATGGGGCAGAGGCAGTTCCCTGATCTCATGTGTCAAATGCTGAGGGCGCACAGATGGGACCCTCCTGTCCCCTGCCCGGAGCCCAATGGGGCTCAGCTTTCCTGGGGAGACCTGGACTCACGGTGGGCCTGGGGACCTGGGCTTCGTCCCGGCTGCCTCTCATCAGCATGGAGACTTGACAGATGCTCTCAGAGCTTCCCATGCTCCAGCTGTGACATGGGGGGGATAACACCTTCCTACTTGGGCGCTTTTGAAAACTGGGGACAATGGGTAGACAGAGGCAGGCACAGCACCGGGCATGGAGCTCATGGTCGGGAAATCACCGCCATTATGACTCTGCAAGCAGGCTGAGCCCCTACAGAGGAAGCCCCCCAACCACACTGGAACCGAGGGGTGCCACATGCCCTCTACGGGGTGCCTGTCATGTCCCGGGCCCGTCCCCACAGCACCGACACTGGCTAGGAGGTTGATGCCCCCACTGGGCTCACCCAGGGGACAGACGGGAGCTACTGAAGGTGTGACCCAGGGATGGCATGTTTTGCAGAGCTTTGGGAGCCCCAACAAGAAGCACGTGGGGGTCATCCTGCAGAGGGGCACCCTGGTGCTGCTTCTCTGCTGCTTCCCCTGCTGGGCGCTCTTCATCAACACCCAGAACATTCTGCTGCTCTTCAGGCAGGACCCAGCCGTGTCCAGGTACTGCTTGCCTTCTGCTGGGAAGCCGGGGAGTCCCCCCCCCCACCTCAAAGAAGCCCATGCCCTAGGCCCTCATGCTTCTCTGGGTCACAAGCCGTCACAAGGGCAGCTCCTACAAGGGAGAGTTCCAGGGCCTGGTTTTTGGACTCTCCTGCGCGGCATGCGATTCCAGCTGTGACCAGCAGGGGGCAGACACAGGGCCAGTTCTAATTCAGAAGGAAAGGAGGGCAGAGGAATGATGGAATTTGCATTTTTTCTCAGCCGGTAGTTGGGGCTTCTCAGATGCTTTTGGAGACTTGAAGTGTGCACTACCCCATCTTCCAAAAAAGAGAAAGAAGACTGAGCCAATTTCAGATGAATCCACGCCATTTATTATTAATTTTAGAAATGTTTCCTGTGGAAATAGCTTGTTCATTTTATAGGATGTGCCCGTCATTGGCTTTTTTTTTTTTTAAGTTTTTTTCTATTTATTTTGAGAGAGAGAGGGTGCAGGAGGAGCAGAGAGAAAGAATCCCAGGCTCCACATTGTCAGCAATGAGCCCCACATGGGGCTTGAATTCACAAACCATGAGATCACGACCTGAGTAGGAATCAAGAGTCGGATGCTTAGGCAACTGAACCACTCAGGCACCCCCTTCATTCATTTATTTCTTGATAAGATATAGTCTTCTCCCCTTCGTATACACAGCACACCGAATTTAAGTTCCTAGTCATTCCTGACACCTTCTTAGTAGGTAATTAGCGGCATCCCCTGACCTCTGGGGTTTCACTTGTCTTGGCTGAGAATCTTCAGGGTCTGGCAAAGCCTCTTTTCAAACCTGGGGTCCCCGGGGTGTTCCTCTGGCAGCCGTCCAGTCCCCAGCCCTGGAGGGCACAGCCTGGTCAGCTCTGGAGCTTCTGTTTCTTTTGCAGGTTAACCCAAGAGTACGTGCTCATTTTCATCCCAGCACTTCCGGTAAGTGTCACCGTCTGCTGAGCTGGGAGGTGGGTGGACTTCCACACCCCTAAATTCTGGCTTTTTCTTTGCCACGCCATGTGCTGGGCAAGCCCGTGAGCCTGCAACGACTTCCCGCTATGCCACTGAGGCTGGCTGAAGGGGCAGCAGAATTCCAGTCCCGTTCCGTGTATGCAGACTGCACTTTAAGATGTAACATGGCACGTTTTTAGATGGGAAAACCATTGCGAGAAGTTGTGGGACGCGTGGGGAAAAAAATTAAAATCACCTCTAATCCTGTCACCCAGAGAGAATATAGGGTCCTGTCCCTTCCCAGGGTTACTTCTGCTCATGGGAGCGTGGGCTCAAAGACACATACACGTGTATGGTTTGAAAGAGGGTCAGTGTGTGTATATTGCATTATAACCTGCTCTTCCCCTTTCTAATAGCAGTCTCTTGATATGATTAAATCGCCTCCCGCAATATCCATTTCAGAGGCTATGCACTAGCCTATAGTGTCATGAGTTAGTAACTAATCCTAATTTGTTACGTATTCAGGTTGTTTCCAATATTCACTATTAGAAAGAAGATTGTGATAAACATTCTAGAAAAATCTTTGTATCTGTAATGATTTCCTTCAGGTGCATTATGGGAACTGGTATTGTTTTGTCAATGGCTTTTGATACCAATTTGTACCAATTTTACCCTTGCTAGCAACACTCTTGTCAGCGTCCTATTAAAAATTTTTTCCCAGGGCCCTTGGGTGGCCAGTCGGTTGAACGTCTGACCTCGGCTCAGGTCATGATCTCACATTCGTGAATTCGAGTCCCATGTCGGGCTCTATGCTGACAGCTCAGAGCCTGGAGCCTGCTTCAGATTCTGTGTCTCCCTCTCTCTCTGCCCCTCCTCTGCTCACTCTGTTTCTCTCTCTCTCAAAAATAAATAAACATTAAAAGAATTTAAAAAAAATTTTCCCAATTAGAAACAGCTTTCACATGTATGTTATTGCTAACGAACATTTTTTTCATGTATTTTTTCATCATTTTGTTTTTCTTCTGGGAACTGTCCAGACTCTTTTAAGCAGGTTAATCTTTTCCTAATTATTATAACTTGTTAACTAGTATCTTAGCCCTTTGCCTGTTAGTTTTTTAAAAGTTTGTCACTTGCCTTCTAATTTTTGATACTTTTGACTTAAAGAATTTTTTTAAGTTTATTTATTTATTTTGAGAGAGACAGAGCAAGTGGGTGAGGGGCAGAGACAGAATCCCAAACACGTGCCACACGGTCAGCTCAGAGCCCCATGTGGGGTTCGAACCCACGAACTGTGAGATCATGCCCTGAGCGGAAATCAGGAGTCTCATGTTTATCGGACTGAGTTCCCCAGGCGTTCCTTATCTAAAGAATTTCTAATGTATACAGAACAGATCCACAAATCCTGTTCTTTATGAAGTCTTTGATGAGCTTAATAACACTTTAACCCATTGCAATATTATATAAACATTTTGCCTGTATTTCTTTGAGCCCCCTGGTGGCTTTTATTATTACACTTCAGACTCTAATCCACCTAACACACTTTAACTAAGACTAATTATTGCCTATTCTCCTCTTTGTCATTAATTTGTTAAATAGCAGCTAAGCAGTGCATCTAGTCAGGTCAGTTTCTGAGATTCCTCACCTGACCCCATGGTCTGCATGTCTCCACTGCTATTCTATTTGGTTTGTTGACACTTAGTGACACGTTACTAGCTGGCAGTGTTGTGTCTTCACAACGACAGCTCCCCTTTACCCTCCATGACACTACGGGGTGAAGTTCTTGAGGGCGGATCTGGGAAGTGTGAATGTGGGGTGCTTTAAAGCATGCCAGCGCCTGGCAGGAGGTACCCCAGCCACACCCGCCTGTCTGAGAGGCCACTGCCATGACCCCTCTGGGGGCTGGTCAGGCCCAGATTTCTGCTGCGTTCTGGAACCCACCTGCACAGGCCAGTCTGTCTCCTCCAAGTGTTTGCTAGAACCCATACTTCAGCCCTTCAGACCAAGGTGATGGTATCCTGCCAAACAGAGCCACCAGGGCTGCAAGAGCCTCCTATAGAGTTACCACTGTGTCAGTTCCTTTATCAAACAAAGCAAGTCCCTCCCTTAAAATGCTGTGTAAAACTTACCAATAAAATAATAATAAAAATGACGAACGGGATTTACAGAATGCTTACCTAACACTTGGGATGCTTAAAGGTGGCATGTACTGTTTTGTAAGCATTTTGTGATATTAACTTTACATATATATGTATATATAGCATACACGCACATGATCATCCCCGTTATAGATGAGGCACAGAGAGCTTAAGTAACTGGCCTAAGATTGCACAGCTCATAAGAAGCAGAACCGGCCCTTGAACCCAGGCGGTCTGCTCCAGCTCCATGCTCTTCTCCTCTATATGGAGGAGAAGCAGAGGGCAAAGGGAAGGGGTGCGGTAGGAAGGCGCAGGCCCCGGGCCAGGCTTTGGCAGAGGACAGAAAGGGCAGGGGCAGCGTCCTGACACACACACACACTGACGAGCAGGCCCTCTCTGTCCTCTGCACACAGGAAAGGGCCTGCTGCCTTGTGGGGGCTTGAACCCGCACAGCAGGGCCCACGGGTGGCTACACTGCCAGTCCGCATCTCCCCACCCTTACCCAGCCCGAAGCCTCTCCCTCCAGATTCTCCTTTCCAGCAGCCAGAGCCTGGCTCAAGGGCGGTCGCAACCCGTGGGTTCAGACTCTGGTGGGTCCTTCTCTGCAAGCCTTGTCAGAGCCAACACTGCTTGCCTGTCTTCCCTGCGGCAGAGCCCTGAGGGGGCCTCTCCCCTGTAGGCGGGGCCAGCGTGCCCCTGAGATGCTAAATGGGGCTTCTGCCCACCCATGGGGTCCCAGACATATTCTGGCGAAATAATGACCCCACGCTCAGGTCCCCCCGGAAATCTCTGCTGATGTTCATCATGTGTGTTTTGGTTTTGATTGTTTGGGGGTTTTTGTTTTTGTTTTTTTTGGTAGTTGTTGTTTATTTGTGTATTTCTGGTTTTTTGTTTTTTATTTTACACAGGCGGTTTTTCTTTACGGCCTGCTGGCAAAATATTTGCAAAATCAGGTACAGGCTCCTGGCCAGAGGGGTGACCCCTGCCCCAGCACACTGCCCTATTCCAGCGGGAAGGGGTGCCTGGGGCTCTTCCCCTTTGGGCACCACCCTGTGAACCTACTGACCAAGGCCCAGTAAGAAGCCACATGTCCCCAGCCCCCTGGCAATCCCTAGACATACCCGGGCTTGCCCAACTCCCTGGCCCCGCTCCACCGCCCCAGCAAGGCCGGTGTTGGTTTATTTCAGGGAATCGTCTGGCCCCAAGTCCTCAGTGGCATTGTGGGCAACTGCATCAATGGCTTGGGCAACTACATCCTGGTTTCTGTGCTGAGCCTGGGGGTCAGGTGAGCACCGGGACCAGTGGGCTGCAGGGGCCCACCAGGCACCCCTACCCCCCACCCCCGACTGGGGCAGGTCAGTCGTCATCCCTGCCTCACAAAAAGGGCGAGGCTGCCCCCGCCGTCCAGAAGTGGGGTGTCATGAGGAATTCGGGAGCCCTGCTGGTCCCTCAGGTTCAGGGGGACCCACCACCAAGGAGACAGGGAGAGGAGCTGCCCCAGCCCTGGGGGGAGAGGCCGAGCGGGGCCCTCGGGGACAGGGCAGTAAGGCTCCTGGGTGTGGCTGATCTCAGGATGAGGTGTTGGCTGCGCCAGGCCTGGGCCCCTTCCCCTCCATGCCGGCTTCAGCAGCGGAGCCGCCGCCCCCAGGGCCAGAGTCGGACTGTGACCGTGGCCTCGGCTGAGCTCTCTCTCCTCCCCCAGGGGCTCTGCTTACGCCAGCACTGTCTCCCACATCCTGCAGGCCGTCTTCCTCTTCCTCTACATTGTGCTGAAGAAGCTGCACCGGGAGACGTGGGCAGGTGCATGGGGCCGCCCTGCCCTTGGGGGGCTGAGCAGGCCAGCAGCAGGCAGGACCCCCGCCCGGGAATGGGGTCTTCATCCAGCAGGGGGACGGAAGGCCCGGTCGGAGCCCCGTTGGAAGGGCCTTGGCTTGGGCTTGCCTCCATTTCCCTTTAGGGCCTCCCATCCCTTCACTCTACCCCTCAGCACCCCTACCCCCAAAGGTCCCAGGTCCCCCCATCCAATGCGACACGGTGCAGAGCCCTGCTGGGGACAGCCCCAGGGAGCTTTCTGGCCTGCTCCCTGGTCTCAGGTAAAACCCTAGGTGTTAGCAGTGGGCCGAGTGCCTGACATTTGTGATCCCAGTTACTCCACGCCGCCTTATAATCTCCATTTTATTTACGTGGAGGAGGTGGAATGAGGGTAAACAATTTGTTCATAACGCCAGAGGCGGTGCACGCTGGGGCTGGACTAGAACCCACGCCGTGTACTCCCGGGTCAGGGTCTGAGATTTTCTGCCTCCCGACAGCTAACTCTGTAGACGGTGGGGTCTGCTTACAGACATTTCCAGACCAGCCCTCCGGAAGGGGCCTCATTCACAGGGCAGGGAGTCCTGCGTGGCCACTCTGCTCTCCATGTCTGCACAGCCCTAGCTGCCCCGAGAATCCTTTGACCTTGACTTCATGCCATCCTCCCAGCAACCCCTCTGGGGCATCAGGGCAAAGAACTCAGATTTTCAGATGAGGGAATGGAGCCCAGAAGGGGCAGGGTAGTTGCCCAAGATCCCGTGGTGTCATGGGTGGAGCGGGGGGCGGGGGCCTTCCCCCACGCCTGAGGCTCCCATCCCAACCCACCCGTGGTGCGTGGTGCGTGGTGCACGGTGAGCAAAACACAGATGGCCTGGTGTGCTGGGCGGAGCCGGGAGTGGGCGGGGCCGCGAGTGGGCGGAGCCAAGGGCTGGCTGGTGCTCCCGCAGGGAAGTGGGTGCTCGCGTGCGCAGTGGGCTCCCTGCGCCTCGCTCGAATAGGGCTTCTGTTCCTAGGCTGGTCCGGCCAGTGCCTGCAGGACTGGGGCTCCTTCTTCTCTCTGGCTGTTCCCAGCATGCTCATGATATGCATTGAGTGGTGGGCCTACGAGATCGGGAGCTTCCTCATGGGTACGTAGAGGACCACGGCCTGGGGAACCCTGTGGGGAACCCTGGGGGCAGCCCGGATGCCCCCTCCCCGGATGGGTGGTTTGGCAGCTTCGGCCGGATCGGGGCTTTGCTCTCTCCAGGATGTGCGCTCCCAGAAGGCAGGCCTGGCCTTTTCATGTTAGGAGCCCAGCACGGGCCTGGACCTGAGCAGGTGCCCCGGGGCAGGTGTTCGAGTCAGTGAGGGACGCGAGGGACTAAACCCACTTGGGTGTGAGCGTGCAGGGGCCAGGCAGGCATGCGGCTCTCACTCGACACGCCTGTACTCACCAGAGCACCCAGTGCAGAGTCCACGCAACCTGAGACTCAGAAAGCCCCTTGCAAGAATGGCCCTGAGAGAGCTTATGGTCCACCCCTTGCCCCCCATTTACAGATAGGTAAACCGAGCCCTGAGAACAAGAGACTGTCTAGAGTCATGGTGGCAGGGCTGGGACCCAAACTTGGGTCTCCTGATCTTGGTCCAGGTCTCTTTTCTCTCACTCACCATATGCCGTGTTACACCAAGGAGTTCAACTCCAAAGTCAAAGCATACAGGGAACAAACAGCCTGCGAGAAATTCTACCACAGCTGGGTGGGATTTTCCTGCGAGGCTGAAGGCCGAGCAGGGACATTTTCTGTTGCAAATCTGCCCCCTAGGAACTCATTTGTCCCTCGGCCTCCAAAGCAGAGGGGAGTCCTGTCCCACATCTGTGAGCTCACAGTGTGTCTCCCCCACAGGCCTGCTCAGCGTGGTGGACCTCTCCGGCCAGGCCATCATCTACGAATTGGCCACCATCGTCTACATGGTGAGTGTCTTACAGGGGTACCTTCGCCTCACCCTAACGGCCTGGGTTGTCACAGAAGAGGGGCAGAGGTCCCCCTAAAGGCCAGCTCTCTTTCCTGAAGGACCACCCTGGACCTCCTGTGACCATTAGGTCCGGGCCCTGCCAGACACACACAGGTGGACCCAGCTGCTCCACCGAGAGTGATACTGAACTCACATGATGTTAGAATTTTTACATTAACGAGTGCCATTTAAAAACGGGGAGACTTCACATCATAATCTGAATTTTTGCATTTTCTTGGAAAGTGGGACATTCCATTCAGCAGCGGGCCCACATTCCTGCACACCGCAGCCAGCGGGAGCTGGGTGCCGGCATCCCTGGGTGGATGGGGGGACACTGCTCTGTCCCCAGAACTCCCTCCTCTTCTTACAGAGACATGAGTTGTCCCATGTCACTAAGTATGCCTCTGCCAGCCTCCTGGGCACACACACTCTGGGCCTAAGGAAATGATTCACAAAGTCTACACTTACAGCTCTAATGGACAAGGTGCTTAGTTTTACAGAGGGTTCCCCAGAATTTGGTGTTTCTAACAGGGAGCTACTCTGGCACCCTTAAGACCACATTCACCTCTTAAAAATGCACTTACGAGGTTTTGGCAACACGGCCTGCGATGCTTGATGGGGCAGATGGGGGCAGACTGACGGGCACACTGAGGGCATCACCACCCCATCTCCCAGCCTCTGCGGCCAATACCCTCTCTCTTCATGCTGCCTTCCTGGGATCCATCCTGTCTTCCTGCTCCCCTCCGTGTGGCCCCGGGATGGTGGGTTGGAGGCCCCTAGCCCAGGCCTCTTCCTGGCTCCGGACCCAGCCCTTTCCAGGAGCAAGAGGTTGAGTCTCCTGACAGCCCCTTCCCTCTGATCCCAGATTCCCCTGGGGCTCAGCAACGCCGTCTGTGTCCGCGTGGGGATGGCCCTGGGAGCTGCAGACACGGTGCAAGCTAAGCGGTCAGCCAAGTCAGGCATGCTTTGCACAGGTGGGTGGAATCCTCTGGGGCGGGGGCGGGGCTTGGGAAGTTGGAGCCAGCGGGCCGGGGACAAATCTGCAACACCTGGCCCGGAGGAGGCCCGGCTGAGGTGACGCCACCCTCCTGCCCCTTGAGCTGCGAACTCTCTCTTGTCCCGCATGCCTTGCCTGCTGCTGTTCGTGGGTTTTCCCGGGAACAGGTCACCCATGTCCACCGCTCACCTTCGTGTGGCCCTTCCTCCCCAGGCTTCTCCCTCCCGCTGTCCAGGGTCCTTCTGCAAATTTGCCCTCCCAGGATGTCAGGACCTGCCTGCCCCGTCCCAGCCTCCGGGACAAACCAACCTTGTGTCTTCCTCCCAGATTCTGCTTTCGGAGGCTGACAGATTCCGATCGGCTCCTCTGGGGAAAGCGGCAGTTCTCAGGCTTTAGACTGTTAGAATCAGCTGGAAAGATTAGAATCAGCCTGGCGCGCCTACCCCCGTGGAGTTTCTGATTCAGTAGGTCTGAGATGGGGGTCTGAGAATCTCCATCTCTTGTTTTTTGTTTTTTTTTTAACGTTTATTTATTCTTGAGAGAGAGACAGTGATTAGGGGAGGGGCAGAGAGAAGGGGAGACACAGAGTCCAAAGCTGGCTCCAGGCTCTGAGCTGTCAGCATGGAGCCTGACGCAGGGCTCGAAATCACAGGCAGTGAGATCATGACTTGAGCCGCATTCGGACGCTTAACCAACTGAGCCACCCAGGCGCCCCTGAGTTAGCGGTGCTGCTGCTGGTCCAGGAACCCCACTTTGAGAACCACAGGAGGAAAGGCATTCATACGCTGTCCTGCCCTGCAGTGACCTAAGCTGGGCCCCTCCACGGGTTGGGGGCAAATGCTCTTCCTTTTGTCTCTTTCAGGCGGCACCTCGCTGGTTGTGGGCATCCTGTTGAGCATCCTGAAAAATAAACTGGGGCATATTTTTACTAATGATGAGTAGGTAATCAGTTTTCTTCACTGCCTTCTGGGAAATGTCAGAGTGGCTTCCAGCTGGTCCTCAGAGATTTGTCACCTGGCCAGCTGGACACTAGGTCCAGAGGAAGCAGGACCAGCCTGGACTTTGCTGTCACCAGGAGGAAGCGAGCATCAAAACTCCTCCCCCGCCACCCCGACCACGGCCTCTATCACTTGCTGGTCTATAGACCGGATGCGGGGTGCAGGGCAATACAAAATTGTGGGGGCTCTTCTGGATCTTAAGAAGACCCACAGGGGCGCCTGGGTGGCTTAGTGGGTTAAGTGTCCGACTTTCGCTTGGGTCATGATCTTGGGGTTCGTGGGTTCGAGCCCTGCGTCGGGCTCTGTGCTGACTGCCAGCTCAGAGCCTGGAGCCTGTTTCAAAGAGTCTGTGACTCCCTTTCTCTCTGACCCTCCCCTGCTCACGCTGTCTCTCTCTCTCTCCTAGAAATTAAAAAAAAAAAAAAAAAAGGACCCACAGACATGCAGAAACTTAGGCTGGGAGTGTCAGGTTTGGGGGGGACTACCTCTATTACAGTCGTTTTTAGGAGGAGGTAGAACAGGGAGGATGTGGGGCTCAAGAACACAGTCACGTCTTAACGCTCCAGTGAATGTTCTTTTTCCGGTTTCTCCTGCAGAGAGGTCATTGCCCTGGTGAACAAGGTCTTGCCGATTTACATCGTCTTTCAGCTCTTCGAGGCCATGTGTGTGAGTACATGAACATGAAGCCTGACTCCCCTGTGCCAGTCTGTGCTCATGGGCCCTCCCTGAGGCCCCATCAGGCTGCCAGGATTAACTCATTAAACTATGTGAAGTAGGGATGGGGCACCTGGGTGGCTCAGTTGGTTAAAGTCCAACTTCAGCTCAGGTCATGATCTCACGGTTCATGAGTTCAAGCCCCATGTCGGGCTCTGTGCTACATCTCGGAGCCTGGATCCTGCTTCAGATTCTGTGTCTCCCTCTCTCTCTGCCCCTCCCCTGCTCACGCTCTGTCTCTGTCTCCCTCTAGGATAAACATTAAATAAAAATTTAAAAACACATAAAGGGCTAACTCTACATAAAGGGCCCAATGTATCTGCTTGGATTAATTCTATTATTATTCAAAATAGTGACTCCCCTTCTCTTCTGCAATTTCCAACAAGCCAAAACATGCAAACGGATTAGCAAAGAAACCAGAAAAATTACACCAGCATAAACTCACAAATCTTTTTCTTTCCCCGTGCCTCCTGGCTAGTGGAGGCCACAGGCTCTGTGCCATGCCCCCTACTGGTCAGAAGCTCAACAGCAACCCAGAACACAGAGGGACCTGAGTTTTCTGTTCCTTTGACCACTACAGGATGGGTCCCATTTAGTGCAGATGTGGATGATGTGAATTCTAAAGAGCATGACATAGAAACAAGAAAACAGTGAAGTCTCATTTTTTAAAAATTACTTTATTATTTTGAGAGAGCACGCATGGACACGAGTAGGAGAAGGGCAGAGAGAGAGAGAGAGAGAGAGAGAGAGAGGGAGAGTCCCAAGCAGGCTCTGCATTGTCAGTGAGAAGCCCGATGTGGGGCTCGAACTCACGAACCTCAAGATCATGACCTGAGCTGAAATTAAGACACTAAACCAACTGACCCACCCAGACGCCCCTGAAGTCTCATTTTATTTTTATTTTTTTAATTTTTAAGTTATGTTATTTTGAGAGAGAGAGAGACAGAGTACAAGTGGGGGAAGGGCAGAGAGAGAGGGAGATACAGAATCCAAAGCAGGCTCCAGGCTCTGAGCTGTCAGCACAGATGCGGGGCTCAAACCCACAAGCCGTGAGATCATGACCCGAGCCGAAGTCGGACACTCAACCGACTGAGCCACCCAGGCGCCCCTCAAGTCTCATTTTAGAAGCCAAATCTGAGCCCTGTCTCTTCTACTTTACATGTTGAGTTCATCAGGACCGCGCCCCTTGCACAAAATCCAATAGCTTGGCCGAGGAGTGTGTGCTTAACGAACACCACAGACCCCCTGCCTTCTAGATGGTTCCTTGCCTGGGGCAAAATCATCTCCATAATTATTATCAACTCTTATGGGGGAAAAAATGTAACCCATTGAGCAAAATTGTATGTATGGAGGATTCTTCTAAAAGATAGCGTGCTCTAATTCCCTACATATTCTAGAATCTGCCAGGCATTCAGAAAGCTATTATTTGGAGCACCTGCTCTTAGCCTCCAGCACAGGAGCCTCCTCTGGGCTGTGCGTTGTGATTCTATCCAAAGCTTTTATCACAGAACATTAAAAGAAACCCTCATATGGAATCCATTACTACTTTTGGCATAGGATGTTGTTAAGGGCACTATTCATATATGTGTATTTGCCACAGCTGAGAAATTCTTGCAGTTAAGGGCTGGGAGTGGGACTTCCTCATGGAATTAAGGTTGCCTTTCCTCGGTGGGCAGCCCTTCCGTGTTCCCCAAGAAACTCGAGCAAATGTATTTATTCCTGGGATAAACTCCTCCTGGTCACAGTACAGATCTTGTTTATCTGTCCCTGAATTTGGTTTGCCAACATTCTGTTAAAGATTTTATGTCTATAATCACAAAAGATATTTGCCTGTTGGTTTTTATCTTTTCTTAGGGATATCTGAGTCTGGCTTTCGTATCAGGGTAACACTAGCCTCACAGAATGATCCTGAAAGTGCCCTCTCAGACTTTCTGAGTTTGTGAAGGATTGGTATGTTTTTTATTAAAATATTTTTAATGTTTATTTAATTTTGAGAAAGAGTGAGAAAGGACAAGTTGGGGAGGGGCAGAGAGAGAGGGAGACACAGAATCCAAAGCAGGCTCCAGACTCTGAGCTGTCAGCACAGAGCCCGAGGCGGGGCTCGGACTCATGAACTGCGAGATCATGACCTGAGCCAAAGTAGGTTGTTAAACCAACTGAGCCACCCAGGCGCCCCTCCTCTTTAAATATTGGATAGAATTCACCAGTGAAGCCATCTGGGCCTGGGCTTTTGTCAGAAGATTTTAAAATCAGTTCACTTTATTTATTTGTTATAGATCACTTTCTATTTCTTGTTGAGTTACTTTCAGTAATCTGTGTCTTTCAAGTAACTTATTTACTTCAGCTAAATCCATCTAATTCTTTGGCACGAAGTTGCTCGCAGTATTTCCTTATGATCCTTTCCTTTATGGTCGGTAGTAATGTCCCTTCTTTCACCCCTGATTTCGGTAATTTGCGTCTTCGCCTTATTTTCTTGGTCTTGCCTTACCAAGGTCAAGTCCTTGGCAAATATTCATCCTTTCTGTGGGTATCATCAAAGATCTAGAATTTGGGGTTTCATTGATTTTCTGTTTTTTTCTGTTGTCTATTTCAATAATTCCCCGTCTTATCATTATTCCCATCCTTCTGCTTTATGTAGGTATTGTTTCCTCTTGTTTCTTAACGTGCGATATTAGGCTATGGATTGGAGGCCTTTCTTCTTTTTGGACACAAGCATTTAAGACTATACATTTCCAAGTACTGTGTTAGTGTCATCTAATAAATCTGATACATTATTTTACTCTTCGTTCAAAATATTTAAACATTTCTCCTGTTATTCTTTCTTTAATGTTTTATTTATTTCTGAGAGAGGGAGAGAGGCAGCGTGAGCAGGGGAGAGGCAGAGAGAGAGGGAGACAGAATCTAAAGCAGGCTCCAGGCTTCGAGCTGTCAGCACAGCGACCGATGCGGGACTCAAACCTACGAACCGTGAGGTCATGACCTGAGCCGAAGTCAGATGCTCAACTGACTGAGCCACCCGGGCGCCCCTCCTGTTGTTTATTCTTTGTGTTAACTTCCAAATTCCCATTTTCCTTTCTTGGCCACGTCTCTAACTGAATTCTCTGGTGTGGTTTCGCACAGCCCCATCCCAATGTCGCGTGTGACCTTTCCCTGAGGCCTCTTGTTTTATTTAGGAATTTGCCTGGACTCTCTGTGAATCCTGCCTCCTCTATAGCCTGGAGCTGCTTTCCCTACTCGGTTTTGTTTCGTGTGTTTTGTTTCCCCTATGTTTATTTTTAGGCTTAGCCTGCTAGGGGTCACACCCCTTTGCACAGCTCAGTGTTCAGGCAGTTACTGGTCGGAGGTTGTGTTCAAACACCTGATAGCCGGGAAGGCTTCCATCCTCTGCCGAAGGATCTGAATGTGCATGTGGGCTCTTTGCCAGGCTGCCCGGCTCTTACTTCCTTCCGGGTTCTCCTGCGTCTCTTCTGTCCACGCGCCCAGGCTCCACTGTCTATGACGCATGGGAGGCTCGGGCCTGCTCTGGTCCCCGCTGTGCGTACGCACAGCCTCCGGTCAGCATGGATTTTATGAAGAACGTATCCTGCTCCCCCTCCCCACAACCGGCTCGTTTCGCCTCCCCGTTAAATCCCTGGCTAGTGCGCCCGTCCACTGCTTCTTCCAGCAGGGCCCACAGCCTTCTGCTCAACCAGCCTCATGGGGCCCTGGCCCTTCCTGTGTTTGCCTCTGAAATTGTCGCTGTGACTCAGAATGCTTTAAAGGGCTCCTCAACCTTGGCCTGGTGACCCTTCAGGATGGATAATCCTTTGTCGTAAGGGGCCACCCATGCGCTATAGGGGGTTTAATAGCGTCCATGGCTTCACGCCACTCGATGTAGGTAGTGCCCCTGCATTGTGACAACCCAAGACGTCCCCAGACACTGCCAGATGTCCCCTGGAGGGTGAAAATCACCCCGGGGTTGAGATATACTTGTTCAGAGCTCTTCAATCATAACTTGGGAGAAGTCTTTTTCTAACCAAAAAATACCTTCTATGTCACAACATATAATAATGGGAAACAAACACACCACATTTCAGAGTTCAGGAGGCACACATCTCCTGTCCCGAATGCGTTACCTCTTTGCTCGAAAGCGTGAAGGCAAACCACGAGATACTCCACGTCCTTCATCTTTTCTAAAAAAAGTTTATTTTTTATTATTTTATAAAATGTTTATTTTTGAGAGAAACCGAATGCAAGTGGCTTAGGGGCAGTGAGAGAGGGACACACAGAATCTGAAGTAGGCTTCAGGCTCTGAGCCTGACGTGGGGCTCGAACTCACGAACTGTGAGATCATGACCTGAGCTGAAGTCGGACCTTAACCAACTGAGCTACCCAGGCGCCCCAAAAAGTTTATTTATTTTGAGACAGAGAGAGAGCAGGGAAGGGGCAGAGAGAGAGGGAGAGTCCCAAGCAGGCTCTGTGCTGTCAGCGTGGAGCCCGATGTGGGGCTCGAACCCACAAACCACAAGATCATGACTTGAGCCAAAACTAAGAGCCGGATGCTCAACTGACTGAGCCACTCAGGCGCCCCACTCCACATCCTTTATCTTAACAAAATGAAAATAACCAAATAGCTATTTGTCAGTGGCACTGAGCAAGCATGAGCTGTGCCCATCGCTCTTTCTTTCATCGGCTCTGAGATCAGGTGGGGACGAAGAGACTAGAAAAGTGAAGCAGGTAGTGCTTTCTCCAGAGTTGTTCTGGTCTGAGCAATACGGGGGCCCAAAGTAATCACAAGGGTTCTCACAGGTGAGGGAGGGAGGCAGAGAGACAGACAGAGGAGGAGACACCATGACAGCAGCAGGGGGTAGACTGATGCCACCACTGACTGGGGGGCGGGGAATGCAGGGCGGCCTCCAGAGGCTGAGAAAAGACGTAGATTCTCCGCAGGGGCCTCCAGAAGGAGCCCGCCCCAACTAGAGGGCGGTGAGACCCATTTCGGGGACTCGTGACCTCCAGGACCAGAAGACAGTACACGTGCCTTGTGCTAAGGCACGGATCTGCAGTGATTTGCCACAGCAGCAGTGCGAAGGCAACACAACGCGACCCTGTGTGACGTGTCCAGCCTCCGGGGCCAGCTGGTGGTCAGCTTCCCATTTGACTTTGACTTTCTAGAGAGGCAGGCCTAGTGTGCAGGTGAAGACGGGGCCTCCGGAGTTGTGTTCAAGATGCAGCTGCTCTTGTGCACCCTGGGCAAGTGACCTGTCCAGACTCGGTGTCCCCACGGAAGGGAACCAGAGCAACTGCCTTGGGCTGAGAGTGAAAGCAGGCCATGCGACATGGCAAGAGGGCCTGTTGCCGGCTCCGCGCCATCGGCTCACACCCGCCTCTCACCCCTCCCTGCCTCCCCTCGCAGTGCGTCTATGGCGGAGTTCTGAGAGGAGCCGGCAAGCAGGCCTTCGGAGCCGTCCTGAACACGGTCATGTATTATGTCATCGGCCTCCCGCTGGGTGTCGTGCTGACCTTTGTGGTCAGAATGAGAATCATGGGTACGTGCTGCGAGGGGGAGTGGGTGGAGGCCTGGGGGGGCACTCTGTCCCCAGCTGTCACTCGTCTCCCGCAGGCCTCTGGCTGGGCATGCTGGCCTGCGGCCTCCTGGGAGCGGCCGCCTTTACTGTCTACACTGCCCGGCTGGACTGGAAGCTAGCTGCAGAGGAGGTGAGCGAGCGGTGCCCACTGGCCTGGCCAAACGTGCAGAAATGCCGAGAGCGCGTTGGGCCCCAGCAGCAGTGATCTGTGGGCTGAGCGGGGAGGGTGGGGGTCACGGAGGGGCCCCCTCTGCCTCAACATCTCCTGGCATCGTAACCGGACCCCAGACGGTGCCGGTACACTCTTTAATTTCAAGGAGAGGCGCACACGCCAAAAACCTTCCTCGGCCAGCCCAAGCTGCCGGAAACCAAAGCAAAGAGCTCAAACTAGTCTGAACCTGGACGAGCCCCCAGGTGTGTGTGCCCTGACTTTGGAAGGGGGGACACCATCACCCTGTTTAACATCCTCTTGGCCGAACGTTTTTTTTTTTTAATGTTTATTTTTGAGACAGACAGAGCACAAGTGGGGGAAGGGCAGAGAGAGAAGAGTCACAGAATCTGAAAGGCTCCAGGCTCCGAGCTGATATCACAGAGCCCGTCACAGGGCTCAAACCCACGAACCAGGAGATCATGACCTGAGCCAAAGTCAGAAGCTTAATTGACTGAGCCACCCAGGGGCCCCTTGGCTGAACTTTTTATTTTTTAATTTTTAAAAATTTTTTTAAAGGTTTTATTTATTTTTGAGAGAGAGACAGAGAGAGACAGCGTGAGCAGGGGAGGGTCAGAGAGAGGGAGACACAGAATCTGAAGCAGGCTCCAGGCTCTGAGCTAGCTGTCTGCACAGAGACGATGCAGGGCTCAAACCCACGAACCGTGAGGTCATGACCTGAGCCAAAGTCAGATGCTCAACCGACTGAGCCACCTAGGCGCCCCTTGGCCGAACTTTTTAAACAGGCCAGGTCAGTGTCTGCTTCTCAGACAGCTCAGTCTGAAGGCAGAGACGGGGGGGGAGGGGGGGGTAATTTCAAAGACCCCGAATCTGCTCTTTTAGGCCCAGAAACACGCAGGGCTGCTGCCGCAGAGCACTGACAGCATGGTGGCCACGGTGACCACAGTCCCCCGACCCGGGCCTGTAGAAGCCGTCACATCTTCAGGTAAGGTCTCAGTGCTTCTGCTGGGCAGGCACCAATGCCAGTGGCAAACTATTCCCGGCTGCCCTGCGTGCCCTGAGCAAGTGCAAGTCCAAGTCCAAGTCCAAGCTGCCAAAGCTCCTCTTGGCACAAACACGGAGTCCTAAGTGCCAGAAAGAGGACACTGCCACATGACTCAACCAGGCCCGCGTGAGGCACCTCGCATCCTTAGCCTTGTGAGGCAGGTCTCTTCCCCTACGATGGTCCCACAACTGGAAGAGGGGACACGATCCCGGCAGGGGCCCATCGGGCTGGAGAGTGCGTTCTCACCACCGAAGCCCAGCCCGGCCCAGGCAGGTCGGCCCGGCTGGCCCGGGTGGTGGGGGCACCCCCCCCGCCATCCTCTCTGCACCCCAGCAGACAGGCGGGCACCTCCGCTGTCAGTCCAGTGTCTCTGTGCTGCGGCGATGGCCTCGGCCCGGGGCACAGGCGCCCTCCTGTCCCGGGCTGGTGAGGAGCGCCAGGCGTGCGTCTTCACAGCCCAGAGCCCTGGCTTCTCTGGGTGACCTCATCTCCCCCTGGGCTCTGCCCTCTCCAGCGCCGTAGCGAGCCAGCTGACGAAAGCTCCGGGGTAGCGTGTCACAAAGACACCACGGTGAGGTCCAACCCCTACGTGTTTAGGATGTGCTCCGAAGGCATGTGTGGGACTTACCCTCTGTCACGTGTCGTCGCGGGGCTCAGACAGGAACGCGCCTCACACGAGCTCACCGGCAGCTTTACCCCTGCATCAGGCTCACATGTGTCAGCGGTTTTCCCACATCACGTCACACAGCACGAGAGGCAGCCGGGCTTCCTGGTTCCGAGGCCACGGCTCTCTCCAGGCCCCGCGCCGCTGACCTTGCTCTCGTTTGCCTCTGCAGTGGCCACGGGCGGCTCTCCCGGCATCACCCTGACGACGTACTCGAGGCCTGAGGGCCACCAAGAGCTCTTCAGGACTCCGGAGGTGGCCCAGGCCCTTTCGGCTCCGGCCAGCAGACTGTCAGCCAGACAGCTGGCCATGCGCCGCGGGGCGGCTCTGGGGGTGGCGTCAGCCACGCTGATGGCGGGGCTGGTCATCCGGGTCCTGGCCTCCAGACACTAGGGAGCAGCCCGGAGATGGGAAGGCCATCAGGAGTGGCCGCGCCCCGGGCCTCCACACCGGTCCCCCAACAGCGCCCTGGGGACCCAGTGTGGGTGGACGTACACTTTGGACCGCACCTCAAAAACGAGACCTGCAGCCTGCGCCTCGTGTGACCGGACGGTTCTGTCAAACTGGCCTTCTCTTCTCTGCTCTTTAAGAGGACGTCAGCCGACCGGAGAGGGCTGGTCCCGGGGCTGCCCTTCCTGGTCAGTGATGTGAGTGATGAAATCGGGAGATTTCAAATCGAAACACTATCAGAAAAACCAGTCACCCAATTAAAAATTACATATTTCCAGGCGAGTCTGCTGCCCCGCACGGGCAGCCCACTTCGCCGCGCCCCCCATGGGCCCCTGCAGCCCTGGGTGCTGGGAAACCCCGCAGGGCCAGGTGCTGTTCGGCTGTCCACAGAGCCCATGTTCCATCAGCCCTGTGCCGACCACAGGCCTTGAGAAAGGCTTGTTCGTACAGCAGCAACACGATAGACCCACCACTCGCTCGGCCACACGGCCTCGGGACGAAATGCAACACCGACCCAAGTTCTAGGCTGCTTTTCTTTGACACCTGGGATGGCCAGACCCCATGCCGCAATCAGGCCGCACGTGGTCATCCGAAGCGGAGGCAGTGTGGCCTCCGCTGCCACAGTCCCTTGGGCCATCAGTGGCTCTACGCACATTCACAAACAAAATGATCAAAGCCAATTTAAAAAAAAAAGGACACACAGAATGTAATCCCTGTTTGAAGAGTCAACATGAATTCATGTAATGTTCAGAACCTGGTAACAGTCCGGGCCTCCTGCTCCTAGGGAGGCAGAGGCGGATACTAATTTGTCTGTGACACAAATACCTTAGTGTGCTTCTGACAACCGAATGGAATGACTGAGAAAAGGGCACAGAGAAGCAGTGTCGCTTCCTCAAACGTGTTCTAAGGTTAAAACCTTATCGAGAGAAAAGGGTGCCACGGTCAAGGAAGTTTGGGAAACGACCCCCACTCAACGGCACATGGATTCTACGGGCCTCGGATCTTTGAGATGCTGGTGTGCTTTATGAATCCTGCCACCCAGGATGGGTCTGGGATCAATTTCTGCGTAAACCCTTATGGGATTCGTGTTCCGGGAGCACCTCACAGAAACCCTTGTTTTAGATCGGCAAATGGGGATAGAAGGGCAGAGCTGGAAAAACCCTATTTAACTATATGGCTACTTTAAAAAAATAAAAACCCACAAGTGACAGAAAACAGAGCCTTAGAAAATCTTCTCGGTTGGGGTGCCTGGGTGGCTTAGTCGGTTAAGCGTCCGGCTTTCACTTAGGTCATGATCTCGCGGTTCATGGGTTCGAGCACCGCATCGGGCTCTGTGCTGACTGCCAGCTCAGAGCCTGGAGCCTGTTTCAGTCTGTGACTCCCTCTCTATCTGATCCTCCCCTGCTCATGCTGTCTCTCTCTCTCTCTCCTAGAAATAAAAAATAAAAATATATTTAAAAAAAAAAAAAATCTTCTCGGTTAAGAGTTTCAGTGAAAAGGCAGGACTTAAGGAAAACTGATCAATACCACCCCTAAACAGATAAAGGCAAAAAACGGATTTATAGTTGGGGCAACATTTATGGCCAAAGAACGGTCTCTAACAGGACAGAAGAGGTTCCCTACTAGGAATGTTTTTAAAATTCATGCCAGTTTTATCAAATATAATGTACTTATTTTGAAACAGAGCATACTAATAGACAAGCCAGTAGTTTAGCTTAACTAGAAATCGCAGTGCACAATTTAATATGCTAAATGACATCTCTGTGTTGAAATTTTGGCTACCGTATTTCGTCACTGATTATCCTGACACCTTAAACCAGTCTAGCGATTAATTGTTGACACCACAGCCAGTGATGAAGGCAGTGAACTTCAGATGGCCACCCTGGAACAAACTCATTCAACAAAGCTGACTCTCTAAAGTGAATTACATTCTCTCGTCGTGTGGGGGCAGGGAAGGGTGGAGGCCCTGTAGCCGCTGCACGGCAGGGAGGCCGCATTCCACAGGACTCCTTCCCACCTTGGCCGAAGTCCCTCAGGTCTCAGCCCTCGGCCATGCTCAGGAGACCCCCTTCCTGTGTCCTCCGTCCCCCTGTTCCGGCAGGGCGCTGGGGCTTACTGAGTCCTTCTCCAGACGGTCCCCCCTCGGCCCCCGTGGGGCTCTCAAGCTCCACACTCCTGGATATCCAAGGCCTCTTGTCCGTGACAGGAAATGGCTTTCCACGTTAAGTCCTGAAGGCTGAATTTATTCAGAAAGGGGTCTCTCTGAAGTTTAAAAAAGTGAAATTTATTTGCATCGTGCTACGGAAGTAAAAAACCTAAAGATCTGTCCTTGAAGATCCACTGACTTGAAACTTTAAGATCCTGAGAGAGAGTAAGTGTTGTTACAAGACATTTTATCACAGCATGAAAGAAGTGCCCGTTAGGTTTTATAAGATGCAGAATTCTACAGCTCCTGCCCAGTAAGTATGACGGGTGATACTCACATGGAAATTGGCAACTGTCTTCCCCGGAAGGCCTGGGATTTACGGGATGTTTTCTGTGGCATTAGTTACACAAGGCATTTGCAGACAGTCACAAACGACTGTCACAAGCCAAACACAAGGGGGGGTGGAGAGTGGACGGGGAAAGGAAGAGGGTCCCTGGTCAGAGAGCATGTCTGACAGGAGGGTTGGCTCCTGAAGGTCAAGTCCTCAAGTCCCCGTGATGAGGCACAGGGACTTCCCCTCTCCCCAAACACACAGATCTAGTGCCTCAAACCTCAAGCCGAGCTGGGAAGGTCCGCCCTCCCCGCTGCGGGCTGCAGACGGCTGTGGATAACCCCGTGCAGGGAGGAGCCCCTTGGAAAAGCTTCACAGAGTGATGGCGAAAGGCAGCACAGGTGGGGGTGGGGTGCCCTGTGTCCCATGAACTGAAGAAGTCACTCGACAGGTTTGGAGACCCCTGTTTACATTCCCAGGGAGTCAGCCTGGCATGTCCTCCACCCACTGGACCAGAACTCTACGAGTTGGGGAACACAAGGCAAAACAGGTTCTCTGAGCGGGTCCCCACGGTGGGGGAAGACGGGGGGTCAGCTGAAACGGCAAGTTTTATTAATGGTGAGTCGCAAGGACTGTTAGGTTTGATTAGGATGCATTTGCATGTTTCCTTACTATTTCTGGAGAATTTTAAAACGATTGGTTCGTTAATTATTTAAGAGAGAGATAATTCAGTACGGGAAACTAGGAGGTTGAACAGGCTCTTTCTTCAGTAGTATCCGGCCTAGAGAAAGGAGAAAGGGAGCCAGGTTACTCTGCTGGCCTAACACCCCCACCCAGCCGACCCTGGAACATGAACTGGGATTCCCCCAAATGGCTGGTGTTTTCAGAGACGCTAAATGCGCTGTATACAAGCGGCCCCTGTGGCCCTCAGAAGGGAAGTGTGGTCCGGGCTGAGGATAAGAGGCTAGGCCTTCCCGGCAAAGTGACAATGACAAGGCAGGTGGCGACGGAGGTGGCATTGTCTCGTCTCCGTGAGACGACAGCAGGAGTGGAAAATACTCCTTCACTGGCCTCCTGTCGTGCACGGGAGCTGAAGTCTCTACGTGAAGTCTGAAAACTGATGGACAGTTTTGTTTCTAAAGTGCAAAGAAGTCCTGAATCGAATCCGTATCTACTGAGCCCGAAGGACTTCGGGTAGCCGTCTCAGAGTTCACATCCTATTTCATTTTCAAGGGCCTAACAATATCAATTTTTCAACGTTTGAAAGCCCACACCTCCTGCAAGGCTCTGAGTAGCTTATGTTAAGCTTTATTGGAACTTTACTTTGTGTAGATGTGTAGACACACACACAAACACACACACGCACACACACGCGTATGTATCTTTTAAATGTTTTTGGAACACTCCTCTCCACTCTGAGATTCTTTGTTCCCTTGAGATTAAAAATCACGACTTTCAATTTCCCATTTAAAAATGTCCCGAGCCCATCCTCACTGTGGTGAAGTGAGTTAATGAAATCACATCCAACCATCTAACAGATTTACTGAGCGCAGAAAAGCCGTTTTCAGAAGAAAATGATTTCAGTTGCACTAAATAAAGACTCCTCCAATAAAAGCACAATCTGGGCTTAGAATCACTTAAGAGGTGATTTGAGAAAACGAGGACAGAAGCCCAGAGAGAAGCGCTGAGAAGCAGCAAAGAGGACAAGAAAGCCAAATCCTGAGCGGTCGGGCGCCGAAGCCGAAGCGGTGCGGCCCCGAACACATCAGCTCACGGGGACGGGGACGGGGACGGAGGGGCGGCCTGGGAGTCCGCTGCCCGCTGCCCTCGTTCCAGGCGGGCCCAGAAAGGGCCTTCCTCGGAGTCAGAAATCTCCTGACCTCAGAACTACAGCCGCGTTTTCTTGTTCCCCGAGCCGTGTGATTACACGCTCCCGCTGCTCTAGACCTTAGCAGAGGGAGGCCTGTCTGCAAACCCTTTCGGGGCGTTCATGCGGGCCACCTGGCCTGCACCCGTCTGTCTGGCCCAACGCGCCGCGGCGGTGCGAGCCCTCCGGGGTTACATGGGGGGCACAGTCGGCCTGGCCCTCCAAATTTCCATGGCGCTAGGAACTTCGATCCCCCAGCAAGAAGACGCGTATCAGGCTGGGGGCTGTCGTCCTGGACAGGAGAAGACAGGCAGATAATGACGAGAGAGCCAAGTACACCCAGGCCTCAGGAAGATGCAGAGGGAGGAGCAGAGCTTCCCAGCCGCACACAACGTTTGATTCGCTCAGTCTGCCACCAAGAATTCTGAAGTCAAACTTCTTGTTAAACACCGAAGCAACTTGGAACAAAACGTGACTCTGAGAGTTGAGAAGCTAGGCCTCAAATCGTAAAACAGGGACTTCGCTGTGTACGTGTGCGTCTTACAGATCTGAGTCGGTCAGCTGGCTCGTCTTCTGGGAGGGCTGAGTGGATGGGGAGGAGGGTGGAGGGGCGCACGTGACTCTTTCTAGAAATGACACACACTCTATCTAGACCCAGCAGAGCTCTGGTACCTCCACATGGTTTTTAAGATCCCCACAAACAACCCCTCTCTTTCAACAGCAGGGCTGAGTCAAGTTTTAACGCTCTGAGGCTCTGGGCCGAGCTCCACAATGTCCGGACACAGACAAGGTGAAACGTCTTCTCAAAGACCCCTAAGCCTCTCGCTGTAGACAAACCGCTCCAAGAAAGCATACCCCAACCTGGCCCACCTTACGGAGAGAGAGAAAACAAGGGGTTCCTACCTCGCCCTTAACAGACGGGGCTGGGGTCCTGAGATCTGGGGTTCGTCACTGCTAGCTGGGCGGCAGAAAAATCAACAAGGCCTTTCTCCTCAGCGCGGCTTGGTTTCTCTGAGAAAACCCAAATGATTTCAAATGCAACCGGTCTTTCCGGGTCCACCAAAGCTGCGACACTTCTGTGAGACAAGCCAACCCCCCTTTTGGACCGTGAAACAAAAACACAGACGTGAACGCAGCTGTCTTCTAAGTGCTCGAATCTCGCCTCTTCCGAGGCTGCAGACCACGCGAGCTGCCGCTATTTCCAACGCATCTGGTCAGCTGGCTGGCCGAGGGCTCCAGGGGGGCGGTCACCCTGCCCTGCTCCACCTTAATTTCCGAAACCCCGGCTCTGTTCCCTCGGCCCAAGGACAGGTGGCCGGCCTGGGGACGCCAGCTCTCAGGAGGGCCGGTCGGTGAGCCTGCATCTATGATCACTGATCACCAAAGACAGAATGTACATGACAGTCAACTCGGGAGGAAACACACTCGCACCTCGCTTGCCACACTGGTCCTGTCCACCACTGCTATTGCCCAACACACAATTCTCTCCTTTGTCTCCCTGGCCTCTGGCCCCAGGCACACTCGAGAACACGACTGACAGTGACGTATGGGTGGCAGAAGGATCAGAGGGCTGGGCAGCTCAGAATGCGGCCAGCAAGTTCTTCGGGGCCTTAAACTTTTTTTTTTTTTTTTTACTTTATTCTTGAAAGAGAGAGTGCAAGCAGGGGAGGGGCAGAGATAGAGATAGAAACAGACACAGAGACAGAATCTGAAGCAGGTTATAGGCTCTGAGCTGTCAGCACAGAGCTCGACACAGGGCTTGAACTCACAAACCGCGAGATCATGACCCAAGCTCAAGTCACTCAACCGACTGAGCCACCCAGGCGCCCCTGCTCTTAAACTCTTAGACCAGAGGTTGGCATGCTTCTGGAATCATTCCGGCACCACAGGCCACATCTGTCGCAAGTACTCCACTCCGGCTACACTCAGTCAGCGAGGGGTTGGGGCCATCCCTCTGGAAAGACGCCGGCACACTGCAAGCTCGCAGACCTGGTCTCACACTCTGAAGGTTAACTTAAGAGACGGAGTCGGTTTCTAAAATCAAGGAACACCCGAGACAGAAGAGGTGCCTCTGGCAGCCAACCGGGACCAGACACATGGGGACTCACCTTGAGAAGCACAGCCGCCACGATGCCCAGGAAAGCGAGGAACAGGAGACCGAGCTTTCCTCTGTTGAAGCGTTTCAGGAGGAAAAATTTGGCCCAATCCACCTTTGACTGGCTGTTGGGAGGGTACCTGAGCTTGTTAGCACTTTCTCTCTTTAAACTTTTCAGTAAGCAGGGACGCTGATGCGAAAAAGTATCAAAACTGTGTTTGCCGTGATAAGCTCCCATCCCACTGGACCCTGAAACAGAGGAAGACAAAATGCGCTCCGCTGGAGGGGACACATGCCGCTTGTGTGTGTGAACACGGACAGAGGAAACCCACAACGCTCCCCGCCGCTGGGGACGCCCCATCTAACTTCTCAGCACGCGAGGCTCTTGCAAGAAATTCCTCCCAGCGCTCCCCAGCAAGGTGAGTCTCCCTGTCAAACCGGATGCTCTCTGGGGCGCCGGGCGGCTCAGTCGGTTAAGAGTCTGACTCTTGGTTTCAGCTCAGGTCACGATCTCACAGTTCATGGGATCGAGCCTGGCGTTGGGCTCTGTGCTGACGGTGCAGAGCCCACCTGGGATTCTCTCTCTCCCCCTCTCTCTCTGCTCCTACCTCATGCATGCTCTCTCAAAATATAATATACATTAAAAAACAAACAAACAAAAAAAAAAACAGGACGCTTTCCAAGATTCGAGCCAGGACCTGGAACCCCCTGGCCAGTGGCTCTCACTGCTACCCGGGACCACGCTATGCTCATTCCCGCCCCAACCCCACTGTACAGTCATCGCTGTCCCAGCTGCAGGGAGGGCAAGGGGCTCGGTAGGGCCAGTAACCTGCCCAAGGCGGCGAGTGCAGAGCCGGAATGTGAATCCAGGTCAGCGGGACCCACAAGCGCCATGTGCTCTTTTCCTCCTGTGCCACGTGGCTTCATGTACCCACAGCCCTGATTTCGCCCCCTTGCGTCCTCAAAGATCCCAGAAAGTAACGAAGGCAAGGTGACAGGGTTACACTGCTGGATGACAAATGAGAAGCAAGTGTAAAGCTCCCCCTCTACAAGAGCCGTGCTCTGTGAGAATTTCCGTGTCTCATCGTGTGTGCTGGGTGGCTACGTGTGTACAGCAGCTGACACGAGGCACAGGCGAACGGGGCCAGGATGCAGTTTACTGGTGCTTTATAAGCTGCTGGTGCGTCATTTAGGGGACAACTGAAGCTACAGAGAAATCTGGCAACATGCATCAAAAGACATGCATTTTTAAGGAAAAAACTGAAACTGTCAATATATTAACAGTGTTTATGCCTGGGGGCGCCTGGGGGGCTCAGCTGTTAGCGTCCGACTCTTGGTTTCAGCTCAGGTCTTGATCTCGCTGTTCCTGAGTTCAAGTCCCATGTCGGGCTCTGTGCTAACAGTGCGGAGCCTGCTTGGGGTTCTCTCCCTCCTCCTCTCTCCACCCTCCCCCACTCGTGCTCCTGGACTCTCTCAAAATAAACAAATTTAACAGCTTCACTGGGAAAACCTTCCGCCCATGTTCTCTAGAACACAGGGAGTCTCATGTCTTCTCAAATCAGGAGACAATTGGAGGAGAGGCTAGTCCCCCACACAGAAGGCTTGGGAGCGGTGCAGGTGGGGACTGAGGACTACTTAAGCAGTCCCTGAGCAGACAGCAAAGGGACATCAGAAACCCCAGACTGCTGCCTGCTCTTGGCATTCAGAGTCTGGCATTCACGACCTCATTTTCAAAAAGACAGATGAGGGGCGCCTGGGTGGCTCAGTTGGTTAAGAATCCAACTTCAGGGGCGCCTGGGTGGCTTAGTCGGCTAAGCGTCCAACTTTCGCTTAGGTCATGATCTCGCGGTTCATGGGTTCGGGCCCCGCGTCGGGCTCTGTGCTGACTGCCAGCTCAGAGCCTGGAGCCTATTTCAGAGTCTGTGTCTCCCTCTCTCTCTGACCCTCCCCTGCTCATGCTGTCTCTTTCTCTCTCCTAGAAATAAAAATATATATAAAAAAGAATCCAACTTCAGCTCAGGTCATGATCTCACGGTTCTTGAGTTCAAGCCCTCGTCAGGCTCTGTGCTGAGCCCAGCACTCAGCTTGCAGCTCAAAGCCTGGAGCCTGCTACGGATTCTGTGTCTCCCTCTCTCTCTGCCCCTCCCCCATTCACACTCTGTCTCTCTCAATTAGAGAGCTGACTTCCGGCCAAGAAAAAAATCCCCTAAATCTAGGGGAAGGACAATAACTAAGAACCAATACACGAGTACATCAGTACAAGGAAGAAAACAGTTACAGACTGTGGTGGGTGCTAAGGATGGAAAGTGGGGGACCGGAGAGAGAGTCACCCCTCGGCAGGGGGCCTGGTGGGGTGGCAGGAAGAAGGCCGCTGTCACACCATCAAGCAGCAGCCCGAGGAGCGCCTGGACAGGTGATTCGACTTGAAATCAACGCCAGGCACGGCGAGAGGATCACTCACCTACTCCCCCGAAGGGTAAAGAACTGAGCGTGAAGTGCATGATAACGTCATTGGCCGTGACACCACCGCTGGACGTGCTGTCGATCATCCGTCTGATGAGCTGTGCAACAGAACAAGGGCTCCGGGTCAGCAGCGTCCGGGGGGCCCCGACCATGCTGCCTGCAAGCTGTTCAGGTTCAGGACACCGCACCAAACGTTTCACAGAACATAAACAACCTAACGGGCTCTTCAATTTAGCAAATGTGATCATTATCTTAATTTCTTAGATGCGTATCTAGTCCTTCGAGGGAGACAGCTCTGAACTGGTCCTGCTTTCACTCCATCACCGCCGAGAGCCAGACTACCCAACGGAGCCACAACAGCCTTTGTTTAGAGCGACAGTTCAGGGCCGCCTGAGTGTTCAGCTGGCTAAGCGGCCGACTCTTAGTTCCGGCCGGGGTCGAGATCTTATGGCTCATGGGTTCGGGCTCACCGTCGGGCTCTGTGCTCCCAGAGCGAAGCCTGCTTCGGATCCTGTCTCCCTCTCTCTACCCATCCCCTCCTCAAAGATAAATAAATGTTAAAGGAAAAAAAGGAAAGGACAGTTCAGACTACATTCTGGTTCTTAAATATCAGTAAGATTTCCCTTTGTCCTAAATGACGGCATATAATTAATAGATGCCATTTAGTTTGCAAAGCATATTTAAGGTTGCAGAGTTGGGACACCGGGATGCCTCAGTCAGTTGGGCGTCCGACTTCCACTCAGGTCACAACCTCACAGTTCATGAGTTCCAGCCCCAGCTCAGAGCCTGCAGCCTGCTTCGGATTCTGTGTCTCTCTGTCTCTCCCCAACTCATACTCTATACCTCTCTCTCTCTCTCTCTCTCAAAAATAAATAAACATTTAAAAAAAAAAAAAAAGATGGCAGAGTTGATATTCTAGTTTTGAGGAGATGGTGGGCCTGAGCCCAGAACAGGCATGACGACACCTGACTGGGAAACTTCACCTCGCTGCCTCAGTGACTCTCACCAACAAGTGCCTGAGAGTTCTAGAACGAATGTCACAGCAGACTCTGGTCACCACAGGTGACCCCACTGTGGGAAGAGCACCTCGCTGACTTGCACCCTGGCCAGTAGACTTTCTGCTTCAAGGTTCCTGTCCATGTTACCTACGGTCCTTTAAAACATCATGACCATCATCAATAACCCACTTTTTACTGAGCTGCACGCATCTAATCTCACTTCACAGAGCTGCGTCTCCACAGCACAACAGGCTCTAAAACCTGCCATGAGATGCTCTCCTAGAAACACCGGGTTTGCAAACTCCTCAGACCTTTGCAAACTCCCATCCTGTCTCCCCTTTCTAGATTTCCCTTTTCTCCAGAGGGCTCCTGAACCTTCTTGCCCACGTGGAGACCACCATCCCTCGGCAAGAGCTCGTCCCCTCCTGATGAACGGGCCGCGTGGCAAGGCAGCTGGCCCTGGCTACGGGGTGACGCGCTCACTCACCGGTGTGGTCCCGCTGCCGTAACAGCCGGGGAAACCCCTGGGAAGACTGAAGTGTAAACTTTGCAACCATCCCACGGCCCTGCCAGAGACCATGGCGCCACACGGCCTGGCGGCGGGGGCCAGCGGGGGAAGAGAGAAAGCTCTCACAGGGGAATGCCCTGCGGGTTAATGGCAGAAAAGCTTCTCTGGCTGGCAACCGAGAGCCTTCCAATTACAGGGGAGATGTCTGCGAGTCAAAGAACTTGTGACACAGCCCCGAGGCCTCTGGTCAAACCCTGGGGAGTATGGGAAAGGTTACAGCAATAACCCCAGGGCCTCGTTACCCCAGACGGCAGTGTGGGAGTACAGCCTCACTCGGCGGACTGTTTGCTCTGAGGCAAGGGAGGAACACGGCCTGTGGTAGCAGCTTCCGCCAGGGAGCTGTTCTCCACAAGTTTACCTGGTCATTATGAGAAAAGACATAGAAGGCCAGAGGCTTTTCACGGTCGTTTATGAACTTGATGGCTTCATCAGCATCCCTCACAGGCACTATTGGAAGAATCGGTCCGAAAATTTCTTCCTGCATCACCTTGGTGTTGGGGTCGACATCGGTGAGGACTGTTGGCGCTGGAAAAAGAAAGCAGCAAGATGAAATCCTAGAGCAGAACACAGGAATGCCGACCTCTGGTCCTGCGTTTGTTTCGCCGGGTCACCTACATCCACCCCCCTCCCCATCCTGCCCAAGGACTGGCTACTGAGAAGACAGATCCGTGCAGGCCTGTGGATGACCCGTGCACGTGTCCCCGAGCGTGTGCATCAAGGGTGCCCACGCAAACCAAGAGAAAGCCACACACACCTGAGGATACCCATACTCCAGCCCGTGCACAGCCATAGGCCTATGCACCCGGAGGTTATGTTTCCACCTTTCTGTGGACAGGCCTTTTTGGGAGTGTAGACAGCCCCTCTGCGGATCAAATCAACACCACTTAATTCAAGGGTTTTCACGCTTATGATCTTGCTGACCTTATTTCCACTCTATTGGGGAGGTTACAAAAACGTATTTAAAACGGTGAGGACTTCCCGAGTTCAGTGCTCCAGCCACTGTGCAGAAAGGACACAAGGAGAGAGGGCCACACGGATGCCGACGAAGCTCTGCAGGGTGTCCCGGCATCCGCGCCAGGTCAGCCCCAAAGAGCAGCGCTCCACAACGCTGTACACAAGCTGGGTCGGTGACCAAGAGAGAGGACACTTGACAATAACAGCGTGTCCTCCTCGTTTCCCCCTCATTCCCGACGAGGATATCCTGGCGGCATGGCAGGAGACGGCTCTTGCCAGCACCTTCCAGGGGGCCCTGTGCTGCTACCCCAATCCGCTGCCCGCTGCTTCCCGGCCTCAGAGAACCGTCTCGGCTTGGCTGTCTACCCTCCACAGAGTCAGGTGCTCCGTGAGGTGACCCCAACGCCAGGTCACGGGGAGGTTCCGAACTGCCTGAGCCAATCACAACAGACCTTTCTTCCTGCCACTGACTGTCCCAGGAGTGGGCGGAGTCACCGATTGATGGGAAAAAAGAAAGATAAAAGGACTGGGGACTGTGAGGCCATTACTAAGCTGTCCACTGAACAGGCCAGACAGGCCTTGGGATGCCTCATGATGAGGGAAGGTATTTCTCCTTATTGTTTTAAGTCCTTTAAGGTTTTGAGGTTTTCTGGTCCGTGCAACATCCGACCTGGTAAGAGGGGATAAGTAATGCCACTTGGGGCAGCTTTTTTTGCCAAGTAAGTGTGTCTGTCATTCCCCTGTCCTCTTGGGTTATTTTCGAGCAACATATTTAAAATTCAACAGCAACAGGGGCGCCTGGGTGGCTCAGTCTGTGGAGTGTCTGACTTCAGCTCAGGTCATGATCTTGCAGTTCATGAGTTCGAGCCCCGCGTCGGCCTCTGTGCTGATAGCTCAGAGCCTGAAGCGTGCTTCAGGTTCTGTGTCTCCATCTCTCTCTGCCCCTCCCCTGCTCACACTCGGTCTTTCTCAAAAATAAACATTAAAAAAATTTTTTTAATAAAATAAAATTCAACAGCGATACATATTCATGGCAAAGAAAAAAAAAACACAAAAAAAAGTAAAGGAGTAAAGTCCAGCACAGCAGGTGCACACATTATTTCTGCACTTGATCTTAGCCAAAAGGCCGAGAAGCCATTCAACACATTATTTCTGGAAAAGAACTGCCACTAGTTACTCAGGGAAATGCAGTTAAGTGATTTGCTTCTCAGTGCCGTTTTCCTGGCCAGAATCTGGAAACAATCACGCGGGAGTTCTGTTTTGCTTCTCAGGGTTGTTAGGTTACAAGCTGTAGGAAGAAAACCAACTGACAAAAAAAAATAGAGGAGACATAGAGAGGCAAAAAGTCAGTGCATCTCAGGGGGTGTTGTTTATGAAGATTTAAAGCCCTCCGGACACGGCTCCGAAAGCAGGTACCAGACCATGTCCGTAATCCCTTATTAGACAGTACGGATCTCAGGGTTTACTCAGGATGGGTAAAGAGCATCAACGGAAACTGTCAAACAGCAAAAGGTGAATTTGTGTTACCTATGTAGCGCGTGGCCTCGTCGGTCTCACCACCGAAGGCTATCTTTTGTCCTTCAAGCAAACTCTGGACCCTCTTAAAATGACGCAGATTGACGATCCTTTCGTAATCAGGGGATTCTTTTATATTTTCTCCATAAAATTCCTATTTAAAACAACAGTATTTAATCGCTACAAAAGACCCACATTCAGGGTCCTTAGTAACTACGAGACCCACTCGTGCCCCCCAAGCCAGTCTGGTTTTATATCCTCACCCGCCCCCCTCACGTAATAGTCTCTAAGCTATTGGGCAGGTCGAGGACAGGAGTTACACCATACACGACAGGCCTCAGGGTCACGTTGAGACCTCAGAACAACGGAGTCACAGTCTTTGGAAGGTGAGGACCAGAAACTTTTCGTTAATTAAAGGGCTCCCTGTTGAGCCTCAGTTCCGAACCAGAACATAAACCCCCCAAGGCAGGCAGAGGCGACCTTACTCCTCTGAAACCGACTTCACCTCCACACTCAGCTCAGCGCGGCTTCTCCCATCTCCCCGCGCCTTCCCTCCCATGGCTATGCTGAGCCCCACGCTGCCGCCCCGCAGTCCATGGTCTCCTTGTCCGGCCCCATCTCCAGTCCTAGCTCTCACGCCCAAGTCCCTCACGTCTGCGTCACTCTTCTTCTGAACTCCCCACAGAGACTTCCCATTGTCTGATCACGTGTTACTCTGCGGTGTTCCCGACCCTTCCTTCCAGTGTTCGATTAGCATCTGTTGAGTGAACGTGCCTGTTCCAATGATTTCTTCCACCCCGGGGGCTTTCTGACCCCCTGGCACCGCTGAGCTCAGTCAGGCTGATGCACCCCGTCCCTTGCTCCCCATCCAATTCCTACATTCCTCTGATGTGTAGCGCTGGTCACTACCATACAGCCCTCCCTGATTCCCCCTATAGGGATCTTGACTTTAAACACCCCGAAAGACTGATGACCAAGTCAGGCATATTCTGCCAACGTGTACTGGATGAACTCTCCCCTCTCAACTCCTGGTCTCCCTAAGCCCCCTGCCCACACAGGAAGTGATAACCTTAATCAGCAACGGCCAATGTGCCAAAAGGCCTCTGGGTGCCTTTCAAAAAGCTGGCAACGTTCTCTCAAAAGCACAAAACACAGTTATTTAATATCGTTTTCAAAGCATGTGCCACAGCTAACCCGTGGTTTCATCGACAAAACTAGACAGTCTGATGGGTTAAACGCCAGCCTAACCTCGCTCCTAGCAGACCACTGTATGCAAGGCGCACAGAGCATTTTTAAGAAGCCCACGAACGTGGCCACACGTGCTACTGGAAGCCTCCAGGGGAAGGGTGCTGCCAGTAAGGAGCTGATATGACTCCGTATCTGAACGAAATCAACGAGATCAGATGTGTTGAACACAAACCTTTACTGTTTCCTTAATCTTCCGCACGATCTCATTCTGGAGGGACGGTTCGCAGAGAACGTAGTCAGGAGCAATACAGGTCTGACCGCAGTTCATGTACTTGCCCCACGCTATGCGCCTGAGGTGGGGAAACCAGAATAGCCATAAAAGCCAGCCTGCTATTCACTTGTGACACACTTTTGTAGTGGTTGAATATTTTGCAACTAGCATGTGCTCCCACATTGCCTTAATAGTCTTTATAAAGAAGTTAAACGTTGGGGGCGCCTGGGTAGCTCAGTCAGTGGAGTGTCCAACTTCGGCTCAGGTCAAGATCTCACGGTTCATGGGTTCGAGCCCCACGTCGGGCTCTGTGCTGACAGCCAGCTCAGAGCCTGGAGCCTGTTTCGGATTCTGTGTCGCCCTCTCTCTCTGTCCCTCCCCCGCTCACGCTCTGTCTCTTAATTCGGTCGGAACTTAAGAATGCATTTTCCAACCGACACAGAACGTGCTCAGGAGCAGGGTCATTCTCGTGCCAGCTCGAGTTCCACATAGACTCCACCTCCGGTTGTGGCTCTAGATGCTGTGGCAAGAGGTTCAGGTATAAAGCAGGACAGCAGCCCGCCTCCAAGACACCCTCACCTCTGCGGAGCCCCTCCCTGCTTGAAGAGCGGTGCTGCGAGCTCTCACTGAGGGCCTCATGCTCTGGCAAGGAGACTGCTACACACACAGCCAGCCTGGACGCGGCCTGCCTGCCTACGGGCCATCCTTGCCCGTCTCTGAAGGGGAGAGAAAAGCCACGCCCCACAACACGCAGTCCATCCCAGGTTTCGGTGCTTTTGGTAGCTGAACCTGATTCAGCAGAGAGAATCTGCAACCTTTTGTTTTTCGGTTCCCAGCTACAAGATGATATTCTTTTTTCTTTATTTGAGAGACAGCGAGAGAGGAGAGAGAGAGAGAGAGAGAGAGAGGACACACACACAAATGGGACAGGGGGCAGAGAAAGAGGGGGAGAGAGAACCCCAAGCAGGCTCCATGCTTTCAGCGCAGAGCCATGTGTGGGGCTCGATCCCACAACTGTGAGATCACGACCTGAGCCGAAATCAAGAGTCAGACGCTTCACTGACGGATCCCCCACCAGGCGCCCCCGCAGGATGTTACTCTCAGTTAAAACACAAGCAGGAGTAATCCTGATTTTATCAGCTGAACTTAAGAAGCCAACAACCTCTCTGCAGGGAATCTCAGGGCTTGACGAGGCACACCCAACACCGTGTCTACCTCCTGGGCCGTCTACCAGCAGAACGGTTACATTTCCTGCCACTTTCCCCTGGTTCCTAAGGACGGCCACGCGACGTCTGGAACCCCTGCCCATCTCCTCTGGCTGTGGCTCCGACACAGCATGGGTATGAGTCCCGGTGCCTGGAGGACATCAACCGCCATGGCCTCCCGGGCTCTCCCAGAGCTGGGGGCGCGGGGTCTCGGTACCAAGGGGACACGTCCACCTGCCAAGTGGCCACGAACCCCCAGGCAATCAGACAGCCTCACCTGCAGGCGGCGTCCAGGTCGCAATCTCTGTCCACATAACACGGACTCTTGCCTCCTAGTTCAAGGGTCACGGGGGTCAGGTGCTTGGCGGCAGCCTCCATGACGATTTTCCCAACCGCGGTGCTGCCCGTGTACAGGATGTGGTCAAATCTCTGCTTCAGAAGCTCTGTGGTTTCCTGGACTCCGCCATTGATGACAACGTACAGGTCCTTTGAGAAGGAAGACCGCAAGCACTTAACGTGGCTACTCTAACCCCATGATCTAACGAGCAGTCGCTTCAATGTAAACCTGTCGCCTTCAGGAACACAGGGAAAGATGCTGACCGCCCCGTGAGGACCGAAGAGGGAACTGACAGAGGACAAGTGCGGAACAGAGCCTGAGGGCATCTGAGAGCCATGAACCTGCGGCGGAACGGACCGGAGAGCCTGTTTTCCACACGAGCTCAGCAGTGTAGACACCAGAGAGAGCAAACGGTTGGATACGGCCCGGGAAATGCAGGAGATGCGGGCTGTGCGAGCTGAAGGCTTTGGGGAAGAGTGTGCTGTCAGGGACCGCAGGACAGTCCCAATGGAAGGTCCTAACCTGAACGTTCTCGGCCGACCCAACAGTGCGGGCCTTAGCCCGTGGCAGGAAGCGAATAAACGTGTGCTGAATGGAGGGCATGCGAAGCGGTAGCGCGCGAGAGCGCTTACTTCTGAAGTCAGATCTGGACTGAATCTGGGCTCCGTCCCTCACCAGCTCCTGTGTGACCTCAGGCAACCTAGTGAACGTCTCTGAGCCTCAGTCTCCTCACCTGTTACTAGGGAGAAGTCACACAGCTTTGGACTGCGGCTTTACGTGCACTGGGCTGTAATTAACAGCTACTGTGAAGGAGTGTGTCTGGCCCAACAGCTCGGGAGCAATGACAGAGAAGGGACGGCAAGAAGGACACAGAGTCAGATGTTCAAAAGATCCTGAGATACGGGTATGAAATAAAAGGTGGCTTGTGGGAGCGCCTGGGCGGCTCAGTCGGTAAAGCATCGGACTCGTGATTTCAACTCTAGTCAATCTCAGTTTGTGAGTTCGAGCCCTGCATAGGGCTCCGTGCTGGCAGTGCGGAGCCTGCTTGGAATTTGGGATTCTCTCTCTCGCTCTCTCTCTGCCCTTCCCCCTGCTTGTGCTTGCTTTCTCTCAAAATAAACATATTTTTTAAAGGTGGTGGGGGCGCCTGGGTGGCTCAGTCGGTTAAGCATCTGACTTTAGCTCAGGCCATGATCTCACAGCTCTTGAGTTCGAGCCCCGAGTCAGGCTCTGTGCTGCCAGCTCAGAGCCTAGAGTCTGCTTCCGACTCTGTCTCCCTCTCTCTCTGACCCTCCCCTGCTGGCGCTCTATTGGTCTCTCAAAAATGAATAAAGATTAAAAAAACCTTTTTTTAACAAATAATTTTTTTGATGTTTACGTATTTATTTTGAGAGAGAGAGAGGCAGAGAGAGTCCCAAGCACCCTCCACACCCAGCGCAGAGCTTGATTCGGAGTTCGAACCCATGAACCTAGAGATCACACCCGGAGCAGAAATCAAGTCAGAGGCTTAACGGACTGGGCCACCCAGGTGGCCCTCAAGCTCGGACATTTTAAAAGTTGCCTTTCAGTGACAGCTGGATGAGGGCTCTGCCCCACGGCGACCGGGATCCGCGACGCGCACCAGCAGGGGGATCAGATGTGCGCCCCTTCCCCGCCGTGAGCAGGCATGCTGAAGATGGGTTAAGACGTGGTTACCTGGTCTAAGTACTGTGGCAGGAGTTTGGCCAAAGCCTTGGCTGTTTTTTCACATAGTTCAGAAGGCTTGATAATAACAGCATTTCCTAAACAAGGCAAAAAAGCAGGACAGCGCCATTTAATACCCGAGTAACCTTAATACCTAAACCAGGTACTCCGGTGACTCGTGTGGCTCCGAATTCTCTTGCGTGCAGCGAGCACCCGAGCTTGTCTCACTCCCTCAGACTCTCATTACCTTCGCGTCCCTGACGATGGGCTCCACCGTGCTCCCTGGCTGTCCCAGATCTTCTCCCGGGCTCCTCCCGCCCGCCCTACTAGACTTTCCTGTTGGGCTTGGAATTATTGGGCAACCAGGCCTCATCACCATAAAGCTGTCACCCTGGATCCAGCCACCGTGAGAAAGGAACCCCTTGGCATGTGTCGTGTACTCCAGCCCACGATACTCCCGCGGCCCACTTCTGGATGAGGAAACCGCTCAGACTGAATCCAATGGGTCATCCGAGGCCTCGGCCAGCAAGGGACACCACACCATGGCCGGCAAGTTTGGGTGTCTGACTCCAAACTCCTGGGCCCGTCAACTCTCGACTTTGGACCCTCACGGGTTCACTTTCTGGGTATTTAAAAAAAAAAAAAAAAAAAAAACCAAAAAGGGAAAAACAACACCAAGAAACAGTTACCGTGCAAATCTCTGGAGCCCATTTAAAAAATAATAATAGGGGCGCCTGGGTGGTTCAGTCAACTGAGCATCCGACTTCGGCTCAGGATATGATCTCGCAGTTTGTGAGTTTGAGCCCTGTGTCGGGCTCTGTGTTGACAGCTCAGAGCCTGGAGCCTACTTTGGATTCTGTGTCTCCCCCTTTCTCTGCCCCTCCCCTGCTCATGGTCATGCTCTGTCTCTCAATAATAAATAAACAGTAAAAAAATTTTTTTTTATTTATAATAACAAAAAGGTGGCTGGCTAGCTCAGTCGGTAGACAGTGCGACTCTTGATCTTAGGGTTGTGAGCCTGAGCCTCATGTTGGGTGTAGAGATTACTTAAAAAAGAATCCTTTACGGCACCTGGATGGCTCAGTCAATTCAACCTCCGACTTCAGCTCAGGTCGTGATCTCACCGTTCATGAGTTGGGAGTCCCGCGTCGGGCTCTGTGCTGACACCTCAGGGCCTGGAGACTATTTCAGATTCTCTGTCTCCCCCTCTCTAACCCTAACCGCCCCCCCCCCACTGTCTCTCTCTCTCTCTCTCTCTCAAAAATAAACATTAAAGGGGCGCCTGGGTGGCTTAGTTGGTTAAGCGTCCGACTTTCGCTTAGGTCATGATCTCGCGGTTCATGGGTTCGAGCCCTGTGTCAGGCTCTGTGCTGACTGCCAGCTCAGAGCCTGGAGCCTGTTTCGGAGTCTGTCACTCCCTCTCTCTGACCCTTCCCTGCTCACACTGTCTCTCTCTCTCTCTCCTAGAAATAAATAAAACATTTTAAAAAAATAAAATAAACATTAAAAAAAAGTTTAAAGAAAGTAAAATCCTTTTGTACGATACAGCTCGCCTCAGCCAAGAGACACCCAATAATACCCAATCCCAAAACAACCCAGGGCTGGTGCCACCTCGTGGAACCTGCTCGCTCTCCCACCTTGAGAGTGTAATTTCGCTTTAATAAACCGCTTTGCGCTTGCTAAGAAATATTTAATAATGATGTTTGCTCATTCTCGGTTCACTGCTGGTGTAAACCAAGGCTAACCACCAAAGCAAACTCATGCCATTAACTGACCACTCTCCTCAGTTTACAGCCCAGGAGAGAATAAGCCCCTCCACAAGGCCACGGAGAGAGAAGCGGACGCCAGACCTGCAGCGATGGCTCCTATCAGGGGCTGCATGGTGAGAACGAAAGGGTAGTTCCAGGCTCCGATAATCAGCACGACTCCCAGGGGCTCCGGCTGAACGTAGGCCTCATCCAGCATGGTGAACAGGTTCTTCTTGACTGGTTTGGCGGTGACCCATTCAGGAAGGTTCTCCAGTACAAGATCGAGTTCCCCGAGAACGGTAATGACTTCCTGACTGTATGCATTGAACTCACTCTGTGACGAGAGGATGACAGTTAACCTTGCATGACTGTGACACTCTCAGCCCTGAATGCCAAGGGCTAGGCCACAGACACCTGCCGTGACAAATGGCTTCAGCAGACAGCCTGGTTTGCCATTCAGATTCCATTCGCACCCTTCAGGGGCTCAGTGAGGATCTGCTAACTCCCTCATGAATATATTCAACCCCTCTAACTCCTTCTTTCCTGATCCAAGCCTTTTAAAGTCAGGATTAAACACTGTGTCATTCAGGAACACTTCCCCGATCAATATTAGCCTGCCTGGTTCACACTTTATAAGCCAATTATGCTTCCGATGTAGGTCTTAATACCCTCATACACTTATTTGTAACTACTCACATTGTATCTGTGTTTGTTTTGTCTCTAAATCCTTCAAGGGCTAAGAACTTACTGTGGATATCTTTAGGAACCCTACATACACATGTACATAAGTAACTGGTGCTTAGAGAAAGGCTGATTCATCTTTTTGGAAATCTTAATTATGTCACCTTGTTTATTGGATAGAACAGCCTCCCCTGTCTGCCAAAAGTACTAGAAAGGAAGTTTCTGCAGTTACTGCTACTTCTGATGATACGACCCCTCAAAATCATCTTTGGGGGAAGTGAGAGAGGCCCCCAGAGCCAGAGCATGGTCTGGTTGCCCCTAGAATTAGATAAAATTGTAAAAACAAGATGACAACAATATTAGAAAATATAGAGCGACATATCTGCACCCTAAACACTACCCAAAACCTTGCAAACTCGGTTCCAGGTCGTCTCATGAAGGTGGGGGAAGGGGGATCCTGAGGCTTCCCTCCCCCCAAGGACACTCCCAGGCTGCAAGTGCCTACAGTAACTCTCTGAGAATGACGCAAGGACCCACAGGACACGTCCACAGCTAAAGTCATAAAAAAAAATGTGACACGGAGCACGGCAGGAGGGGCAGAGATGTGGCCTAGTTGGAACCCACACCCTGGCACCGGGGCCCCACACTCAAGTGATCACAGGCGTGGAGAGCCTCCCAGAAAGGGGAGGGCTTCAAGCCACACTCAGGTGTCCTCGCCCTGGGGACCTGCACCGCCAGGACAGCAGGACGACAAGACTCTCTAACTCTGGCTTTGAAAATCAGCGGGGCTTCACTGGGGCTTCACTGGGACGGGGATGGGGTTGGTTAAAACCGCAGGCCTACAGGAAACCGAGACTTGGCTGCACGCGAACTCGCTCCGTCTGAGACCCGGACTTGGTGGCCTGAAAAGCGCCTGGGCCATCCGTGCCGGAGACTTAGGGACTGATCCTAAGGCGCGGAGACTATTAAACATAGAAATGCCACAAAACCCAGGAATTCCCCTGCTGGGGATTTAGCCAAAGCAAATGAAAACACGAATGCAAAGTGATCTGTGAACCTGTGTGTTCGCTGCATTAGTTACAACAGCCACACCATGAAAGTGACCTGACAAACAGGTAAAGGAAATGTGGATCGCACACACACACGCACAGACACACACAGACACACACACACACACACACCTATGTATAATGGAGTACTGCTCGGCCATAACAAAAAAAACCCATGAAATCTTGTCATTTGTGACAATACGGATGGACCTAGAGAATATTCTACTAAGCGAAATAAGCTATACTGTGCTCCTGTGTTGCCTACCTGAAACTAATACAATATTGTACACCAACTGTACTTCAATTAACAAAAAATAAAATTTTAAAAAAAGTGTACCGAGTTCCCAAACAGGCAGCACGTACCACCTGGGAGCTTGTTAGCCTCCAGGTGAACCATAACGTGCATTTTAACAGGATCCCCGGACGACTCCCCAACACGCCAAGGGTTTGAGGAACACTGGCCTAACACAAGGCAAGGAGAAAAATTTCAGTGCAACAACGACGACCAAACAACCTCTGTCTATGAAAAAAATCATAAAAACATTAAAAAAAAAAAAAGAAGAAGAAAGAAAGAAAGAAAAAACAGACCCGGAGAAAAACATACGCAATGCATCACGCTGCCAAATTACCACAGTCCACGCTATACAAAGGAGTCGTACAAATAATCAAGGACCATAAGTGCAACAGGAAAACGGGCAAAAACATAAAAGGCCATTCACAAAAGAGGGACAGAGGCCAGAAGACACAGGTGTCTGTTTCTCTGTATCTGCAATCACTCGCAAGAGGCACTGACGAAGCAAGATCAAGAAGATGGGCAAAGTCCACGGGAATTTGCTTTATCACGACTGCTGGAGATAAGACTCCCACAGCGCTTGCATAATCAAAAATAAATTAAACAAACAAACAACGCTCGGGCGGAATGCGGTTCCCCGGCGGGAGGCGGCTGTCCCCGCTCCGCCCGCCGGGCGCGTACCTTGCACAGGTCGGCGGCGATGGCCTCCAGGATGTCCTTCTCGCGTTCCTGCACCATCCTACGCAGCGCCTCGAGCTGCTGCAGCCGGAACCTCAGGGGGCGCGACCGGCCCGACGCGAACGCTTCGCGAACCTGCTGGACCTTGCTCTCCATGGCCTCGTCCTAAGGAGAAAGGAGAGGTCGGGCGGCGCCGCGGGGGCGTGATGCCGCGGGCGGACGCCGCCCCCCTCCCGGCCCGCCTGGCGACCCCCTGCGCCGCGTTCGAAGCCCTCCGTCGCTCACCCGCCGGCCAGCTCGCTCGCTCCGCCCGGTCCTCCGCACCCCCCGGGTCCCACTGTCCCACAGCGGCGGGGCGGGGCCGAGCTGGACTGGCAGCCGCGCGCCGATTGGCCGGCGCGCGCCACGTGACCCCGGCGGGCCGGACGCCGCTCGCGGGATCTGGCCCGGGGGTGGGGGCTTCGGCCGCGCGGGGCCGGGGGCGGGGCGCGGCGTCGGGCCGCGGGAGCGGCGAGGGGGCTTCCCGCGCGTCACGGGGAGTGCCCGGAAGTGGGGCGAGCGGCCGAGCGCCCGGGAGAGCCCGGCGCGGCGCAGGAACGCGCAGCCCTCGCGCCTCGGCGCTTTCGCCTCCGCTTCCCACCCCCCCCGCCTCCATTTTGTGGCTCTCAGAGACGGCCACGCGGACCGGGGCGGGGGCCCGGCCTCTCGGCGTCCGCGGAGACGGGGCGCCAGCACCCCGCGCCACCTTAGCGCTCCGGGCCCCGAGGCCGCCGCCCGGGGAGGTGGCGCGGCACCGCCCGCCCCCTCGGCCCCGGCCCTGCTGTCCGCTGCCCCGACCGTGCGCTGCGAGGACGGGTTTGCAGAATGCCCTCCGACCGTAGTCCCCGGAGGGCAGGAAGCCAGGCTCCGGTCCACGCCGGCGAGGTGCGACCGTCGTCATCGCCCCTCCTCCAAGAACGCAGCCCCTCGGCTGCCTATCCCCTTCCCCTCCCCCCTCTTCCCGTTTTTCTGTTCCCCGGTGCCGCGGCACTGCCCCAGAGAGGGAACCCGCGCCACTCGGTTTGCCTCCCCGCCCGCTGGGTGCCAAACCCAGTGAGTAATCCTCAGCTCCCGTCTAACTGGGCTCGGCGACGGCGGGCACAGCCGAGCGTTGCCATCTTCTGGAGACCCTGGCTTGGCTGGCTTGCCGTACCCCTTGCACTCTTCTGGTTTTCTTTTCACCTTCCTGGCTGAGGCCTCTGGGTTTTGTTTTGCTGAACCAGTCCTTGGACCGCTCCCCTTTCCAGAGTTCCAAGCCTAAAGGATGGCTGCCAGAGACGGCTCTCCGTTCCATCCCTGGTCCCACCCGTTCAGCCAGACCCCAAGGGCTGTGTTCAGCTACACCTTATTCATCTCAATTGATAAAGCGCATCTGCAGTTAACTTTAATGAGAACTTTTGATTTACCCTCATCCACCAAATACAGGGCACGCCCTTCCCTCCAGGGTTCCCCGTCTCAATAAATGGTACGTCCTGTATCCCGTTTCCTGGGGCCAAAGTCTTTGCAATCATTCTCGACTCCTCTTTGACCCTATCTTCCAAATGTATGGTGACTCCAACCACTTTTACCCTAGTCCGAGCCGTGTCCTGTCACCTGCGCCGTGTATAAAGTGCCAGCATCCCAGTGGATTCCCGGCTTCCACTCTCGATTCTCAGTATAGATGTCCTTTCTCGTCTCTACCCTTGCCGTTGACACTCTGTGCCACAGGGGCCCAGAGTGTAGGAAAATCTGTTACTCTTAAAATTCCCTCTGCCTGAAATAGAGTGGTTTCTCTCTTTGCATGGCTAGACCCTGACTGACACGCTTCCATACATACAGCCTTTTACGCACAGCCTTTTCTCCACCGAGCCATCCGCGATCCTTTCGGCAGGTATCCTGACTGTGTTAACTTCCGGCTCAAAACTTTGTAATGGCTTACCGTGATATTTAGAACAGAATCCAAACTCATGCTGTATTCTACGATCCCTATATGTTCTGGCTTCTGGCCTCTTTTCCAGCCTCACTGTGTATGATTCTCCCTCCCATTTAACGGGAGTGATTTCCTCACTGTTCGTGGAACACTTAGCACTTCTCCTACCCTAATGGCTTTTGCAGTTGGCTGTTTTTGCCTTGCTGCTCAACTAACTTTCTCAATTAACTTAATCTCTGCTTAAAAGTTACCTCCTTAGGGGCACCTGGGTGGCTTAGTCGGTTAAGCGTCCGACTTTCGCTTAGGTCATGATCTCGCGGTTCGTGGGTTCGAGCCCCGCGTCGGGCTCTGTGCTGACTGCCAGCTCAGAGCCTGGAGCCTGTTTCAGTCTGTGACTCCCTCTCTCTCTGACCTCCCCTGCTCACGCTGTCTCTCTCTCTCCTAGAAATAAATAAAACATTTAAAAAAAAATTTTTTTTAAAGTTACCTCCTTAAAGAACCCTTCACTGATCACCATGCCTAAAATAGCAGGCTGTACTTCTCTGTCCCTCATCTTGTTTTAGTTTGTTTCCATCTATCTTCCCCTACTGGGATGTCTTACAAGTCAGGGACTTTGTCTTTCATATTTATTGTTTTTTTTTTAATGTCTTTATTTTATTTTGAGAGACAGAGATTGTGCGGGGGAGGGGCAGAGAGAGGGAGACAGAATCTGAAGCAGGCGCTGTCAGCACAGAGCCCGACGCGGGACTCGAAGCCATGAATAGCAAGATCATGACCTGAGCCGAAGTCGGACGTTTAACTGACTGAGCCACCCAGGCACCCCTTATGTTTACTGTTAATATTAGCTTCTACTGTAGAACATGGCCACGAGTTGGTGTTCAATAAATAATTATTGAATGAATGAATGATACACTGTCAAATACTCTAGTCTCAGTGTCTTGGCACTGTCCACGTTTGTGACTTTCTCAACAGCTCACGAAACTTGAGGCTTATTTAGGGGCGCCTGGGTGGCCCGGCTAAGTGTCTGACTCTTGATTTCAGCTCAGGTCATGATCTCTGGGTCCGTGGGATCGAGCCCTTCATCGGGTTCTGTGCTGACTGTGGAGCCTGTGTGGGATTCTCTCTGTCCCTCTCTCTGTCCCTTCCCCTGCTCGCTCGCTCTCAAAATAAATAAACTTGAAAACAATTGAAGCTTTTTTAAAGAGATTCGCAGGGAAAGAAGGAAGTTGACATGACAATCAAACTCTTCTCCTCTACTTCTCCCTTGACTTGTTTTGGTAAAAAGAAAAGAAAGAGAAAAAAAGGGGGAAGGACAGATACCATGGTTAAAGGGGAAATCGCAGGTGATCAGGCTTCTTTATAGTTTCTTAACACATACCTAGTCATTAAACTGACTCCATAACTAACAGAGTTGTTTGTGAACCATCTAATGTCAATATTTAGAACTGTGGAGCAATGTTTGAATTAGCTCAAAGTTCACCACAGAGGAACCCGATTATCTTTTTGATCATATCTGAGTGGCCATTTGTAAACTCTCAGCTATACTAATCCTTATGTAAGGGACTAGGTAAATTGAAATGCAAATCTTGCCACGATTTAAAATAAAATGCAAATAAAGAACATACTTCCACCATGAAGACAGAATGGAAACCAGAACCATCTAAGGCAAATTCATCTCTAAGCACAAAGAGCTGCTTCTGCTGAGGATAAGAGGTGAGGGTGTCTTTAAAAGAATCTGCTCTCATGATAGCTTGACTCTTTACCAATGCAATTTCTTTATTCGCTGGAGAAATCAACAGCATTTTGTTGGGCGCATTTAAAAATCACATCCGGGGCGCCTGGGTGGCTCAGTCGGTTGAGCGTCCGACTTTGGTTCAGGTCATGATCTCATGGTTGGTGGGTTAAAGCCCCATGTCGGGCTCTGTGCTGACAGCTAGCTCAGAGCCTGGAGCCTGTTTCAGAGTCTGTATCTCCCTCTCTCTCTGACCCTCCCCTGTTCACGCTGTCTCTCTCTCTCAGAAATAAATTTAAAAACTTAAAAAAAAGAGAGACATGCCTGCCTTTCTCTCTCTCCCTTTCTTTTTTCTTTCTCTTCTCTCTTTCTCTTTCTTCTTTCTTTCTTTTACTCTTTCTTTCTTTCTTCTCTCTTTCTTTTTTCCTTTCTTCTTTTTCTTCTTTCTTTCTCCTCCCTCCCTCCCTTCCTTCCAATCTCTACACCCAATGTGGGGTTCGAACTCACAACTCCAAGATCAAGAGTCACATGCCCTACCGATTAAACCGGCCAGGTAGCCCCCACCCCTTTCCCCCATGGGATCACCAGCTACTTTGTTGGCACTCTGAGGGAAACGACTTGCTGAGAAGAAAGCTAAACACAGAGAAAGGCAGACCTCAGAGACAGGGTCTTGATAAGATTATTTGCATCTCGTAAGGCTTGGAGCTAAAAGTGCATCTGTGAAGATGTTTCATAAGCCAATAAATTGCCACGTGCTATGGACCCGAAGTTTGAATTGAATTTTTCCCACTTGGTACCAAAAGAGACTTAATATAGAAACCCTTGCTACAGGGGCGCCTGGGTGGCTTAGTCGGTTAAGCGTCCCACTTTCACTTAGGTCATGATCTCGCGGTTCGTGAGTTCGAGCCCTGCGTCGGGCTCTGTGCTGACTGCCAGCTCAGAGCCTGGAGCCTGTTTCAGAGTCTGTATCTCTCTCTCTCTGACCTTCCCCTGCTCACGCTGTCTCTCTCTCCTAGAAATAAATAAAAATAAAAAAAAAAAAAAAAAAAAAGAAACCCTTGCTACACTTCACTTAATTCTGTCTTCCTCCGATTAATTCCACTACAGGATAAAAGGAGTTAAAAGATCTTAAAAGTGTGAAAATACATGTAAGCAGTCAATATACTCCTTGCAGGAGATACTCCAAATCATCCAATTTCTAGGAATCCAAATTGGAACCAGAAGGGAGAAGTTCGGGCATATACTCACAACCTTAGGCCCCCTGAAGTTGAAAGATTAAGGGTGTTTATTTCACTTTTGCCTTTATGAAAACTCTCCCTGGGGCTCCTGGGTGGCTCAGTCAGTCAAGTGTCCGACTCTTGATTTCGGCTCAGGTCATGATCTCATAGTTTATGAGATCAAGCCTTGAGTCAGGCTCTGCACTTATGGCTTGGGATTCTCTCTCTCCCTCTTTCTCTGTCCCTCCTCAGCTGTGCACATACTCTCTCTCTCAAAAAAAAAATTTAAAAACTTTAAAAAAAGACAAATGAACTACTCTGGTGGATGTGTGGTAGCATCTAATTTGAGATTACCTTGCATTTTTCTGCTAATGGTGGTGGGCATATTTTCCTATGTTTATTGGATATTTGCATGTATTTCCATAGCAGGGAACAAACAAGATTTTGTGAGAGGCGTTTAAGACAACGAATCTTCACTGAAGCCTCACTGTCCGACCTGTCTGAACACCACACTCCTCCTCAGCGAATGCTTGCCTGGTACAGCTGTTAGTGTCCACAGATCAGTCATTGGAAAGGACAATTGTAGGACCCATCCATAGACACTATTCACATGCACACGCACACACACACACACACACACACACACCTCTAAGGAAGTAGAGATTAAAACCTGATACAAAAGAAGTATCCAAATGTGTAGTTCTCAACAATCCCTTGAGAAATAGATAAAATCTTTGAAAAGAAAAAAGAGCTGGAAGAACTAAATTAGAGAAAGGGGTGCTGGGTGGCTCAGTCCGTTAGGCGTCCAACTTCGGCTCAGGTCATGATCTCAAGGTTGGTGGGTTCGAGCCCCGCGTCGGGCTCTGTGCTGACAGCTTGGAGCCTGGAGCCTACGTCGGATTCTGTGTCTCCCTCTCTCTCTGTCTCCCCCGCTCATACTCTTTCAAAAATAAATAAAAATCTTAAAAATTAAAAAAAAAGATTAGAGATAGATTAAATAGAAAAAAGGAAATGGAGGGGCACCTGGGTGGCTTAGTCGGTTAAGCGTCCGACTTTCACTTAGGTCATGATCTCGCGGTTCGTGGGTTCGAGCCCGCGTCGGGCTCTGTGCTGACTGCCAGCTCAGAGCCTGGAGCCTGTTTCAGTCTGTGACTCCCTCTCTCTCTGACCCTCCCCTGCTCACGCTGTCTCTCTCTCTCTCTCTCCCTAGAAAAAAAAAAAAACATTAAAAAAAAAAAAAAAAAAGAAAGGAGCCGAAACCCATGAGCTGTGAGATCATGACCTAAGCCAAAGTCAGATTCTTAACCAACTGACTAAGCCACCCAGGCGCCCCTAGGTTATCCAATTTATTACCATATAATTGTTATCATATTCTTTTAGGATCTTTTTTATTTTTGTAGAATAAGTAGTAATGTCCCTATTTTCTTTTTTTTTAAGTTTATTTATTTTCATAATCTCTACACCCAACATGAGGCTTGAACTCATGATCTCAAGATCAAGAGTCAGATGCTCTTCTGACTGAGCCAGCCAGGCATTGCCCCATTTTCATTTCTGATTTTAGTTATTTGAGTCTTTGTTTTTTTCTTAGTCCATCTAGAAAAAGTTGGTCAATTTTGTTGATTGTTTCCAAAACCAGCTTTTGGTTTCATTAATGTTATTTTATTATATGTTTATTTATTTAATAAGTTTAATTTATTTTAATATAAATATTTTACTATACTCTATTATAGCCATTCTATTCACACCCATTCTATTAGGTGTGAAATGGTGCTTCATTGTGGTTTTAATTTGCATGTTTTTTATTTTTATTTTATTTTATTTTTGAGAGAGAGAGAGCATGCACCAGGGGCAGAGGACAAGAAGGAGAAGGAGAGAGAGAATCACAAGCAGGCTCCACACGGAGCCCAAGGTGGGGCTTGATCCCATGACCTTAAGATCATGACCTGAGCTGAAATCAAGAGTGGGACACTTAACCAACTGAGCCATGCAGATCCCCCGTATGTAAATTAATGTATAGCATCTTTTCATAGGTTTGTTGGGATTTTAAAAAAATGTTTCTTTTTAAAAAATTTTTTTAACGCTTTATTTATTTCTGAAAGAGAGAGACACAGTGTGAGCAGTGGAGGGTCAGAGAGAGAGAGATACAGAATCTGAGGCAGGTGGCAGGCTCTGAGCTAGCTGTTAGCACAAGTCTGGTGTGGGGCTCGAACCCACAAACCGTGAGACCATGACCTGAACCAAAGTCGGATGCTTAACCCGACTGAACCACCCAGGTGCCCCAAAAGTTTTTCTTTCTTTCTTTATTTTCAGAGAGCACACATGTGTGCACAAGTGGGGGAAGGGCAGAGAGAGAGAGAGAGAGAGAGAATCCCAAGCAGACTCCAGGGCCCGTGCAGAGACTGATGCAGAGCTCAATCCCATAACCACGTGATCATGACCTGAGCCAAAATCAAGAGTAAGACACTCAATTGACTGAGCCACCCAGGTGCCCCAGTTTATTCTTTAGTAATTTCAACACTCAACATGGGGCTCAAACCCATGATCCCAAGATCAAGAGTCACACGCTTCTCAAATTGAGCCAGCCAGACACCCCCTTGCTGGCTTTTTGCACGGCTTTTTTTGTCCCTTGTCCATTTTTAAAATTGAGTTGTTTCTCTTTTTCTTCTTGACTTGTAAGAGGTTTTGATGTTCTGGATGCTAGACCTTTATCTGATTCAAGTTTGCAAATATTTTCTCCCATTCTGTAGGCTGTCTCTTCACTTTCTTGACAGTGTCCTTGTTGCACAAAATTTTAATTGCAGGTGCACAACATAATGATTTTATATTTGTATATATCACAAAGTGATCATCGTAGGAAGTCTAGTTAACACACACCACTGTGGGGGGTGTTACAAAAAAATTTTTTTCTTGTGATGAAAACTTTTAAGATTTACTCTTTTAGTTTTCAAGTATACAATACAAGATTATTAACTATAGGTTTCATGCTGTACATTTTCTCCCCCTGACTTATTGGTTATAGCGATTTTGAGCACCTTTTTGGGTGCCTTTGGCCACCTATAGGTCTGTGGGAAAATGTCTATTTGTGTCCTCTGCCTACTTTTAAATTGGATGGTTTCTGGTTTTTTGCCATTGAGTATTGGCACAAAAATCTTTAATGTTGATGGAGCCCGGTTTATTCACTTTTTTGTCGTTGCCTGTGCTTTTGGTGTCATAGCTGAGGATCCATCGCCAAATTGTCAAAAAATAATTAAGCGCTGTTGGGATAGAAAAAATTAAAAGCTAAATAGAGAAGACGGAGTTTCAAGTCTGATATGTACGTAGTGCAGAAGTCATCACCCCTGAAGGGGAGGTGAAATTTTACCCCTCCCCTCTAAGGGTTTTTCAGGGCCTGAGAATTAAACTGATATGAAGCCAAACTGACAGGAGAAAAATTCACACATTTCTAGACACTTTCTGAGACTCAGGAGAAAAATACACACATTTCTAGACATTTTCTGAGACTCAGGAGAAAAATACACACATTTCTAGACATTTTCTGAGACTCAGGAGAAAAATACACACATTTCTAGACATTTTCTGAGACTCAGGAGCTCTCATAGGGAAATGACCATGTGGAGAAGCAGTGAAATCTACATGCTGTTACACTAGGTTGAAAAAAGGGTTGGTTGAGCTTTCGACTCTTGGTTTCGGCTCAGGTCATGAGTTCACGGTTTGTGGGATTGAGCCCCACATCGGGCTCTGTGCTGTGGGTACAGAGGCTGCTTGGGATTCATGCTTTCTCATTCCCTCTCTCTGCCCCTTCCCTGCTTGCGTGTGCATCTGTGTGTGCTCTCTCTCATGAATTAAAAAAAAAATTAAGTAAACCACGTGGAGAGGCTAAAGGGAGATAAGAATTATTTTAACAGAGTCTGTATAGAATTCTCTCAGCTTGGACTCGCCATCAAAGAGTGTTTCTTTTCCTCTGGTATAGAGAGGCCATCCTTCACATGTGAGTTTCTATGTTCTCTTTTTGGGATGAAAGCCAAAGGTTAAAATGCTCTTTTGGGGTACCTGGGTGGCTCAGTCGGTTAAGCATCCAACTTCGGCTCAGGTCATGATCTCATGGTTCATGGGTTCAAGCCCCGCATCCGGCTCTGTGCTGACAGCTTGGAACCTGGAGCCTGCTTCAGATTCTGTCTCCCTCTCTCTCTGACCCTCCCCTGCTCACGCTGTCTCTCTCTCTCTCTCTCAGAAATAAATAAAACATTAAAAAAAAACAACAACACTCTTTTAATGTCTCTTTTTTTTTTAAGTTTATTTATTTTTTAGACAGAGAGAGGCAGAGGGAGAGAGAGAATCCCAAGCCGACTCTGTGCTGTTAGCCTGACATTAGTTTGGGAATAGGTCAGTTCGTTAAACAACCGAAATGCTTGGGTGGCTCAGTTGGATAAGCGTCCGACTTCGGCTCGGGTCATGATCTCATAGCTTCTGAGTTCGAGCCCCATGTTGGGCTCTGTGCTGACACCTCAGAGCCTGGAGCCTGCTTCATATTCTGTGTCTCCCTCTCTCTGACCCTCCCCTGCTCGTACTCTCTCTCAAAAAAATAAACATTAAAAAATTAAAAATAATAATTGGAATTATTTCTGATTATGCAGACAGTAAGGACATCACCAAATTGATAGTTCATTTGCTCTGGAAAGAACCCTGTTAATAAAATGAAAAAAAAAAAAAAAGCCAAGGACTAGAAGAAAATCTTTGTAAGGACATCCTGATAAATGACTGGTATCCAAAATATACCCAAACCAAACCAAACCAAACACTTAAAATTCAACAATAGCAGGGGTGCCTGGGTGGCTCAGTCTGTTAAATGTCTGGCTTCAGCTCAGGTCATGATCTCATGGTTCATGGGTTCAAGCTCCGCATCACGCTCTGTGCTGACAACCAACTCAGAGCCTGGAGCCTGTTTCGGATTCTGTGTCTCCTTCTCTTTCTGACCCTCCCCTGCTCACACTGTCTCTCTCTCTCAGAAATAAATTTTAAAGAACCCAAAAAAATGTTTTTAAAAAATCAACAATAGCAAAATAATCCAATTTAAAAATGGGTGAAAGAGCTAAAAGAGACCTCACCAAAGAATATGTACACATGGCAAATACGCATATAAGTCATCATTGAATTGCAATTTAAAACAACAATGAGATACCACTGTGCGCCTATTAGAATGGCCAACATTTGGAACGATGGAAACACTAAATGCTGTCAAGGATGTGAAACACCAGGAACTCTCATACATCATTGGTAGGAACCCAAAGTGGTATAGCCACTTGGAAAGAGTTTGGCAGTTGCTTACAAAGCAAAGCGTAGGCAGACCATGAGATCTAATATTCATGGTGCATGTCTTTACCGAAATGCATCGGAAACTTATGTCTGCACAAAAAAACTTGCACACAAATGTTAATGGCAACTTTACTCATAATTGCCCAAACTTGGAAGCAACCAAGATGGCCTTCAACCATTTAAGTAGATAAACACACTGTACCATATCTATACAATGGAGTCTTATTCAGTGGTAAGACAAAATGAGCTATCAAGCTATGAAAGAACACGGAGAAACCTTAAGTGTGTATCACTAAGTGCAAGAAGCAAGTTGTAAAGACTATGTATCCTAGGTCTGCAGTTCTATGACATTATGGAGTTGGCAAAACCATAGAGCCTTCCTTTATAAACATCAGTGGCTGCCAGGGTTTGGGCGTGGGCATTTTTAGGGCAGTTGTTACTTTGATGTCCATGGTGGACACATGACATTATACATTTGTCAAAACCCACAGAACTAGATGATACAGAGATATATAAACCCAATATAAACTCCAGCCTTTAATTAATGATAATGTATCAATATTCATTCATCAATTACAATAAATTTATTACTCTAATGCGCAATGTTAATAATAGGAGAAACTGTGTATGGGTGTGGGTGGGGGACAGAATTTATGGGAACTCTGTGTGTTCTGTGAAACTTTTCTGTAAACCTAAAAGTCCCCCGAAAAATAAAGTCTATTTTTACTTTTTTAAAAAATGTTTATAGTTTATTTATTTTTGAGACAGAGGCAGAGAATGAGTGGGGGAGGGGCAGAGAGAGAGGGAGACACCGAATCTGAAAGAGGCTCCAGGCTCTGAGCTGTCAGCACAGAACCTGATGCGGGGCTCGAACCCACAAACCGCAAGATCATGACCTGAGCTGAAGTCAGACGCTTAACTGACTGGGCCACCCAGGCGCCCCCTACAGTCTATTTTTAGAATGGACAAAGGATCTATCTGCATCAGCATTCCCCAAAGAGAATATAAAAGTGGACAATAAGCCCATTAAGGCGCTCACGATCTTGGTCATTAGACTTATGCAAATGAAAACACAGGTGATGGTGCATGTAACTAGGTAGCAATAATGAAAGATACAGATACTAGGGGCGCCTGGGTGGCTTAGTCGGTTAAGCGTCCGACTTTCGCTTAGGTCATGATCTCGCGGTTCGTGGGTTCGAGCCCCGCGTCGGGCTCTGTGCTGACTGCCAGCTCAGAGCCTGGAGCCTGTTTCAGTCTGTGACTCCCTCTCTCTCTGACCCTCCCCTGCTCACGTCTCTCTCTCCTGGAAATAAATAAAACATTAAAAAAAAAAAAAAGAAGAAAGATACAGATACTAACAAGTGTTGATGTAGGTGTGGAAAAATGGTGCAGCCAAAACAATTTGAAAGTGCCTCAAACAGTTAAATATAGTTTCATTTGACCCAGCAATTGTATTCCTGGGTATGTACCCAAGAGAATTGAAATGTATGCCCAAGCAGAAACTTCTACATGAATGTTCCCAGCATCACTATTCAAAATAGCCCAGAACCGTTCAAGGAAATCTCTGTCTCATCACTGGATGACCAGGTAATAGAATTGGGACTCAGTGGCTACACGCAATAACGAATACTGTTTTTTTTTTTAATGTTTTATTTATTTCTGAGAGAGAGAGAGCAAGAGAGGGTCAGAGAGAGAGGGAGACACAGACTCTGAAACAGGCTCCAGGCTCTGAGCTAGCTGTCAGCACAGAACCCGACGCGGGGCTCAAACCCAAGAACTGTGAGATCATGACCTGAGCCGAAGTCGGACACTTAACCGACTGAGCCACCCAGGCGCCCCTAACGAATACTGTTTTAACAAAAATAGCTCAAGAAAGTAACTAAGCACTTTAAAATCCTTATTGAGCAGCAGGGAATATGATTCCCAGAGTTGCCAGATTGTAAGAGTAAAAGCCCCCAATCTTCAATACAAAATTACTAGGCATGCAAGAATCAAGAATGTAAGTAAGGCCCATTCAAAGGAAGAAAAGATGAATAGACACCATCTCTGCAGAAGCCCAGGTTATGTACCTACCTGGGAAATAACTTAAGTTGGTGGTCTTAAATATGCTCAGAGTGCTAAAGACACCATTGACAAAGAACTAAAGGAAACCAAGAGCATGATGCCTCAACAAATAAAGAATACCAATAAAGAAATAGAGAGCACAGGAAGCAAACAGAAATCCTAGAGCTGAATAATGTGATAACTGAAATGAAAATTTCACTAGAAAGGTTTAGGAGCAGATTGGAGCATCCAGAAGAAAGAATCAACGAACTTGAAGATAAGACTGTTGTGATAACAATAATCTGACAACAGCTGGGTGTTGTACAATTCGATTCAATCTAATTCTGACACCAACTACCTGGAGTCAGTATCAGATTCCACAAGCCAAAGGACAATGTCCTCAGTAGACTGCACTTTCTTCAGGTGCCAGCCACAGGGAAGGGGCGGGGGAGTCCCCAGGATACCTGTATTCCTGCCCAGCCAACTAAAATTTGGAGTTTTCCACAACTATGTAGAGTTTGGTTTCCTTCTATAAGTTACTAGAACTCACTGAAACATTTTTGTATTTACAATTTTAATAAGGAATTACCTGATGAAGCAAGTACATAAGGCAAAGATGGGGGGCGGGGCACGGTTCTAAAGATGATGCAGAGTTTGCCAGCTCTCTCCTTTTGGAGTCTGGGCCCATTATCTTCCCAGCACATCAATAGGAAGCTCCCCTGAGTTTTATAGTCTAGAGTTTTTATATTGTGTTTCATTACATAGGCATGGTAGATTACACCGTCGGCAACATGTGTGAACTCAATTCTAGCCAAGGCTGAAATTTCCAACCCTCTAAATATGTGGTTGGCTTTTCTGGTGACCAGCTCCCATCTTGAAGCTAATCAAGGGCCCTGTCATGTGTTACCCTACGGTTCAGACACTATGGTCACTCAGGAAATTCCAAAGGCTTTTAAAGTTCTGTGCTAGGAACTGGGGACAAAGTCCAGATATCTTCTTTATTATATAAAAATAGGTCAATTGAGTTTATCCAGTATGAGTAGGACAAAGGAAAAAGATTGAAGTGGTGCTTAGGTGGCTCAATCAGTTAAGTGTCCAACTTCAGATCAGGTTATGATCCACGGTTTGCAGGTTCAAGCCCTGCATTGGGACTGCACTGACAATTTGGAGCCTGGTGCCTGTTTCAGATTCTGTGTCTCCCTCTCTCTTTGCCCTTCCCCTGTTACACAAAAGTTCTCAATATAATACTAGCAAACCAAATCCAGTAGCATGTGGGATGTGTATCACCATTACCAAATGAGATTTATGCCAGAAGTGTAATACAAAAAAATCAAAACAATATACCACACTCTCAAAAATAAACAAATATTAAAAATTTTTTAAAAAGAGGGAAGCGCCGGGGCGCCTGGGTGGCTTAGTCGGTTTTGCGTCCGACTTTCGCTTAGGTCATGATCTCGCGGTTCGTGGGTTCGAGCCCCGCGTCGGGCTCTGTGCTGACTGCCAGCTCAGAGCCTGGAGCCTATTTCCAAGTCTGTGTCTCCCTGTCTCTCTGACCCTCCCCTCTTCACACTGTCTCTCTCTCCTAGAAATAAATAAAAATATATATATATATATAAAAAAAGGAGGGAAGCGCCTGGGTGGCTCAGTTGGTTAAATGTCCAACTTTGGCTCAAGTCATGATCTCAGGTTTGCGAGTTCAAACCCGCATCGGGCTCTGTGCTAACAGCTCAGAGCACGGATCCTGCTTCAGATTGTGTGTCTGCCTCTCTCTGTGTGCCCCTGCCACACTGATGCTCTATATCTCTCTCTCTCAAAAATAAACATTTAAAAATTTTTAAAAACTACACCACATTAATAGAACAAAGGGAAAAAACCACATGACCAACTCAATTAAAGCAGAAAATGCATTTGGCAAAACTCAATACCCTGTTGTGATTAAAAAAAAACACTCAACAATCCAGGAATAGAAGGGAGCTTCCTCAACCTGATCAAGGGCTTCAGTGAAAACCCTAAAGGTAACATCATACTCAGTGTTGAAAGACTAAAAGCTCTCACTTGAAGATCAGATAGAAGACAAGAATGCCTGCTTTTGCTAGTTCTGTTTCACATTGTGCCAGAAGTTCTAGCCTTTATTAGGGCCTTCCAGGGACACAAAGAGACAAGAGATTTAAGGTGTTGTCAGGCTGGAAAGCCCGGAAAGAGTCGAAGTTTCGGTCTTAACTTTGAAGGTGGTGGAATGAGACCCGCTCACATTATGGAAAGTACTTTGTTTTCTCAAAGTCAGCTGAAACCAAGAGTCAGACACTTACCCCACTGAGCCCCCCAGGCGCCCAGGACTTCCCACTTTGATTTTCCTTCATATTAGTGCAATTTTGTCATTTTCTCCTTTTGGACATTTTTTTTTTACAGCTGTACTGAGGTCCCCTTGTCATAGAACAAACTGCACATATGTTAAGGGGACAATTTGGTAAGTTTTGACCTCTGTACACATTCACAAAACCCTCATCACAATCGTAATGAGCATTTGCACCAAATATTTCTTTGTCCTCCTTTATTATTTTTCCCTGACTTTTCTCACCCAAAAGCAACCAGTGAGCTAGCTGCTTTCTGTGTCTCTCATTTAGTTTATCGTTCCTGGAATTTTATATAAAGGGAATCATACAATATATAGTCATTTTCAGCTGGCTTACTTAGCATTGACTCACGCTGTTGCATGCATCAATAGTTCTTTCCTTTTTTATTGCTGAGTAGTATTCCTTTGTATGGACATACCACAGTGTGTTTATCCATTCGCTTGCTGATGCGCATCTGGATTGTTAACAGTTTGAGGTTTACCAATAAAGCTCCTGTGAACATTCACACAGAGGCCATTTTGTGGACACATTCTTCCACCTCTCTGCGGTAAACACCTAGGAGTGGAATGCAGGTGGGTATGGGATGGGGTGAGGCCACAGACTACCGACAGGGTTGACGGATGGGTCTCCCATGCTATGGGAACAGAACGTCCTCTTTACTCTCCTACAAAACTGTAAAAAAGTTCAGGTTCCTCATCTGCATAAATACCTGACTGAGCTCTGGGGAGTGTGAATGTGCATTTTGCCCAGTCGACCCCAGGAATACCCTATTCACCGTAGATACTGTGTGTTCCTTCCCAGGGTTCACACCAATCTTATGCTTCAAGCACAGATGAATGTAGTCATCAAAAAATTAAACAAACCATACAAAATGTACACAATATAAGCTACTGGAGCAGAGAGAACATAAGTTATCTTTGTATCATCTTTTACCTTTTAAAAAAATGTTTATTTTTGAGAGAGAGAGACACAGAACACGATCAGGGGAGGGGCACAGTTAGAGGGAGCCACAGATTCCAAAGCAGGGTCCAGGCTCCGAGCTGTCAGCACATTGCCCAACACTGGGCTTGAACCCATGAACTGTGAGATCATGACCTGAGCAGAAGACAGAAGCTTAACCTACTGAGCCACCCAGGTGCCCCTAGTCTACATTTAATCTACTCTTTCCTGCCACTGAATTTCTTTTTTTTTTTTTTTTAATGTTTTATTTATTTCTAGAGAGAGAGGAGACAGCGTGAGCAGGGGCGTCAGAGAGAGAGGGAGTCACAGACTGAAACAGGCTTCAGGCTCTGAGCTGGCAGTCAGCACAGAGCCCGGCGGGGCTCGAACCCACGAACCGTGAGATCATGACCTAAGCGAAAGTCAGACGCTTAACCGACTAAGCCACCCAGGCGCCCCTGGCCACTGAATTTCTAACCTTTCTTCTTCAGTTGTTTCCAGAACACAGCACATAATTGTTGTTTGAACCATATCAGAGACATGAGATGAAGGAAAAGCTCCCACTCTTCTTTCACCTTTCTTATAGCTCTTTGCCAACAGGAATCATTGTTTATCTGAGGTGGTCTGGATTCCAGGGCCCTGATGAAGCCATATTTATTAGCGGATTAAGAGCTTCTGTAAATTAAGGGAGAAGAAAAAAAGACCCGTACCCTCATAGGAAAAACTGGGAGGAGGACATGAACAGTTTATAGGAAAAAAAAAAAAATCAAATGGCCCTTGAATGTATAAAATGATGCTCAATGTCACTCCTGGTAAGATGCAAACTAAAAGCACCCTGAGATGTGGCTTCTTCCTATCCAACTCAGCTAAAATCCAGACGTTTCTCAACATTCTCTGTTGACAAAGGCTATGGGGATATAGTGACCCTTACATATCTCTGGGGAGTGGACAAGGGTATTTTGGCTATATTATGAAAATAACCAATTCAATTTGACCCAGCAAGTCCGGTTATGAGACTTCTATCCCTGAAGACATATGTGCCCACATGTGAAATACCACATGGGAAATGAAATGTGACGCTGTTTATACATGAGAAACAGACACTTCCTAGACGTGCCTGCTCCCTGCTTCAAGGCTAGAGTCATAAATACTTCTAATGTGGCTCAAATCGCAAGCAGTGGAGAAAACCAGAAAAGTAGGTAACGCAGGGATACAGACAGTAGACTAGTGGGGGTTGTCGCTCATTTCCTGACGCATGCACACGGCAAATACTTATTATGCACTTACTGTATGTCAGGCTGTTCTCGGGTTTAGAGTCGTGACAGTGACTAAGACCAGTATCTTGCCCTGAAGGGTAATTTTAATAAGACAAACAATAAGCACGTTAAGTACATATATGATGTCGGCACCATTTGTAACAGCAAAGGACTAGAAATAACCTAAGGGTCTACCTCTAGGGTGCTGGTTAAATAAACTACACTGAATAGCCACACAGTGGAATATCATGTGACCCTAAACTTAAAAAGAAAAAAAAAAAAAAAGTGGAAAGCTTTCATTGTAGAAATGGAAGTACCTCTAGGATATATTGTTAAATGAAAACAAGCAAGATGATACACAGTGGGTGCTACCATTTGTGTAAGAAACGGTAGAAATAAAAATGTATTCATATTTCCTTATTGCTGCTTGAAGAAAAAACTCGAAGGCCGCAGAGGACTATGGGCAAGTATGGTTGGGGGTAAGCGTGTTGTCTGGTGATAAGACCAGAAGCCTGATCTAGCGATGTTCAACTTTCCATATAGGGTTGCTTTTTTTTTTTTTTAAACAAAATATAAATAAAACCTTATTTTTTAAATGTCTTTAAATTCCAATTAGTTAACATACAGTGTAATATAGGGTGCAGCTGTCCAATATAGTGATTCAACACTTCCTACGTCACCCGGTGCTCACCACAAGGGCCCTCCATAAGCCCCATCCCACATTTCACCCATCCTTGCGCCCACCTCCCCTCTGGTAACCATCAATTGTTCTCAAGAGTTAAGTTTCCAGTCTTTTTTACCCCGATCATCACTTGTTTCTGAAATTCCACGAGTGAAATCATGGTATTTTTCTTTTTTTGGTTAGCATAATACACTCGAGCTCTATCCATGTTGTCACCAATGGCAAGAGTTCACTCTTTTGGATGGCTGAGTAATATTCCATCGTATCTTCTTTATCCATTCATCAGTCGATGATTGGGCTGTTTCCGTAATTCTGCTATCGCTGATGATGCTGCTATAAACATCAGAGTGCACGTATCCCTTCAAGTTGGGATTTTTGTGTCCTTTGGGTAAATAAATACCTAGTAGTGGAATAGCCCTACAACTGTATTTGTGCGTGTGGTGATGATTTATAGGAGCCAGTCTGTGTGCAGGAGAAAAATACCTAACTCCGCTGTTTTCATTTAAATTTCATCACTTCAAACCTCAAATGGCCCTTAATGCCACCTGTTAATCACACTGTATTTTCCAGTCCATTAACATTGCTACTCTTTTCCAGTTTCACACCTTCTCCTCTGACCTCCAACCCCTCCAACCCCCGTTCCTCATCTTACCCTCAGTTAGGCCCTCGCCTCCTGCTTCTCTGAGAAACTGGCAGTTTCCAGAGCCTCACAGCCACCGTACCTTGCCAAGCCGAAGATGAACGATTCCCATGTTCCTTTACCTCCTCTACTTTCCTGCATCAACCCACCTCGGGCTTTCTTGCTTTATTTAGTTTCCATAAACTATTTTGTATTTTGGGTTTTCATGTTCTCTAGTCTTTTCTAAATGGAGGCATTCTTACATGTTCTTTTCTTCCTTTCTTTAGCTTAGCTTTACATTAGTCATGAATGAGTATTCCAAGCATTCCCCCGTGTGTGCAGTATCTCACTGAATGCATAATATATCACAATTACCCATTCCATATGCAAGCATTTGGGTTATTTCTATTCGGGGCTATTACAATGTTGGAATGAATTCTCTTGTGCACATTATCATAGCACTTATGAGGACCCTTCGGAGTTTATAATAATGGAAGTAATGAATCATAGGCTTCTTTATTATTATTTAAAAAATTTTTTTAGAAGTAGGCTTCATGCTCACCACAGACCCCAACGTGGGGCTTGAACTCATGACCCTGAGATCAAAACCTGAGCGGAGATCACGAGTTGGATGCTTAACCAACTCAGCCACCCAAGCACCCCCAGGCTTTATTTATTTACCTTCAAACTGTTTTTATCTATTTACTACAAACTCTTTTCCAAAATGGCTGTACAAGTTGACATTCTCGCCAGCCGTGTGTAAGAGTTCCTGTTATTTCAAATCCTGGACAACACTTGATATTCCTTTAATTTTTAATTTTGGTGACTCTGCCTCTTTGTTCACTTCTCCTGACTGTAAAAGTAATCCAAATCCACTGTAATTTTTTCAGCAAACACAGAAAAGCACAGAGTAGTAAAAACTGTCAGTAATACCACCACTTAGAAGCATCCACTATTACCATATCTTCTTTCAGACTTTCTTCTCTGTATGTGCTCGTGGTTCTTAAGCTCCTGGAGGTGCTTTGGGGAGCGGCAGTGAATTCACAGGCACGTTTCAAGAGATTTTCCATTTTCAAGGGGAACGATGATGTTTGACATCTGTCAGACTCCGTGCAGGTTACGAGCTGAAGGCGCGTCACGATGCCAGCATTAGATTGCGTTGTTCATCCGAAGTGGGCTGGATCCCAGGGCCCAGATGAAGCCATATTCATCAGTGATAATAAATTTTTGACGAAGTCACATTCTGGCACAGCTGGGTTTTCCACAGCTGCAATGTTGTGTGAAAATCGATGTGAAATAGATAATAAGGGTGACACTATGTACCCTTTTGAGAAGTTGTGCAGTGCCTCATGGGCACAAATATCCCGAGTAAGTGTCGGTGGTTTTTTAAAATAATGCGAACAAAAAAATGCTAATTTTTTTTCAATTTATATGTATTATTTTCTTTAAACAGCTACTAAATTGTTAGGATAGAATTATGAAGTTGTTTAGACCTAACTAATTAGTAAGAGCTACTAGGTATTTCTCTTGGACTAGGGGCGCCATGAAAAAAAAAACACTAAGGGTACCATGAGCCAGAAAAACCCAAACAAACGCTGGCAACCTGTCACATGCTCTTCAAGAAGATGATCTGGGATCGCACTGTGACACTCTGGCTTTCAAAGTGTCGTAGAGTCTTCATCAAACTGTGAATGAAACCTTTGTCTGGAGTCAACAGAAGACAGAGGTGCCTGATAGAATCTTTTGTGTCTGCCTAAATTCATGTTTCTATTACAATGTTTCTTTTCTGTCTATGACGATTTCTGCCTTGAAAAGTTCAATACTTCATGGCCTTCTACTATATTCTCTTATTGCGAGGAGGAGTAAAAATTTTTACAATTTTTTTTTAAATTTTTTTAAATGTTTTTTATTTATTTCTAGGAGAGAGAGAGAGAGACAGCGTGAGCAGGGGAGGGTTAGAGAGAGGGAGTCACAGGCTGAAACAGGCTCCAGGCTCTGAGCCGGCAGTCAGCACAGAGCCCGACGCGGGGCTCGAACCCACGAACCGCGAGATCATGACCTAAGCGAAAGTTGGACTAAGCCACCCAGGTGCCCCCAAAATTTTTACAATTCTTTACTGTGTCTTTTTGAGAGAGTGCAAGCAGGAGAGGGGCAGAGAGAGAGGGAGACAGATACTGAAGCAGGCTCCAGACTCCGAGCTGTTAGCACAGAGCCCGATGTGGGGCTCGAACCCATGAACAGTGAGATTATGACCTGAGCTGAAGTCGGACACTTAACCGACTGAGCCACCCAGGCAACCAGGGTCAATTTTTGTAAAGAAATAACTTTCTTGTCATCTTGTAAAAATGAGATCATTGTCTTTTTAACTTTTAAGCAATGCAGAACTGTACACAGAGAAAAATCTAGACTCTTCAACTCCGAAGTAACCACTTAGGGCTGACATTTGGTCAATATGATTCTAGACATCTCTCATACATACTTACATACATACACACATACATACATTCATACAAAGAACAGAAAGTAAATGTTTATAAACAAATATAGATTATCTACAGTACTATTTTTTAAAACATTTTTTTAATGTTTATTCACTTTTGAGAGATGGAGAGAGACAGAGGGCAAGAAGGGGAGGGGCAGAGAGAGAGGGAGACACAGAATCCAAAGCAGGCTCCAGGCTCTGGGCTGTCAGCACAGAGGCTGATGCGCCACTCAAACTCACGGACGGAGAGATTATGAACGGAGCCGAAGTCTGACACTTAAGTGAAACACCCATACCGTTTTTTTTAAAGCAAATTTAATACCACTTAACCCTGGGAAGGAACACACAGTATCTACGGTGAATAGGGTATTCCTGGGGTCGACTGGGCAAAATGCACATTCACACTCCCCAGAGCTCAGTCAGGTATTTGTGCAGATGAGGAACCTGAAGTCTACAGTTGTGTAGAAATCCCAGACCATGGGAGACACGTCCATCACCCCGATCTGCAGCCTGTGGCCTCAGGCCGTCCCATACCCCCCTGCATTCCGCCCCTCAGTGTTTACCCCAGAGAAATGGAAGAACGTGTTCCCCAAGTTTCCATTGGTTTTTGTCTCTGTTGTTTGGGGGCTTCCCTAGACACCTCCTAGGTAAGGTCTGAGACCTACGGTTCTGTCGTAATCTCCTGGTATCATACAGGCGCTCCGCTGATGTGACGGTTAGCATGTGAGGGACAGAGAATTCTCTGGTTCGACGATATGGCCTCAGTCTTTTAAAGAGCCTATGTCGGGGCGCCTGGGTGGCTTAGTCAGTTAAAAGTCTTGACTTTCGCTTAGGTCATGATCTTGCGGTTCGTGGGTTCGAGTCCCGTGTCGGGCTCTGTACTGACTGCCAGCTCAGAGCCTGGAGCCTGTTTCAGAGTTTGTATCTCCCTCTCTCTCTGACCCTCCCCTGCTCACGCTGTCTCTCTCTCTCTCTCCCCTAGAAATAAAAAATAAATTAAAAAAAAAAAGCCTATGTCTCTGGACTGTTCCCTTCCTACTTTTACTGACTGCTTCTCAGTTTCACCCCGTCTCCTAGGAGGGAGAGGGAGTGGAGCTGGGTATTTCAGTGCCCCCGTGTAGAAGGCTGGTGGGGCTGGAGTCTGGGATTTCCCTTCTGCCAGGTTAGGTTCTGTTAAAACCCAAGGTAGTTGGCCTCTGATCCAAGTTTCCCTTGAGGGTGGGCTTTGGTGAAACAGCACAGAATGCTCTGGGCGTATTTTTAAATGGTTCCACTTCCCTTACCTCCTGTAGAAGCAGGTCAGAATTTTTCTCTGATCCACACCCTGGGAACTGGATGGCGCCCTGAAGATAAAGTTCCTAGAGCGTGGGGCCCACCCATGACAAGATCCCCTGGAGACTTTGAACTCTGAAGCTTGTCCACAGTTAAGTCTCCAGCAATTTTTCAATTACAGCCAAAGTTTTCGCGTTACTGCCTCCCGACGCATCTGGTCTAAGCGGTATCTTCCTGTCTTTTCATTTTTGGGGGCGGGAGGGGAGCAGTTATTCTTGTGACCTCAACTCTGACGGATCTAACAAGAATGGTTGACATTCAGTCTGTTCAGGCATTCGCTCGGATATTGGGATCACCATGTCCACAGTTCCTGGTACAATAGCTTCTAAATTCCTTGGGTTTTCCTAAGTAATGGGGGTGAGTTTGTTATTCATGATGAGCCTCTTTCAACCCTACCTGAGCTTATGCTACTAAAGTACCTTGCCGGGGGGAGTGGGGTGGGGGGGGTGGGCAGATGGCTTCGGGAAAGACTAACAGTATGATGTGGGGGTTGGAACTTGCAGTCCCGCCCCCCAACCTCAGCCAAGGGGAGAGGGGCTCCAAACACCAAAGGCCTGTGATTGAACCGATCACACCTCTGTAACAGAACCTTCATAAAAACCTCTCAACAGATTTGGAGAACCTCTGGATTGGTGAACAAACACATCAGTGCTGTGAAGGGGGACATGCCCAGAGCGAGGGCATGACACCTCGGAGCGCCATCACCCCTACACCTTCCTCAACGCACCTCTTCCATTTTCCCGTTCCTGAGTGGTATCCCTTATGACAAGCCAGGAGTCCTGTGTAAAGCATTCTCCTGTGTCCTGTGAGCGGTTCTAGCAAATGACTGAATCCAGGAAGTGGGTCATGAAAAGCTCCAACTGACAGTGGGTCAGTCAGGAGGAGTCTGGTCAGCCTGGCCTTGCACTTGGGTTCTGAGGTCTGGGTCAGTCTTGTGGGCCTGAGCCCTTAACCAGGGAGACTGACACTAACCCTGGGCACTTGGTATCAGAATTAAATGGAACCACCGGACCTCACAGTTGGTGCCGGGAAACAGGGAGACTGGTTGTTGGTGGAGAAAAACCCACACGTTTGGTGTCGGAGGTGACAAAGCAGCAATAAGTTCTCGTGTTCTTGGCTGAGGACGGGGATGGTGAGCTCCAGCTTCCTTACATGTTACACGGGAAACAGTCTTCGATTTAGGTTTTGACTTCTGCTATAACGTTTTAGATTCCGAGAGTACTTAATTTTTTTTCTTATCATGTGGCGATGGATTCTTAGATATAACAAAAGCAGGAGCAATTGAAAAAAAAAAAAGATAAACTGGGCTTCATCAAAATGAAAAGCTTTTTCTGTGTAACAGAGGACACCGTCAAGAAAGTGAAAACCCAGCCTACGGGATGGGAGAAAATATTCACAGACCTTACATCTCACAAGACTCTAATGTCCAGGATAAATACATATAAACATTTACAGCTCAGTGATTCAAAGACAACTCAATTTAAAAATGGTAGTAATGTTTTTGGGTGATTTTCTTTCTACTTGGGCTGCTCAAACCCCACATAGAGGCCCTAAAAATCTGCTTGGAGGGGAGGTAACTGCCAGCATCTGGGTTGTCAAGCAGCAGAAGAGAACAGAGATGGATTCTTTAATAGGAAAGTTGCCACAAAAATGTGTTCAAAGGCCCAAAACTAAAGGTTACCATTTGGATAGATTTTATAGTATCATTAGCACACATTAAAAAAAAAAAAAATCTGAGAGACAGATCATAAGTGCGGGAGGGATAGAGAGAGGGGGTGACACAGAATCCAAAGCAGGCTCTAGGCTCCAAGCTGTCAGCACAGAACCCAAAGTGGGTCTTGAACTCATGACCTGTGAGATCACGACCAGAGCCAAAGTCGTATGCTTAACTGACCGAACCGCCCTTGCGCCCCCTCATTAGCACACGTTTTCAATTTTAAGGTATTTATTTTAGAAAAACTTATATGGCAATACCTGAGACAGCACTTGAACAGCCACTTAATACACACTGACAAGGTCAAATACGTTAACAGAGAAATACAACCCAAACTGGATCAGCAATCAAGTTTAAAGGGCAATGAACTTTCCCGAAAGAAAGAAGATATTCAAGGTAAGAGTGGAAAACGCTTAGGGCAGGGAAAATCAAATCTACAGACTTAAAACCCATGATAGAGTTAACGTTTATGAGAAACTTAGACTTATAACTCCTTTCGTGATCTCCATCAGCACAGTGCAGATTCTCGGGATAACAGAAAACATTCCCGATATCCTTCCCACCCACAGTGGGGAGACAAACCACTGCGCGCACAACAGGGTAACCTCCCAGCTCCATACATCATGATAATTATCACGTCTAGTGTGTCGGCGGCTGATAATTCTTGTTTTAGCCCCGGTCACTGAAAAACTCTTATGAAAATTCCCACTAAAAGAGCAGCAACTGCAGCAGCAAGAGCCATTCCACGATAGAAAATCAGCTGCCTCACGGTCAAAACATCCCCAACGGTGGCCACTGGGTACTGGCTGTATTCTTCTAGTCCCATTAGCTGGACGGTCGGGCTCTCTGATCGGACGGTATCGGGTAAAGTCGTTGCATCGGTTACTTCTTTTTCCAACACAGGCAGATCTGATTGCAGAGAAGAGTGGAAAAGACGCTTAGGTGCAGGGTTCAATAGGGGGATGTTACGGGAAGTTGCAAAGAATGCATCGTACACAACGGCCATCAATTACTGGCTGCTCTGTGTGAAGTTCCATTAGGAACGCTTCACAGGAGAGCCCAGACGGCAGCTGCCCACGTTAACAACGGCAGAGACGAGATTTATTATGCAAGAGAGCAGGCTCTCATAAGCTACGCATCGCTGGCCACACTAAATCTCAGGCTCACGAGGCAGAACAAGTGCACTAGACCGTGTCCTGTTACCTGATGGTGCAGGCGTGGTCTCCTCCATCCCTTTCACCCCGGCTCGAACCTGTGCCTGAGAACAAGGGGCACATAAGTGGACAGAGCGTTAAAGTCAGGGCAGTCTAGTACTCGTCTTAAAACTTCACGCAGGTCACTGCCGGGACCGCTGCTAAAGGCTTCCGACATCTAGCACCGTCCTTTCTGGGCCTGAAATGCTGGTGACGACAGGATGTCACACTCGACAACCACTCTTCTCCCCAGTGCTCCGCTCGCCATAATGTGAAAAGCTACTTGCTGGTCTAGTCGCAAATTTAACACAGCTTTTGCCCCATGCACGTCAGCGTTCTGAAGCCCTGATACGAGCAATAAAGTCTAAAGACAAACGGTGTTATCCTGTGAAGACAGTGTGCGGCCCGACCTGACACCCTGTGCGCCGCACTCCCGCCGTGAGTCACACTCTGATCCTGAAGACCCCTCACATCACAGGGAGGAAAGCCAAAGTCACGAGAAACCAGGACAAAGGGGAAGCGGTGACGCTTTGTGCACCTGAACTCGTCTTCCCGGCTCCTTGACAGTTACCCCGGCCCTAAGCCGACCCCCCTCCAACCCGTCTCCAGCCTGGACACCATGAACGGGGCTCCCAGTTCAACGTGGCGACGCCCACTGAGTCCAGAACTGACCCCCCCCACCCCCGCAGGTACGGTTCCGCCCCCGGGACTCCCCACCGGTCCCAGCTGCTCAGCATATGGAAACATGGCCCAAAAATGCTGGCCCAGGGAGGCTAAAAACAGGTAACAAACCAGTATCAATAGGGAAGGAACGACTAGTTTTCTAAGGACTGTTCTACCAAAACAGCAAAATGTTTGTACGCGGGTCGCTGTGGTTGTGGAGCCTCGTTAGCGGGGGCCACGCTGGCTGCACGCTCACAGGACACTGTGCAGACACGGCACGTTCTCTGCCCCCGGCGCTCACGTCACACCCTTTCCGTGGCTCAGAGCGAGTCGCGCTGCCAGGGCCGCTCTCAGCATCTGACCCTCGAAGATTCCGGCGCCCGGGCCCAGGCAAGAGCCGCGCGGTTACCTGCTCTGCAGCTCCGCTCCAGTCTGTCCTCCAGACCAGCGCCAGGTAGAAAAAGGCTTGAAGGAAGACACAGACTATCAATCCAGACCAGAGACCTGGGGACGGAGGAGAGAGGCAGGGCTCAGGCCACCTTCCGCTACGTTCCCGTCATCACGAACGTTCTTCTGAAACTTTCGGATCTACAGCAGGAGCTTCACTTAAAATACCTCCCCTGAAAACGGACATCATTATGGACCAGGATGAGACTCAAGCCCCCCGTGGGGTGTCAGCGGCAGCCCGTGGGCCCATCAACAGTAAACACAGCACAAGCCCGTTCGCCGCTTCGCACGCTGATGGGCCAGGGCGTACTGGCTCTGTGCCAGGTGGCGTTTGAGGTGCGGGGTCTCAGACAGACGCGCCCGGGTGACGAGATCAGCGCCCTCCTGGGGCTTCCGTGCTACCAGGGGGCCAGCAGCACAAGGAAGCCAACGTGACGGCGGGAAGGGGGACGAAGGCCACAGGCCACGAGAGACACGGGGCACAGCCCGGGAGGGATGACCTCCAGCCTAGGGCGGGGAGACGGGCAGGGGGCTCACTCTCAAAAAAAATACACATTCAAAAAGAAATTCGCTGTTACTGAAGGCTACAGAAAATACAGATGTGAATACATGCGCAGAACACGTGTACAACAACTTACCCCAAAAGCACATGATAGATTATTTTGCACAATTCTTTTTTTTTATTATTTTTTTAATGTTTTATTTATTTCTAGGAGAAGGAGGGAGGGAGAGAGAGAGAGAGAGAGACAGCATGAGCAGGGGAGGGTCTGAGAGAGAGGGAGTCACAGACTCTCAAACAGGCTCCAGGCTCCGAGCTGGCGGTCAGCACAGAGCCCGACAGGGGGCTCGAACCCACAAACCGCAAGATCATAACCTAAGCGAAAGTCGGACGCTTATTTTGCAGAATTCTATACATTTAGAATCATGATAAAGTATATAATTTCCAAAAAAACTGCTAAAGGAGGGAGACAACATGCACAACCATGGAAGCAAACTATCTGGGTTCAAATCCTGTCTCATCACATATTATCTGCGGGACAAATTACTTAAGCTCTTCGAGTTTTAGCTTCTTCATGTTAAAAATGGAACCACTGAGACATCACATGTTATGTGGTCATCATCTAAACTTAAATGACATTGTATCTACAAAAGATCAGCATATTTCTGATAAAAGCTCTTGATGAATACTACCTCACACCATGTGATTTTCAGTTTTTACATTTTTTAAACTTGAAAATAAAAGTACTGTAGAAGAACATAGAAGAATGTTATTAAAATCCTATTGGAGACGTTCTTGCTATAATAATAGGGCAAGAAAAAGGAAATAAAAGGCATTAAAATGAAAAAGGCATGGGGAATGCACAATGGGGAAAGGAAAAGTCTTTTTTGAGGTGCACCTAGCTGGCTCAGTCAGTAGAGCATGTGACTTTTTATCTTGGGGTTGGGACTTGGAGCCCCACATTTGGTGTAGAGATTCCTTAAAAATAAAGTCTTAGAAAGAAAAGACGTTTTTAATAAGTGGCGTTGGGAAAACTGGACAGCTACATGAAAATGCATGAAACTAGACCACTTCTACCATACACAAAAATAAACTTAACATGGATTAAAGGCCTAAATGTGAGACCCCCTCAAACCATAAAACTTCCAATAGAAAACATAAGCAGTAATCTCTTAGACATATTTATCGGTATAAAAACAAAAACAAAAGCAAACTCTTGGGACTATACCAAAATAAAAAGCTTTATTAGTAGCAAAAGAACCCATCAAAAAACCAAAAAGGTAACCTACTGAATGGGATAAAATATTTGTAAATGATATATCTGATAAGAGGATAATACCTCCCAAAATATTGAAAAAAAAAAAGAAAGAGTTGGCGAGGCTGTGGAGACAAGGGACCGTCACGCACTGCTGGTGAGAACACAAATTTGTGCAGCCACTCAGGGACACAGTCCGAAGCTTCTTCCAAAAAGTAAAAATAGAACTATCATATGATCCAACAATCCCACTCTTGGGTATTTACCCAAAGAAAATGAAAACACTAATTCAAAAAGATATATGCACCCCTGTGTTTGCTGCAGCATTATCTGTAACAGCCAAGATATAGAAGTAACCCAGTGTCCATCAATAAATGGATGGATAAAGAAGTTGTGATATATATACACACAATGGAATATTACTCAGCCATTAAAAAGAATGAAACCTCGCCATTTACAACAGCATAGACAGAGACAGCATAATGCTAAGCAAAATAAGTCTGATTATTAAAAACACCAGATGATCTCACTCATATGCGGAACTTAAGATAGGAAACAAATGAGCAAAGGAAAAAAGAGCAAAAAATAAACTAAGAAATAGACTCTTAACTACAGAGAACAAGCTGATGGTTACCAAGGGGAGGTGAGTTAGAGAGATGGGGGAATAAGTGATGGAGATTAAGGAGTGTACTTATCATGATGAAAAAAATAAAATTTTAATTTAAAAATTAGGAAAGGAGTAAAATTACCTAATTATGACAGGATCCTATATATAGAAAATCTTTAAAAATCCACACATAGGGGCACCTGGGTGGTTCAGTCTGTTGTGTCTGACTTTGGCTCAGGTCATGATCTCATAGTTTGTGGGTTTGAGCCCTGCGTCGGGCTCTGTGCTGACAGCTGAGAGCCTGGAGCCTGCTTCAGATTCTGTACCTACCGTTCTCTCTCTGCCTCTCCCTGGTTTGTGCTCTATCTCCCAAAAATAAATTAATAACTTAAAATAATTTTTTTAATCGACACACAAAAAATACTACAGCTAATAAATTCAATAAACTTAATGCACTCAATACACAAAATCAGTTGTGTGGGGTTTTTTTTAATGTTTTTTTTAAATTTATTTCTAGGAAAGAGAGAGAGACAGCATGAGCAGGGGAGGGTCAGAGAGAGAGAGGGAGTCACAAGCTGAAACAGGCTCCAGGCTCTGAGCTGGCAGTCAGCACAGAGCCCGACGCGGGGCTCGAACCCATGAACCGCAAGATCATGACCTAAGCAAAAGTCGGATGCTTAACCAACTAAGCCACCTAGGCGCCCCAGTTGTGTTTTAAAATACCATTGATGAACAATCTGAAAAGGAAATCAAGAAAATAATTCTAGGGGCGCCTGGGTGGCTCAGTGGATTAAGCATCTGACTTCGGCTCAGGTCATGATCTCATGGCTGTCGGTTCGAGCCCCACGTCGGGCTCTGTGGTGACAGCCAGCTCAGAGCCTGGAGTCTGTTTCAGATTCTGTGTCTCCTTCTCTCTCTCACCCTCCCCTGCTCACGCTCTCTCTCTCTCTCTCAGAAATAAATAAAACATTTAAAAAAAAAAAAAAGGAAGAAAATAATTCTAGGGGCGCCCAGATGGCTTAGTCAGCTGAGTGTCTGACTCTTAATTTCAGCTCACGTCATGATCCCAGGATCATAGGATGAAGTCCTATTCCAGGCTCTGCGCTGAGCACGGAGCCTGCTTAAGATTCTCTCCCCTCCTCCCCACCCTCCCTCCATCTCCTACTTATTTTTACTCTAAAATAACAATAAAATAATTATACTCACAATAGCATCCAAAAGAATAAAACATCTAGGAATAAATTTAACCAAGAAAGTGAAAAACATTTAAAACTACAAAACATTGCTATAAGAAATTAAAAACTAAATAAATGGAAATCCTGTGTTCATGGACCAGAAGACTTAAGACTGCAATATTCTTTCCAAAACAATCTGTAGATTCAATGCAATCCTGATAAAAATTCTAACAGCTTTTATGCAAAAACAGAAAACGTAACCTTTTTTTTTTTTTTTATTTCTAGGAGAGAGAGAGACAGCGTGAGCAGGGGAGGGTCAGAGAGAGAGGGAGTCACAGACTGAAACAGGCCCCAGGCTCTGAGCTGGCAGTCAGCACAGAGCCCGACGCGGGGCTCGAACCCACGAACCGCGAGATCATGACCTAAGCAAAAGTCGGACGCTTAACCGATTAAGCCACCCAGGTGCCCCCAGAAAACGTAACCTTAAAATTCATATGGAATCCAAGGGTCCCCAAATAGCCAAAACAAAATTAAAAAAGGGGTTCCTGGGTGGCTCAATCAGTTAAGTGTTTGACTTTGACTCAGGTCATGATCTCGTGGTTTGTGGGTTCGAGCCCCGTGCCGGGCTCTGTGCTGACAGCTCAAAGCCTGGAGCCTGCTTCCAATTCTGTGTCTCCCTCTCTCTCTGCCCGTCCCTCATGCTCTGTCTCTCTCTCTCTCAAAAATAAACAAACATGGAAAAAAAAAAAAAGGACAAAGTTCAAAACTTACTACGCCCCTACAGTAATCCTAAACAGAGTGGTGATGGTATAAGCCAGAAAGGGAGAACAGTGAAGTAGAACAGAGAGCCCAGAAATAAACTCCTACATCTCTGGTCGACTAATTTTTGAGAAGCACGCCAAGATCATTCAGTGGGGAAGGAATCAGTTTTCAGCAAATGGTGTTCACTTCATCTAGGTAATTCATCACATTTCAGGTCAGAGGCTAACGCATTGCCAACTTAGGGCAAGCCACTTCCGGCAAGTCTGTCAGACTCAGACGTTCCCTCCAACCAATGACAGGTGCTCACAGGACCCCGTTCTTCTCGCCTGCAGTACTGACCCCAAAAGGAATTACTGTGTAATTAATTTTGGTCTCATCCTGAGGACAAAGATAGTGTCTGTTTGACTCCAGACTGCATTCCCAGTGCATTCCCAGTGGTTTGGCACAGAGGAGGCAATGAATAACTATCTTGAGAGAAACTGATTCCACAGAGGCTACTTATCAGTCAACTATTTTTTTTTAAAGCTTATTTATCCTTGAGAGAGAGAGAGTTAGAAACCATGAAGGGAAGTGGGAGAGAGAATGCCAGGCAGGCTCCACACCACCAACGTGGACCCCGATGTGGGCTCGAACTCCGAAACAGTGAGATCATGACCTGAGCCGAAATCAAGAGTGGGATGTTCAGCTGCCTGAGGCCCCCAGGCGTCCCTTCAGTCAGCTCATTTATCTCTCAAGCAGTTTATCTTAATAGGACAAATGAGATTTGAGGTTGATCACCAAGGAATCAAAAAACATACCTATTATCCCCAGTTCAGAAGCAAACATCAGAGATACTCCAATGGGAAAGCCAAAAACATAATAACCAATGGCATTCATGACAGCCCCAATCTTCTGTTTTCCTGTCCCTCGTAGGATTCCACCACAGGTGCCCTAAAGAGAGGAACAGTAAAGCCAACGTTATAGCCCATCCTCACGTCAAGTTCGGGATACTATGTTAACACATCCCAGGTTCGGATATGAAAACAAGAACTGTACATGACATGAGAGACAGGAAACCCCATCAGGTAACACTATTTAAATCTTTGTTTGAAAAGATTTTTCAATAAAAAAAATTTAAGGTTCATTGATGGAAATCTCAATTAGAAACTAGTCTAATATCATGGCTGAAAAATACGAATGCGATCAAGGGCTTCAAAGACGCCCAGCATCAGAGTGGTGACAATCATCTTGTTCTCTTCCATACTGTTCTGACCACAGCAGTGTTTGATCGTGGATACCACACCTTCGGAGTGCTGGTAGTGGAACAAGAAATTCCTTGGTGGAAAAAGAAAATGAGAAAAAGAAAGATGACCTAGAAATGATGTCTTGAAGGCTAACTACTGAAATTGGGAAGAAGCCTCAAGGGATGATTCCAGGGTACAGCAGAAAGGTCTTCAAATTCCTATAAACCTACAGAAGATCAGCCTGGAGAAAGACTTTTTACGGGTCAGACTTAACTCCAAGGTGTCCTGGCCGGCCCTGGACCATACAATAGACACAGACCCGATCACGTGGCTAGGATGTCACACAGGACATTCAGGCCCCAGGTAAAGAGGAGGTCAGAGAACTCTGGTCTCTTCCACCTTGAGATGCTATATGTTAGCGTTACCCATCCTTCCCACAAATGGCTAAGAATGCTTGGAGCAAGAACCCTCTCTTCTCCAGGATGAAATCACAGATATTTAATTCAAAATCTAGAAATGCACAACAAATACGGCTATGCGTATTTGATGGGAGTAAAATCACCCCAGATACTCACTGCAAGGGCATCAAATAGATGAAAGGGAGCAAAAACAGGCATCACGCGGCTCACAAGGTAAATAATATCTCTGTTGGAGAAAAAGAAAGTCATCAGTGAGCCTCAAATTACATTTAAGTGCAGTATATTAATTACAACTGATCTGACAAAAACTAACTAGCGGGTCAGTAATTCAGTGGAAACACAGCTTTTCTATCTGACAAAATGTGTATCCAATAAAACCTCACTCATTTAAACTTTATTAGCTTATTAGGGCAAAAGGGGCATGGTCTAGGCTGTCGCTGTAGAGACCAACTGTTCAAGTTTTGTTTGGGTATAAAACCGTGCAGGTTGGAAAAAAAGGTCTCAGCCTGTGGCTGGTAATCTTCTTCTGTGAACAGGAGTCTTCCTCAAAGACGGAGGTGAAGGCCAGTGTTCATACAGGAAATACTGGCCTCCTCATGGATCCTCTGAACTCTGAATATGGTGGAAGATCTGTCTGGGGAGGGACGACAGTGGGGACACTGGGACTCTGGAGAGATAAGGCAGAGCTGGAGGCCTCTAAAGATTTGCACAATGGGGGGTGCCTGGGTGGTTCAGTTGGTTGAGGGTCCAATTTTGGCTCAAGTCATGATCTCACAGCTCGTGAGTTCGAGCCCTGCGTTGGGCTCTGTGCTGACAGCTCGGAGCCTGGAGCCACCTTCTGATTCTGTCTCTCTCTTTGCCCCTCCTTTGCTCATGTTCTATCTCTCAAAAGCAAATAAACATTGAAAAAAAAAAAAAAGACCTGTGGTTTGAACACATGAAATGACCATCGTATTCTCCCTGAAGGAAGTTTTCTGCTTCCCTACCATTCACCGTGAAGAAGAAGGTTGCTGGTCAACAGGTACCACAGATATAGACAAAGCCCACAGTCTGTCCTGTCACCAGAGGGGTGTGACCTCTTTGGAACAGATCCATAGGACTGCAAAGTTACCTCAGGTGTACACTATCTCCACTAATCAAAATGAGAATGTGGTCTTTCACTGAAAGGCAGACAGTAACCCAGTGTTCACCGGACACTGAAGAAAATCACCGGACACACACACACACACACACACACACACACACACAGTATAGACCCAAGCGAGCGTGTTGAACAGCTGATACAAAAGCCAACATGAATTCAAGGAACAAGAAGTAAATGGGGAAAAAAATGGAACGGAAAGGAACACTAAAATAAAACATTCTACTCAAAGACTGATGAGATAGATAATGGCAAAATAGTACATTTCGATTAGAAAGATAAAGCTGAAGAGATAACCCAAAACACAGAGACAGAAAACGAGAGAAAAGAGACAAGTCAGATTAATCCAGAAGTTCTGCCGTTCATATAAATTCCCCAGAGCTAAAGAAACACCCGGTGCTTTAGACTGAAAGTCTGCAAGTCCACACAAAAGAGAAGAAGAAATATTCACTGATGCCCACACACACGCAAGGACAGAAAGAACACTGAAAGATTTCCAGGAAAAAAAAACTCTCCTCCGATGGATAAACAGTCAGATTAGGGTGCGGAGTGTATATCCACGTGACGTCATGGATGATGATGGGTGGAGGGCGCTCCAAGAATCGGTCCTTTTCCCAAAACAATTACTGAACTAGCCAGAAATGTCAAAACCAACCATTTCACGGCTCTGGACTCCAGCTGAGAGTCTGCAGCAGGTGTGCGTGGTGAAGAACGGGCCCAGGAAGTACCCGCGAATTTTCCTGTTGCACAGAGTAGCCACCGCTTCCCGTCCCCTGGTCCCACGGCAGGCAGGTGCAGGGATGGGTGCCTGTGTCCCTGATGTGGCTGATGGGTGGCATGCTGGACAGTAAGGATCTTGTCCTCCAAAAATCAGAGTTGGGTGCTTTGACGTCCTTGGCAGGTCACTACGGGACAGTCGCTGTCTCAGTGACCCTCCCCCACCATGTGGGGGCTGTCCCATAACTGAGAGTGACAGAACTTTTTAAAGATGTTCTTTTCTTATTGGATCAAGACATGTAAGGAAATCTGTCACCACTGGTTCACCGAGGAGACAACAGAAGACACCACACATGATAAGGAACATCGTCTTTGCAAAAAAAAAAAAAAAAAAAAGGGTTTTGTAAAACTCACTGAGCAAAGAACAGCGATGCTGGGGGAGGTGGGGGACAACCGAATCTCCAGAGCTACTTTACAATATTCAAAACATCACTTCAACACAACATTTCAAAGCATACGAAGAAAGTATGGCCCATTACAGGAAAAAAAAATTGTCAGAAACCGGCAAATATGGTCACGATCCAATTTTTTTCCCAGAATTCTAGACATTAACCACAGGCTTGCAGCGACCAGGGGAGCACTTACTCAAGAGAAGTTGCTGAGTCTTGGTAATGACAGTGATATCAGCCTGCGGGGTTTCCATGGGCCGAGGACCACCGGCTCCCAGCTCAGTGACCTTGAGAAACAGTCTATTTCCAAGACCGCGGGAGGAAGGAGGAGCTGGACTTTCGCAAAGAACAGTTACTAGTCTGCAGACAGACCACCTGTCTGGGTTCCTTAGAAAGCCCCACGTGAAGCGCTGTCTTTAGTTCTCTTGACTCAAACCCGGCCAGTGCTCAAGTTGGTCTCTGAGAGATGTTTGCGGGCAAGTGCTTTCAGGTGCTGCCAGTGGGCAAGAGCTGGCATGAACGACAGACTAACCAACAAGCCTGGTGGGAAAGGCTGCGCAGTGACACATTGACAGGGGCTTTGAAAGCGCCGACGTGTCCCTGGGAATCTAAAAGGCCACACGTACACACATGACCGTATATGTGCTCAAGGAAGACCAGAGAGGGGCTGAGCTCACACCGCTGGCTGAACTTGAGGCTCTGCACAGGCAGGAATGAGGGCCAAGCTGTAAGCTGCCCGGCCGAGGGCCGAAACACGCCCTGAACACGCAGAGCCCCTCAGCCAAGGGCGGGAGTGTGTGGGACGCACATATTTAAAGGAGTCTCGGTCCAGTAATACGCGGACCGCCAAGGTAACATGACAGAGACTTTAGTGGCCATGCCTGACAAAAAATACACACTTCACCAAATTAGTTCACACAAGTCACTAAGCAAACATCAGGTGGCTCTAAGAAAAAATCTTGGGGGCGGGAGAGGGTTCTGATTTCCAGAACTGCCACATTATAATGTACACAAAGTCCGGTTTTCAACCAAAAATATGAGTCATGTAAAGAAACAAGAAAGTATGGCACTTGTACGGGGGAGAAAAACAATTAATAGAACTGATCTCTAAAGATGCCCAGACTCTGGACTCACTAAGAAAAACCCTTAAGTCAGCTATTTAAAAAAAAAAATTTTTTAATGTTTATTTTTAAGAGAGAGAGACACACAGAGTGTGAGCAGGGGATGGGCAAAGAGAGGGAGACACAGCATCTGAAGGAGGCTCCAGGCTCTGAGCTGTCAGCACAGAGCCCAATGCGGGGCTCGAACTCCCGAACTGTGAGATCACGACTTGAGCTGAAATCAAGAGTCGGACACTCAAACAACTTGCCTGGGTGCCCCTCAACTGAATTTTGTTATGGAAGTATTCTGAGGCAACCAGTGCAAATTACTGAAGCTTTTTTTTTTTTAATTTTTAAAAAATGTTTTATTTCTGAGAGAGAGAGAGAGAGGGAGAGAGAGAGAGACAGCAACAGCTTGAACAGTGGAGGGTCGGAGAGAGGGAGACACAGAATCTGAAGCAGGCTCCAGGCTCTGAGCTGACAGTCAACACAGAGCCCAATGCAGGGCTCGAACCCACAAACCGTGAGATCATGACCTGAGCCAAAGTCAGACACTTAACCAACTGAGCCACCCAGGCGCCCCTGAAGCTTTTTCATAAAGAGGATCTGATTTATTCACAAGACACTTCGTGATAGCTAAATAATTACACAAACAGTTACATAAAATGCAATAAAATTCAGCCTAAGACTGAGTTGTGGTTTAGAAGAATTCTACTCTTTTGACCTGGCATCATGCGTCAGCGTGCTCCGGACTGGGTGGTGCCTTTCTGGGGATGGGGACGTTCCATGCGCTTTTTCTGTGTTTCTCTGAGCAGAACCGGCATTGAGCACAAGAGAAACGGCACGCGGGTTTGATAAATAAAGAAATGGCTCCTGGGGGAATGAGGGTGGCCCCCTGGGCTTCCCTCATCCAATTTCATCCAACTGCAGTACCGTGGTCCTCACTCCTGGCGGCCGCCTTACGGAGTTCCCGTGAAGTACAATACCGCTCACCTCTCAGAACCAGGGAAGTGCAGTGAAAAAAGAAAGCATAAAATGGAAAACATCTTTCTGGAGGATGGGTACATACCGGTCACTGGTAAATACGTAGGCGATCACATCCTTCAACGCTGAAAGCCAAACGCCCAGCACGATAGCACAGACACCTGGAAAATAGATGCAGCAGCAGGAAGTGGCAGTTGTCCCAAGTGTAATAAAAATCGTGGCACTGAAGTCCCCGGGACACTGGCGTCAATGACTCCAGAAATGTACTAACTCTAAGTGTTTCTTATTACTGTCTGTCGAAAAGAGAAAGGACGTCCTCATTCTGATTCCTTCTAAGGCAGATGCAGAGAAAAGATGCTCAGTGACACGTCACTACAAGTAGAATCTTCTCTAACTGCGCAGATTCCACACCATCAAAACTGCCCGAAGAGGCAGCGTGGCCCAGGGACACGGAGCGTCAGTCCCACGGGCTTTGGTCAGAAAACCAGCCTGCGTGTGATAACGGTCTGAAAACTTCTCAGTAGTACCAAGCGTGCCATCTCATGGGTACCCAGTAACGGAAAGTCACAATGACAAGTTTTATTTAGCGGGGCGAACTGGAAAGGGCTTAAAGAATATTCTAGTTGAGGCCACAGAGAGAAATCAATTCCCTAGAGAAGCCGGGATACGAGTAAGTCACCAGACACAAGTCGGCACGGACGCCCGAGGGCGGACCTGCTGTAACTCACCCGCACACAGGAGGACCGTGATGCTGGAGTCCCGGGCCTGCCTGGCATTCCCCGCCCCCAGAGCATTGCCCACTCGGACACTGGCCGCCACGCCGAAGCCAAGGGGCACCTGAGAATAAACACCCACCTATCATTAGAGGTCAGAGAGTGTGAAAGAACACTAGTGCCCCGGGGTCCAACCACATGGGAACCCTCGACAGACACAGCGATCTGTGTTCTAGAACTGGTTCTATGACATCTGAGCTGTGTGACCACAGTCTACTCGCTTGGTCTTGCAGACACTCAATCTCTTCGTTCCTGAACAGGGAGGATAATGGCTGCCCTGACTGTCACCTGTATCAGATATATCAGGGCGGAATCTCTTAATGAAGTGGGACTTTAGGGCACAGCACCTTCTTTACGGGCCAGACACACCCCATCAAGACTTAATTCAATCTAGCCACATTGTATGAGATAAGATGAATGGTGTTATACACGTATCAACAATTTCGAAAAATTAAATGAACCGCGTGAAAAAGCACTTAGCTCGAAGCCTGGCATACTGTAAGAACATAAACATGGATGAAGCCTGACTCCACGTGTTCAACATTCCACATTTCTAAATATCTAGGACATTGAAATGTGTCCCTTCAAAATATCTAAATCTTATTTTTCATCATACATTTTGGAAATCTGAAGCTATAAACTTCCTTGCCCTTTAAAAAAATATGTTTTTTAGTGTTTATCTTTGAGAGAGAGCAAGTGAACACGAGTGGGGGAGGGGCGGTGAGAGAGGGAGACACAGAATCCGAAGCAGGCTCCAGGCTCTGAGCTGGCAGTCAGCATAGAGCCCGACGCGGGGCTCGAACCCACAAACCGTGAAATCAGGACCTGAGCCGAAGTCGGACGCCTAACTGACTGAGCCACCCAGGCGCCCCTTCCTTGCTCTTTTAAAAAATTGTTTTACTGTTTATCTTTGAGAGAGAGAGTATGAACGAGGGAGGGGCGGCGAGAGAGAAAGACACAGAATCCGAAGCAGGCTCCAGGCTCTGAGTTGTCAGCACAGAGCCCAACGCTGTGCTCGAACCCACAGACTGCAAGTTCATGACCTGAGCTGAAGTTGGATGCCTAACCGACTGAGCCCCCCAGGAGCCCCTAAACTTCTTTGCTGTTAAACAGACCATTATTCAATCTCAAGGTCACTCTTTTGACCTCCTATTATCATGCTGTAACAAACATGGTGTTGCTTTGGGGAGCTGTTTGGGTAACATGGGTTATATAGAAAACTCTGGTTTTAGCGGTCATGTTTGCTGACAATTTATCATCAGCTTTAACTTCTACTAGAAACAGCCTCCTCCCAACAACCTCTAACTTACTATTGCTTTAACAACTAGCCTGAGTTGGTAAAAATATATACTCGATTAAGACCTTGAAGAACAAGACTATATAAAACATTATAAAACTTAAATGTCCACAGTATCCCTGATTGTCTTCTGGTTCAAGAATAACGATCAGCTCACAGGCTTAACTCTCTTCCCTCCCAAATACCATTAAAATATCAGTAAAGGAGCCTGGCAGAAAAGAGGTTCATTCGCACATCACGGAGAATACGAGAGCAGACTGGCTTCTGGAAGAGGGGAAGTGATGTCATCATCCGGGGAAGAACCACAGGAAACCACAGTCCCGAACACAAGCAGGCAGAGGCCACATCTTGTCAGCTGTTCCCAGTGTAGCGTCCGGAGGCTGGAAGCTTCAGGTCCATCCGCAAGGTGGTGGTGGGCGGTACTGGAGGGGGGGTGGTACTGGGGGGCGGTACTTGGGGAGATTCACAACATACAGCGCAGCCAGACCCAATCCCCCACCCCTCGCTCTCGGACTCTGCACACACAGAAAGACTAGGCCATAGGTAGAAAAACAAAATGGGAGAGCTCCCTGTGTGGTGTGAACACCTCAGAACCAGGGCCCTCTTGTACTGTCTTGGGGACAGGTGGGACCTGGGAGGGGCGGGGAGGGCCAGACTGCCGGCTCCCTGCTCCCCACCCACAAACCCTAAGATGAAGCTGTCACAGGACAGATACACCTTCGGACCTGGCTCCTTACTGGTCCTTCCCATTCGGGGGAGAGGTCTGTGGGAGAACCATCCTCACATTAACAAGATCAGAAAAGCCATGCCCGCCATTTATTTTACAAATCAACCTATTCACTCTTTCGTAAGTACAGAGGGACTAATAAAGATCACCAGAGCTTTGAGGAAAACCAAAGAACATCTCCCCAAGAGACCAACTGACCTCAGAGGAAACAAACGAGGTGATTCAGAGAACAGAAGACAATGTCTGAAGGTTCAACTTAGTATCCAAAGATATTTAAAAGGTAATGTGGCAGAAAAAAAAAATAACAGTTCCCATAAAGAAGGGACTGTTGGAGAAGAAGGGGTTTTTGGAAAGTAAAAGAAAAAAACAAGTAACAAGAAGGAAAGAGATTTTCTTTTAGAGACAGAGCATGCAAACAGGGGAGACGGGCAGAATCTTAAGCAGGCTCCACATTCAGCACGGAGCCCAACACAGGGCTCGATCCCACAACCCCGAGATCATGACCTGAGCCGAAATCAGGAGTCGGATGCTCAGTCGACTGAGCCACCCAGACACCCCAAGTTTTTTTTTAATCGATGAAAGAAAACCAAGTTCAATACTGGAGGTCAACCTCCACCCAATAGGCCATTAAAAAGAGAGAACAGAAACAAGGTACAGAAAACGGAAAAAGAATAACAGCTTTTTTTTTAATGTTATTTATTTATGTATTTATTTCTTTCTAGGGGAGAGAGAGACAGCATGAGCAAGGGAGGGTCAGAGAGAGAGGGAGTGACAGACTCTGAAACAGGTTCCAGGCTCTGAGCTGGCAGTCAGCACAGAGCCTGACGCGGGGCTCGAACCCATGAACCGCGAGATCATGACCTAAGCGAAAGTCGGACGCTTAACTGACTAAGCCACCCAGGCGCCCCAAGAATAAGAGCTTTAAAACTTCTCGGATTTGAGGAAAACAAAAGCCCTCGCTCTGAAAGGGCATAAGCCAAGTGCTAATATGCACGGAAAGTAAAGAAGTACCTTCAGAGCAATCCACACTTGAGAAACTTCACAACTACACGGACAAAGAAATAAATGCTACAAATTTCGAAGAGGAAAACCACGTGTCACAAAGGAACAAGACCCAGATCAAGATCAAACTTCACATTAGTAACTAAATGCCAGATGATCACAGAGCAACGCTCTAAAAATTCTGAGGGAAGACTGTTTTGAAACTAGAATCCTATACTCAAATTACTGAACAGGTGCACGGGAAAAATAAAGGCTCTTTAAAATGTGCATGGCTCACAGCTTACCTTCCAGATAATCTTCGGGAAAAGTTCTTTGACCATTTAATCCGAATGGTTTTTAAAGGAATGTAATAAAGTGAAAAATGAGATCAAACAAACCATAGACTTCGTTCACAAAGCCCATGTAAGAGCGTGAATTTAACTGGTAAATGCCAGGTGTCCCGAATGCTTCACCAACCAGCTGTTTCCCCCACCTCTCTCCCTCTCCTCAGGCCTCCCCCTTCCCTGAGACACAATATTAAAATCAGATCAAGTAATAACCCTACGACGGCCTCTGGCCTCTAAGTGTTGAAGAGAAAGGAAGAGTCACACATCTCTCACCTGAAATCAAGCTAGAAACAATTAAGCGTAGTAAGGAAGGCTGAAAGCTTGGCCTCCTGCACCAGGTGACCACGTTGTGAAGGCAAAGGAAAAGTTCTTGAAGGAAAGGAAAAATGCTAGTCCAGTGAAGCCTTATTGCTGACGTGGATAAAGGATTAGTGGTCTGGACAGAAGGACAAACCAGCCCCAATGTTCCCTGAAGCCAAAGCCTAATCCAGAGCCAAGACCCTAATGCTCTTCAGTTCTACGAAGGCTGAGAGGTGAGGACGCTGCTGAAGGAAAGTCTGAAGCTGGAGAGTGTGTGTGCGTGTGCGTGTGCGCGCGCACGCAGGGGGTTTAAGGGGGTTTAAGGGGAGAAGCCGTCTCCATAACATAAACGTGCAAGGTGAAATGTCAAGTGCTCATGCACAAGCTGAGGCAGGATACCCAGAAGATGGAGCTAAGGTAACTCGTGAAGATGGCCACACACAACGAAACAGCCTTCCGTTGGGCACAGACGCCATCTAGGGTTCTCAGAGCCAGAGAGGAGCAGCCAACACCTGGCTTCGAAGCTTCAGAGGACAGGCGACTCTCCTATTGGGGGCTAATGAAGCAGGTGACTTGAAATTGAAGCCGATGTTCATTCACCATTCTGAAAGTCCTAGGGCCTCAAAAAATTCTGCTAAATCTACTCTGCCTGCACTCCACTAACAGAAAGAAGCCTGGACGACAGCACCTCTGGTTACAACACGGTTTACTCAATATTTAAAGCCCACTGTTGAGACTGACTGCTCAGAAAAACATTCTTTTCAAAAGTATCACTCACTGCTCATGGATGCAGCTGGTCACCCAAGAGCTCTAAAGCAGATGTCCAAGGAGATTCATCTTGTTGTTGCGCCTGCCAACACAGCACCCATTTTGCAGGCCATGGACCAAGGAATAATTTTAACTTTCAAGTCTTACTATTTAAGAAATACATGTCGGGGCGCCTGGATGGCTCAGTCAGTTAAGTGTCCAACTTCGGCTCAGGTCATGATCTCGTGGTTCATGGGTTCGAGCCCCGCGTCGGGATCTGTGCTGAAAGCTAGCTCAGAGCTTCGTGCCTGTTTCAGATTCTGTGTCTCCCTCTCTCTCAGATCCTCCCCTGCTCATGCTGCTTCTCTCTCTCAGAAATAAAACATTAAAAATTTTTAAGATACACATGTCGTTAAGGCTACAGCTGCCATAGACGGTGATTCCTCTGATGGATGTGGGCAAAGTAAATTGAAAACCTTCTGGAAAGGATTCAACATTCTAGATCCCATCAAGAACATTCATCATGCATGGGAAGAGATCAAAATAACAACAGGAATGGGAGTCTGGAAGAAGCAGATTCCAACCTTCATGCAGGACTGAGGGGTTCAAGGCCTCAGTGGAGGAAGTAACTACAGACTTGGTGGAAACAGAAAGAGAACTGGAATTAGAAGTGGAGCCTGAACACATGACTGAATGGCTGGAACCTCACGATAAAACCCTTGTGGACACGCAAAGGGAGTGGTTTCGAGATGAGATCTAGTCCTGGTGAAGATGCCGAAGACTGTCAAAATGACAACACAGGACTTAAGAGCATTACATGAACTCAGTTGATAAAGCAGCAGCAGGGTTTGCGAGGACTGACTCCAATTTCAAAAGAAGTTCTGCTGCAGGTAAAATGCCATCAATCAGCATCACATGCTACCGAGAAATCATTCATAAAAGGAGAGCCAATCAATGCGGCATATTTCACTCTGTCTTATTTTTAAAAATTGTCACAGCCACACCCACCTTCAGCGACCACCACCCTGATCAGTCAGTGGTCGACATCAAGGCAAGACCTTCCTCCAGGATTACAACTTGCTGAAAGCTCAGATGATGGTTAGTATTCTTGAGCAATGACGGATTTTTAACTAGGACATGTACACCTTTTAGACATATGCTATTGCACTTAATAAACTGCAGCGTAGTGTAAGGAGAACTTTCTTAATGTACTGTGAAATAAAAAAACTTCATTTCGTTGGCTTTATTGCAATATTCACTTTATGGCAGTGGTCTGGAACTGAATCTGTAATACATCTGAGGTATGCCTCTATGTCTCTTCGGGAGTGGCTTATTTCACGTAGCAATTGACCCACGGTTCATCCATTTTTTAGCCTGTGTCATAATCTCCTTCCTTTTTAAGGCTGAGTAATACTCTACTGTATGTACATATCACACTCTTCTTATCCATTCATCTGTCGATGGACATGCGAGTGGCTCCCACCTTTTAGCTACTGTGCGTAACGCTGCCGTGAACGTGGGTGTGCAGGTATCTCTTGGAGATCTTACTTTCGGTTTTTAGGTCTACCCCAAAGTGACGCTGCCTGATCACATGACACTTTTATTTTTAATTTTTTGAAGAACCACCACACTTTCTTTCCAGTGGCTGCACCATATTACATTCCCACCAATACTTGTTATTTTCTGTGTGTTTGGGTTTTCTGAATAGTACAAGATGTATATAAGGTGGTATCACAATGTAGTTGTTTTGGTAATTATTTCCGAATGATCAGTGAAGCTGAGTATCTTTTCATGTGCTTATTGTCCATCTGTATATCTTCCTTGAGGGGAAAAATCTGTTCAAGTCCTTTGCCCATTTTTTAATCCAGTTGTTTGGTTTTTTGTTTTTCTTTTGCTACTAAATCTTAGTAGTTCTCTCTATATTTTGGATACTACTCGCCTATCCCACAGGATTTGCAGGTATTTTCTCCCATTCTGTGGGCTGCCTTTTTACTCTGTGGGTATGGCCTTTGGATACAACTAATTTTTCATTCATCAAGTCCAGCTTGTCTATTTTTTTCTTTCGTTGCCTGTGCCTTTGGGGTCACATGCAAGAAATCATTGCCAAATCCAATGTCGTGAAGCTCTCGCCTTCTGTCTTCTAAAGGTTTTATTGTTTAGGGCATACGTTTAGGTCTTTGACGCACTTTGAGTTAATTTCTGTATGTGGCGTGAGTTAAGAGGGCACCTTCATTCTTTTGCATGTGAGTGTCCAGTCTTCCTGGGGTCCGTTCCTGAAAAGACTGTCCTGTCCCCAGTGAATGGTCTCTGCATCTTTGTTGAAGATCATTTGATCGTATATATACAGGTTGGTCTTCAAGTTCATTATCTGACTTTCCAGCTTTACCTACTCTGATCCTACCGAGTATTACATTTGTTTGACTATAATTCGTAACTGAAAAAAATCTCACTTGGTTCCTTTCCAAACGTTGTTCTTTCGGTTGTAGCTCCTTCTTTTATGTTTCATGACTTTAACCAAAGATACTTTCCTGTTCCTCCATTATTATACCATCATCTCAAGTTCTGAACTCCCGATTTTCCTGTTGGTTGTATCTGTTCCCGCTCTTGCCCACAGTAGATTATTTCCTTGTATTTTATAATTTTTATTGTAAGCTCACCCCTGTGGGGACTTGTTTTTTCCACATGAATAATGAAGAATCATCTCCTTACTGGCTCTAAAAGAGGGAAGCCCGAGACAAAAATCAGAAAGTGAAACAGTGGTTGCCGAAGGCTGAGGGAGGAGGGGGCGACTGTTTGATGGGTAGAGTTTCAGTCTTACAGGGTGAAAAGTTTCTGGGGATTAGCTGCACGACGATTTTCTAAGTTTATGTATTTTGAGAGAGAAGTCACGAGTAGGGGAGGGGCAGAGAGAGAGGGGAGAGAGGGAGAATCCCAAGCAGGCTCCGCACCATCAGCGCAGACCCTGACACAGGGCTCGAACTCCCGAACCGTGAGATCGTGGCCTGGGCCCAAGTTGGCGCTAACCAACGGAGCCGCCCTGGCACCTGCGCAGCAATGGTAACGCTACTGTGTGGCATAGTTAAAAGTGGTTAAGATGGTAAATTTCATGTGATGCGGTTTTTACCACCACTAAAAAGGAAAAGAAAACAAAAGGAAGCCCATGACAGAGCAGGGAGAAACACAGAAGGTCTGAAGGTGACAGATTTAGAAGACAGGTACTGCCCACCACGTACCACATAAGCTCTGGTGTCCCCGTTTCAAAACACAGGCAAAACCAAAACCCTCCCTTGATGGTCAGGTTTCCCGCCATCAACTACCAAACGTCCAGACAGGTTTGGTCAGCAGCCTCTGCTCCTTCACCAACCTTGAAAGCGTTGGAATAGTGACTCTTGTATGCAAGGCCTCTAATGACCCAAAACCCAGGGGACTCTTTCCAACTTCACCCTAGGCTACCTCCTACTGGCCCTGCGTACAACTGCCGTTCCTTCTGTGACTCCTCCGTCATAGCTCGTTTCCTCTACGACGTGTTGTCTTGATTTTCTTCACTCCACACTGCCCTGTCTTCCCTTTTGGCTGAGCCGTCCGCCTCCTGATTCCTACACCTTGGGGCTTGCTCCTGAACACTCTTCCCTTTTCTGCCTAAGCGACTTCATCAATCCTCACTAAAAAACCTTTTTCTTTTCATGTCTAAGATTTAAAAGAAAAACGGAAACAAAACCTCCACAATCCCATTGCCGGGATGGCCTCTCTTGGTCTTTTTCTTTTTTTTTTAATGTTTTATTTATTTCTGAGAGAGAGAGAGAAAGAGACAGAGAGAGAGATAGAGTGAGCAGGGGAGGGTCAGGGAGAGAAGGAAATACAGACTTGGAAACAGGCTCCAGGCTCTGAGCTGTCAGCACAGAGCGCGATGTGGGGCTCGAACCCATGAATCGTGTGATCATTACCTGAGCCAAAATTGGACGCTTAACCGACTGAGCCATCCAGGAGCCCTGGCCTCTCTCGGTCTTGAAAAAAAATAAGAATCAGGGCGCCTGGATGGCTCAGTCAATTAAGCGTCTGACTCTTGATTTCAGCTCAAGTCATGACTGCAGCATTTGTGGGATCGAGCCCCGGACTGGGCTCTGCGCAGACAGCATGGAGTCTGGTTGGGACTCTCCCTCTCTCTCTCCTTTGCCCTCTCTCTCTCTCCCTCAAGTCTCTGCCCCTCCCAGCTCATGCTTTTCCTCTCTCAAAATAAATAAACATTTAAAAATTAAAAAATTATAAGGTTATGCACAGCAAATGAAACAACCCACAAAACTAATAGGCAACCAACGGAATGGGAAAAGATAGTTGCAAATGACATATCAGATAAAGAGTTAAAATCCAGAATCTATAAGGAACTCACCAAACTCCACACCCGAAAAACAAACAACTCAGTGAAGAAATGGGCAGAAGATATGAACAGACACTTCTCCAAAGAGGACATCCAGATGGCCAACAGACACATGAAACGATGCTCAGCATCCCTCCTCATCAGGGAAATACAAATCAAAACCACACTGAGATACCACCTCACGCCGGTCAGAGTGGCTAAAATGAGCAAATCAGAGAACTCTAGATGCTGGCGAGGATGTGGAGACACAGGCACCCTCCTACACTGTTGGTGGGAATGTAAACTGGTACAGCCCCTCTGGGAAACAGTGTGGAGGTTCCTCAGGAAACTGACAATAGAACTCCCCTAGGACCCAGCAATAGCACTGCTAGGAATTTACCCAAGGGATACAGGAATGCTGATGCATAGGGCACATGTACCCCAACGTTCATAGCAGCACTCTCCACAATAGCCAAAACATGGAAAGAGCCTAAGTGCCCATCAACAGATGAATGGATCAAGAAGATGTGGTTTATCTATACCATGGAATACTACATGGCAATGAGAAAGAATGAAATCTGGCCATGTGTAGCAACATGGATGGACCTTGAGGGTGTTATGCTGAGCGAAATAAGTCAGGCAGAGAAGGACAAATAGCATATGTTTGCACGTATAGGAGGATTAGGAGGAACTTAACGGAGGACCATGGGGAAGAAGAAGGGGGGAAATGGTGGGGGAGAGGGAGAGAGGCAAACCATGAGAGACTCTTGAATGATGAGAACAAACTGAGGACTGATGGGTGTGGGGGCATGGAGGAGGGCACTTGTGGGGATGAGCACTGGGTGTTATATGGAAACCAACTTGACAATAAACTATTTGTAAAGTAAATAAATAAATTTAAAAAATTAAAATTAAAAAATAATAAAAAATAAGAATCAACTGAAACAAAGGGAGTATTTGTACAGGTTTGGAATATTCAAGTCAAGAGGTAAAGGATTGTCCTCACGGGGTTATTTGAGCTAGAAACTCTGGGGTCGTTTGTGATTCTTCCTATTCGTGGCCTCACGCCTCATATCCAAACCCCGGTCACGTCCTGTCCACTCTGCCTTCCACACAACTAACTCACCCACTTGTCTCCCCGTTCCCCTAGGTGCTCACCGCAGGGATTCTAACAGCCTCCTTCGGACCCCTCCCCCTCCCCAGAGAGCCGTCATCCCCTAAGCCCGCTTCTACCCGTCACTCCCTTCTTTCCTCATCAGCCCCATCAGCCAGGTTCCTGTCTGGGGCCCCGAACATGCGAAGTGCTGTCTTCCATCCCAGAGTCTTCGCTCAGGCTCTGTCGCCAGCTCTCACCCCGGGCCCCCTGGGCTGGCTCCTCTCCCCTTCAATTCTCAGCCTAACGAGCAGCTCAGGAGGACTGCTTCTGACGGCCCTGCCTAAACAGGGGGCCAGCTCTACCTTTATTTACGCACCTCAGACTTTTCTTGCGTCTTCTATGGTACGCGTCACCCGTATTTGTAATGTTCCCATTCCCCTGCTTCCTTGTCTGTGTCTGTGGCCTCACCAGGCCACAAGCCACCAGAGGGCAGGGAATATCCCCATCTCGCTCATAATCATATCCTAGTGCCCCCAACTCCCTATTTGTTGAATAAACATGCCGGGCATCGTGCTAAGTGCTTTGACACATTATCATATTCTGTCTTCACTCGGCGTAGGTATTTGTTTCCCCATTTTGTATGTGAGAAAACAGAGGCTCAGAAAGGTTAAGTAAGGAGCCCACAGTCGCACAGCTGGGGAGCGGCATGGCAAGGCTCAAACCCAGCGTCTGGCTCCAAAATCCGTGCTCCCTCCCGCATGCTGTGCTCTCTCCTCTCCCCCCAGTGCATGGCCTGGGGGGGCTGAAGGAACGCAATGCCAACAGCCTGGCAGGGTTTGTGCAGAGAAGGGGTTAGGGCTCACCCCAAAGGTTCTTACCATGTAGGCTACAGAGGCCAGTTCGTAAATGATGGCCTGGGCCCCAAGCTCTGTCACGCTAATCAGTCCTGAAATGTTGGACAGACACACACAAAACACATGTCAGAAAGTGGATCAGAGCAAACACTTTCCTTGTGAAACGAGGGCGTGTCTTAACTTAGAGGGAGCCAGGATTGCTCCCAGAAGCAAAAGCCAGCGGCAGAATTCATGATCTGTGCTGAGGACGACCCCAGGGTCCACTCCCAGGAACCTTCCAAGAACTAGGGCAGCTGACATGGTAAGGTTCCGTCTCCAAGTCCCTGTCCACCAGGGAACAAAACGTCAGGTTTAAAGGAGAAAATGGGGCTCCTAGAGTTGCAGGTCATTCCGCGGGCAGACACAGGGTCACAATGGGGGGGAGGGGAGCTCTGATGTGGGGGGACTACTGGGTACTCAAGTGTCCCCAGGGACTTTAACATCCATCATCACCACCCCCTATTACGTCCTGTTACTCTCCCGGCAGTAAGACGGCTACGGCGAACACCCAGGACCAAAATGATCAAAGATCACGTCTAAAACAGAACACATCAAACACTCTGTACATGTGACTTAAAAACTTGCACGATGCCCAGCAGAAGTCAGCTGAAGCAGGTCAGAGCGGCACGAGACCCAGATCTGGGTTTCAGTTCTCCCCCTCCGGGACCCAGGCACACTGCCTACGCCTGACTTCCGTCTCTGAGCAGAGAAAGTGAAGGGCAGGGAGGCAGAGCTAAAGCCCCGCTGAACGCGGCTACGAGAGCTCGGCGGAATGGGCAGGGAGGAGAAGTAAGACCCGAGTCTCCTGAAAAGCTCTGGCGACAAGACTCGCCAGGCTGCTCTGGGACTTCCGCCGGCCTATCGACCAACCTGCAAGGAAGGTTCCGATCTCAAAGGTCCACCACTCGATGCACACCATGAACATACTGGGAACAGCCAGCTGGATGTAGGAGCGCCACTCCTGGAAACAGTCCCTCGTCCACCCTAGAGAACAGGGGAGAGAGAAAACAGCTTTTACTTCTCAACGGTCTCTGACGCCAACAATTCTACCTCACATGCCTGCCTCCTCCAAAGGGCAGGAGGCTTGGAGGAACCAGAGTTCTCCAGAAAAAGAATGTATTTTAAAGATGTCACACAAGGGGCGCCTGGGTGGCTTAGTCGGTTAAGTGTCTGACCTTCGCTTAGGTCATGATCTCGCGGTTCGTGGGTTCGAGCCCCGCGTCGGGCTCTGTGCTGACTGCCAGCTCAGAGCCTGGGTCTGACTCAGAGTCTGTGACTCCCTCTCTCTCTGACCCTCCCCCTGCTCACGCTGTCTCTCTCTCTCTCTAGAAATAAACAAAACATTAAAAAAAAAAAAAGGGAATTTGGCTAAACTGTAAGTGGTACTATTACTTAGGAGTTCAATCTTATCACTTGAGTTGATAAGACATTAATCAAACTCTGCTTTAATACAACAGATGACTTGCAAAGAAAATCCTGGATTTTGTATCTGCAATTTTAACGAATTAAAGTATCAACTCTTAAACCTAACAGCTGGGCATGGATGGGCATGGAGGAGGGCACTTGTGGGGGTGAGCACTGGGTGTTATATGGAAACCAATTTGACAATAAACTATTTGTATTAAAAAAAAAACCTAACAGCTGCCAACCGTTTTCTATGACCAAAAGCTGCCTTTACGGATAGGAGAAAAAAAACTCAGTGACCTGAAATTTTTATATTTTCAGGAATCCAATTTGGAAACCTTTTTTAATTTTCCAAGAGTAAAAAAAAAAAAAACTCTCTGGGAGAAAAATATCCAAACACCAGAATTATATCCTTCTGAATAACAAATGATCATAATGTAAATCAAGTTTCTCATACCTCCCCAGGTATCGGCATGGAGTTTCTTCCACCACGTGTACAGGAGGAGAAGAATAGACAGCAGGAACTGGGAAATGGTGTTTGCCCACGCAGACCCTCTGCAGGAGAGAAAGTGATCATCACTGGGAGTATATGCCGTCCAAATACAAATAAGCACCCTACCCTTGATAAGCTTTTGCTCTGTTTAAAAATTCCAGTTATTAGAAAAGCCTACAACCTGTGGACTATCTTTTAAGGATTTAAATACACTATCCATTTATAACAGACTTGAACAATTTTGTGGAAGAGCCAAATGTTACCATTCATCAACAGAAAAACAAAAGCACATGCACACGTCACTGTCCTTTGTCCTAAAACAGCCCGAAATAACCCATCAGATAAATTCTTAAATGTAGTTAGCGAAATAAAATATTAAAAACAACTACTGTGCGCAAAATACTGGTCTAAGGTTTACAGTTGTTTTATTTCCCAGGATTATAATAAACTTGTTTTCTATTACAAGACAACCTTAGAGCATCTTCAAAAGACGATATTTTATCACCACAAATTACATGAAGCCCCGTTCTGGCACAGAGAGCCTAAACTCTGCTTGCTTTCTATGTTTTCACTTAACTCTTCTGACCAATCCTCACATTGTATCACTTATTAATCCATTCCTGTGTGTTCCTCTCCTCTTTCCCAACTATCCCCAAACTGTCCTTCATACCCCTGTTCAAGAAACTTCTACAAGATGATCTGTAAGAGGCACGTGCAGAGGAAAGCCTGACAAACCCGGATGTCACTCACGTGTTCATGTGAGCTGACGTTACCAGCTCTCAGACCTGCCTGCCGACCCGTACCTCCCCCCACGGTCAAAGCCTCTTTCAATTTTCTGGCAGAAGACGTTACAAACCTTTTTTCATTGATTATTCTTGTATGCCACCTTTACTATCCACCATTTAATGGCTTTTATATATTTATGTATATAACATATATGCGTACACACACAGTCTCGTGAAAGTATCTCCATACCTTATTTTCCATTCGATTCTATCTCATTTTATTTCATTTCATTCATAACACATCTGGAGCGCTGGTGTGACCATGTCAGTCCATATGAAGGGGGCTGGATCTGAGCCAGCACACCAGATGGTTCGAGTCAGTGATGAATGGACAGCCTGGTGCCTACTGGCGGGAGGTCCAAACTGACGCTGCCTCCTACGTGGGACCCTCACACTCCCCGGGTTCAGACAGCTGGAACTAGCTTGATTTCTTACAACTGAGAGCTGGTGGGCGATCCCTACAGCCCTCTGCCCCTCCAGCCATTGCTCAGGCCGTGCTCCTCAGTCTTCATGGGCTAGAGCGACGCTCTCTTGCACTCACTCCACCCCGACATGCAGGTCAGCACACATTACTTCTTCCATGAAGTCCTCCCCCAGCTAAGCTCCGCTCTTCCCCCAGCGGCCTGGGCTGCGGGTGCTCCAGAACACCGGCCCCCACCCACGTCCCAGCCCCCAGGCCGCATCCAGCATACACTCGGATTTGCGGAGGGAACAGGTCATGACTTACACCACTCCGAGGTCCAGGGCATAGAGCAGGAGGGCATTCATGCCCACATTGATTATGTTCACTGCAATCCCAGTGATCACCTGAGGCATGATGATGCCCTAAAATCCCCAAACAGGAAAACAAGCAGCATTTGCAAAAGCCGATCAGTTACACGGTGTGAGGTAATAGAGAACAGATACCTTGGTCTCTGCCCCCACCCCGCCCCCCCTTCCCAGAACAGAGCTCCTAACGCGCCTGTAACTTCTCAGTGGTTGTTCTGATATTTGGTCTCCAACCCGGGTTCTTGACAGAGTTCCTCAATCCTTTGGAATTTCTTGGGTGCAAGCATGCCTTTCGTCCTAATGACGCTGGGGGGGCTCCTGGATGGGAGCTGGTCACCAGAACAACGAAGCCATGGTTGTTAGATGCTTGACATTTTCAGCCCATCTCTCATATTCGGGGGAGGGGAGAGGGGCTGGGAATAGAGGCAGCGATCAGTCCTGCCTAGTGAGGGAGCCTCCCCCAAAATCCCAGAAGCGCTGGGTTTGGACAGCCCCCAGGATGGGGACCGCGAGGACGTGTGGATGCTTCCACACCTCTGGCAGACGGAGAATGTGGTGGTCAAGTGAGAGCAAGAAGATTCTGGCAGGAGGGAGAGTGAGGTTTCCTAAACAGGCAATGGCCGTGAATGACAGCATGGTCAGAGGACGCCAATGCCAGGGTCAAAGCCACAGCCGTGTCTTCCCCACTAGGGCCGCTGCGAACCCGACCATCAGATGTTTCTAAACACTTCTGAACGACTCGCTGGGCCACCGTTTCCATCACAGTAACAACAAAGAGAAGGGACGCGGACAGCACATTGGTTCGTGGCACGAGGTGTCCCGGAAGACCACGTGGGAGACACGCGGGCCAAATTACTGTACTTATGTGCGGGCGGAGCTGAGGGTTCAGGACGTCACCTCACACGAAGCACCAGCAGCGCTTTGCCCCTAGTAGGTGTGCGGTGAATGTTCACCCCCGTGATTATGGGGCCGTAGCTCCTCACCTGGTGTGTGTCTGTTGCCTACTCTACACTAGTCCTCAGATAAACGTTTTCTTGAAGAGTCTACATTTGGGGCACCCCAGGGGTTTGGTCTGTTGAGCGTCTGACTCTTGATTTTGGCTCAGGTCAATGATCCTGGGGTCATGAGATCGAGCCCCATGCTGGGCTCTGCGCTGACAGCATGGAGCCTACTTGGGATTCTCTCTTTCCCTCTCCCTCTCCATCTATGCCCCTCTCCAGCTCACACTCTCTCTCTCAAGGTAAAAAAAAAAAAAGCCTACATTTTTAAAAATATTTTTCATTTATTTCTAGGAGAGAGAGAGAGACAGCGTGAGCAGGGGAGGGTCAGAGAGAGAGGGAGACACAGACTCTGAAACAGGCTCCAGGCTCTGAGCTGGCAGTCAGCACAGAGCCCGACGCGGGGCTCGAACCCACGAACCGCGAGATCATGACCTAAGCGAAAGTCGGACACTTAACCGACTAAGCCACCCAGGCGCCCCGAGCCTACATTTTTTTAAAACAGTTGGCCACCATCAAAGCAGAGCAGCTTCCACGGACAAAGTGACACGAAGGGAAGCGGGCGGCTCACGAAAGAGGGACTTGGGGAGGGGACACAGTGAGGCAGAGCTCAGCCCTCAGCCTTCTCCGCCGCGTCCCCCGTCCCTCCGGTTCCTGGGGACGCCGTAAACCCCATGCACTTCTGCGGATGTGGCCCCAGGAACTCTGGGGCCTTCTCTAAAGCACAGGCACCAGAGGCGGGCCTGAGGCCAGACCCAAAGCCAGCAGGCAGCCCACAGAAGAGGGAAGGGGTGCAGTGGGGGGGGGAATTGTGCAAAGTAAAATGGGTGGGGGAGCGCAGCAATCTGACAGGCTGAGGCGGGCTTCTCTCCTGAGCTGGACAAAATCCGCGTACAAGACCTCATGTCTGCCAAACGAGCTCTGGGTAAAATTCAGGGGAAAAAACTGTGACCAAGTTTCGTGGAAAGCTCCCTAAGAATATTCACCCCACGTTCCCAGGGCCCGCGGAGTAAAAAATGCAAAGGCTCTGCACCTGACACTGTAAGTATCTTGTCTGCAGCTGGAAGAGGAACGCTGCCTGTGAGAGAAAACAGAAAAAAGCCTCCCGTTACCATCAAAGTGGGATTCCGACAGTCTGGTTTCCGAGAAGCTATTTCCTCTTGATGCGACCTCAAAACCGGAGACCCAGACCCACGTGGATCAAACGCTAGGAAGCTGCTTGGAATTTTCCAGAGAGGAGTCTCAGACCTCTACTGGCTGAATCAGAAACTGCTCACTACCCTGACATCTGAACGGCTCCCAAGATGAAAGCTGGTGGTACTTTCCCCCCATCCCAGAGCGGCCCCAAAGGAAACATCCTAATTAATTTGCAATCGAAAGCCCCCACAGAATAAGGACAGAAGCTCTTCCCCTCATCGGTGTCTGTATTACATTTAAGCTGCTGGATGTCAAAGCGGTACAAGCTCTGAGAAGCAGTAAGAACAGGATGATGGCTCCGAGAGATACGTGCTCAACTCACCCGGGAACGGGACTATGGTAAAATAATCAAAAGGAGGGGAGGCACAGGCATGGCGATATTCACGAGCTGCTTCACGAAACGGGGCACAGAATAGCCTCGATACTTACAGGAAGAGCAGGAATGAAAATCATCACATAAATCTGGGCTATCCTGAAACAGACAAACAGCCTTCAGTTATTATTCAAACAACTGCCGCCCGTACTTCTTCAAATTGAACGCATACAGTCAGCATCTCCTAAAAATTAAAACTAAATGTAATTTACACGGGAGACATTTTATACGACTTTGCCGAGGCTTTTTCTACAACCCAGATGAACATTACAGTTGCTACATGTTTGCTTTCTACAGAAAGTCTGACTTCACATCTTTCCGCTCATGCTTAGCAGGAAAAAGGGTGGAATGAGCCGAGCAAAATGAATTAAAAGTTGGGCAAAGTTCAGAAAATGTTCTGGGTCAGGACTGCAGCCGTGTATCACCCCGAAGCAACATGAACAGTGTTCTAGAAAGGAGAGATGCCTCCTCGCCTTCCTCGATCCCGCACACCCCGAACACGATCCCAGAGAGCTTGCTGGTTTCCTCTGTGCGTTTGCAAAACACGGGGAAAGCAGGCTGGGGCCAGGGGTGTGAACATTTTTGTCCTGTATCTTTTCGCCCTGGGCAGGACGTCAGGCTACTGCGTCCCTGTGTCAGGTCCTCCCTGCCAGCCTTAATGCCCTGTGATCCACAGGTCACAGCTGCCATTCTCCACGGGGGTTCAAGTCCAGGTAACTGGCCGGAAATGCCAACGCCAGTTAAGACGAGCAGACGGCCACTTACGCTGGACCTGGGGTTCTCCCATTACAGACGCCGCTGACCTGGAGACTTCGGGGTCTTGTTTCAACAGCAGGAGGATGCGCTCCGTGTTGATGAAGACGGCCCAGCAAGGAAAGCAGCACAGCATCAGGATAAGGATTCCTCTCTGAAGTATGATCCCCACGCGCTTTAGGTTCTTGCCGCCAAAGGACTAGAGAAAACAAACGCGGCGATAAAGAGTGCCACCGTGTACCAGGCAGGCCACAGCCTGGGCCGCCGGCATCAAACAGCTCCCCAAAGGAGAGCGCCCACGGGCCCCCCACAGCGGCCGGCCAGCATCTCCCACCATCGGTTCCCGACCCCAGCACCAGAGCCAAGGGCACCAATGGCATTTTACACATGTGCCGGGACGATGAGTCCCCTGCCTCTGGGAACAGGGACAGTTAGACATGGAGGGCCCTGACAGCAGAGAGCAGGGCTTAAAAGGTGGAGGCAGAAGTGGGCGCAGGTTAGATAGAACCTGCCAAATTCATTCAGCAAGTATTTCTTGAACTCAGTATTTCTTGAGACCCGGGAACTACCTCAGCAGTGAACAAAGCAGGCAGAAGTCCCTGCCATCATGGAGCTGGCTTTCTAGAAGGAGACAGACAGTAAACAGAAATAACAAGATCTAGAGGGCATTCTCTAGAATGGCAGGGATGCTTGGAGAAAAAGACCACGGGGAAGGGGAACAGAGTGCCGATGGGAGGCCACCCCGGGAAGGGGATTGGGGGGGGTGCGCTGGAACCCAGGTGGAGGTGGGGACAGCAGTGGGCCCAGCGGCCTCCACAGTGAGACGGGTCACGGGAGAGTTCCGAGCAGAGAAACGACATAACCTGCTGATGGTGAAGTGTGACAAGGGTACAAAAGGCAGAAGTGAGTGGCGGCCAGGTGGCCAGAGCACAGAGCGGGAGAGCGGACCATGGGAGGGCAGGGCAGGCCCCATCCCCCCAGTGACCTTGGCAGAGCCGAGGCCTCACAAAGCTTTTCCCACGCTCCCTTTCCTCCAAGTACCCGAGTGACTGTCTCTCACAACCAAAATGGGAGTCTAACTTAAAGTGCATTCAAAGAGCCAGTGGAAACAAATTAAAACCAATGGCAATAAAAAGGACAGAGAATATTGAGCAAATATTAAAAGGGAATGTGTCTACCTACATCATTCAATGTGTTCTCCAAAACACATGGTTTAATGGGAGGAAAAAGTAGTAAGACCATGTAGATTTGAGAATGGTGTAAATGTACGTATTTGGAAATATCTGGAGGATATTCACCAAAAAGCTAATAAAGATAACTCAGAAGGGTTAAATTTGAGTGATTTTCCCCATCTTTTTCAAATACTCTTCTAGATAACCTAAAGTTTATATATGGTGCTTGACCTTTACAACGTTTTTAAAACGTTATTTAAAAATCAAGAAACCATGTGTTATGATGGAAATACATTTACTAATACACAAAGATATCCCACCGTATACTGATAGGTGGGAAAAAAAGATACAATCTTTCTTGTTTTTTTTTTAACTATATGAATACAAACAACTGAAATGGTAACAAAAAAGGGACAAAATAGCTTTTAAAATAGTATTTCATATCCTCTACCAGGCCAATCCAGAGCTACATTATAGTAAGTCCTTTAGAGCCACATTTAGCTCAGCCTGGAAAAACCATCTCAGGATACCCTCATGTACCAACTGCTGAGAAACTGAATGCGACAACTCAGGATATATCACATAGTCTCAGGGCCACTGCTTTCTTGGGATATAACCCTGTCCTCACCCTCCCAAGCACTGCATTTGAAGGCAGGACTCACCTATCACACATCCATCTATCCATCTGTCCATCATCCATCTATCCACTCATCTATCCACCATCCACCCCTCCACCCACTTACTTGTCCATCCTTCTATCTATCCACCATCCACCCAACCTTCTATCCAACCATCTGTCTATCCATCCTTCTACCCACCCTTGTCCATCTTCCATCTATCCAACCATCCATCCACCATCCACTCACCCATCCATCTATCCATTGTCCATCTATCCATTCATCCATCCACCCAACCTTCTACATCCATCCTGCTAGCCACCCACCCACCCATCATCCATCTGTCCAACCATCTATCCATCCATCCATCCATCCCTCCAACCACTCATCCACCTATCCATCATCAACCATCTACCCTACCAACCATCCACCCATTTACCCATCCCTGCTTGTTTCTCTGCTTTCCTCTCACTCATTCAACAGGTTTTCAGGGTACCCACTACACACCAAGCATGATGCTGAGCCAAAGGGATTGAAAGACTGAATGGTATGCCTCTCTCCCCCAGCAGCTCAAATTCTACCAGGGAAACCACTTTGTTTGTAAAGCAGGTGGGTTAGATGGAAAACAGAGTCAGGAAAGAGAGGCCTGCCAGATTCTGACTCTCCTCTGGAAACGTTAGCACACCAACCCAGAGTTCCCAATCCCGTGATAGGCAATGAGGATGGAGGCATGTGAGCAGATGCTCCGCTAACATAAGGAAATGGAAAGTAAAGAAGGATTCTGGCTTGAGCGGAGAGTGGTGTATGCTTGTGAGAGACAAGCCGAGAAGAGAACAGTTCAGGGAGGAAAGCCTGATGGACTTGGCTCCAGTTGCGCGGAGTCTGATGTCCGGGACGTGACGACCGACATTCAAGTCTGGCCCTCAGGACAGAGTCGTGGGCAGGAGATGGAGCTGTTGAGTCTTCAACAGCAGGTGAGGGTGTTAGGGTGGGAGAGATCAGACAGGAGATAAAAAGGAAAACACAGCCCCTGAGGACAGTTAGAAAGCCAACTCGGCTTCAGCCATCAGCAGCGTGATGGACAAATAAAAAGGCTACAAAAGCCAAACAGGGGAGAACTCTCCAACAGGAAAGGTAATTGACCCCCCCCCAAAACAAGTGCGGGGGAGGGTAGTCCTCACCTGAGACATCAGCGTGTCGCAAGCGGAGGCCAAGCCAGTTGAAATCCCAATAACGTTCACCACCTGCAAGGAACGACCCACAGCTGCAAGCAAGCACCGGAGGATGGCCGGGCAGAGTCGCTGCTAAAGGGCTCCCTCTAAGCCAAGGAGCCGTGACAGCTCATCTGCAAGAAGCCACCTGGGATGGTACACCTTCCATTTCACAGCAAATGGGAGTCCACATCCAACCTTGTCGACTGTAAACACAGCCTCTGACCAGAGGGTCAACCACGGTGGCTTACAACCCAGTTCTTAACACAGTGTTACGATTTCTACATCAAAAAGTTAAGTTGTGGTTAATATCTAAAGGCAACGCCCCTGGTGTGTGATGTACATTTAAAAACGAGGACAGCAGATACGTACTGAGCATATGCTACATGCACGCCCTGTCCCCAAACCCTCCCATACAGGGTGTCAATGAGCACTGTGCCCATTTTACGGGTCACTGGAGCAAGTCCCAGAATGCGTAGGTCACTCAGATGGTGACCTGAGGCTGGGAAGTCTGGCCGCAGGCTTGGACTCTGATGAGAAACAGGACGAGTTTTGTCCCACCCTCGTATCTGCACCTCACCCAGGGCCCCTGACGGTGAGGGTCAGGGTCAGAGCCCAAGGAGCCGTTTTGTGGGTGCTGGGGAGAGCTGGGACCCTCATTTTCATCCCTGGTCTCACATTTAGCAGTGATGTCAACCCCAAGGTGGGTTCACTTCCTGGCTGACCACGATCACAAACTCTATCCCCAGGAGTCAGCGACAAGCCACACAGAGGGGCAGCAGCGGGAGGCACCCACACCAAGGCACCTTGTGTTCCCAACTCCGGCCCGGGGCATCATCAGGGCCAAAGCTGCAGAAACCCCTCGGCCTTCCAGGGAAAGAAAGGGAAGCACAGCTGTTACTCTCCCGTGGCTTCAGGTCTATCTCCAGGTCAAATCCACTGTCAGAGACTCCTCTGGTTCAGGTCAAGGGCGTCAGGCTTTCCCCACACAGTGACCACCTGTACGCTGAGACGGTTCGAGAGTCCCTTACGTCTCTCTCGTAGCAAGCTGTCCAGGACACCATCTTCCAACTCAGTGTCTGCGCCACGAATCGCTACAGGGGACACACCTCTGACTCAGTATCAGGAAAGGCCATCCTTCCGCCAGGCAGATGGCTCAGTAACATCTTGGGGGTGCCTGAATTTCTGGAAACTACTAGGGCAGGAAGGAGTTCAGGACGCAATCTTCAGCCCCTGTGGTGCTAGCCACTCCCAGCTGAGTCTTCCTCTCTGGGTTTCTTTGATCCTATTCTACCAGCTCATTATTTACTCTTCTGTACTGAAACTATTTTTACAAACCAACTCAAATTCTTCATGCAACAAAACAAGGTGGGGTATAAATAAACATTCATGGGAGGGGAGGGGCATCTGGCTGGCTCAGTTGGCAGAGCGTGTGATTCTTGGTTTCAGTGCGGCAAGTTCGAGTCCCATGTTGGGAGTAAAAGATTAATAACACCGCAGGGGCGCATGGGTGGCTCATTTGGTTCAGCGCCTGACTTCTGCTCAGGGCGTGATCTCAAGTTCTGGGAGTTCCATCCCCGAATCGGTTTCTCTGCTGTCAACGTGGAGCCTGCTTCAGACCTTCTGTCGTCCCCCTCTCTCTGCCCTTCCCCCACTCACGCCTGCACACACGCACACACACTCTCAAAAATAAATGCTAAAAAGTAATAGTGAACTAAAAGCTTAAAAATGCTTTTACTTAAAAAACACTTTTGTAAATCCCCTCATTCCACATACAGAATTTTTCATAAAGTGAAACATTAACTGTATTTGGCTTTCATAAACAGTTTTCTTGAAATTGGGCCCACTGTCTACTTAGCAATTAGTTACAATTTAACAGCTGCTTAAAAGCACAGTCTTATCACCCGCTGCCCAAGGAAAGACAGACATAGACCCCCTTGCCTAAAACCTTAGCTACAGAAATTCCTCTTTGGAAGGTACCAACCTTCCCACATACCCTCTTCAGGCCGATCTACAACACTTGGGGTTTGTATTTACTCCGTACCAATTTCTACTTCAGAAAGTAGGAATTCTTTTCATGCTCTTATCATTGGGTGATTTGGGAGAAAAAGAGAGAGAAAGAAGGAAAGAAATTAACCACAAACCTTCCATAGAATCTTCATTTCACTTTCTCTCCCCAAGATACAGTTAAGATAGCTTCTTTTTTAAAAAAATATTTATTTAGGGGAGCCTGGGTGGCTTAGTCGGTTAAGTGTCCGACTTTCGCTTGGGTCATGATCTTGCGGTTCGTGGGTTCGAGCCCCGCGTCGGGCTCTGTGCTGACTGCCAGCTCAGAGCCTCGAGCCTGTTTCAGTCTGTGACTCCCTCTCTCTCTGACCCTCCCCTGCTCACGCTGTCTCTCTCTCTCTCTTAGAAATAAATTTAAAAAAAAATTTTAAAAAAAATTTAAAAAAATAAAAAGAATAAAAATAAAAAAATAAAAAAATATTTATTTATTTTTGAGAGCGAGTGAGCACAAGCAGGGGAGGGGCAGAGAGAGGGAGGAGACACAGAGTCCGAAGCAGGCTCCAGGCCCCAAGCTATCAGCACAGAACCCGACCCGGGGCTCGAACCCACGAACTGCGAGATCATGACCTGAGCCAAAGTCAGATGTTCAACTGACTGAGCCACCCAGGAGCCCCTAATCCTTTTTTTAAAATGTGTATTTATTTTTGAGGGGGCAGAAGATCCGAAGTGGGCTCTGCACTGACAGCAGAGAGACTACTGCAGGATTTGAACTCACGAATCGTGAGATTATGAACTGAGCCGAAGTTGAGTGCTCAACAGACTGAGCCACCCAGCCACCCCTGGTTAAAATAGCTTTGCTGAAATAGTCAAAGGGGACATGGGACCTTCCCGTGTATCATTACAGCGCCTGCAACCCTCACCACGTTACGGGATGGAAAGCACAAAGGAGCAGGGCCGCGTAGGAGATGAATTCAGGAGGTGCCTCGGTGAGGACCCGCTCACAGCTGCCCTGAGCTATGCATTTCCTGGAAACAGCCACTCAGGACAGATCTGTGCCAGGAACCAGGCTTGGCAAAAATTAATAGGAGCTGGCTGGTCAGCGCGAGAGCATCAGGGACAGAGTGTGTGGCACAGCACGGGAGGGGGGGATGCTCCAGGAGGGGCTTCTGGGAAAGGGTTCTGCAGATGCATGCCCCTGAGCCGCGTCTAGAAGGATCTGCCTGAGGCTGACATGCAAGTCACAGAATGCAGTGGGTACCCACAGGCAGGATGCCCGGAGGCCTGGACTTTGTGGTCAGGTGAGGGGAGCCCTGAAGGCTGTTAAGCCAGGGAGTATGGCTGGGAGTGGAGGGGGAGAAGGAGGAGGGGAGAAGGCAGGGGAAGGGGAAGGAGATGCAGTCCCAGGGCTGGCAGGAAGGATGAAGGCTGGGCCCGGAGAGCGACAGCAGGAAACAGAAGAAAAGGTGTGATTTTAAGAAATGTGGGGAATAAAGTCAGCGCTTGCTGACTGATGGGGGCGTGGGATGTACACAGAGGGGAGTGTCCAGGGTGCTCCCACGGAGGACTGTCACCATCGGCATATCGACTCGACAGGACCCCAAGGATGAAAGGCTGCCAGCAGGGCAGTCAAGTTTAAAGCTGCTACAGTGGGTCCATGCGGAGGGATGGAAATGTGCAGAGTGTGAGTCCTGAAGTGGATCTGGGGGGTCCCGGAAAGCCAGAGAGATGGAGGGAGGTGGGGCCCCCACACCCAAGGAGCTGATAAGCGCGCAGGCGCTGGGGTGTCTGATGAACACAGAAGAGGTATCATGGACATGGAACAGTGCAGGATGGTAAACCCGAAGGTACAGTCCGGAAACGGGCAATAACGAAGGGTGGTGGGCGTACTGGACAGCCACGGGCCGAAGCGTGCAACCGGACCACTGCCTTACACCATACCCAAAAAATAACTCAAACTGGATTCAAGACCTAAACACAAGACCTGGAGCCATAAAACGCCTAGAAAAAAACCACAGGCAGTAAGCTCTCTTGGTCTTGGCGAGGACTCTTTGATTTTGACACCAGTCAACAAAGGCAACAAAAGCAAAAATAGGCAAGTGGGACCACACCAAACTAAAAAGCATCTGCACCAGGAAGGAAACCACCAACCAAATGCAAAGCCAACCTACAGAGCGGGAAGAAGATATTAGCAAATCATGTATCTGATAAGGGGTTTACCTCCACAATAAATAAAGAGCACATACAACTCACGAGCAAAAGAACCCAAAGAAGGGGCGCCTGGGTGGCTTAGTCGGTTGGGCGTCCGACTTTCGCTTGGGTCATGATCTCGTGGTGTGTGGGTTCGAGCCCCGCGTCGGGCTCTGTGCTGGCTGCCAGCTCAGAGCCTGGAGCCTGTTTCACAGTCTGTGTGTGTGTCTCTCTTTCTGACCCTCCCCTGTTCACGCTGTCTCTCTCTCCTAGAAATAAATAAAAAAATTTAAAAAAAAAAAAAAAGAACCCAAAGAATCTAAAAACTGGGCCGAGGATCTGAATAGGCGCTTTTCCAAAGAAGATGCACCAATGGCCAACGGATACTGGAAAAGGCGCTCCACCTCACTGATTATCAGGGAAATGGAAATTAAAACCATCAAGAACACCTGTGAGAGTCTGTGACAGGAAATAACAAGTGTTGGAGGAGAGGCAGAGAAAAGGGAGTCCATGTGCACTACTGGATGGAATGCAAACTGGTGCAGCCATGAAAAATGGTATGAAGTCTCCTCAAAAACCTAAAAATAGAACCTCTGTATGATCCAACAAGCCCACTTCTGTGTATTTAACAAAAACACCAATCCATAAAGCTATCTGCACCCCCATGTGCACTGTATTATTCGTAATAGCCAAGATATGGAAACAACCTAGTGTCCACTGATGGACGCACAGGTAAATAAAATGTGCCGCACACACTGAATTTTACTCAGTCCTAAAAGAGAAGGAAATCCGGGTGCCCGGGTGGCTCAGTCAGTTAGGCGTCCGACTTTGGCTCAGGTCATGATCTCACGGTTCACGGGTTCGAGCCTCAAGTTGGGCTCTGTGCTGACAGCTAGCTCAGAGCCTGGAGCCTGTCTTCAGATTCTGTATCTCCCTCTCTCTCTGCCCCTCCCCTGCTTGCGCTAGGACTCTCAAAAATAAATTATAAATAAATAAACAAGAAGGAAATCTTGCCATTGATGATAATGTAGATGGACGCTGGGGGCATTATTAAGTAAAATAAGTCAGAGTGACAAATGCCATATAATCTCACTTACATGTGGAATCCAAACAAAGAAATACTGAACTCACAGAGAGAGAATCCCTTGGTGACGGCCAAGGACGGGGAGGTTGGGGTGCAGAGGATTTGGGTAAAGGCCATTAAAAGATACAAAGTTCCGGTTACAAAATACTCAGAGTGTGAAAATGCAATGTATACCATGGTGACTATAGTTAATAATACTATATTTTGCACTTGAAACTTTCTAAGAGTGAATCCTAGAAAATTTTATCACACAGAAGAAAAAAATCTGTGTATAGCGGTAAGATTTTAACTAGATTTATCATAATGATCATTGCACAATATATACAAATATTGCATCATTACATTATACACCTGAAATCAACTAAATGTTGTATGTCAATTATACCTCAAAGAATGAAAACAAATTTTAAAAAAAATTTTTTTTTTAACTTTTTTAAATTTATTTCTAGGGGGAGAGAGAGAGACAGCGGAGCAGGGGAGGGTCAGAGAGAGAGGGAGACACAGACTCTGAAACAAGCTCCAGGCTCTGAGCTGGCAGTCACCACAGAGCCCGACGCAGGGCTCGAACCCACGAACCTCGAGATGATGACCTAAGCGAACCGACTAAGCCACCCAGGCGCCCGGAAAACAAATTTTTTTAAGGGGGAGCCTGGTGGCTGAGGCAGTTGGGCATCTGACTTCATGATCATGATTGTCTCACGGGTGGTGAGTTCAAGTCCCACATGGGCTTCCTGCTGTTAGAGCGGAGCCCGCTTCAGATCCTCTGTCCCCTCCTCTCTCTCAAAAATAAACAAAACATTTAAAATAAATAAGTACATAAATAAATTTATTATTTTTTTTAATTTTAAGAAAGACACCCACTATTAATGCCCCTTCACAACAGAAAGAATGATCAGGGTACGTGTGCCTGGGTAACAGTACCCTATGTGGCGGAGGGATCAAGTTCATCCTTTCTGGAGGGGACACAGTTAACAACCTATAGGTATAGCTTCTCTGTTTCCTCCATTCTTTCTAGAGGCCCAACCTAAATTCTCAAAGGAAGCAGAAGTATCCCTTAGACTGAATTAGCGCACTCAGTTAACAGACCTGTAAATAGAACTTCTGCCGGATCTGCCGCGATCTTAGGGCAGATACCGACCTCTGGTGGGGACGGAGGTGGAATTTTCTAAGGCTGGGAGACAGCACCTGCCAGCACCGCGGCAACTGTTTTTCACCTTCTCTGAAAGCCTGGACCAAACACAGAGGGAGGCACTTTCCGCCACATCACTAACAAAAACTCAGGGACGAAAGCTTTCAAAGGAGGTGTAATTTCAATCCATGGCCCAAGAGAGACACTTTATTCCAAGAGGGAAACGCTGCGCCCATAACGAGTTGCGCAAATCAAACTGATGGCAAACAATGTATACGATCTCTAAATTCTTTGGTTTAATTTTAGAACAGAAAAAAATGCGGTTCCGTCCCTGGGACCAGCACATGTTACATTATTGCTACAAATTCCTCGCCATCCTGGCCGCTCTGTAATTAAATCATTGCTACAAACTGCTGGCAAGCCCGGCCACCCCGGGATGGTTGAAACACACTTCTCGAGGTGTTTACGCGATCTCCTTCCAAATCTAAAGATAAGGCCACCCGCGGGTCAAGCTCTGCCCGTGTACGGGAAGACCTCAGCCATAACACAATGCGAATTCCGAGGCTTCACCACGGTGCCGACCCAGATAGAAAATGTTTAAAATGGAAAACCTACCGACACCGCGAGCGTAACGGCATCCAGCTCGACTTTGCCCAGATGCCCACAGAAGATGGAACTGACGACGCTGATCAGGAAAATCATCAACTGCGCCAGGAACTGCGAGGGGGAGAAGGAGGAGGGAGAACACGCGCTGACCCCCAGCCCGCCCGCTCGGGGAGCGCAGCGAGGAGGCGCTGGGGGGCGCCCCTGGCCGGGCGGCCGTCGGGGCGCGCGGGGCCGCGCACTCACCACGGAGCCCGCGAGCACCGCCAGGGCGGCCGCCTCCCGCCGCACGTCGGGCGGCAGCGCGCCCCGCAGGCTCCGCAGGCAGCGGCGCCAGCGAGCGGCGTCGGGCGGCCCGGCGCTCTCCAGGACGCGGCGGCCGCGGCGGCTGCTGCGGGGGCTCCATGCCGGCGCGGGGACTGCGGCGCGCGAGGCGGCGGGCTGGGGAGGCCCCCGCACGGCCCCCGCCCTCGCGCTCGTGTCCCGCCCCCCACCTGCGCACGCGGCCGGGGTGGGGGCGCGGGGCGGGGAAGCGGGAGGGCGGCACCCCGGGACGCAAGACCTCCTGGCCAACCGTCGCCGCCCGCACATCCCCGGGGGGGGGCTGGGGGAGGGGCGCGGAGACCCCCGCGGGTCGGGACGGGGTCGGGGGCGCTGTGCGCCGACGAGGGAGACTGCAGGGGTGGAATGTGCTGAGGCGGGGGTGGGGAGGGCGACTGCGTCATTCCCCCCGCCGCACCCCGAGAGCACTGCGCTGGCTTTTCAGCCGAAGTCCCTCTTCCTCCGGCCTCGGTGACGGGTGTGTCAAAGAATTTACTTCCCCAGGGATGCGCTCCTCGCCTGCAGTTTGGGCGGGTGAGATAAGCCTCAGCATCCCACCCCGGGGGTTCCTACCTGGGGACAGGAAGGGCAGGCAGGGGGAGAACTCTCTAGAAGGCCAGGGTATCCAGGAGGGGGAATCCATAGGGGAATGAATAGGGTGCGTGGGGGCTTCCTCACACAAAAGCAGGGAGAGGGGATGTTGCTGGGGGCCCAACCCTCGGGGCGGGCCTTTATCTTGGTCCCTGCAAAGGGACTCTCCTAGAAGAAAAGCATGAGGGTGGAGATACCTTAAGGCTGTGTTGGGTGTTTTTTAAATTCAATGGTTGCTAACTTATGTGATTTTTGTCCATTATCTGCTCTTTCAGGGCAAAGGGCAGTGCCTAGCTCATTGTATCCATCCAAGTACCCAGCGTTCTTAATACTGAGGCTTGCCTTGCCGGGTTAACCGTGTCGGGCAGGAAGGCCGAGTCCAAGCAATTATCCAAGGCCGCTGTTGAAATATCTCTCTCTCTCTCTCTCTCTCTCTCTCACACACACACACACACACACACACACACACACACACACACACACACACACGACTCCCTAGGAATTAGCAAGGATTGTTTGGACTTTCACAGCTCCAGACTTCCCCACTTATTCTCCGACGCCGCAGGAGAAGGGGCATTCACCAAAATCTCATCCCTTTGACACAAAAATGCACACACACCAAAAATCTCCGAGGATGTACCATGTCTGCCACCTAAAGCTGGTGCCTCCATAAAGGCAAAGACCCAAGCAGAAGATGAATGGGGGCGGGCCCAGGACCTCCCCCCCATCCTAGCCCCTCTTTCCATTTCTGCTGCCTTGCAACTCTTTAATCCCCTCCTTCAATCAAAATCGGAAAAGGTCTGGGGCGCCTGGGTGGCTTAGTCGGTTAAGCGTCCGACTTTCGCTTAGGTCATGATCTCGCGGTTCGTGGGTTCAAGCCCCGCGTCGGGCTCTGTGCTGCCAGCTCAGAGCCTGGAGCCTATTTCAGAGTCTGTGTCTCCCTCTCTCTGATCCTCCCCCGCTCACGCGGTCTGTCTGTCTCTCTCTCCTAGAAATAAATAAAAATATAAAAAAACATAGTAAGAAAACATTAAAAAAATTTAAAAATCGGAAAAGGTCTGACTTCTTCCAGTTTGCCTGGATTGGCTCTTCAAGCCCTTTATTTCTCTCCGTGGGATGTCCGTCTCAAGAAAATTGAGATGCTAGGGACGCCTGGGTGGCTCAGACAGTTAAGTCTGACTTCGGCTCAGGTCATGATCTCACGGTTCGTGGGTTTGAGCCCCGCGTCGGGCTCTGTGCTGCCGGCTCAGAGTCTAGAGCCTGTTTCTGATTCTGGGTCTCCCTCTCTCTCTGACCCTCCCCTGCTCGTTCTCTCTCTCAGAAATAAAACAGTAAAAAAAAAAAAGATGTTGGTTCTCAGTGGAGCCTTGGCCTACAGCCTCCTCTCTGCTGGTTTCTGCCAATCCTTCTCAGTCCAGACACCGATTTTAAGACCGGTCCTTAAGAGGAAGCCAGTTCTTCGATGCCATCTGACGCCTCTCCCCTTAAATCTGTCTCCTCTTTCGGTTTCTCAAGCACGTTCATTGCCCGTAGTGCCGGAGAGCAGGACCCCAAATGAATCTTCCCAAATGCCATTTTCCCAGTGAATAACCATCCAAAGCCACAAAGAAATGATACACTGTAAAATATATTTTAAATAACTCAAATGGTAGAAGAGTCCTTACACACTCAGTACCTGCGTCCGTATCTAAAGAAACAAAAGCAAAAGAAATCTCAAAGTCACAGACAAATGCCATCAGTCCACAGTGGTCCTGGGTTGAGACAGTGGTGGAGGAGTGATTATTACTCCCTTCATTCAGACAGTCTTGAACTAGAACATAAAGGTTTACTTAGCTCTTTCATTAGAAAACAATCTTGAACGCTCAATTCTTGAAATCCACAGGCACAGTCGAGCTACCTTAACTGAAAATAAATTCCCACCACTTGTGCATTATTTGTAAACTCAAAAGTATCACTTGACCTGATTCTCTCTCTCCTCTCTCTCTCTCTCGCCTATCCCTCAATTCTGACATACAGTCTCACGAAAATCCCCATGAGCAAGATTGAAATGAACCCCATGAGCAGGAGCCCACGTCGTAGCATCAGCTGTCTCCCAGTCAACTCAGTCACGTCCCTGGAAGGGGCCCCACGATGATGATCTTGGCGCCTCTGTGGGTCCCACCGAGTCTGGTCTCGTCTTTCAGGAATGTTTAATACAACTCTTCTCTGGCTCTCCCGGACCACTGAAGGGAAGAAAGGAACTTAGTCAGCAGTATAAAAGGATATTTTTTTCATGAGCACAAAAGATGCCATACATGTACGTTACTAGCCCGGGGGAAAGGTTATTCGGGAAGCGGTTGCTACCTTGGGCACACACAAGAAATACTATCTCAGAGCGTCTCTCCATTCACCGATCACAAACTCTGGGTCCTGCTGTTGTGAGCTTGGGTCTTCTAGGGAGTTCTGCCTGTCCCTAGAACTAGAGGAATAAATACAGTGACCCTGAAAGATTCATAGGGAAGTTTTCAATGGGCCAACCTTCCTCTAATGAACAGCTCAGAAGGAGGTCATTCAAGGCCATTCACAGAACTGAAGAGAGATGTGACTCTTCACGTCCGAGGGCCTACTGAGCATCCAGCACGAGGGAGTGACTCATGTAGATTCAGTCTTCCAACACTTCAGCGTAGTGAGAATTCAGGAAAATATCCTGAAAGCTTCCCCAGAGGCACGCAAAGGCAGCTGACCCAAAGAAACAGGAATAAGATGGGCATCCGACTTATTAATGAGCAGAGCGGATATTGGGATGTTCTGCTGCCCTTGGTGTTGTGAGCAGAAAGAATTTTTTTTTTTTCAAAGCTTATTGTCAAATTAGTTTCCACATAACACCCAGTGCTCATCCCCACAAGTGTCCTCCTCCATGCCCATCCCTCCTCCCCCCCACATCCATCAGTCCTCAGTTTTTAAGAGTCTCTCATGGTTTGCCTCTCTTCCTTTCCCCCACCATTTCTGCCCTTCTTCTCCCCCTTGGTCCTCTGTTAGGTTCCTCCTAATCCTCCTATACGTGCACACATATGATATTTGTCCTTCTCTGCCTGACTTATTTCGCTCAGCATAACACTCTCAAGGTCCATCCATGTTGCTACACATGGCCAGATTTCATTGTTTCTCATTGCCATGTAGTATTCCATGGTATAGATAAACCACATCTTGATCCATTCATTTGTTGATGGACACTAAGGCTCTTTCCATGTTTTAGCTATTGTGGAGAGTGCTGCTATGAACATTGGGGTACATGTGCTCCTATACCTCAGCATTTCTGTATCCCTTGGGTAAATTCCTAGCAGTGCTATTGCTGGGTCATAGGGGATGTGAGCAGAAAGAATTTTGAATGGAGGATTCCAGCTCCCTCTTACAAAATGCTGCCTCCACGCCAGGCGCTGTTCTCGGCGCTTTGCACGTTGGAAGCTCACTTAACTCTCACGAAGGTACTGAAGTAAGTAGTAGCATTACCTGCTTTTACAAATGTGAGAGGCCAGGAAACTTGGACCAACCGTCTCTGAAGACAATTGTGAAAGCCGGATAAAATGAATGAGAAGTTATCATCTTGAAGGTATCAGAGTACTACCAAAGTAGCAAAAAGTCAGCAGGGAAAGATCTAGGGGGAGTTGGAAGAAACCAAACAGAGCGAGGCAGCTTTGGGGGGCCACTTTTGATCTGAGAGTTCTCCATCTGGACTGAGCGATGCTTTGGGGGGAACTCAATCCCCCACCAAGGCCAGAACTCTGGACTCCAGGCCGGAACCCAGGAGAATGAAGGATGAACCGGAAGTACACCAGGCCTCACCCTAGTGGCCTTCAAGCCAGCTGGGTGCTCCAGGAAGCTCAGTGTCTGAAATTGAAATTGCCCTAGACTGCTGGTCACCCTAAGTGTTTGACAGAAGCAAAGGAAAATCCTCCCTGGAGACAGACAGACATCGCAGGCCTCAAATGACCCCTACGGACAATTTTCAATACAAGAGCTGGGACGCAAGCAAAGGTACCTGGGCACACGGGGAACCAGACAACATGAACGACAACCTGCAGGAACAACGGAATCGGCGGCTGGCTGTAATTCAGCCAGTCTGTGAACTCAAGTCATAAAGAAGCGAGGAACTAGTGTGAGTGCATGACTGTCCAAGGATCTGGGAATCTGGGGAGACTACAAATTTGACAGAGAGAAAGGGATACACGTGTTTGTGTGATACTTACCAGAACCAACGGTTAAAACAGTGATCTGTTGAAGGCCCACCTTTGCCTGGTGAACGGGGGAGCCCCACGGACCCAGGTGTACTAATGTCAGTTTCCATGAGAAGGTCAACGCACAAGATCACCGAGTATCAGAGATCCCCGTGGAATGCTTAACGCGAATACCGTTAAATAACCGGCAACCTGCACCGCACCTCACATTGTGTGTTGTGTGCGTGATTTTATCATTTGTCCCTGAAGCTTTATTTCCTGAGTTCAGAGGGAGCTCATGGCAGCAAATGGCCTCTCCAGGACCACCTAGGCAGGCCTATTCCAAGAGCAGAGAGGCAGTTTATTCCATACCTTGGTTCTGATAGATAGCCGAAGTCCCCTCCGGGGCCACAGGTAGTGTCACATTGGCATGTATCAGAGCCTAGAAAATGAAATGCGAAGTAAATCCACAAGGCTTTATTTACCACTGTGTTAATAAGACCTTTGACTTGACTCTCCAGCTTAGGAAAAACCAAGCCATTTTCTGTAACTGACATGGAAGGGGACCTTCTCTGGTTCACAACGATGAAATCGTCTTCCAGAATGACAGACATGGGGTCAGTGGGTGGGGGAAGGATGGACGGAAAGGCACAAGGTTAGGGGGAAGGCTGGGCCCAAGTTCACAGGACTCCCCCCTTCTTTGTGATTCATCGATTTTATCTACCATCTATTTTCAGACCCCCACATTGACCCTAGCAATCTGGTGACACGCATGCGTGCAGGTATCTTAATGAAATATTTTGGGATCATAAAAAACAGTATCAGGATAAATCGCCTGGCGTCCCTTTCCCTCCGGTTTCAAATCTTGTCCGGAAATTGGCTTTTCAGGCACTAGGGTGGTAGCCTGGGTTGGGATAGGAGGAAAGGAACCCCTATTTTTCTGTTCAATAAATAAACAAGGGCATGGATAAATGCAGGGTCATCTGGGCCCTCCACGGCTGACATAAACGCAGTGGAAACTACAAAGTAGCATTGGTGATAAAATGGGGAACCTTCCAAATGAGAGGGGGGCAGCCGGAGCTGACGATTTGCTTTCTAGGAGAGGAACTTTTATTGACCAGCAATGAACATAGTTACCTCTTGACAGGCTTTCTTCCAGTTTAGCCCAGCAACAAAGACCAGAAAATACAGGGACTGCGTGATCGCACAGATAATGATCCCTAACCACAGACCTGGAAGTGGAAATATTTAAGAGGTTAATTCCATGGGAGGGGCGCCTGGATGGCTTAGTCGGTTAAGCGTCTGACTTTCGCTTAGGTCATGATCTCGCGGTTCGTGGGTTCGGGCCCCGCGTCGGGCTCTGTGCTGACTGCCAGCTCAGAGCCTGGACCTATTTCAGAGTCTGTGTCTCCCTCTCTCTCTGACCCTCCCCTGCTCACGCGGTCTCTCTCTCCTAGAAATAAATAAAAATGTTAAAAAAAAAAAGAGGTTAATTCCGTGGGAAACAGGCCGCCCCTGGGGAAAATGTTCCTATCTCACTCTGAGAATCTGCTTTCATGGCTGAGGTGGAGCCCACAGTGATTGAGAGATCCCTTGCCCTCTCCTTCAGTTTCCAGAAGGTTCTGAGAGGCCCAGGGCTACCTGCGGTCACTGCCCAGCGCTGTGGATCTCAGAACCAATGTTCAGAGTCTTCTTTCTGGCCTTTGTGATCCTAACGCTTTGCCAGTTAAGAGATGTGCAGGTTATAAGGAAATGAAATTCCCAAGACAAATTATTTCCTATGTCAAAGAGCACTGTGCTTCTGAGCTGCTGTGGCCTATTTTCCTTGAAAAAAGGGGGCTGATATTTTCAAAATGCAGAAGACCCCAGCCGTGTTAAGTTCCCTTCCTTGGTACTTCCTGCAGGCTCTTACTGGCTTTGGGCACAGGCTTCCACAGCTCCCGGGACCAGGTTGTCCAGAGAGACGGTCCCAGAGAGGCTGACTGGGAACAGAAGACAGGAAAAGGTACCATCACACTCTACCCCACACGGGACACAGAGACCCCAAGCGAGGAGGGCTTCTTCGGTCAACAGTGGAGTAATGGCAGAATCCGAAAGGCTAACTCGGGCTGTGAGGAACTGAATATGCAGACAGGCAGCGGGCAGAGCATATGTAAAAACAGAACTCCAGGGGCGCCTGGGGGGCTCAGTCGGTTGAGCGTCTGACTTCAGCTCAGGTCATGATCTCACAGTTCGTGGGTTCAAGCCCCACATTGGGGTTTGCACTGACAACGTGGATCCTGCCGGCTTCAAATCCTGTCTCCCTCTCTCTCCTTGTTCACACACTCTCTCTCTTGCTCAAAAACAAACAAAAATAGAACTTTGGGGGGCGCCTGGGTGGCTCAGTTGGTTAAGTGTCTGACTTCGGCTCGGGTCATGATCTCACGGTTCGTGGGTTCGAGCCCTGCGTCGGGCTCTGTGCTGACAGCCAGCTCAGAGCCTGGAGCCTGTTTTGGATTCTGTGTCTCCCTCTCTCTCTGACCCTCCCCCTGCTCACGCTGTCTCTCTCTCTCAGAAATAAATTTAAAAAAAAACAACTTAAAAAAATGTTTTAAATAGAGCTTTGGTCCACAGCCTACAGAAACCAAGCCCTTACCTATAATAAACCACCCGAGAAGCCAGTCTGTTACATACCAGACTCTGGAAACAATCCAAGGTGCTAAATAAGAACTTCTTCAACAATTGACACCAAATGGCCAGGACCTGATCAATAATCGACACCCTCCCTAATTTTTGTCCCCACTTCCAACCTACGGCCAACCAGAAATATGCAAACACGCCCTCCCCCCCACCAATCCCACAGCGCGCCCGATTCTCTCATCAGCCCGCTTCCGGCTTCCCCGGGATGCCAGGGCACACCTGAGCCCCCGCTTGCTTCCCCTTAAGAGTGCTCCCACCCCTGTGCCTGCCTCCGGGCCCCTGCCCAAACTTGGGTGCCAGTGGCTGCCTCCCTTGCTAGAGCGAGCTCAGAATGGATGGCCTTCGGTTTTCCCATCTGGCTGGTCTCCACGGCCACAGCTCATCATAGCGGCCCGCAAGGCCTGGCCGGCTGCCTCACACCGTGGACCCCCGCCTCCAACCAGATGGGGTACCCAGGGGCCCCTCACGCCTGCGTGCTAGAGGCTTGGGCAGTCCCTGACGACGTGGGGAGTTTGGGCCTGGTCTGCACCCCAATCTCTTTACCATCGGCTCCTCGTCTCTGTGCCCGGGTTTTGTCACGGTTCCCATCTGCTTGGCATCCTTGGTGCAATCAGGCCATTCCTTTTGATCCCTTTTGCTGTGCCTGGTGCTGTGTCCAGTGTTGTCTGTCACAGAGACAATTCGAGGCCCCGGAAGCCTGCCACGTGCGCCCAGCTCACCGACCCCCAAGCGTGTGGTCCTCACCCCACCTGGCCTCCACTGCGACAGACCTGTCTGCAGGTCATCGCTAACACCACACGAGGCTCTCCTGTCACAGTTTTGTGTCCGGGGACCCGGGCTTTGATCGAGATCTTTCTTTCCGGTTTCCTGCCCTCCCGTCTAACCGCCGCGCGGGCGCCAGAGAAGGTGCTTGATGTTACGACAACCCTTTCGCCTCCTTTTCTCAAGGAGAAAATTAAGACTGAAATGGGAGACCGAAGATGAGAGCAGAACTTGATATGAAAAATAAGCCCTCCGCTGGCCCGCAACACCTCACAGAACACTCGGGCAGAAACACCCTGGGACAAAAATGAGCCAAGACCCAAAGTACACGTGGGGACCTGCAGACAGACAGCTGGTCACCGCCCCAGCCAACTCCAGCTACGAGGACACTTGCAGGTGTTGTAAAGAGAAGGGACCCTCGGAAGGAAAACCCCAAGACCAAGAAAATGCTCTCGGTCCACAGCAGTGAGTGCTTGCGGGAGGCAGAGTCACGCACGATCCTGCGAGGCCCTTCGACGCTCCAGCCGAATTCACTGTTAAGTGTGGACACTCATCCTCACCGGTGCCTGATGAATACGTGGCCCACTTTCTACATGCAGCACCTCCACCCCCACCCAGTCTCTGTCTCCAGGTAAACACACTGCACAGGTGGTTGGTATTTCAAATAACCCACTGGTTTTCCCAATCTCCCAGTCTTTTTTGTGTTTTTTTTTTTCACCCCTGAAGTTTACCTATTTATTTTGAGAGAGACAGAGAGCACAAGCAGGGCCGGGGGAGAGAATCCCAAGCAGGCTCAACACTGTCAGCGCAGAGCCCAATGCAGGGCTCGAACTCACGAACCACAAGATCATGACCTCAACCGCAATCAAGAGTCAGACGCTTCTTTGTCTCCCTCTCTCTCTGCACCTGCCCCCCACTCATGCGGTCTCTGTATCTCAAAACTAAACATTCAAAAATTTAAAAAAAGAGAGACACTCAGCTGACTGAGCCACACAGGCGCCCCACCAATCTCCCAGACTTTGACTGTAACCCTTGAGCTCCCGACTGAGAAGTGCACCTTCCTGCTCTGTGATCCCACCCCTGCGAATGTCACAGGCTGAGACTTACTCCGCAGGCGGAACTGTGATATCAAACGCGTACCAGAGGGACCATGTCCTGAGACCTGAGAGGACTCCTCTGTTTATGGTCAAGTTAGGTCTGCTCAGGATATACCCTGCTTCCTCTGTTTCATTTGACACAGACCCCAGACGAGGATCCTGACACTACCTGACACTCCATGGCATTGATATTCTACTGACAGAGTCACATAATTGGAGGAGGACCCATAAAAGTTCAGAGTATTCCCAACCGTTCCTACCAACTGTCACTAAACTTCCCCAGCGTCCCTTAAAGGCAAATAAAGGGACTCAAACCTAGAACTGAAAGTCGCACCCAAAGGTCTTCCCATACCCTAGACTGGTCCTCATAACTGCCACTAAAAAAAAAAAAAAAAAAAACCCACACAAAACAAAAACAAACACAAGGGGTATCTTTATTCAAGACCTCAGGGCCATCAACAAAATGGTTCTCCCTCACTTACCACTAACGCCCGACCCGGCACCATCCTGACTCCATCCCTCCTGAAGCCACTCGCTTTAATGTCGTGGTGGATCTCTGCCCTGCCTTGTCCAGCGTCCCTCGGCATGGGGACAGCCAATACCCCTTTCCTTCACTGGCCGAGGACAAGTGTGTCTGCATGGTCATGCCCTGGGAGGGTCACAGAAGGACCCCCCCCCTCAGTTCCTCAATTAAAAATTCTAAAAATTAGGGGGGGAGGTGCTCAGTCAGTTGAGTGTCCGACTCTCGATTTTGGCCTGTGTCATGATCCCAGGGGTCATGGTATGGAGCCCCGAGTCGGGCTCTATCCTGCCTGGGATTCTCTCTCTCCCCCTCTGCCCCTCTCCCCACTCGCCATCTCTCTGAAATAATCTTTTGAATTTAAAAAATTAAAAATATCTAAATTTCCCTTGTGATTCATTTCTTTTTTTTATCGCAGCAAGATTCATTCACTCATTCATTTTAGAGAGGGAGGGAGAGAGCATGTGAGCGAGGGAGAGAGAAAGATCGACTTTTTTTTTCTGGAGAGAGAGGGCTCAAGTGAGCAAGAGGAAGAGAGATGGGAAGAGAGAATCCCACGACCAGCAGAGAGGGAGGGAGAAGGGGGGAGAGAGAAGCGGGGTTCGCCTGAAGCTCACCCAAAGTGGGGCTTGAGCTCACCTGATGAGGGACTCAATCATGACCTACGAAGAAGTCCGATTGATGCCTAACCAACTGAGCCACCCAGGCGCCCTCTTGTAATTCATTCCTATCTGAGCTCCTACTTTGTGCAGAGAATGAGGAATCCCACGTATAAAATTCTGTTTTCTTGTTCTTAGCCTTGTGTAAAGAAGGGACATCGTTTCAAAAGCAAAATCACAACTTTGCCAAAACACCGTTCATTTCTGGGTCCAATTGGATACCGCAGACCATGGAAGCCAAACTTTTCTGAGCTCACAACACCTGTCTATGAACCGACGGGAGTCCACAGCGACAGACCCTCTGCTCAGGAGGCCCCAACACCAACACGCTTCTGAAACCCAAAGAAGGTTTCGCGACAACCTCCTCCAAGCCCAGGCAGCCCCAACTACAGAAAACCAGTTTGTCCATTTGTGCCTGAGCCACAGGGACACGCCCACGCCCTTGGGACCCATCAAACACCCATTGTCTACCACCAGCTTACCCTTGACCCCACTGCAAAGGCTTCTCTCGTTTTCAGACAATAGCTTCTACGCTGCAAAACCTGTTGAGGCTTTTGAGGAGTGAGTTCTAGACCACACCCCCTCCCACCCCCACCCCCCTGACCTCAGGTTCCTCCTGGAGCCTGGACATCACTGCTGATCACACACACACCATTCTTCGCGGGGCGGCGGGGGGGAAGGGAACCGCTTAAGATATTCTGTCGTGATCTCTTCTCACATTACTATTCACCACTGCAACGCCCTGAACCATGGTCTTCCCTGACTTATGGAGCTCTCCGCACCGCGCTCAGCCTTGTTACAGACCTGCCTGGAGAACGCTGACCTAATAGTATTCGCTGATGAATCGTCCCTCAGCACTGAGGCTGGAGATCACCAGTAGGATGTGCCATCACTAGGGTGAGTTCCCCTGCAGAATGCAGCCCTCTAGGGCCACCTGGGAAGCTCAGTCGGTTAAGCATCAGACTTCGGCTCAGGTCACGATCTTACGGTTGGGGAGTTCGAGCCCCACGTCGGGCTCTGTCCTGACAGCTCAAAGCCTGGAGCCTGCTTTGGATTCTGTGTCTCCCTCTCTGCCCCTCCCCTGCTCTTGCTCTGTCTCTTTCTCAATAAATAAATAAATAAATAAATAAATAAATAAATAAATAAAACAAAATATTAGAACGCAGTCCTCTACCTGAGGTAAAAAATCTGCGCCGGTGGCAGATCTGTGATCCCTAAAGCAGGTCACCCAGCAAGGACCAAAGAGACATGTATCCAGATGGCAGATTGATGCTTTAGGAGAAGCCCCTGATTTGGGGCTGTTCTGGAAACAGAGAGGGTTTCTCACTTCTGCTGGAGCCCCTATTGCAGATGGATGGCAGCAAAGGAAAACTTTAACATACTTCCATTTCCCGGAGAGAGAGCTGCTGTGAAGATGGCGGCCCCCGTTAAACAAGAGAATGCAGATGCTAAAAGGAAGCCCTTGCAGATCACTGAGCCAAACAAGTCGCTTTAACCAGGTTCTGATCCTATCTGGGCCCTCAAAAGATAGACCCCCGGAGGCTTCAAAGAGGCCACTGTAGAAGATCAACGTTTAGCCTTTGATTTTGAAGATGGCTAATGGGAAAAAACGTGGTTGGATCCGTCACATCACAAGATGACTTCAAATGGATGTCAGCTAAGGTTTCTCCATGACCTGGTTCATCACAGAGGAGACGGGTCGCTTAAGTGTCTGAAATCAACGTTGGTGGAGAAACTTTAAAAAAAACAGCTGAGGTTTTTTTCAGGTCATGCGTCACCTGTGACCAACATAACAGTGCAGAGACCGTGAGGGCTGGCATGGCCAGGAAGCAGGCCTCAAGGGGCCTCTGAACACACACAGATGGACTTTGTCCAACTTGCATCCTCCATGGGATTTAAATACGTTTTAGTTATCAGTTGTCTATTTTCAGGACAGACTGAAGCACTTCCTTGCTGAAAAGCCACAGCTCTTACCGTCACTGAAAAGCTGCTTGACTGTATTTCCAACCTGATGTCTCAGGTTTTATAGGTCTCAGCGTCCAAATTTTCTATCAAGTTACTGCGGTACATGGTACATGCTTTCTGGGAATCATATAAAGGAACTCTCAAGTATTACTCCTACCTCAAAAATTATGCCATCCTCATCACCCACAATTTTCTGGGAAAGTGGAAAGGCCCAATGTCATCCTTAAATTGAAATCAGCAAAACTTTCAGAAACCTTGGAGTTCCCTTGGCCAAAAGTATTCCCAGTAGTTTTTTTTCTTTATAATTTTTTACTTATTTATTTTGAGAGCAAGAGTGCATGGGGAGGTGGGGAGAAAGAGCGAGAGAGAGAGAATCCCAGGCAGGCTCCACACTGTCAGCCTGAGGGCGGAGAGAACTCCATGTCACCAACTGTGAGATTATGACCTGAGCTGAAATCAAGAGTTGGACACTTAACCAACGGAGTCCCCCCACCCCGGCGCCCCCTCCTGGTAGTTTTGCACACTGCATTTACAGCATACAGCCCGCTCCCTCAGGGGCACATCGCTTACCCCCTATGAATTAGGGACTGGAAGCCCTACGTCTAGGGATTTCACCACCAATACCAGCCTGACCAGACTGATGGGCCACATGCAAAATATCACCAGGGTCCTACCGCCAACAGCCTAAGGCTACCTCCCCACAGGATCTTCATAAACCGTTTCTCCATCATTTTTAGCTAAAAGATTTTACCTACTGGGAGAGAAAGCAGGGAAAACTGCTCGTGAACCTGGTTGGAAGGGACCCGGTCAATGGGTGTGACCCTGGCTGGTTGCAGTTTTTCCCAAACCTTGAATGGTTCTGCACAACCACTCACCATGATGGTCACCATGATGGTCCAACATCAAGGAGCTCGAGAAGACCTTGCAATACAGTTGACTATGAAGAGGACTGGACAATCTTCAAGGTTTGAAGAACTGGCTCTCTAGCTTTCCCTGAATTCCCCTGGTTTTCTCTAATTTTCCTTGAGAAAGGGGAGACTGAGACACTAAATACACAATGGCCACACCACATATCCAAGTAGAACTTTGATCCACACTCTGTAACAACATAGCCAGGAAACCCCTTATTCACAACCAACCACTGAAAAGCCGGCCTGTTACACATCAGACATGCGGAAGGCCAGACTACTGTCCCTAATCCCTAGGGACACTCCGGGGATTGTAAACAAAACTTCTGCAACAGACAACCCCAAATGGCCAGGATTTGACTTAGTAACTGACAGCTTCCCTAATTTTTGTCCCTGCTTCCAATGTAGGACCAAGCAGAGAGAAGCCACATGCACCACTGCCCAATTGCACAAGATGTGTCACTACTCCTTCGCCGGCTTCCCACTTCCGTAGGCCACCAGCGTCCATCAGGGCACACCCGAAGCCTTCCCGTTCCCCCTGCTACAAAACCTTCCCACTCCCCTGCCTGCCTTTCAATCTCTGCCTGGGGTCTCTCCCAGGACTTATTTATAAGTGGAAGTTTGTATCACAGCGCTTTTTTAAATTTAATGTTTGTTTTTGAGAGAGAGAGGGAGAGAGAGAACGAGCAGGGGAGGAGCAGAGAGGGAGACCCAGAATCCAAAGCAAGCTCCAGGCTCCAAGCTGTCAGCACAGAGCCCAATGCGGGGCTCGAACTCATGAACCGCGACATCATGCCCTGAGCTGAAGTCAGATGCCTAACCCACTGAGCCACCCGGGCACCCTCCCCCCACAGCATTTCTTTTAAAAGGGGCTTCTTAACTCCCTCTGCTTCACACACGCTAGATAAGTCTTTTGTCAAAGGAACAAGTGGGCCTCATACAGCACTGGAAACGCAGACAGATCTGGATTTTTAAGTGGATTCCTCCAGTATTTCCCTTAGCTAGGCCAGGGGCAAACCCAAAATATGAATTAATGCCAGAAACTCAGCTAAAGAATTTTCTGCACCATGCTGAAAGCCCCGTGAACTTTGCATTGGCAACTCCATTCTTTGAACGTCTCCTGTATTTTTCACTAAAATGTTATTGAACTGGAGAGCAAGGTGCAGCATAATGTGACTTCAGTTCACCAAGATATCGGATGACTTCTCACTGCTCCCAGCCTGCCAGAGGAGCCTTGCTTAAGTCTGTCACCCCTTCTCCCAAAGATACTGTATTCAGGTTTTAACATAATCATGTATTAACCACCAGTGTATTCCAAATTATTATTTTAGGAATCAAAGCTGGGCAGTCATTTGTTTCTATACCTAAAAAAAATTTTTTTTAATGTTTGTTTAGTTTTGAGAGAGAGAAATAGAGCATGAGTAATGGAGGGCCAGAGAGAAAGAGGGAGACACAGAATATGAAGCAGGTTCCAGGCTCCAAGCTGTCAGCACAGAGCCCGACGCGGGGCTCGAACTCATGAACCGCTAGATCATGACCTGAGCAGAAGTTGGATGCTTAACCGACTGAGCCACCCAGGTGCCCCTCTATATGTTTTTAAAGATTAGTTCTGGTAATTCTAGATTGTATGGATTAAGTTCTTTCCTCTAAGTGTGTCCAGGTGATAGAGAGTCTCCTCACACCCCTGAGCCTTCGTTCTGTGCTGTTCACACACATCACGCCCATGCCCTTCTGGGGACACCTGCAAGGCACATGGCTTAAAAGGTTGTACCAGGCGGGAGGTACGGGTAATAGAATGGCAATGAAGGAGACGTCGAGAACACAGCTCGCGGTGCTGTGTGGGCTGACACGGGGCCATGCTCTAGGGTGCATACAGTCAGCATAGAAGCTGCTGGAAGTCCTGTAAGAATCACATCACGCTGAGCCATGGCCTCCCCTGCCTCGCCGCAAATGCTCCAAGAAGGCCAGTCTGTGACGGCCATGAGCAGTCCTGGGGACTCGCTCTCCGGGGCTCCCCATACAAGTGCTTCTATCCAAGGACAGAACCGAGGCCATAGAAGGCACGTTTCCCAGTGCTTCTTGGGGACTCCTGTTCTCCCCAACTCTGAGGAGGTGAGTGAGGACACAGGACAGGGAGACGAGTAGAAAGGTCATCCTGCTCTGCTCAAGTGGATCTGTGTGCTAGTGTGAAAGGCGGGCCAGGCTGGGCAAGAGGAGCATGAACTTGCAGCCCCGGGCCCCTGGCTGCCTGCTGGGGTCCACAGACAGGGCGCAGAATGAGCGTGCGAAAGTTTCAGAGGTCCAGGGCCAAGTGTAAAAAAAAAAAAGCCTCTGTGCTCAGACAGTCCCTTCCAGCGCCCACGAGGAATAGATCTGCCTGCCCGTGGGTAATGCTTACCAATCAGTCCCAGCTTGACCGCGAACATCAGCGAGATCCCGATAGGGAGACCGACCAGGTAATAGCCAATGGCATTGACAATGGCCCCAACCTTCTGGTTGCCGCTTCCCCGCAGAATGCCACCACATGTGCACTGTAGGCAGAGAACACCCAACAGTGAGAACATCGCTGAGGCTTCTGAAAGACTCCTGTCTGCACGCACTTCCCATCCCGGGGCGGGGGATGGGGGGGCTTGGACCTAAAATCCGAATCCCGTGTGTTATCAAGTGACTACGATAAAACTATTCAGTATTCCCCACCTGCCCCACCCCAACTGCTCTTTTCTTTTTTCCTTTTTTCCTTTTTAACTTTTGTTTAACATTTATTCATTTTTTGAGAGACAGAGGGCGAGTGGGGGAGGCAGAGAGAGGGAGACACAGACTCCGAAGCAGCTCTAGGCTCTGAGCTGTCAGCACAGAGCCCGACACAAGGATCGAACCCACGAGCTCTGAGATCATGACCTGAGCCGCGCCGAAGCCGGACACTTAACCAACTGAGCCACTCATGCGCCCCCAGATGCTCTTTTCAGTTTAGATTTACCACCATCAGAAGAAACACGGCGCTTGACGGGAACACTGCGTAACACTTACGGCAAGACTTTCGTACACGTGGGAGACAGCAGAGATTGGAATCACCTGGGCCACCAGAGCCACGATTTCTCTGTTGGGAAGAGAAAGCACATGGTGATCAAGAGGAGACAAAGGAGTGGTTCAGGCGGCGGCACGTGGCTTCTCGGGAACACTGGAAGGGCTCGTGTACTCCAGCCAACACCCTATTCGTGGACAATCCCAGTGTTTCTTGGGCCATCGAGGAAACCAACCCTAACTTCACCTCATGACTTTTATAAGAAATCTACAGTCCAGGGGCGCCTGGGTGGCTTAGTCGGTTAAGCGTCCGACTTTCGCCTAGGTTATGATCTCACAGTTCGTGGGTTCGAGCCCCGCGTCGGGCTCTGTGCTGACTGCCAGCTCAGAGCCTGGAGCCTGTTTCAGTCTGTGACTCCCTCTCTGTCTGACCCTCCCCTGCTCACGCTGTCTCTCTCTCCTAGAAATAAATAAAAATATTTAAAAAAAAAAAAAGAAGAAGAAATCTACAGTCCAATCGGTTGATGGAAACGATTACAGGAAATGACTTGGTACTTCACTGCCCCCACAAAGAAATAACAGTTGGATTATAACGCCGCCCTTTTTTCCCCCCTCATGTTTATTTTTGAGAGAGAGTGTGCAAGCGCAGGTGAGTGGGTAAGGGGCAGGGAGAGAGGATCCAAAGCAGGCCCTGTGCTGACCCATTCTTGACACGCCTGACGCGGGGCTCAAACTCATGAACCGTGAGATCATGCCATGGCCTGAGCCGAAGTCAGATGCTTACCCGGCTGAGCCACCCAGGCGCCCCAATGCCATCCATCCCTGAACAGGATTCCATGTGTATCTCTGTGCGCCTGAATGACGCACAACAGAGTGGTTACAGTTCTCTCTGTGGACCCCAGGCTGGCATGGTATTAAGGCCAGAGAGACAGCTTACAGAATTATCCTTGGTTCCTAGAAGCAGTCCCCAACTTCTATAGCTAGAAACTTTGATTTTAACACCTACGCTTCTAGAAAATGCTGCCAATGACCCAGGGAGGCAAAAAATCCGTAATACTCGAGTGATGAACAAATAGGCCTAGGTCACTGGCGATAAATATTTGTTGAGCGAATTAAAAACATCAGGAGTGGCGCCTGGGTGGCTTAGTCGGTTAAGCGTCCGACTTTGGCTCAGGTCATGATCTCGCGGTTTGTGGGTTTGAGCCCCGCGTCGGGCTGTGTGCTGACTGCCAGCTCAGAGCCTGGAGCCTATTTCAGAGTCTGTGACTCCCTCTCTCTCTGACCCTCCCCTGCTCACGCTGTCTCTCTCACTCGCTCTCTCTCCTAGAAATAAATAAAACATTAAAAAAAAAAAAAAGCACACATCAGGAAACCCGGCACGGACCAAGATGATCACTCTCCTCCCCTTCTAAGAAAAGGACAGAAATTCCAGTTGAATTTTATTTTTTCAATAGGTAACATCTGGACATGGTTAGAGGAAACCAAACCATGCAAACAGGGTATCGAGAAAACTCTTACTTCCACTCTGTCCCCAGCCTATCCACTGCCACCTCCCCGCAGAATGGGGCAACCTTCCTGAAGATGGTCTGAACTAGTCCATAATTATGTTCCCCTTCTAGAAACTGTGAGCTCATGTTCTAGCATTCTCTACGTGATCTTCTGCAACTTGGCTTTTCCACCAAACATACTATATTCACTTTTATACCCCATCAAAATACTTTTAATGTGCTGAATTCTGTCCACTAATATTTCACTTTGGATTTTAAAACTGGTATTAATAAGTGAGATTGGCCTGCGACTTTCTTTTTTATTGTATGAACTTTGTCAGATCTCAATACCAATGTTATTTTTGCTTCCTAAACAGAATATGGAAATTTTCCTTTTTCTGGTCTCTGGAAGAGTTTGACAGCATTGGAACATTTTCGAGGTTTTATAAAATTCTCCGTGGGAATCCCCAGGAATTAGTGCTTTCTGAAATTTTAAAGTTAAGTTTTTGTTATTTCTTCTAAGCAAATCGGTCTAGGTAGAACTTTCAGGTTTTCCAAGGTACATTTTGGTAAATTATTTTCCTAGAAAATTATTCCTTTCAGGTTAAACAATTTTTTTAATGTTTATTCATTTTCTGACAGGGAGAGAGAGGCAGAGCACAAGTAAGGGAGGGTCAGAGAGAGAGGGAGACACAGAATCCAAAGCAGGCTCCAGGCTATGAGCTGTCAGCACAGAGCCTAATGCAGGCCTCGAACCCATGAACCACAAGATCATGACTTGAGCTGAAGTCAGATGCTTAACTGACTGAGCCACCCAGGCATCGCTATTCCTTCCAGATATTTAAACTTACTTTCAAAAGTCATGCAAACTAGGGGCACCTGGGTGGCTCAGTCAGTTGAGTGTCCAACTCTTGATTTCAGCTCAGATCATGATCCTACAGTTGTGGGATTGAGCCCCACATCAGGCTCTGCACTGAGTGTGGAGCCTGCTTGAATCGCTCTGCCCCACCCCGACTTGTGCTCTCTCTATAAAAGAAAAAATAAATGTTTAAAAGGTCATGTAAACTCGTCTCTCGTGGTTTAAAAAAATTATTGGTTTTTTTTGGTAATTTCCCCCTTTCTTACTTTGCGTCGACGAGCTCTCTCCCTTTTCCCTCTGTGCTAAGGTTAGGTATCCATGACCCTGTTAGAATCTGTGTCACCGACTCTGCCAGGTTCAGTTGATCCTGGTCAGCCCATAATTAATTTGCTTTTGCGAGTTTTCTCGGTCTCCCAACATCATCAAACATATGGTTCCCAGGCCTTCTGTGTTTCGTGCTTTACTTCCTGCCCTGCGTGGTTTCTGGAAGCGGACAGCCTCAGAATTAAACGTCTGCCACGTGCCTACTGAAACAGTGCAGGCTCCACATCCGATCACGAGAATTCTGATTCCCTTGCAAGAAAGTGACAATGATTTCCGGCTGCCGTTCCGCTTCCTCTGAAGCGAGGGGCACTTGACCATCTTATTTCCCCATAGCAAAATGGTGGGAGTCTTCAAGAGGACAACCTGACATCAGAAGTCAAAAGACAAACACCCAGAGAACAAACAGCACAAGGCAGTCCTGTCCACCACCTGCTTGTTAAACCCAAGAGGGAAAGGTCAGCGTGCGCTTTCTAACTGCTGATAGAAGCAGCCCAAATCAGAAGTGCCCTCGCAACACACCACATGCTCCAAACACAGCGGCCCGCCTCACTGATGAAAGCCACCAATCCAAACAGACCACGCAAACCATGCAGGAGAGCCACCCCCTACAAGAATTCATCTCAGCGATCGACCTGATAATGTGATTTTTGGAGGCGGCTCCTTAGGGAGATTTTAACTTCAGTTCGAACTGACAGACACAACCTGTGTATCCCAGGCACCTGGGGGCAGGTTCTGAGCTACCAAAACCATTAATCATGGGGAACAAAACAATTAACTGAAAATGTAATCGATGGTGCCAAAAAGGCATCTCCCTCTTCTAGACATGCCTGTCCTGAGCACCAGCAGCACAGATCACCAATAAATTGCCCAGTAAGTGGGCATTCTGGGTGATAAATTAGTTCCTATATAGGACCAGTTCTTCCCAGGAAACATCAGGGAGTTTCCGATCTTGCAAATGACTCAGGGACCCTCCAAGATGCGACACTCCCAGGAAGCCCAGCATGAAGGCATCTATCGACCCAACTACTTCTTTCCTGCAGTTTTTGCGTTTCAAGAAAATGTCCACACTCACAGGTCGGTGGTGAAGATGTACCCCACGACATCCTTACAGGTCAGCATCAGGACGCAGAAGATTACAGCAAAGAATCCTGAGGGTAAAAATGGAGAAACCACCAGTGAGAAAGGAGATCTGCAGGGGACGTGGCGGCTGGGCTTCCCGGGCACACACCACCTGGGTGAGTCGCCGACGGAGGAATCTAAGCACCTGTGACCAGCAGGGCGACCGTGGAGGACTTCTTGGCCTGCTCGATGTTTCCAGCACCCAGCGCGTTCCCTACCCGGACGCTGGCGGCCACGCTGAAGCCTGAAGGTATCTAAATTGAAAAGCAGACCTATCGTTAAGGAAAAGGCAAGAAGGAGCAGGCAGCAGAGGCCCCCGCCTCTTGGCTCAGTTCTGAACACCACCGCGCACCTTCCCCAGGGAACAGGGACCTGGTACGTCAAGGCGCACACCTCGCTGGCAAAACCCAGTCCTAAGAGGCCTGAGAAAACGAAGTTGCAACAGCCCATTTGTCTAGCTCAGGACCCCCAGGCCAATGTGACTCATCACATGCTGGGCTTTTGCGCAAGGTTTCTAAGGTGTGCACGGGAGGGTCCTGAACAATCCTGTTCCTTCTCTGCATGCAGAGGACAGACTGCCAGCAGCCTGGAGTTAAGTCTGTTCTGAAAGACCATCGGGTCAAGTTTAGAAGACAGAGAATCCTAAAACGGGACCTCTCCCCATCCCCAAAGTGTTGCGTCAAAAGGAACTTAAGAACACAGAAAGATGCACTCCCAAGCTCATACCAGACACCGGGGGTCTTCAGCCTAGTGCCCTCACCACCCCACCTGTCCCCAGGCATCTGTGTTGTGACACGTAGAAAAGACTCTTCAGGTTTGCCAAGTGTGCAAATCAAATCAAGTCTCAATTTCGGCTCAGGTCATGGTCTCCTGCTCCACATCGGGCTCTCCAGGGACAGCGAGGATCCTACTTGGGATTCTCTCTCTCCCTCTCTCTGGCCCTCCCCTGTTCGCATTCCCTCTCTCTCTAAATAAATAAACTTCAACAAAAATCTTTCAGATCTGAACCGAGCCAGGAACAATCTGAAAAGGTCATTCTTCCAAACTTCCCAGAGCTCACCAGGAAGACCCCATCATTCCAGACGGGCCCTGCCTGGCTCCGCGGATGAAATCCTACCCTCGTGAATCATTCCAAAAGTTGCTAACGCGATGAACGCCCATGCTCATTCCTGGGACTCTTTTCAAGGGAAACATCTGGCACCCCCAGGTGACCGGCTCCCAGACACTCACCATGTACAAAATGATGGTCAGTTCGTACACTATGGATTGGGCTCCGAGCTCCACCATGCCGAGGATACCTAGTGGAGAGAGGCAGCTGACACCGCGCTTCCGGACGGGGCCCACGCTCACGCCAGCCACCGCCACCTGCCACCACCACCCGTCCACACACTGACCGCTCAGTAAGCTCCCGATCTCGTAGGCCCACCACTCAATGCACAGCATGAGCATGCTGGGTATGGCCAGGCTGAAAAAGGAGGCCCAGTCCTGCAGACACTCAAGGGACCACCCTGCAGCGGGGACAGAGTCACGTCACCAACACACGGGCCACGGGGCTGCAGCTCAACCCGAGACAAAAACCCACGACCCGAGCTGGCAGACTTTACCTCCCCAGGTAGCTTCGTGCAGTTTCCTCGAGAAAATGTACAGGAAGAGGAGCAGCGCCAGGGTGAACTGGGAAATCATATTTGCCAGCGCCGAACCCCTGGAAGAACGGCCCCAGTGAGGGCAGGTGCCTGTCCGTCGCGCGAGGACACCTGTGGTGGCCCTAAATGCATCTTGTTTCCCGAGCAGCCTCACTGTCCGTCCCAGACAGTGCTCTCCAAAGGGGCCCAGGGACGGGACCCCACAGGGACACACGGCCAGTATAGGTCCCCCCTGCCATCCGTCCCTTGAAAAGCTGAAGGAAAAGTCATTCCTCCACCCGCCCCCCACCCACCACTTGTCCCCAGAATCAGTTGGACTCACATCACCCCAAGATGCAGTTGATAGAGAAACAGATAGTTGATGAGGGCATTGACGAGATTGGCCACAACTCCAGTGAGGATCTGGGGCAGGACAATTCCCTGAAACGAGGAAAAAGACGGCACCGTGTGCTGGAGACCGGGGACCCCCATGGTGTGCTGGACACCAGGGAGCGGGGTGGCTACTTTCTCCCCAAACGCACACGCGCCACGGGCACGGAGGACCTAACTGGATGCCTGTCCTTGCTGCTCCTGCCTTCCTGCCTCCTCCCCACCCCCCCCAGAGGCGTGATAAATGCGTAGCTCTGGCCACAGGGATGTGGGCAGAGGACCTGGCAGCAGACATGCAGGAACGCAAGTGGTCCGCCTCTCAGAGCGCAAGGACCGGCCGAGACGGAGCATAAACAAGTCACCTTCCTCACTGGACAGTGGGGAAAACGCAGCACTTTTAAACCAAACAGAAGTTCCAAACGCTGATCTAAGACGACCCCACACAGCTGGGGCGTGGGAAGGACTCCCTCCCACCTGGCTCTGCTCGGAAAAACAGGCCAGAGAAGTCCAGGCCGTCTGGCATCTTAGCCTAAGACTTCAGGCGGGAGAGGAAAACGACTCGGGCTGGAGATGCACAAAGCTGCCCGCCGAGCATCAGGGAATCAGCATCACAGGCGCAAAACAGAGCCGGCTGCTTCTCCCACCTGCAAGGGGTCAGTCCGGCCCCTTCTCTGACGACTGCGGCTTCCTCACCCTGACAAACCTGCGTCTCTAAAATCACGGACCACGCGACATTCGCTGTGTGAGGTCATGATTGGTGAAAATAAAAGATCCCTCTCCTGCCTGGGGGACTGAAGTCAATTTCACACCCCAAAAAAGCAGCCTCGATTTCCAGCTCAGGGCCAGAGCTTCTCACAGGTTTCTGGGCTCAGCAATCCGCATCCATCAGAGCTCTATGGTCCCCAAGGAGAGGGGACATGGGTCCGCTTTGCAGGGCAGACCGGGCATTTTTCCCTTTCCTGCTTTGCTCCGAGCATACCGAGGCGTCCCCTGCGTTGCACCTGAACTCCGTTCATCAGAATCGAATGAAAACTCTCCCCCACCCTTGTTGACCGACAGGTACACTCCTCTGGTCTAGCCATGCTGTGGTGTGCCAGGCTGCAGATTTGTCTAGAAGGGTCTCGGTCGTCCTGGGCTCAGGGGCCAGGACAGGGATCTCGGCCAATCACTCCGGTGGGTCACTTACGTATCAGGTGACGCTGCCTAGTTTTTAGCAAAGGAGGTAGGTGACCACACAAGCCTCTCAGGTAGAGAGAGAAGAGGAAATAGTGTGGTGTGAGGTTGGCCCTGGGAGGGAGTGGCAGCAGGGAGATTTGGTAAGACAGGGAAGGAGGGGGGAGGAATTGTAGCTGGAGGGTGCAGAGGGACAGGCAGGACCTCAGGACCGTCACTGATCGGATGTAGGAGTGAAGGAAAAGATGCAGACCCGGACGAGGGCAGGTTATCCCGAGAGATGGTGTTCGAGGCCCCTAACCGGGAAGGCAGGCAGGCAAGTGGAGAGGCAGGCTGGGGAAGAGAAGGTCAAGTGCGCAACATGCACGAGCCTCCCACAGGCAGCACGCACGATCTGCGATTAGAGCTCTAAATGGGGGGCCCCGAAAAAAAAAATAAAATAAAATAAAATAAAATAAATGGGGGGCCCCGGCGCGCAGGGAGAAACCAAAGCCGTGCAAGAGACAGCCTCCCTCAGAGGAAGGTCTGCAGAAGCCTGTGAGGTCACCTTCTCTAATTCTCCCTTCCCCCCAAAGTCTAAGCAGCCCCCGGTGTCCCCTGAGGCTCCTCCCGCCCTCCCCCATGGTATTACCTTTACCCCCAGGCCCCCCAGGCCAGCTGCTCTCTTCTGTCCTACACTCACAGAAGGCCTGGGCCCCACCACGGAAACTGGGTTAAATACAACTCCCTCCTCTCCTGAGACCCCTGCAGCCAAGGGGTCGTTTCCTACAGGGTCCACCCGGGTGCTCCCGCAGGGCACCCTTTCCGGTCACAGATTTCCTGTCACAGACCTGCAGCATCTTTTGTTGGGATCACGTCCCAATTCTCTTCTCCCCCCCGCCCCCCCCGCCAGCAGGAGGTCTCCCACCCACTGAAACCCGCAGCAGAGAACAAAGGCTGGGCCTGGGTGCGCCCCACCGAGGCCACTCGGGCCTTTCACACAGACCCGGAGGGACTGAGGGGCTCCCAAGAGCCGGCCAGGCGCCTTCTGGGGGACACAGAGGCACACGCCCTCACTTTCCAGGGAGCCAGGGAGCAGCGCGGAGCCAAAGAACACTATGGGTCTAGCCCCATCCTGCCAATGACAATATTTCCGAGGGGGAGTCGGGTAAGAATGTTCCAGAGCCAATACTAACGGACCCTGCCCTTGATTTCACTTCACAATCCTCTCCATACCAGCGTCCTGAGTGCACCCTATTATCCGTAAGGGTTTTCAGGGCCCCCCAATCCCTGAAAACCATAAACTCCCATGAACTGCAACCGCCCCCCCAAAGAAAAAGGAAAGTCTACATTACCTGGTTGACCAAATATTTAACTTGTAATGTATAAAGAAAGGTTGCCTACGAGAGAAGAGGTGAACGTTAACATTTTAGCCTTGCCATGTAGCTATGAGCTGGGAGCCACGGTTTGGGTGCCCTCTGCTTCCCCTGGGACCCGGAGAGGCATGCCATCTCAGGAGGGGACCGGGACAGGGGGAGGGAGCCGGCGTGTCTGGGGCCAGGGTATTCTGAACATCTCTTTTATGGATGAAAAGGGAACCCAGGGCCTTGGAGCACACTTTCCTTGGGTGTATGACAAAGAGGCCCCTAAGCAAACACGAGGGGGACACCCCTTTTATAGACTAGGTAATAGTCGTCTAATCTGGTGGCATAATTAGAGAACATTAAACTATTTTCTTTAACTTTTTAAAAACGGTATTTTGAGAGAGCGCACACATGTGCAGGCAGAGGAGGGGCAGAGAGAGAAGGGGGAAGAGAGAGTCCCAAGCAGGCTCTGCACTGTCAGCACAGAGCCTGACTCGGGGCTCAATCCCACAAACCATGAGCTCATGACCTGAACAGAAATCAAGAGTCCAGATGCTTAACCAAATGAGCCGCCCAGACCCCCCAAGAATTTTAAACTTTAGAGGCTTTGGGAGAAATTAAAAGCCACAATGCCAATGACAAAAGCAGACGGCTTTTTTTTTTTAATTTTTCTATGTCTGAGAGAGAGACAGCGTGAGCAGGGGAGGGTCAGAGAGAGGGAGACACAGAATCCGAAACAGGCTCCAGGCTCCGAGCTGTCAGCACAGAGCCTGACGCAGTGCCTGAACCCACAAACTGTGAGATCATGACCTGAGCCGAAGTCGGAGGCTCAACCAACTGAGCCACCCAGGCACCCCCAGATGGCTACTTTTAAGGGCTGAATTACAGCCATTGAAATTCATATGTTGAAGCCCTAACTCTGCGGCGTGGCTGCATTGGGGGATAGTCTTTAAATAAGTGGGTAAGTTAAAATGAGACCATGAGGGTGAGCTCTGCCCCAGGACTGAGGTCCTTATGAGAAGCCTTAGAGACACCAGGGCTGCACCCACCAGGGGGATGGCCTGAGAAGAGGCAGTTCAGAAGGAGGCGGTCTGCAAGCCAGGGAGAGGCCTCCAAGGGCATCAACCCTGCAACACCTTGATCTTGGGACTTTCCAGCTTCCACAGTGTGAGAAAAGGTTGTGGAAGCCACCCGGTCTGCAGTGCGTTGTGAGGGGAGCATAAACAAACCCATACAGCCGCACCGTCCAATACAATCAGCCTTGATTGTTCACGGACCACACACTTCTGTGTCAGACATGAACACACACTTAGGGTTCCGTGTGAGCACACTCAGCAAGGAAAAAAAATATATAAATGTTCAGAGTGAGCCCCTAAGGGGTTCTGACACAGGGAAGAATTTACCTCCATACAAAAAAAAAAAAAAGAAAGAAAGAAAAAAAAGAAAACCTGAGCTCCTTTCTGTGGATGATACTTGGAGGTCACTCCGGGTGTGGAAATTCAAGCCAATGGCTTACTGGACTCGCCTTGCTCCTGGGGTTTTGTAAGGGACAGATGTTTGTGTCTTTCACCCCTTCACGGGCATAATTAAAACCACGCTTCTTGAAGGAGCCAACATCACGTGTGAATCATAGAAGACTGACCCAACGCATTGAGCCCACGGGAATCTCAGGTGCCTTCTACCAGTAAACCTCAAGAAGGGGACCTCGTGGGGAACTTGGGTGGCAAATTACGCGTCCGACTCTTGACTTCGGCTCGGGTCATGATCTCACAGTTCGTGATCACAGATCAAGCCCTGAGTTGGGCTCTGCACTGACAGCGCAATTTGGGACTCTCTCTCCCCCCTCTCTTCTCCTTCCCTGCTCAAGCTTGCTCCCTCTCTCTCTCTCTCAAAATAAAATAAATATACTTAAAAAGAAAAAAAGAAGGGGACCTTATAAGCCTTGAAAACTTACAGGCAGAGCAGGAATGAAGATCATCACATAGTCCTGGGTAAGCCTGTACAATGAAAAGAAAGAAGGCCTCAGAGGTTTCTATTTCAAGGCAGGAGAAACTAACTAAAACCCCCTTTCCCATTCTTGGCTCTTTCTAAATTCATAGGTTTCAACCGCGAAATGGGACACTTGTTATAACTCAAATGGCCTCTCCTGGTTCTTCCAAATCTTTAGGTCTAGCAAAGGGTTTTTCAACCTCGGCACTATGGCCAGGTAACTGTCTGCTGCGGAACTAACCTGGGTGTCTAACGACATTCTGCAGTGTCTCCGCAAAGCCCCAGTACCAGTTCTTATCACCAGAAAGGCCCCATTGCTCAGTGTCCCCTAAGGTCACCGCCACTGGTCTCGGACAAGAACTTATTTTAAAGGTCTTGATTAACTAAACTAGTAGGTGGCCAACGTGACGGCACGAGAATCTAGGGAAACCCTGAAAGACACTCATGCCCACACTACACCGCAGGCCAAGTCAAACCGAACACTGACGGGGGAGGGGGACCAGGCATGGGTGGGTTTTAAAAGCACCCAGGTGACTTTCATATCAACCAGGGGCAAGAACCCCCAAACCAGAACTAACGCTGTAAACGACTATCTCAAGCGAGGAATGTCTGCAAACCACTTCGCTATAAAACTATTTACACCAAAGTCACCCAACTAAGGAAGGTTCTAGATCTTGGTCGCCAGGTGTGAGAAGCACCACAGCCTGGTAGAAGTTGGCTAAGTAACGCCGAACCCACTCTTGGGGTGCGGCCTTGTTCCTGGCCTTTGGAATTCCCAGAGGCTGAACCTAGACGGGGCCATTTTTCTGCCAAGATGGACCCAGTCCCCCCATGGCAGGGGCCCCTCTTACTTGGACACGGCTGGGTCCTGCCTGAAGAGCAGCAGAATGTTCTCGGTGTTGACGAAGAGCGCCCAGCAGGGGAAGCAGCAGAGGAGCAGCACCAGGGTGCCCCTCTGCAGGATGACCCCCACGTGCTTCAAGTTCTGGCTCCCATACGTCTGGGTGCACACAATCCAAGCAAACCCATGAGTGTAGAAACGGTCCCTCCTCAGTCCCCCCAAAGGCGTTCAATCGTGACTTTGCCACACCCTTTAGGTATCAGAGGTTCTCAGACTTGGCTACCCGTTAGAATCACCTGGAGAACTTTTTTTTTAATTTCCTTTAAAAAATGTTTTTTAATGTTCATTTTTTGAGAGAGAGAGAGAGAGAGGAGAGAGAGAGAGAACGCACAAGCAGAGGAGGGGCAGAGGCAGAGCGGGCTCCAGGCTCTGAGCTGTCAGCACAGAGCCCGACGCAGGGTTTGAACTCATGAGCTAGGAGGTTATGACCTGAGCCAAAGTCAGAGGTTTAACCAACTCAGCCACCTAGGTGCTCAGAGTATGCTACTTTTAATCTCAGGGTCCTGAGTTCAAGCCCCACGTCGGGTATAGTGCTTACTTTTTTTTTTTTTTTTATTTCTAGAGAGAGAGAGAGACAGGTGAGCAGGGGAGGGTCAGAGAGAGAGGGAGACACAGACTCTGAAACAGGCTCCAGGCTCTGAGCTGGCAGTCAGCACAGAGCCCGACGCGGGGCTCGAACCCAAGAACCGCGAGATCATGACCTAAGCGGAAGTCGGACACCTAACCGACTAAGCCACCCAGGCGCCCCATTGCTTACTTAAAAAAAAAAGAGGGGTGCCTGGGTGGCTCAGTCAGGCATCCAACTTCAGTCCCAGTCATGATCTCGTGGTTTCTGGGTTCAAGCCCTGTGTCAGGCTCTGTGCCGACAGCTCAGAGCCTGGAGCCTGCTTCAGGTTCTGTGTCTTTCTCTGTCTCTGCCCCTCTCCTGCTCACTCTGTCTCTCTCTCTCTCTCAAAAATAAACAAACGTTAAAAAGAAAGTACCATACACCACAGAGCTGGCCAGGCACCCCACCTAGAGAACATTTTTAAAACACGGATACCAGGGTCCCACGAAAGATAGTCTCTAGATTTAGGGGTGCCTCAGTGGCTCAGTCGGTTGACTCCTAGTTTTGGCTCAGGTCGTGGTCTCCTGCCTCATGAGTCTGAGCCCTGCACTGGGCTCTGCACTAACAATGCAGAGACTGTCTGGCATGCTCTCTCCCCACCCCACCCCACCCCCGCCCCTCCCACTCTCTCTCTCTCAAATAAACTTCAATAAAAAGAGTTTAGATTTAACAGGTCCAGGGTGAGACCCAGATATCAGTCATTTTTATGTATTTATTTCTTAAGTGCCTTCTTTATTTTTGAGAAAACAGAAGTGGCAAGGCGCAGAGAGAGGGGACAGAGCATCTGAAGTGGGCTCTGTGCCAACAGCAACGAGCCCAATGTGGGGTTTGAACTCATGAACCACGAGATCATGACCTGAGCCCAAGTTGGATGCTGAACCCACCCAGCGACCCAGGCGCCCCTTTTCCCACATGATTCTGATGGGGAGTCAGGGTCGGTCAGAAACCAACCTACCAGAGATGCAGTATCTTGGGCCCCGCCCCCACCCTGCGAAACCGCAGCTCTGGGGGAGCGCTGGGGGAGCGCAGCAGCCCGTTCCTGCGGGCTTACAAAAGCTGAACTTGCGCATCTCTTCCTGGGATGCATTTAGTGCCGTCTGTGCAGTAGCTTGAAACTAGCTACAGAGGGGCGCCTGGGTGGTTCAGTCGGTTAAGCGTCTGACTTCGGCTCAGGTCATGATCTCACAGTTTGTGGGTTCGAGCCCCGCGTCAGCCTCTATGCTGACTGCCAGCTGAGAGCCTGGAGCCTGTCGGATTCTGTATCTCCCTCTCTCTGACCCTCCCCTGCTCACGCTGCCCCTCTCTCAGAAATAAGTAAGACACATTAAAAAAAAGGAAAAATAAAGAAAATAGCTACAGACTAGTTACTTCCGCCACTGGAAAAGGCAAGGCACGAAGGTCCCTCTGCCCCCTCCCCCACCCCAGACTGGGTCATGGTCATTCAGCATTTACCAGCACGCCACCAGCCTGCTGTGACAAGCCCCGCAGGTAGCTCGGAGGAACACTCAAGTTTGAGAAGCATGGGACCGGCCCAAACTCAGTGATGCAGAGAGTGAGAAAAGGGCCTGGTACAAAATGTCCCCTATTTGGCCGGAAGGCAGCGTAAGGGGGCTGTGCACAAGCCTGCGAGGCACCCAGCCCCATGTCGAAAAGCAGGCCCTGCAAAGTGGAACTGACAGCTGGCCAAGTGTCACAGGGCTTGCCGTCAGGAAGCGCCTCCCTCTGTGCACAGGACCCTCCCTTCCTGCTGGTGGGGACCTTCTAGCTATGGCCCCGGGAAGATGTTCAGGGTCACCATGAGGGTCGCCTGGGGCTCCGTTTACCTGAGAGATGAGGGTGTCACACGCGGAAGATAAGCCGAAGCCCACCGAGACTCCGGTGACATTGATCATCTGGAAAGAAGCGCAAGAGGAAGACAGGAAGGTAAAATCTGTCTGCACCGGCCAGAGGCAGCCTTGACAAGCCAGCCCCACTCTCCGCCCGGAGCCCATCCGCTGGCCCCACTCAATTAAAGCCCACGCACAAGTTCAAAAACAGGAAACACCTCAGCCAGGGGTTACTACTACAAAGCCTTCTTTCTTCAATCCTAGGCGTTTTGCTCCCTAACTTCAGAGGAACGGGAACCCTTTTTTAAATACTTATTTATATTTGAGAGAGACAGAGCATGAGGAGAGAGGGGCAGAAAAAGAGGGAGACACAATCTGAAGCAGGCTCCAGGCACCGAGCTGTCAGCACAGAGCCCGAAGCGGGGCTCGAACTCACAAACTGCGAGATCAGGACCTGAGCCGAAGTCGGACGCTCAACCGACTGAGCCCCCCAGGCGCCCCGGAACATGAATCCTAATTAAGGGGAACGTAACGTGGTTCGGTGGCCGTTCTGGGTAAGTCCACTTGTTCAAGGCCAAGCACGGCCAAAGGATTCTGAGGGCTCAGAATCAAGCCCCTGAAGTCCAGAGGGCTTCCAGGTAACGCTTGTCTTGACCAGGGTCAGGAACTAAACCCCAGGGTCCTTAGAGCTTTGGAGAGCCCAGGGCAGCACCCCCAATGCCAGGGAGCGGCATCGCAATCTGTCTGGGACCTGTGACCTCCACCTGAGTCTGCAGAGAGGTTACCAGGGACAACAGCCCCAAACTGGACTCGGCATAGAAGCACCAGCTTTTTCTTTTTTTTTATATTTTTATTTTTGAGAGAGAAAAAGCAAGCATGAGCAGGGGAGGGGCAGAGAGAGAGAGAGGGACAGAGGAACGAAAGCTGTGCTGACGGAAGCAGCCTGATGCGGGGCTCAAACTCACGAACCGTGAGATCATGACCTGAGCCTAGGTCAGACGATCAACCAACCGAGCCACCCAGGCGCCCCAAAGGATCACTTTCATGTACTTGCTTGGCTAAAAAGAAGCTGCCAGAGGCTTCCTGAGCGCATTTGTTCCCCCCACATTTCCAAACATTAGAACCCCAGAAGGATAATTAAGCCTGGGGGTGCCCACGTTGCTCCCTGAAAGCAGAACAACCCATGTACACCCAGGACCCGGTTCAGAGTCGCCTCGCCCAGTTCCAAGGTAACAGACGCCAATGGCTAGGTGAGGCGGAGGGGTGCCTAGCAGGGCAGCAGCGAGGGGTCGGGGAGGCGGAGAACGGGCACACACCCGCTGCAGGCCCAAATCCGCCTTCCCAGACACCCCTCACTGGCCAGAGCCAACAAACTGGCAGGGCCACTGGGCCAGGCATAACCACGTAGCCCCTGGCAGAGATCAATGACGTCTCTCTTTGGTTTGCAGGATTCCTATCTAGGATACAGGGACGATTTGGGCTTCCTCCCACTTTTAGGTCTGGACACTAGGATCCAGGATTTCATCTTCCACTTCCGTGTCATGGAGGTGGAAGGGGGTGGGGGGGCACAGTTTCTCCTGATGAAGTCAGACTTCAACCCCCCCCTTTTAGGGTTCCCTTCTCCCAGATGTGGGACCAAGAACAGAAAGCCAGAGCTCCACGGATTATAAATTCCCTGATTTGGGAGGCGGACTAAGGGCCCTCCAAAGATGTCCCAACCCAACCCCCGGAGCGCGGGGAAATGTGAGGTTACGTGGCCAAGAATTAGAGCTGCAGATGGAAATGAGGTTACTGGCCTTGCCAGCACCAGTGAGACCCCTTGGGGACTTCTGACCTCCAGCACCGGAAGATAATACAGTGCGTTGTTTAAAGCCATTAAATAGCGGCAGCAGGGCGCCTGGGTGGCTCAGTCAGTTAATTGTCCGACTTCGACTCAGGTCATGATCTCATGGTTTGTAGGTTCGAGCCCTGCGTCGGGCTCTGTGCTGACAGCTCAGAGCCTGGAGCCTGTTTCAGATTCTGTACCTCCCTCTCTCTCTGACCCTCCCCTGCTCACGCTGTCTCTCTCTCCCTCAGAAACAAACAAAACACTAAAAATCTTTAAAAATAAATTTAAAAAAATAAAGAGCGGCGGCTTGCAATTGCAGCAAGAGGAAACGCAGACAGCTTTCAGAAATCTGCTGTAGCAAGTCCCGTACGTACTGCGATGGCGAGGGTGACGGCGTCCAACTCCAGCTTCCCCAGGTGGCCGCAGAACACGGAGCTCATGAAACTGATCAGGAACACCATCAACTGGGCCAAGAACTGGGAGGAGACACAAAAAGAGCTGCAGGTGAGGGCGCCAACCTTCACAGCGTCACAGCAGAAGGAGGGTGTGAGGTCCGGGGGGCGGGGTTGGGGCGCCCCCACCCTCTCCTAATCAACTCCAGTAAAGGAACCCGGCTGGTAGTGGCCTCTGCCAACTTCCACAGGCCAACGCGCAACTTCCGGTAGGCTTTCCGAAGGGTGTTAAATTTTTTAATCTTTATTTTTGAGAGAGAGAGAGAGAGAGACAGAGAGCAAGCAGGGGAGGGGCAGAGAAAGAGGGAGACATAGAATCCGAAAGAGGCTCCAGGCTCTGAACTGTCAGCACAGAGCCCGACTCGGGGCTCGAACTCACGAACCAAGGGATCAAGACCAGAGTTGGAAGTCCGACACTGAACCGACTGAGCGACCCAGGCGCCCCCAGAATCAGTTTTGAGAACTTTCTAGCTTTTTTAATGGATTTTTCACGTCAGAGTCTCACGCCAGAGATCATATGTACACACTCTCTGGAATTTTCAGAGGCTGCCTTCTGGGATAAGCCCCCTGTACCCCCCAATTCCTAGGGACACCTGGAGAGAACACCGCCTTCAATCAATTCCACAGGCAGGGCCACCTAGTGCACAGATGAGATCATCCGCCTGGAAGGTCAGTGGCTCCCGAATCTTGGGATGAGACATCCCCCATCTGCTAAGCACATTAAATTATTTTTTTTTACTTTTTTTTTTATTATTTTTTTAATGTTTTATTTATTTCTAGGAGACACAGAGAGAGACAGCATGAGCAGGGGAGAGTCAGAGAGAGAGGGAGTCACAGACTGAAATAGGCTCCGGGCTCTGAGCTGGCAGTCAGCACAGAGTCCGACGCGGGGCTCGAACCCACAAACCGCGAGATCATGACCTAAGCGAAAGTCGGACCCTTAACCGACTAAGCCACCCAGGCGCCCCTAAGCACATTTAATTCTTGAATCCTGTGGAGGCTCAGATAGGAGGGCAAATTCGGCTTCTGGAACATTGAGCCATCATTCCAGAAACTACTATGACCTGCTCCCCAAGGCTGTAGCTGCGTTTGGACACTTAGCTTATTTCCTTAGGTTAATTTTAAACCACCTCCCAGGGCACCAGGGTGGCTCACTTGGTTAAACGTCCTATTTCCCCTCAGGTCATGATCTTGCCGTTCATGAGTTCGAGTCCCATGTCAGGCTCTGTCCGGACAGCTCAGAGCCTGGAGCCTGCTTTGGATTCTGTGTCTCCCTCTCTAACTCTCAAAAATATATTTAAAAAAAAAAGAAAAAAAAAACACAAACACCTCCCACCCCCACCTGCCAAACCCAGGCAGAGGCAGTAAAGTACCTCTCCGGAAAGCCCTATCTTTCCCAGGAGGCTTACATGGTCCAAGAGGGGATTCGTCTGACTCCCACTCTGCGGGAGGCAGAGCTGACACCTTGGGGTGGGCAGCCGCTGCTGGCATCTGCCCCAAGGGTCCCTTCCAAGCGGATGGGCCACAAAGGTGCTTGTGCTGGTCCCATTGGCCAAAGGAGAGACGACACCTGTTCTGACCTCAGACAAGGTTCCATCTTGCTTGGTTCCCCACCCCCCCCCACACACACACAGGTTCTAATCCGACAGGACCTTCAGAAGGGATACTTTTGGAACGTATCACAGAATTAAGCCAAAAACTAGAGCACGGGCAGGGGACAATGAAAAGCTGGGCGCAGCGGTGAAAATAACAAAAGGCTGGCATGGAAGCCCCAATCTGTAGAACCTAAGGCTCGAGCCAGGGTACCCCCGGAGGCCTGCACCAGGTGGACTGGCCACAGTCTCCATGGTTCCAGCTAGGGGACCTTGCTGTCTATCCGATTGTGAATTTATATAACTTTAAAGATCATGGGGTCCATGGGGCACCTGGGTGGCTCAGTCAGTTAAGCGTCTGACTTCAACTCAGGTCATGATGAGCAGAGACTGTGCTCCCGGAGAGCAGGCAATGCCCCTTCGGGATTATTTTTCAGGATTCTGACTCAGCCTGGCAGTAAAGATACAATACCATTGACAAAGACAAAGTTGAAAAGCCCAAGGCTAGGTAGTTTCAACTACCACCTCCCTGTCTCACAGGTATGTTTTCTGCAGAATAAATAGAACACGCACTGACATGTTTTCTGATATGCACCTCTTCCCCTTGTGCTACGCGTATTCTCTCCTTACACGCCTGCCTCATCTGAGGCTCAGTGGGAGAGAAGTCCTAACACCTCGGCCTTGATACTCTCTCGGATCCATGTTAATATGAGAGGTCTGGAGAGGAGATAGCGAATGGGAGAGAGAAAATCACTGAGAGATTTGGACCGGCATCCTACGTGATGGTGGAGCCTTGGGACAGGGGACACGGAGCATGAGAAAAGGAGGCATCTCCTCCTCCTCCTCCTCCTCCTCCTCCAAGCCCCTCCGGAAATAGAAAACTCACAGCAGATGGGAATAGAGATGGAGCAAGGTCAAGTAAGGCTCCATATACAATTCGTGAGAGAGTAAATGAGGCCAGAACTGTATAACCTCCTCGGGTAAAGCAGTAACATATAACCCCCACCCACCCACCCCACCCCCAAAGAACTGGAGGGAAAATTCCCAAATTATCTGGGTGGGGAAATGTCGGAGTGCCTGTCTGTTTCCTCCTTTGTGCGGTGTTCTATTTTTGCCTATAAGTAATATACATTGTATCTGTAATTAACACCATCCTATACATAGAAACACAGGTGTTCGGACAAACATAATGCCCAAAAGGTCAACAGGTCAGCCTAGTGCTTCTTCCTGGAAACCTGGAAGGTCCCCCCTACATCAAGGGGGACCAGGTTACTGTGGGGACCAGCAGAGACAAAGGACCGATCCCAGAAAAGGCTGGGTCTCATGAAGCTGCCATGTGTGTGGGGTTTGTCTGTTGTACATTAGGGCTGTTAACATTTCTTACAGAGACTCTTCTCAGGGCAAGTCTGCGATGGAACATTGAGCCAAAGTACGATTTCTATCCGCATTTTATGGACGAATAAGCAAAAACTACAAGAGCTACTCAAATTCACATAGCTGTTTCCTAACCTGCCTTCTGAGAGATCAAAGCAGGGAACTAGCCCCCAAGAACAGATTCCAAACCCCGCATCCTCTCTCTCCTTCTGCAAGAGCGCTTCACAAACACCTTCCTGCGGGGAGGGGGAGGGGTTTCCCTTTCGTGGCTTTGTCCCTGGCATTACTTTTCCCCCATGCACACCACAGCAGGTGTCACGAGATCCCACCGACAGCGAGGTCACCATGCCAGGAAGTGGCACCTGACCGCCTTAGCCTCTGCAGGTGCAGACGGTCTACCAAGTGGCCAAAAGCTGATTTCTGCCTTGAAACCACAACGGGATCTTCTTGTCCAATGAAACAACTTCTTCCGTTGACTTGAAAACCACCCAAACTGCCAGGAGAACAGGGACGGGATATTTTGTTGTGGTTCCTGTGGTTTTTAAAACCCGCGTTACTTTTTGACAACGCATAAAGAGCCCTAACCTAACAACATAAAACCTCAGCCCCAAAGAGAACCACATGAAAAACTTTTTATATCTTTAACACGCTAACGGCGGAGGAGAGGATGGGGCACGATGCTTCTAATTTCCTCGTTTAGAGGGGGACCGAATCATCCCGGAGAACCGGAGATCTAAATCCAAGAGAGACGATGCACCTCCTTCCGCCCTGACCCCAGAAAATTCAGCTACCTGAAATCCCGACCCGACAGCTAGTTTGCAAACCATCCAGATTCCCCAGGGCGTTCCGAGGTTGGGGGGACGCTTGCTTCGCTGGAACCCTCACCCACGCAGGGAGGGCGCCTGAAGGCCAGCAGGTCCCGCCTCCTCGAGGACTCCCAATGCCTCGCCGGGGCCAGCGGCGCCACCAGTGCCGGGCGGGTGCGTCCCCGGGACGCACTCGGGAGGCGCTGGGACGCGCGCCCGCCCCGCGCGCGCCATCGTGTCCCCGGGCGCCCGCGCGTCTGCGCCAGCTCGCTCTGACCTCCTCCCCCTAGGCCACCCGGAGTGACACGCGTGCCGGGCCCCCGACCCGCCGGGGCCAACCTCCGACGGGAACCACCTTACTCACCGCAGGGCCCGCCAGAGCCAGGAGCGCCCTCAGCTCCTCTCGGAAGCCCGCCAGCTGCAGGCAGCACGGCCCGCGCCGCTCCGGGGTGGCCTCCTGGCCTCCTCCGGGGCCGGGCTCCTCGACAATCTCCATGCGCCTGGCGACCTGCGGCCGCGGAGCGGCGAGAGGGACTCGGAGAGGCTGCGGGGCCGCCGCCGCCGCCGCTCCAGTCCCCGCCCCCGGCCGCCCCACGCGCGTCGCGGGCCAGCCGGCGGCCCGGGGCCCAGCCGCGCGCGCCCCCTGCCAGGCCACGACCTTGGGCGCATAGCTCGCGCCCCGGCACCGCTGTGGACGCTCGCGGCTCTCGCCGAGGCCCACGGACTCCGGGGCCCGGCAGGCTAAGTTTGCCAACGCAAACTCGGGGGCCTGGGCCGCGCCTCCCTCGGGGGGTTCAGTTTCTGGAACCCGTGGCGGCGAGGAGGGAACTCGAGGTCTCGCCCCGAGATCGAGCTGGCGGGCAGCCGAGGGCTCGGGTGGGGCGCACTCCTGCGTCTCGGGCATCTTGGCTTCGGCGGTCCTCGCTCTGCAGCGTGTGCTCAGCGCCTGCTTTTGAGGCTGGGTCTGGAAGGGCTGTCCTTCTCTCCCACCGACTCTATTAAAGAACTTGAAATCTACCAAAATACAACAACAAGCCCACACCTCCCCCCACGGAACAATGCCTGTTCCGCCCGGGCTTTTGGAGTATGTATCCATCAGCCTCAAGTGGGAGGACCAGAGGCTGCGTCAACAAACGAGGATTCACGGGGAACGTGCCTCGTTGTCCCTGGGAGAGCAGAGCAACTTGCTTGCCTCCTAGACCCTTAGTTGGCCTCTTCTGTGAACCCCAAATAGTATCTCCTGGTGATAGTCCTGGTGAGGATTAAATGAGATTGTGTCGGTGAACCCAGTGCCTTCAACCCGGTACACCGTCCTTGCCAGACAGACGTTAGTTACCAAAAGAGGATGATTTCCAGAAGAGTGGAAATCACTTTTGTCATAGGAGCGATCCAACTGAGCAAAGAAAATGGAAAGAGTACATTCTGGGGCTCCCCAAACTAGGAAGTTTGGCTTCAGGGGTTTTAAAACAAAGCCTTTAGTGCTTTCCCTCTCCCCATCTCTCCTCTCCTTGGTTTCATTGTTTACACAGGCAGCCTCTGGCAACCCTCAGGCCTTTCTTTCCCACCCTGTAAACCAGATAATAAGACCCTCCCTATTCTATTTTGTCCAAACAGATGGACAAAAGCCAGGGAAAAAACTTGACTGGTCCTATGGAGGTTTCTTGCCCCCTTCTGGAAGCATCATCCTGGGCAGGGAAATAGGGTCTCATGTTTGGCTGAACCTGCACCGTATGCTCAGCTCTCTCCCCAAACGGTTGGGTGCTGTGACTGGTAATTAACATGTAGGAAATTAACCAGAATTAATTCACCAGAATTAACATGTAGGGAAGCAGAGGAGGAGTCCAGGGTCCCAACAGACCGCACCCTAGGATGTACACGGACTCTCCGATCATGGCTGTTCTTTAATATTCTCCTGGCCAATGTAACCAGAGAGGAACGGAAATGTGATACATGTATATTGAGAAAGAGGCCAAAGCATTACAATTGGAGTTACAATTGAACACAATCCAAAGTAAGCAAATGGGAAAGAAAGCTAATAGAATTCGTAAAGAGTTTTAACAAAGTTGCCACGGACAAATTCTTCAACAGAAAATTCCAGTCCGTTGGTAATACCATATATGAAAATACTGGAAGAAGAAATCTCTTCCACAACGGCAACAAATAAACTCTCCCGGTGACCAGGAGCCTAATTCCCCACTCCTTAAAGGAGCTGTGTACAGGGACTTCCTCGCAAAGGGGTGGGGAGTGGGATTAGTCACATTGAAGTGCAGAAAACTGGCAACACTCCCTCAGCCAGATGATCAAGGTCACTATCAAAATTAATCCCGATAGGGGAGCCTGGGTGGCTTAGTCAGTTAAGCGTCCGACTTTCACTTAGGTCATGATCTCGCGGTTCGTGGGTTCGAGCCCCGCATCGGGCTCTGTGCTGACTGCCAGCTCAGAGCCTGGAGCCTGTTTCAGTCTGTGACTCCCTCTCTCTCTGACCTCTCCCCTGCTCACGCTGTCTCTCTCTCTCTGTCTCCTAGAAGTAAAAAAAAAAAAAAAAAATTAAAAACAAAATTAATCCCGATAGCATACACCTGTCTTAGTTCCCTACGGCTGCTGTAATAAGTTACCACAACCTTGGTGGCTTAAAACTACAGAAGGTCATTCTTTCCTAGTTCTGAAGGCAGGATGTCTCCAATCAAGGACTTAGCAGGATCAGTTCCCTCTTGGGGGTTCAGACGAGGAATCTGTTCCACCATACTCTCCCAGCTTCTGGTGGCTGCCTCCAATCCGTGGTATCCCTTCTTTTGTGACCACATAATCCCAGTCTCTGTCTCCGCCGCCCCTTGGCATTCTCCCTGGCTGTCTACCTCTGGGTCCCTGTTTTCTTATAAGGACACTAGTCTTTTTTTCAATTTTTTAATTTTTAGTTTTTTCATGTTTGTTTATTTTTGAGAGATCTGAGAAAGACAGAGTGTGAGTGGGGGAGGGGCGGAGAGGGAGACACAGAATTGGAAGCAGGCTCCAGGCTCTGAGCTGTCAGCACAGAGCCCAGACACGGGGCTCAAACTTACAAACCACGTGATCATGACCTGCCCCGAAGTCAGATGCTTAACTGACTGAGCCACCCAGGCGCCCCAGGACATCTTAATTATGACCTCGTCTTAAACTCATCACATCTGCAAAGACCCCGTTTTCAAATACGTTCACATACTGGGGTTCCAAGTGGACAGGCGTTTGGAGGAAATGCTATTTAACCAAGCCTAGTACCTCTGATATGATACAATGAAAGTGGAATTCTACCTCTGATCTCACCAAAACTCACAACCCCTGAGGCTAATCTTTAGAAAAACATCACACAGGGGTGCCAGGGTGGCTCAGCTCGTTAAGCATCCAATTTCAGCTCAGGTCATGACCTCGTGTTTCATAGGTTCGAGCCCTGTGTCAGGCTCTGTGCTTGGAGCCTGCTTCGGATTCTGCGTCTCCCTCTCTCTATGTTCACACTCCCTCTCTATGTTCACACTCTGTCTTTCAAAACTGAACAAACATTAAAAAAAAAAAAAAGACTGTAAAAAAATTTAATAGTGACTCAACAAGCATTTAGGAGTGTAAAGGGGCAAAGATATGAAAATAAGTATCTTTCTTTTTTTGTACATGTTTCTTCTCCCTGCTCGCACCTTGTCTTCTCTGTCTTTAAAAGAAATGAATAAACATTTTTAAAAGACTGTAAAAAGCATTTAATAGTGACTCAAGCATTTATGAATGTAAAGAGGCAAAGACATGAAAATAAATATCCTTTTTTGTAGAAGTTCACTTTTTATTTTATTTCGTTAAAAAAAAAATTAGATGTGCATGGAGGAGGGCACTTGTGGGGATGAGCACTGGGTGTTATATGGAAACCAACTAGACAATAAACCATTAAAAAAATTTTTTTAACATTTTTTAAATGTTTATTTTTGAGAGAGAGAAACAGAGTGTTAATGGGGGAGGGGCAGAAAGAGAGGGAGACAGAATCCAGGTTCTGAGCTGTCAGCATAGAGCTCAAAGCGGTGCTTGAACCCATGAACCACGAGATCGTGACCAGAGCCAAAGTCAGACGCCTAACCCCCTGAGGCACCCAGGCTCCTTTATTTTATTTCTTTTTTAATGTTCATGTATTAATTTTGTGTGTGAGAGAGAGCAGAGGAGGGAAAGAGAGAGGGAGAGAGAGAATCCCAAGTAGGCTCAGCACTGTCGGCGCAGAGCCCTAAGTCATGAAATCATGACCTGAGCCAAAATCAGGAATCAGAGGCTTAACCTACTGAGCCACCCTAGCACCCCAAAAACAAATATCTTTCTGAAAAAGGAAAGTAATGGAGAAGAAAAGTAGTTCTGTCAATTGATAATTAGTTTAAAACAACACACAGTTAGCCTAAGACGGGACAACTCGATCAAGGAAACAGTAGGCAGCCAAGAAATGGACCTTATCCATGGGCCTTCTGTTGCACTAGAAAGTCCTATTGGGCCAATGGAGCCAATAAAGAAGTAAAGGTTGCAGGAAAGCATGCATGATGTGGGCACTGCTGGGATTTTTTATTGACATTCCATTATATCTGCAGATTTATTCAGAAAGATTGTTTCTCATTAAGATACTAAGACTTCCGGGTCAACCATATCCCTACTTCAATTCATTTCTGATTCCCCCAGATGAGTAATGTATTGGTTTTGCTGATGACGTTTGAAAAATTGTCATTACTATGTTCATATGTGGCTCCTGCTAAGAGAGTTTTTAAATCATGTATTGATTTAAAATTGATTTATCTGCTTTCCCCGCCAGTATTCATTGAAGTAATCACATGCTCTTTTCTTTTAGGACTTTGATGTAAGTTCATCATAGCTTCCCTAATGTTTAACCATCACTGATTTCTGAAATAAACTCCCCTTGATTATGGTATAGTATCGTTGGTATAAGGTGGCGATTTTATTTCTAGTGTTTCACTCAGGATTTTTCTATCTGTGCAATCTTTTGTATATGTTTTCCCTGTCTTTGTCTAACTTAGTTATCACATCATTTATAACCTTGTAGAATCAGTTGTGAAGCTTTCTATTTTTATGCTTTGTAATTATTTAGAATATCATAGGAATTATCTGTTCTTTGGGGTGCCTGGATGGCTGTCAGTTAAGCGTCCAACTTACTTTTGGCTCAAGTCATGATCTCACAGTTCATAGTTCGAGCCCCATGTCGGGCTCTGCACTAACAGCACGGAGCCTGCTTGGGATTCTCTGCCTCCCTCTGTCTCTTCCCCTCTCTCTCCACAAATATACAAATAAACTTTAAAAACAAAAAAGAATTAACTGTTTTTTGAAGGTTTGAAGGCATTCATCTAGAAGACCAGCTGAGGGGCGCCTGGGTGGCTCAGTCGGTTAAGCGTCTGACTTTGGCTCAGGTCATGATCTCACGGTTCATGGGTTCAAGCCCTGGGTCCAGCTCTGTGCTGATAGCTCAGAGCCTGGAGCCTGCTTCAGATTCTGTGTGTGTCTCTCTCTGCCCCTCCCCTGCTCATGCTGTCTCTCTCTCTCTCTCTCAAAAATAAACAAAACATTAAAAAAAATAGAAGACCAGCGGATTCTTTTTTTTTAGGAGCTATTTTTAGTTTAATAATAAGAAGAAAAAAATGGGGAAAGTTTCTGTTTCTTATGAGGTTGCTGGTCTATTCAGACTCTCTACCTCTTCTTGATTCCGTTTTGGCCAATGATAAATGTTTATAGGTTGTGGTTGTAACAAATGACCACAGACTTAACCTGGCCTGAAACAAGAAAATGTACCCGGGGCCCAAGGGTGACAAGCACCTGGCTCCAGGGGGTCACAACCAGACCAGGTGCAGCCACTCGCCACTGACAAAATCCAAAGGCAGGGACAAGTGGAGGTGACGCAGACAGGGATTTATTTCAGTGAAACCAACACCGGAAGACAGTGCAATAGCTTCTCAAAGGTGGTCTCCAAAGTGCTACACACACTTCCACGCTTCCACAAGGAAAGCGTGAGGCAAAGGTTGATGGGCACTTGCAGGTGAGCAGTAAAGATCAGGTCCAGCGCTGTCTTGGAGGCAGTCCCCCAGGGGCAGGGTCTCGCTCGCTCACGACAGTCACTTAGTGCTTGCGAGGCTAGTTTTTGGTTTTCATCATGGGACGCTCTGCCCATAGGGTCTTTTGCCTGAGTAAGAGATAAGCTGGAAAAGGAGAACTTGATCAGTTAGAAAGTTTGAGCTCACAATGGAAGTAGTTGGAGTCTTCTTTCAAAAACTTTATTATTTTACAGAGCTCATAAGTCTGAAATGGGGATAAGATCAGGATGTGAGCAGGGCTGTGATCCTGCTGGCGGCTCTAGGGGGAAATCCATGTTCTTGCCTTTTCCAGCGTCTACAGGCTGCCTTGGCTCACGGCTCCTTCCTCCATCTTCGAAGGGCATTGCTCTATCCTCTGCTTCATCGCATCTCCTTGTTCTGACTTTGACCCCCTTGCTCTCCTCGCTGTAGGGAACTTTGAGGTTATCTTGGGCCCACTTGATAATATTTGCATGCACAGGGGTGCCTGGGTGGCTCAGTCAGTTAAGCGTCCGGCTTCAGCTCAGGTCATGATCTCATGGTTCGTGAGTTCGAGCCCCGCATCAGGCTCTGTGCTGACTGCCAACTCAGAGCCTGGAGCCTGTTTCAGATTCTGTATCTCCCTCTCTCTCTAAACCTCCCCTGCTTACTCTCTCTTACTCTCTGTCTCTCTCTCTCCCTATCTCTATCTCTCTCTCAGAAATAAATAAAATATTAAAAAAATATATATTTGCATGCACAATCCTTAAATGAATCACATCTGCAAAGTCCCTCTGCCACGCCAAAGGTGACGCTCAGAGGTTCTGGGGGTTACAATGGAGACATCGGTGAGGGGCCGTTATTCTGCAGATCACACTCACCATGTTGTCAACATGTGTCTGACCAGAATACTTTCTGGTATTCTTTATTCCAATTAACTCTTCGTTAGATAGTGGGTGTTTTCTCAAGCAGCGGCTTTTTAGAAAGGATAGGCGATATATACTTTATGAATCCTTGCATGCCCCATTATTTGTGTTCTGTTCACACATTAGAAACACCCCATTGCCTCTAGCACGATGTGTTACAGATGAAAAGTCCGAGGCCACTCTGATTCTTCTTATTGTAGGGAACACCATGGTGGTGGTGGCTGTGGCTAATTTGCCAGTATTCTTTTCACTTCCAATGATTCACCGTAGCCAGTCCTGGTAATCTCATTTCTTTTGTCAGGGCTCTGAGTCAGAATGGAGGCAACAAACCCTAATTCTAGCCATGCCACATGACAGAGAAGTTGATGGAATTTTCAGGAAAGATCTCCTAGTCTCTTAGAAATCGTCAGAAGGGGCAGAGAAGGACAAATACCATATGTTTGCATGTATAGGAGGATTAGGAGGAACTTGACGGAGTAACAAGGGGGAGAAGAAGGGGGAAAATGGGGGGGAAGGGAGAGAGGCAAACCATGAGAGAGACTCTTGAATCTGAGAACAAACTGAGGACTCATGGGTGTGGGGGAGGAGAGGAAGGGGGGTGATGGGCATGGAGGAGGGCACTTGTAGGGATGAGCACAATTTCCACAATTATGTGGAAACTAATTTGACAATAAACTATTAGAAAAAAAAAAAGAAAAAGAAATCGTCAGAAGGAAGAGGCCTTTATTTCCCCCTTCAAGTATGTGATGCCTAGAAGTCCAGGCATGATGCTACCCGCCCAAGGATGAAGCCAGTACTGGGAAAGGGTACAGCCAAGACGTGAAAGACTCTGAGAGAGACAGAGAGAGACAGAAGTAGCTACAGAGAGATTATAAATAGATCCTTGTGAAAGGAAAATTACTATCATTCACAAGCTATGGAAAAGCTTTTTTAAATTATGATATTGTATTTTATACTAAGACATAGATACTGTATTTGATGTTCATCGGTTTCTGGCCCAGAGCTCTGAAAACCATCGGAATTTCCTAAGTGAGAGGAGAAATCAAGAAGTTTTTTTTTTTTGTGGCTTTTGGACCTCGCCTAAGGGTGAGAGCTGTTTGCCAGTTGGGTCAACTATGTGATTAGAGGCTTTCGGTTTTACCCCCAACCTACAAGGAGGGGAGAGGGGGTTGAGTTCAATCGTCAATGGCTAATGATTTCATCAACCGTGCCTATTTAATGAAGCCCCCGTGAAAACCCCAGTGGGGATGGGGATCAGAGAGCTGCTGGGTTGGTAACAGGTAGATACTTGGAGACAGGGGCCTTTGGATAATATGGAAACTCCCCGCTCTTTCCCACACCCCTTGCCCTGTGCGTCTCTTCCATCTGGCTGTTCTTGAGTTGTGTTCTTTAATCCTAATAAACTGGAGATCTAGTAAGTAAACTGTTTCTCTGAGCTCTGTGAGCTGCTCTAGTAAATTAACTGAACCTTAAATTAAGTGAACCTAAGGTAGGAGTCATGGGAACCTCCAATCTATAGCCTGTGGTCAGAAGCACAGTTGACAACATGCACTTGCAACCAGCGTCTGACACAGGGGAAGGGGGGGGAAGGGACAGCCTCACAGGACTGAGCTCTTCACCTGTGGGATTTAACACTATCTCCAAGTAGATGGTATTAGAATTGAATTGTAGGGTAGGGACCCCCTGCCAGTGTCCGAGAATTGTTTGGTGGTGTGGGGAACCACCCACCAACACACACACACACACATACACACACTGGAACTGGGTGCAGAATGCTTCTTATAAGTGTACACACAAAGAAAAAGAACAAACCACCTGTTTTATTCACTTGACCCGCAGGTCAGTAAGTAAAACACAGAACCTCAACACTAAGGTTGAGGTTGCAGCTACCATAGGGCTTCTCTCCATTCCAGGGAGGGGAAAAAAAGCACTTTCCCTATTAAGTGATTTGAGCTCATGCTGGTGTCCACACACAAAAATACCACTGGGCTTCCCAGGAGATACCAGGAGACCCAAGATAAATTAAGAAATAAACTGGTGACCAGAATCCTGTTGTCTCCCATCCAACAATGCTCTCCCAACAGTCCGACCACATGTCTCCCCCGTCCCTGCCACGGAGACATAAGTTGCTGTACACAGGTCAGAACCAGACCCATACCAGACTTGGCCAAGAACCAGGCATAACCCAGGATGGAAACAGAGCCAGAAGACACATAGAAGACACAGGGTCAGGGGTGCCTGGGAGGCCCAGTCAGTTAAGCTTCTGACTTCACTCAAGTCATGATCTCACAGTTGGGAGCCCCGCCTCGGGCTCTGTGCTGACAGCTCAGAGCCTGGAACCTGCTTTGGATTCTGTGTCTCCCTCTCTCTTTGCCCGTCGCCCCCTCGCTCTGTCTCTCTCTCAAAAATAAATAAACATAAAAAAAATAACAAATAAATTTAAAAAAAGACACAGGGTCAGTGAGAGCCAAGCTTTACTGCTTCATGAGATTCATGCTGGGCTGGGTTGGGCTGGCACAAGTCGTTCTTCGTGGAGAAGCAACGGACTCGAGCAACGGAAACTTGAACAAGACAGACGGGCCCATAGCCGACCGCCGAGCTGAATGCAAACAGGCTCTTTCTCTTTTTTTTAAATGTTTTATTTATTTGTGAGAGAGAGAGAAGAGAGAGAGAGAGAGAGACAGCGTGAGCAGGGAAAGGTCAGAGAGAGAGAGAGACACAGAATCTGAAGCAGGCTCCAGGCTCCGAGCTGTCAGCACAGAGCCCTACGCGGGGCTTGAACCCACGAACCGTGAGATCATGACCTGAGCTGAAGTTGGACGCTGACCGGCTGAGCCATCTAGACATCCCCAAACAGGCTCTTTAAATGTCCCACTTCGAAACAGCCACAGCCTAAATGACCAATTACAACGGGGAACAGTTTCTAAGATTAACAAAAAAAGGGAAAATTCCGTATGTTTCCCTACTCCCTCACTCCAGCCTATAACTATAACCCCTCACCACCTGCCCTCCCCGCGCGTCAGGTTCCTCTCTTGCAGTGCATTCAGTAAACTTCTCTTTTGTTCTGCCTTGGGTGAATTCTCCCGCTGCCCCCACCCCAGACCCCGCCCCAGGCCCCGCCCCCTCACGCTGCCCCCACCCCAGGCCCCGCCCCTGCACGCTGCCCCCACCCCAGGCCCCGCCCCGCGCTGCCCCGCACGCTGCCCCCACCCCAGGCCCCGCCCTCACGCTGCCCCCACCCCAGGCCCCGCCCCCTCACGCTGCCCCCACCCAGCCCCGGCCCCTCACGCTGCCCCCCCCAGGCCCCGCCCCTGCACGCTGCCCCCACCCAGGCCCCGCCCCGCACGCTGCCCCCACCCAGGCCCCGCCCCTCACGCTGCCCCCACCCCAGGCCCCGCCCCTCACGCTGCCCCCACCCAGGCCCCGCCCCGCACGCTGCCCCACCCCAGGCCCCGCCCTCCGCTGCCCCCAGGGCCCCGCCCCCTCACGCTGCCCCCACCCCAGGCCCCGCCCCTCCGGGACGCCCCGCACTCCTAAGGCGGTTTTCTTGGCTCTGGGAGGTTAGCACCCCCAGGTTGTTTCGGTGGTGACCCAAAGACCCAGGGACAGATGCATTTTAAACTTTATTTCCTGAGAGAGAAAAAAACACAAGTGGGGAGAGGCAGAGAGAGAGAGGGAGAGAATCTCAAGCCCGATGGGGGCCAAGAGGGGGCTCAAACTCACAAACCAGGAGATTGTGTCCTGAGGTCAGGTCAGACACTTCAATGACTAAGCCACCCAGACACCCCAGATACAGATGCATTTTAGACAAGAGAAGAAGGGCCTTTGCAAAACCGTTCCAAGGTCAGACTTCAGAGACGGACTGCCAAATAAAGAAACACTACAGGTACTTAGAGAGGAAAAAAACAAGTCAAGGTCACCAAGGTTACCAAGTGTGTCCGTGACGGCAAAAAAAAAAAAAATCTTTTTTTTTTCACGTGAAAATCATATCCATAACGTTGGTGACATCTCAGGGCTCCTGGGTGGCTCAGTCGGTTAAGCCTCCAACTTTGGCTCAGGTCATGATCTCACGGTTCGTCCGTTGGAGCCCCGCGTCGGGCTCTGTGCTGACAGCTAGCTCAGAACCTGGAGCCTGCTTCCGATTCTGTGTCTCCCTCTCTCTCTGACCCTCCCCTGCTCACCCTGTCTCTTTCTCTTTCTCAGAAATAAATAAAACATTAAAAAAAAATTTAAGTTGGTGACACGTCTTCAGATGTCGGCATTACAAAAGTCAAAGAGCAGGATTTTAGGTCAGGAAGTAAACAACTTACAGGACTCAGGTCTCATTGATTTGGGGAACCCAACTATTTGGTTTGTGATTTGCTCCTGCCTGCTATGCCCTTACCATGTTAGCAAAGTACCAGCTTTGCTTCGCTCAAGAATGTGGATCTGGGAGCCCGGATGGATACGCCTGAGCCCTTCCTCCCAGGGGCTCCTCCCTAGCGGTCTCTGGTCCGGTCTGGATGACCGTACCTATCACACTGAGGAAAATAGCCTAACGGATATGATACGGACAGCTTTCTTCTTCTTCTTCTTGCATATATCGCCGATCTTGTCTTCATCCTTGGAATTTAGATGTTTCGTGAGAATCTGCCTGAGAGTAGATCTTCCTTCAATTTCTCCTGACCCTGCTGAGCCCCTTTATTCATGTGCTTCTTCAGCTCCGCAAAACGGTCTTCACGTGATTAGGAAACCACCACCTATAGAGACACTTGCCCCCCATTCTCTCAAACTCTGATGCGTCCAATTCCAAGGTTCCTGTGTTTTTCACCATATCCCCTTAATGTCTTCTTGTGGGTTTTGTGAAGGTGCACAAACTCTTTAGCTAATTGGGGTGCTATTTTTGTAAACTGTGTTTTAAGCATCTATGATGCTTCGAAGAGGCTTTGAGTATATTTTATGCCATGGTGGCCCAGCACTTAAAGAAGAAGGGAAGCTGGGTTTTCATCTTATCTCATACTTCCTCTTCAGAGCTTAATAAGCACATGAAAGAGGTGCTGGGTGGCTCAGTTGCTTAGGCGTCAGACTTCAGCTCAGGTCATGATCTCACAGTTTGTGGGTTCGAGCCCCGCGTCGGGCTCTGTGCTGAAAGCTAGCTCAGAGCCTACAGCCTGCTTCTTTTTTTTTTTTAATTTTTATTTATTTCTAGGAGAGAGAGAGATAGACAGCGTGAACAGGGGTGGGTCAGAGAGAGAGAGAGAGAGAGGGAGACACAGACTCTGAAACAGGCTCCAGGCTCTGAGCTGGCAGTCAGCACAGAGCCCGACGCGGGGCTCGAACCCACAATCCGCGAGATCATGACCTAAGCGAAAGTCGGACGCTTAACCGACTAAGCCACCCAGGCGCCCCAACCTGCTTCTGATTCTGTATCTCCCTCTCTCTCTGACCCTACCCTGTTCACACTGTCTCTCTCTCTCAGAAACAAATAAAAGATTTTAAAAAATAATAATAAGCACACGAAAAACATTGCCGAACACCTGGCTACCTCCAGGAGAAACACAAACTCTGCAAAGTGACAAAATAAGATAATTCCAGTACACGTGTACATGAAACTCTTAGCAACGTGGATGTCTCCAAATTGTCCAACCTGCTGACGTCACCCTATCATCTTTTTTTTTTTTTAAAGAGAGAGGGAGAGAGTGCTGGGAAGGGGGGAGAGGCAGAGGGGGAGAGAAAGAGAGAGAAAGAATCCTAAGCAGACTCCACATTCAGGGAAGACTCCAATGGAGGAGCCGGGCATCAAGAGTTGGATGCTCAACTGACTGAGCCATCCAGGTGCCCCACCCTATCGTCTTTTTTTTTTTTTTTTTTTAATGTTTTATTTATTTCTAGGAGAGAGGAAGACAGCGTGAACAGGGGAGGGTCAGAAGAGAGTCACAGACTGAAACAGGCTCCAGGCTCTGAGCTGGCAGTCAGCACAGAGCCCGACGGGGCTCGAACCCACGAACCGTGAGATCATGACCCAAGCGAAAGTCGGACGCTTAACCGACTAAGCCACCCAGGCGCCCCACCCTATCGTCTTAAAAGTAAAATGTGAATGGTAGAACCTCATCTCACCTATAGTGGAAAAGCCAGCATCCTTCTCAATACTATCTTCACATAGGCCTTCGTGGAAGGTTGGAGAAGAAGGGCTGGTGATTTACATCTCCAGTGGACTGGATTGATCCCTGGACCACACCATCTTCTATCACACGGACAGCCCTACTCCGTGGATGCATTTGACTACGACCTGCGGACAGGAAAGATCTCCACCCGCAGAAGCGTTTCCAGGCTGGAGAAAGAAGAACAAATTCCAGATGGGATGTGTACTGATGCTGAGGGAGGCTCTGGGTGGCCTGTTACAGTGGAGGGAGAGCGATCGTTGAGAATCTGAGACAGGGAGGAGACTCCAAGCCCTGAAGCTGGCCTGTTGATAAAACAACTTCGTGCTGCTTGGGAGGGAGGGACTAGTGTGAAATGTAGGTGACCTGTGCCCGGGATGGAATGGACCCCAAGGGTCTACTGCTGCAGCCTGAAGCTGACGGAATTTTCAGGATAACTGGCCTGGAGGGGAGGGGGGCGGGGGTCACAGGAATTCTTCCCTGTCCCTAGGCCAGCTTTCTTTCCTACTGGAGGAACTTTTTTCTCTTTTTTTTAAAAATGTTTATTTTTGAGAGAGAGTGTGAGGAGGGGAGGGACAGAGAGAAAAAGGGGACAGAGGATCCAAAGCAGGCTCTATGCTGACAGCAGTGAGCTGGGTATGGGGCTCGAACCCATGAACCATGAGATCATGACCCAAACCGAAGTCGAACGCTTAACCAACTGAACTGCCCAGGCTCCCTGAACTAGAGGAACTTTTGAAAACTTTTGAAGACAGGCTGAAAATTCTAGAGCTGACATTTCAATCTGGTTACAAAGAAAGGAATAAAGGAAGCAAGGAAGGAAGGAAAGAAAGAGAGAAAGAAAGAAGGAAAGAAAGTTATTTAAAAAAAAAAAAAAAAAAAGCACCGTGGTGCCGCTAGTGTAGAATGGGGGAGGCGACCAGAGACAAATCTCTGACACGTGTACTCACCGGAAGCCCATGTTCCAGCCCAAGAGAGCAGGGGCCACTCTTCTGTCACCTTGGGCTGGGAGCACTGCCCCCTCAGGTACAGACGCGCACACCTGGACAGGGAATACCTCCCCGCCACCCAGCTCACGCGTCACGGTGGCCTGATGCGGCGCCCTGAGAGTTTAGGCCCACATGGTCATTGCGCCAACGTGTGGCCACAATCCTTTATGATCAAGACCAGCAAACTCCAGGCAAGGCTAGAAGTTAACACCTGGGCCGGTCGCTGCCACTACAGGAGCTCAGGGTGTGGGTCCCTCACAGGGCCACGCCTTGCTCGGCCACAAAGGACGTCAGCCCCCAAACTGGCCAGGAGCTCTGTGACTCAGGGCTGCTTCCGGGGATACAGGGCACAGCTGGACTGGGGCTGGGTTTGGAGGCTGAGAGGCGACACCCTAGGTCCCTTATTTCAGACGACCTAACCTGACTAACTCAGTTTCCCACTGAAGGAGACGTTTGGACTCTGAAAGAGGGGGCATCACCGAGTGGAAAGAGCCACCAGACTGTAAATCAGAAGACCTGGGTTCTAGCATTGCCATTACCATTTCCTGGCCGCGTAAGCACTGACCAGCCCCCTCACCTTGAATTTTACTGTTCTTGCACTAAATGATGAGAATAACTCCTACCGAGTCTATTTCCATAAACTCATTCACAGGGTCAAAGGAAAAGATAGGTATAAAAGCACACTGTGAACTCTATTCAAAGATGCGACTATGAGCCATCCTCCTCCTTAGAGATTATCTAGAATGCTCTGGGCACCCTTCATAACTATCAAGGCTAACTGCTCTCTTCTCTTTCTGTCTTGAACATCTTCACTGATGGGGACTTCATGATTTATATCAGTTCCCTGGAGCTGCTGTAACCAGTTGCCACAAACTTAGTGGTTTAAACAACACAAATGTTAGGGCACCTGGGTGGCTGAGTCGGTTAAGCATCCGAGATCAGATCAGGTCATGATCTCGTGGTCCATGGGTTCGAGTCCCGTGTCAGGCTCTGAGCTGAGCTTGCTTTGGATTCTGTGTCTCCCTCTCTCTAATCCTCCCTCGCTCATGCTCTGTCTCTCTCTCTTTCTCTCTCAAAAACAAATAAACATTTAAAAAGTTATAAACAGCACAAATGTCCTGGGGCACCTGGGTGGCTCAATCAGTTGACTGTCTGACCTGAGCTCAGGTCACGATCTTGCAGATGTGAGTTCGAGCCCCACGTCGGGCTCTCTGCCATCACTCTGGAGCCCACTTCAGATCCTCTCCCTCCCTTTCCTTCTGTCCCTCTCCACCTCTCACAAACAAATAAACATAAAAATACCATAAATGTATTACCTCATGGTCCTGGAGGTCAAATCCAAGTGGGTCTCACTAGACCATGATCAAGGTGTGGCGGGGCTACGTCCCTCTGGGGAGCTTTAGGGGAGAGCCCGTTTCCTCTCCTTTCCTAGCTCCTGCAGGCTGCCCACGTTTCTTGGCTCATGGCCTTCTCCTCCGTCTTCAAAGCCGGTATCACAGATTGAGTCTTTGTCATATCATGTCACTCTGACTGTTGCCCATTCTGTCACCCTCTGCCGCTTTTAAGTAGCCTTAAAATTGGCCACCCCAGATATCAAGTATAATCTCCCTGTCTGCTGATGAGCAACTTAATTCCACCTGCATCCTTAATCCCCCTTTGCTATAGGATAGAACATATTCACGAGGTCTGACGATTAAGACGTGGACATCTATTCTGCTTGGTGTAGTACAGAAGGGGAAGGTTCTGGGGCATTTGGGTGGCTCAGTCGGTTGAGCAGTTGAGTGTCTGACTTCGGCTCATGTCATGATCTCCCAGTGCATGGGTTCGAGCATGCAGCCTGCTTTGGATTCTGTGTCTCCGACTCTCTCTGCCCCTACACTGATGGCACACTGTCTTTCTCTGTCTTAAAAATAAAAGTAAACATTAAAAAAAGGGGGGGGAGGCTCTTCATTATGCTGAAACATGATATAAAATCCCCACCCACAATCCTAATTCTGCTGACTTCTCTGCTCCCCACGTGATAGCTCTGGAATGATCTGAGGCAGGTATGCTGTTACTCTCGTATCTTTTCTGTCCCCACCAAAATTCACATGTCGAAGCTCTGTGACTGTATTTGGAGGTAGGGCCTTTACAAAGTAATTAAAGTGGGGTGCCTCAGCGGCTCAGTGGGTCAAGTGTCCAACTCTTGATTTCGGTTCAGGTCAGGTTTGTGAGATCGAGCCCTGTGTCTGGTTGCAGAGGACCACATGGGAAAGAAGGTTGGAAAGACCCACATGTAGAGAGTAGCCAGTAAAATCCTTGCATTCAACACATTGGATAACTAAGTCTCAGAGGGTGATGAACTTGCTCAAGATCATAGGGAATTCAGAGCAAGAGCTGGACCTGAAAGTCAGGACCTTAGACCAATCAGAATGTAAAAAGAACATTGTCCAATATCACCAAAGCCAGACCAAACCAAACTAAACCATGGAGGCTGCTTGGGATTCTCTCTCTTCCTCGCTCTCTTCCCCTCCCCCACGAGCTCACTCTCACTCTCTCAAAATAAATAAATAAATTTTTCTTCCAGAAAAGGAAGTAATTAAAGTTAAATGAGTTCATGAAGGTGGGGTCACAACCCAACTGGTGCCCTTAGAAGAGGACCACATGCATCAGAGGAAAGGCCATGTAGGGACACGGCAAGATGGCCGCCATATCAAAGCCATGAAGAGGGTCCTTGGCGGGAAATGAGTCAGTTGACACCAGATCTGGGACTTCCAGCATCCAGAACTGTGAGAAAATAAACTTCTGGTTTTAGGACTCCCAGGCCATGGTATTTTGTTATGGCAGCCCGAGCTGACGAATAAAACAATCATAGAAATGTCATGTCATTACCCATAAGATGATAGAATGACATTTCTGTTTTGTAATATCATTAGCCACTGCCATGTTCCAGAGCTCAGCTAAGTGCTTTCACCAGTAACCTCATCATCCTCACAGCAATACTGGAGGGGTTATTAGTTCCCTTAGATGGGGTAGGCTAGGTCTGAAAGGCTAAGTAACTTGCCCGGGGATACGTGGTTACTAAGTGGCAGAAAGGGTACTGGAAATGATTTCTGCCCGATTCCAGGGATGGCCGGGAAAACAAAAGGTCATAATTTAATACCAGATCATTAAGAGACAGAAATACCCAGCAAATGCGTTGATGGTGCGCGCCTGCTGACCCCAGGAACCAAACAATATCAATGAATAACTTCCATATCTTTCAGATGTGGGGGTTCAGAAAGGACATATATCATCTCGAAATGGTCAGGAGCAGCCTGGATCCAAGAGTTTATGAAATGTCTACATTTATAGCGATTCTAGTACTTTTGTTTTCGCTCTAAGATGCCTCAAATCTATTTAATCTAGGAAGGTAGAGCTGATGTGCCTCCCAATCACCTGGTGATCTTTCTGAAAGGCAGACTGGGGCGGAGTCTGAGGATGCATTTGGACTTCCAGGCAAGCCTGGGCTGCGGAGGACCATGTGGAGGTAACACGGTTGGAGACCTGATGGGTTGTAATGAGTAGTCAGTAAAATCCTTGCATTCCACACATTGGATAACTAGTCTCAGAGGTGACGAACTTGCCCAAGATCATAGGGAATTTAGAGCAAGAGCTGGATCTGAAAGTCAGGACCTTTAGACCAATCAGAATATAAAAAGAACATTGTCCAATATCACGAAAACCAGACCAAACCAAACCAAACCAAAACAAACCCCAAAACCCCCCAACAATGACAAACAAAATAAAACAAAACAAAACCCACAAAGAAACCCCCCCAAAACCCAACCACACAAAAATGCAATCTAGGCATTATTATTCCATATTATTATTCACAGATAAGGAAACTGAGGCCCGTGTAAGAGCAATTGGCCAGACTAGGATTTGAGTATAACTATGTCTAACTTCAAAGCTTATTCTTTCCTCTAAGACACACACATTTCATCTGTTTCAAAGTTTCTCAGGCCAGACATCATGGATGATCTTCCAAAGACAAAGGACTCAAGCCTCAATCAACCACAAACTATTCCTGTTTTTCAAAAAAACAAAACAAAACAAAAAAAACCCAATTAGGTGTGCTTCAAATATTTCCATTTTTCTCACATTCAAATTCTATTTATAGGACTCGCTAAAACATGGAATCGGAAGAACTACAAATGATCTCAGCGAGCAAAGTAAGGCAATTCAATAGAATATGAACGCATGTGATGCTTATAATATGTAATATAAACACTTAAAAATGATACAAAGCATGTAAAACAGAAACACTACCTGCTTGCCGTGCTGCTAGCCTAGCTGTGAAGTAATGAAGTCATTTGGGAAAATGTCTTTTCATCCCTTTGCATGGATATCACGTGTGCGTCGGCCTGGAGGCTTCTGCTGCGCTGGCCTGGATCAGTGATTTCTGCCGCGGCTCTTCCGGACCCTGTTTGTAATGAGAGCACCTTGTGATGCCCTCTGCCCCCTATGTCATCCGCTCCGCTGGGTGACCACAGGCACCACCCCCCAGTCCAGTGGCCAGTGTGCTTGTTTAACTTTTCGATCCTCTCAATAATCGGTTTTGACAGCACACCCCAGAAGGCGCGAAGACTTTCCAAGGGAAATCTGTGACAAGGACAGTTTGAATGAACTGATTTTCCTGATGCTCAATTTCCTTGTTAGAACTACTCTGTCTGCGAAAAGGGTTGAGTGTTCCTTTCCATTCTCTTTGCCCTTTCTCTGTTCAGTCTTCGCGCTCAGCAAAGTCACTTTCTCGCTAGAGTGCATTGCCCCAGGGTGTAACAATTTCTGAAGTGGCAAATGAAGAGGCAATCTGACCATCGCAAGCTCTGTTATCAAAACTTGTAATACAGGAGCCTCTGGCTGCGTGGCTCAGTCAGTGAGCGTCTGGCTCTTAATTTCAGCTCAGGTGATGAGCTCCCGATATGTGGGATCGAGCCCCGTATCTGTCTCTGTGCTGACAGTGTGGAGCCTGCTTGAGATCCTCTCTCCCTCTTTCTTTTAAAAAAATTTTTAATGTTTATTTTATTTTAGAGAGAGAGAGAAGAGTGCAAGCAGAGAAGGGACCAAGAGAGAGAGGAAGACATAGAATCTGAAGCAGGCTCCAGGTTCTGAGCTGTCAGCACAGGGCCTTGTTGCAGGGCTCGAACTTGTAAACCGCAAAGTCATAACCTGAGCCCGAGTCGGCTGCTTAACTGACTGAGCCACACAGGTGCCCCTCTCCCTCTCTTTTTCTGCCACTACCCTGCTCACATGTGCACATATGCATCTGCACCTGCGTGATCTATCTCAAAATAAATAACCATTAAAAAAAACACACAACTTGGGGCGCCTGGGTGGCTTAGTCGGTTAAGCGTCCGACTTTCGCTTAGGTCATGATCTCGCGGTTCGTGGGTTCGAGCCCCGCGTCGGGCTCTGTGCTGACTGCCAGCTCAGAGCCTGGAGCCTGTTTCAGAGTCTGTGACTCCCTCTCTCTCTGACCCTCCCCTGCTCACGCTGTCTCTCTCTCTATCCTAGAAATAAAAATAAATAAATAAATAAAAAAACACAACTTGTAATACATTTGTGTTGTTTGTATCAGCGCGGTGCTAATTGAATCATAGTGATAAGTCAATCCCAAGGAAAAATTAACAAGACCTCTAAGGTCTCAGGAATTAAACCATTTTAATTTTCAACTTACATTTGCGTTTTCCTGGAGAAAAGTTTGTATGACAGGGTGGTAAATCAAAGACTTCCAGCATGAGAGTATCTCACATTATCATAAATGTGTGGGGAGAGGAAAGGAAATGCAAAGAGAAAAGGGAAACATGCAAAATTTCTAACTAGTAAGCAAGAAGTTGTTCTTGTATTGTTTAAATGCATCGTAGTATCAGTCATGGCGGTGTTTACACTTCATGGGCTGGGCTATATTTAAAAATGATGTACCTGCTTATTTTAAAGCGTCACTATTTATAACATGCCAGCTCTTGCAACGACTTTACGTTATAATAAAAGCGTTAGATGCCCAGCTGAAAATGTGCAAGGGTTACATCGCTTTCCAGAAAAACTTTTAAGAGTACTCAAACAAAAAAACTTAGTACCCACCAGATTACAGGAAAAAAGAAGTCCCAAGTTCACGGGCCAATTTTTCCTTGGCTTTGCCACGTGCGCCCTCTACTGGTGAGCTTTGTCTTTAACAAGCCAGCCGGTCTGCGTTCTCTGCATTCTCAGCTACGGTGAAAATCTCCCGCCTGGGGGTCCCCCGCAAGAGCCAGGCTGCCTGTAGTTGCCACTGTGGCCCAACTCGTGAGGATTTGCACGACCCGTTCACAGCACACAGAGCACAGAATCACAGGGCCAGATGGACAGCGGAACACTCACTCCTCCAAGGGCTGAACTCATGTGACCTTCCTTTTACTGATCGATCTAATGAAGCATTTCTGGCCTTGGATATAGTAATAATGTTGTTATAATAATAATAATAATGGTAATAATAATAATAATAAAATACACAACACCACTATCTATAGTGTTTACTATATGCCAGTCGCCGTTTGAAGCACTCTCCGTAAATACACTCACTGAACCTTCTCATTTCCCCCACGAGGCAGGAACCATACGGTTCCCATCTTTCAGATGAGGGTGTTGGGGAGGGAGCAACGAAATAAATTGTCCAAGTCACACAGCTGATCGGAGATGGAGCCAGGGTTTAGACCCAAGCTTCCCCTCCCCCCAACCCTGCCCCATTTGGTATACTTGCCACTGTTCATTGTGGGAAAATGAGAAACACAAGACACACAGACAAAAACAAATCCTGCCATCTCGCCTCCCCGAGATGATCGCTGCTAAGATTTTAGCATGTTCCTGTCCAGTCCTGTGTGTGAGTGTGCGAGGTCTACCGCTCCGGCCGTTTGATACAAATGAGACCTTCCAGTTCCGTGATGTGCCTGGGCCACTTAAAAATATATCCAGGTTTCTCGTCGTCACTTTTGTCTCTATTGTTTTTTTTTTAATGTTTTATTTATTTCTAGGAGAGAGAGAGAGAGAGACAGTGTAAGCAGGGGAGGGTCAGAGAGACAGGGAGTCACAGACTGAAACAGGCTCCAGGCTCTGAGCTGGCAGTCGGCACAGAGCCCGACGCGGGACTCGAACCCACGAACCGCGAGATCATGACCTAAGCGGAAGTCGGACGCTTAACGGACTAAGCCACCCAGGCGCCCCATTTTTGTCTCTATTCTTTGCCACTGCTGTTTTGTGTATTTCCCCGGAGGTGAAGTAGGCAGACGTCGCTCTGTTTCTTTGTGACAGTCGGCTTCTAGAGTTCTCCCCACTAAGGTCAGCTCAGGGGAATTGAGGGTATAGGGACCCCTCCACGTGTTGCAGTGTGTCCCTGGGCTGAGGTCACCTCTTGAGGAAGCTGCCCTTCCCCTGAAGCATCAAGTTGAGACGCTTGGGAAGGAAACAGAATGCGGGCTCACTGCTGAATTCTCAAAACTTTGGCCACTTGTGCTCTGTCTAATGAGGGAGCAGATTCCGATGCCCACGCGCTATTTCATCTCTCTGAAGCCAAGGACAACAGGTCCTAAGTTCTCTGGAGAGTCCCGCCAGGTTGTCTGAGCTTGGGGCCTGCAGACCTGAGGGAGGCGGTGCTTACCAGCATTTGGGACAAAGAAGGGTGCTTGATGGGGACTGTGAGCTTTCACTGAGGCCACAGGTTGGAGTGACCCTTACGGGAGGCAGCTGGGGGGTGAAAAGCCTTTGGGAGACTCAATATACGAATGGGCAATGGCCAGACCATATGTAAAAGTAGAACTCTAGGGGTGCCTGGCTGGATCAATTGGTAGAACATGCAACTCTTTTTTTGATTTTTAAATGTTTTATTTATTTCTGAGAGAGAGAGAAAGAGTGTGAGCAGGGGAGGGTCAGAGAGAGGAAGACACAAGGTCTGAAACAGGCTCCAGGCTCTGAGCTGTCAGCACAGAGCCCGATGCGGGGCTCGAACCCATGAACTGTCAGATCATGACCTGAGCCAAAGTTGGACGCTTAACCGACTGAGCCACCCAGGTGCCCCGTACAGCATGCAACTCTTGATCTCCGGGTCCTGAGTTCGAGCCCCATGTTGAGCATAGGGATTCTTAAGGGGAAAAAAAAGCAGAGCTTTAACTCTCAGTCTGCAGCAGTCAGTCCCGGAAACCAACCCTCCTGACAGTAACCAGCCAGGAAGGCAGGCTGCTATCTCTGGTACCAATCCAGTAAGCCAACACTAACCTCTACGGCAACAGCTCCAAGTCTCCAGGACTTGATTAACAACAGACAGCCTCCCTGATTTTCGTCCCTGCCTCCGACTTAGGGCCAGCCAGAGAAAAGCACACATTCGCCCCTGACCAATCAGACAGGACGCCCCAGTTCTCGGTAGCTTACTCGGCTACTGTAAAGCTCTTCCAGCCACCACCCGCCCACCTGCAGGTCTCTGCCGACACGCGGGTGGTGGTGGCTGACTCCCTTCTACACTCCTTCCTGTCTCCCTCTGGTGTCTCCACATCAGCCAAACTCAGCTGGAGGCCAGAGGGCAAGGGTCACATTGATGGGGTCCACAGAGGAGTCACATGGAGGGTCCTACACCGGGTGGGCTCACAGGTGGGCTGTAAATGGGGACATAATAAATGGGACACCCACGGGAGAAGTCACGTTAGGATAAGGTCAAGGACAGTGGGTCATACATGTGACATACAGAAGTCACACATGGAATCACACAGGGGCCCCTGGGTACTGCACACATCCCCACGCATGCCATCCAGAGCCCTTGGATAGTGATGTCAGAGATTTTGTTCTAGAAACCTGCTCTCTGCCTGACCTGTAACTGTCCCCGCTCTCTCAGTCTGTGAGGCTATTTACTGAGTCTGCACCTCCTGCCTGCCCGTCACCCGACCCTTATCAACTCTCTACACACCATCGTCCCTTGGAAAGTCTTTCTGTATCCTCAAGGAGCACACCATTCACTGATACTAATAGCTTTTTTTTTTTCTTGACTAGTAATATACTCATAATGTGGCGAAACTCTAAACAACATAAAGACAAATGTGAAATATTTTGTTCCTATGCCTACCCTCTTCCACCTTATTCGTTCTAACTGGTCCTTGGTTGATTTTGTAAAAACTATTGGTTTCCGTATGTTAATTTTCCACCTCGCTACCTTACCGACTTCTCTTTTTGTTTTTAGTAAGTTTCCAGCTGAGTCCTTTAGGTTTTCTGCTACGCGATCGTATCATCTGCAAATAGTGATCATTTTATCTCCTTCTTTGCAGTATCCATAACTCCAATTTTTTTCTATTGCCTAAAGGTCTGGTTTTTGTCTTTGATCTATGAAGTAATTTATAAGTGATTTTTTTTTTAAGTTTAGTTATTTTGAGAGACAGAGAGCAAGCAAGGAGGAGCAGAGTGGGGGAGAGAAAATTCTAAGCAGCCTCCATGCCGTCAGCACAGAGCCGGACTCAGGGCTCAGTCTCATGAACTGTGAGATCGTGACCTGAGCCAAAATCAAGAGTCAGGGGTTTAACCGACTGAGCAACCCTGGTGCCCCACAAATGTTTTTAAATATCTTAATTTTAGTGTGCCTTTCCTTGTTGATTTCTAAATTCATCATAATTCGGTCAGAGAAAGTGACCTGAATGATACCTAAGTTTTGAAGTTCTTTGAGATATACTTTATGGTTGAGGAAGTGGTCGCGTTTATATAAAATTTTCCATGTGAACTCAAGAACATTGTTCTCTTTGTTATATGCAGAGATCTCTCTATGTCCCTTTGACCGAACTTGTTAACTTATTCACATCTTGATATCTTTAGCTGATTTTTTTTGTCTGCATAATCAATCAATTATCTCTACTCTGTTAGTGATTACCCTACATTTTAAGATAAAGTGGTTTCCGGTTAATAAATATCCTTCCTTTCAAAAACTAGAACCACTTTATTTTTTTATTTTTATTTTTATTTTTTAAAAAAATTTTTTAATGTTTTATTTATTTCTAGGAGAGAGAGACAGCGTGAGCAGGGGAGGGTCAGAGAGAGAGGGAGACACAGACTCTGAAATAGGCTCCAGGCTCTGAGCTGGCAGTCAGCACAGAGCCCGACGCGGGGCTCGAACGCACGAACCGCGAGATCATGACCTAAGTGAAAGTCGGACGCTTAACCGACTAAGCCACCCAGGCGCCCCAAAAACTAGAACCACTTTAAAGCACTTTACTCCCAGATTACATTTCCTCAGGTTTGCGTGTTATTCTTATCGGGTATTGTACTCCTATTTTGCAAGTTCACACATTTGTGATTTTTTTTTTAAATTTTTTAAATGTTTTATTTATTTCTAGGAGAGAGGGACAGCGTGAGCAGGGGAAGGTCAGAGAGAGAGGGAGTCACAGACTGAAACAGGCTCCAGGCTCTGAGCTGGCAGTCAGCACAGAGCCTGACGTGGGGCTCGAACCCACGAACCGCAAGATCATGACCCAAGTGAAAGTCGGACGCTTAACCGACTAAGCCACCCAGGCGCCCTAACACATTTGTGATTTTTAAAAAACATTTCTTTTTGGGAGAATGCAAGCAAGGGAGGGGCAGAGAGAGGGGGACAGAGGATCTGAATCTGGCTCTGTGCTGACAGTAATAAGCCCAATGTGGGGCTTGAACTCACAGTGAGATTATGATCTGAGCTGAAACCAGACACCTAACCAACTGAGCCACCTAAGCTCTCTACACCATGTAATGTTTTTATTATTTCTATACGGTGGAGGTTTGTTAGTTATACCCACGTGTTTACCATCTCCTTTACTCACTGGGTCCTTCTTGCATCTCAGACCTTCTGTCTGGGGTTGCTTTCCTTCTCCCTGAAGTACCCCCTTCAGAGAGTCCTTTGGTGGGGGGATGCTAGTGATTTCATTTGTTTGCAAAAGTCTCTATTCTTGTTTTCTTTTTTTTTTTTTAAGATTTTATTTTTAAGTGATCTCTATACCCAAGGTGGGGCTTGAGGTTACAACCCCAAGATTAAGAGGTGTGTCCACCAAGTGAACCAGCCAGGTGTCCGAAAATATCTCTATTCTTTTTTTAATATTTTTATTTATTTCTAGGAGAGAGAGAGAGACAGTGCAAGCAGGGGAGGGTCAGAGAGAGAGGGAGTCACAGACTTTGAAACAGGCTCCAGGCTCTGAGCTGGCAGTCAGCACAGAGCCCGACGCGGGGCCCGAACCCATGAACCGCGAGATTATGACCCAAGCGAAAGTCGGACGCTTAACCAACTACGCCACCCAAGCGCCCCTGAAAATATCTCTATTCTTGAAAGATAACTTCCCAACCATGTAATTCTAGGCTGGCGATTGTTTTATGTTAGTGCTTTGGAATGAAGAGTGCACTTCTGGCTTTCATGGCTGCTGCCAAGAATTCTACTTCAGTCTAGTTCTTATCTTTTTGTAGGTAATTGGTTTTTTTTATAATCTCCTGGTTGTTTTTTAAAATCTTTCCTTTCTATATTGGGCAGTTTCCTTATTTTGTATGCAGGCATGGATGTTCTTTCCTTACCATGCTTGGGTGATATAGTGCTTCTTGTGAGTAAGGACTCCCGTCTTCCATCCATTCTGAAAAGTTACTCGCTACCATTTCTCCAAATACTACTGCTCCCTTATTGTCTCTTTATCTCCCTCAGAGAACTCCATTGAGGCAGAGAGCAGACATTTTCATTCTATCCTCAATATCACTTCACTCCCCCCACCTCCGATATTTTGTATGTCTTTCTTTATTTGCCTTTGGTGTAATTCTTTTAATTCTATCTTTGTATTCGTTATCTACATGGGAAATTAACCCCAAGACTTAGCATCTTAACATTTATTATCTCACACAGTTTTTGAGGGTCAGAAATAGGAGTGTGGAGGGGCGCCTGGGTGGCTTAGTCGGTTAAGCGTCCGACTTTCGCTTAGGTCATGATCTCGCGGTTCATGGGTTCGGGCCCCGCGTCGGGCTCTGTGCTGATTGCCAGCTCAGAGCCTGGAGCCTGTTTCGGAGTCTGTGTCTCCCTCTCTCTCTGACCCTCCCCTGCTCACGCAGTCTCTCTCTCTCCTAGAAATAAATTAAAAAAAAAAAAAAATAGGAGTGTGGCTTAGCTACTTGGTTCTGATTCAGGGCCTCACATAAAGCTGGAGTCAAAATGTTGGCTGAGGCTGCAGTCATGGAGAACTTGACTCATGAGGCTGTTGGCTGGAGGCTTCAAGTCTTACTCAAGTGAACCTCTCTGGGGGACATAATGAGTTTTCTTGCAACCTGGCCACTGGCCTTCCCAGAGCAAGGGATCCAGAGAGAAGCAAGAAACCACAGTTCTTTTATGACCAAGTGTCCAAAGTCACGCACCAGAATGTCTACTTTTTTTCTGTTTGTTACACGAAAGGCATTAAGTTCAGCCCGTGCTCAAGGGAAAGAGAACTAGGCATCACCTTTGGAAGGGAATGTCAAGATTTACAAACATTTTGAACCACCAAAATATTTTATTTCATTCTTTTTTTTCTTAGCTCGGTCTCATCTGCTAGATAATACACTAATGTATTTCTGAAATCAAATAGTCAATCTTTCTTTTCTAGAATTTTCTTTTTTGTTATTTAAAGCGCACGGAGTCGTTTTTTATTGTGTCTTGTTAATTTTTTAGTCCACTCTTTTACTTTATTTATCTATTTATATTTTAGAGAGAGAGCATGCAAGTCGGGGAAAGAGCCAGAGCGAGAGAAACTGAATCTCAAGTGGGATCCCTGCTCAGCACAAAGCCCGGCTGCCGGTATCAATCCCTCGACCCTGGGATCATAACCTGAGCTGAAATCAAGAGTTGGACACTCAACCAACCGAGCCACCCAGGCGCCCTAGCTCTCTCACTTTTAAAAGATAAAACCCGGGGCGCCTGGGTGGCTTAGTCGGTTAAGCGTCTGGCTTTCGCTTGGGTCATGATCTCGCAGTTCGTGGGTTCGAGCCTCGCATCGGGCTCTGTGCTGACTGCCAGCTCAGAGCCTGGAGCCTGTTTCAGTCTGTGACTCCCTCTCTCTCTGACCCTCCCCTGCTCACGCTGTCTCTCTCTCTCTCCTAGAAATAAATAAAACATTAAAAAAAAAATTAAAAGATAAAACCCAGGGCGACTGGGTGGCTCAGTTGGTTAAGCCTCTGACTTCGGCTCACAGTTCGTGGGTTTGAGCCCTGAGTCTGACTCTGTGCTGACAGCTCAGCCTGGAACCTGTTTCAGATTCTGTGTCTCCGTCTCTCTCTGACCCTCCCCTGTTCATTCTCTCTCTCTCAGAAATAAATAAAACATTAAGAAAAAAAAAAAGATAAAACCCACCTGTTGTGCATTCTGTATCTGAGAACCCCCATATCTGAATCCTGTGGATCTGACTTTGCTGGTTCTTACTCAGAAGGACTTCTCTCTTGATTTATTTAAAATCAAATGAGTGTATTTTGACTGGGACTTTATGTGTGCGAAAAGTAGAAGGCCTGGCTTGAGAGTGTATTTCTTTTAGAGAGAATATGCCCCTTCCAGGTTGCCGTGCGTCCTAATAACCTGGGGCATCATAAACTAATGTTTTGACTTGTACCTTCGGGTCTACGCAGGTGGACTGAACTCCGACTGAAACCCAGGTTCCCTATTATATTCCGAGTACCCTCTAACCAGATTTAATCAATGTTAACGTTTGCGGTATGCTTATTAAAAAAATAAAAAGTAAGAATCTCCCTCCAGCCCTTCTTCCTCCTCATTCCCCAGAAGTAACCACTCTCCTCGGGTTGGTGTGAATAATTCCCATCCATATTTTAATAAGGATACAGAGAGTATCATTAACATACAGAGAGTATGTGTTGAAATTTTTATGCAATTTGCTTTTTTTTTTTCTCTGCATCCCTCTACTGGTGGACAGGTAGCACTTGTTTATATTTTTTTGTTTTGTTTGCAACTATTAGCAAACAATATCGAGGTCAACACCCAGGACTTAAGGCTGGGGCCAAACCCACCGAGCTTCTGAGCCTGGGGGAACATTTGTGGCGGAGAGAAGAGCCGGTCCGGAAACGCAACGACACACCTGCTCAAGGGACCAGACCTTGGGACAAAGGGCCCACTTCCTGGACGAGAAGCCCCTGCAGGGGAGAATTCAGTCTTCCTGAATGAAGGTACTGCTCCCGAGGGCCCAAGTCCCTTGGGGGGAGGCAGGGGCGTGGCTTTGCAGAGGCGGGGGGAGGTGGGGAGGATGGGGGTTGGTAACCACAGGTGCCAGCGTTGAATGGAGGCTGGAGTGGTGGGGGTGGCGGGGGTGGCGGGGTGGCCGCCAGTGCGGAGAGACGGTCCCTCTGAGCTTGTCGCGGCGCCTCCTGTCGGTCGCCACAAGCAACCTCTGCCTCTCGCAGTCGCATTTATAAACCCCCGTATTCGCGATGCAAGGAAAAAGAGCGGGGTTTTCTGCCAGTTGGAAGTATAACAGCGCTCGGTGGAGGCCAAATCTCTCCCCTAACGGCTCTGGCCGCGCTTCTCGCCGCCCTCTGGGGAGGGGAAGGGGGAAAAAAAAAAAAAGAGGCAGCCATGACCCCGACGTGACTTGAACACGCAACCTTCTGATCTGGAGTCAGACGCGCTACCATTGCGCCACGAGGTCACAGCGAGCGGACGGCTCCGCGTCGCTGAAGACCTCGCTGCGCCGGCACGGCCCCCGCGGCGGGGAACACCCGGGCCGAGGGACGCGGCCCCTCCGGCGCGTTTCAGGGGAGGAGCTCGGGCGGCCCGCTCCTCGGCTTCCGGGAGACGCGCGCTCGGGGGCCCCGAGCCCGGGCTGGGCGCGGCGGGCGGCGTGGAGGGGGGAGGCCGGGAGCGGCCCCCCGAATCCCGCGGGGCGGACTCGCCGGGCCCTCCGGCCGCTCCGCAGAAAATGGCGGCGGCCGCCGCGGCGACGGGGTCCGAGGACGCTGCCGGCCCCCGCGGGGAAGGAAGACGGGGTGCGCCCCCCGCCCCCGGGCGGGGCTGTCCCGTAGACTGCAAAAGGAAACCTCTCCTTTGAGGAGGGTCAGAACCGCATCTGGAACAGAGCATCAGAGCCACTGAACCCACCCCCCCCCGGATCGCCACCGCTAACGGTCGCGTGCGGCGTTTCTTTTTGCAGCGTTTTAGTGGCTGTGTGTGATCCCCAGTATATTTTTGATCTTTGACTTGATGGATAGCACAGAGACGGAGAAGGAGCCACACGTTTCCACGCCGTGTAAATCCTTGCCTGTCCTGCCCGCAGATGGAGAATGGGAACATGAGCACCCCCTTCCGGTCACGTCACATACATTTTTGAGATGGGATTTTATTGTACATAACAGTCTGTCAGTTTCCTCGCTTGTCACTAGGTCGTCCACATATTTTAATGTTTTTTCCTATCATAATTTTAAGCGGCTCATGGTCTACCTCTTGGGAGTCTTAAATCCCTGCTTTTGGAAAGTATTTTCTTCCTTTTCTTATTAAGAATAATAAAACTAGTAAGTGAGTGAGTAAAAGAATAAAGAAGTCATGGGGCGCCTGGGTGGCTTAGTCGGTTAAGCGTCCGACTTTCGCTTAGGTCATGATCTCGTGGTTCGTGGATTCGAGCCCCGTGTCGGGCTCTGTGCTGACTGCCAGCTCGGAGCCTGAAGCCTGTTTCAGTCTGTGACTCCCTCTCTCTCTGACCCTCTCCTGCTCACGCTGTCTCTCTCTCTCTCTCTCCTAGAAATAAATAAAACATTAAAAAAAAAAGAATAAAGAAGTCAGTGTGGGTGAAGGGCATCTCAGCATCCTGGTTACCCCCTGAATATGCCCCCCCGCCCCCCCCCCCAGCTTCTTCATGTCAAACAGGACAGGAATCCTGGCAATTTTTGTGTTTGCGGCCAGGTGTGAGCACAGCAGGCTTTTTTTTTTTTTTTTAATGTTTTATTTATTTCTGAGAGAGAGAGTGTGAGCAGGGGAGAGTCAGAGAGAGGGAGACACAGAATCTGAAACAGGCTCCAGGATCTGAGCTGGCTGTCAGCACAGACCCCGACGCGGGGCTTGAACCCATGAACTGTGAGATCATGACCTGAGCCTAAGTCGGAGGCTTAATGGACTGAACCCCCCAGGCGCCCCATAGCAGGCTTTTTACCAGTGACTCCTGAGGCAGCCTCCCCGAAGCTGTCAGAGAAGCGGAGACCAGAAGGTTCTCTCACTGTCCTCAGGGCCAGACACGAGTCAGCTAGCCACAGATAACTGATTCCAGGTACAGATATCCAGACAGGAGTCACTTCCTTATTGCTTTTGATGGCCCAGGGGGGAATTGGAACTGGGAAGGAATGCCAGCTAGGGAGTGGTGGAAACCGCTTAGCATTGGCCTCAAGGCAAAGTCACTCAGAGGAAAAGCCAGAGCCTTTCCCATTTAGGTCAAGGGTCCAGAGCCTCCTGGAAGAAATGCTTCAAGCCCACGGCAAGACCAGAGACACTCTTGAATCCCCGTCAGATTTTTGGATACGCCCTTCGTCATGTCCCCGCCCTTCTCCATAAACGTGGAACCAATGGCCAATTTTTATTCTAAACTAGTGTGGTAATGCAATCAGATGAAAGGATTAAAGAGATTTATGCAGATATAGTTAAAGGGTCCTTTTAAAAGTTAGACTCCTGCTTGCCAGGGCCAACTAAAGTGACAGGCGTGAGGCATTACACTGATGTGCAGAGCCGAAGTTTTGATACTTTTTGATTTTATCTTGCACTCTTTTGATTTTGATACTTTATCTTGCACTCTTTTGCATTGATTTTTTTTAACATATTACATTATTCTTTTTTTTTTAATTTTTAATGTTTTTATTTATTTCTAGGAGAGAGAGAGAGAGAGACAGCATGAGCAGGGGAGGGTCAGAGAGAGAGGGAGTCACAGACTGAAACAGGCTCCAGGCTCTGAGCTGGCAGTCAGCACAGAGCCTGACGCGGGGCTCTAACCCATGAACTGCGAGATCATGACCTAAGCGAAAGTCGGACGCTTAACCGACTAAGCCACCCAGGCGCCCCTAACATATTGCATTATTCTTATATTTATCTTGACTGCTGAATTTTTTTCAGAGCCACCCACACTTGTGTTTCGCACCCAGGAGAATGCCTCACTGGCCTCACCGTCATCCCAGCCCGCGGCTCACAGTCATTCTGCGATTGCCCAGAAATCACACAGAACTGCTTTTTTACCTTGGAACTAAACTCTATTAAAACACACACACACACGCACACACACACACAACCTCTGTTTAAAGACACAGAAAAATGCCAAAATTATGAGATAGTCATTGTCCCTTTAAATACCAAAAAAAAAAAAAAAAAAGGTAATTGCCACATTAGCAAAGTGTGGGGGAAACGGTGAATGTTTAGGAGAATTGACTGAAGACTGAAACAATGGAAATTGATACTCTGCTGTTTGGATTGTAATGTAGCAAACGCTTCTGCCCAGGCATTTCCTCCTCTAGAGAATAAACACTAAAAGAAACAGTAGGGGCCCCTGGGTGGCTCAGTCGGTCAGTTGAGCATCTGATTCTTGATTTGGGCTCAGGTCATGATCAGGGATGTAGTACTCAGGGATGTAGTAGCAAGAACTCCAGAAATAGATGCTATGGAGAAGGCAGGCTGCAGAAACTATAGCAAGGGCTGCCTCACCCCTGAGAAAAACAGGTTAACTTTGGCTTCTCAGTCTCTCCTTAGTGTGGCTTCATCTCAGACCCATGCAACCGTTCCATCCCTTAGAAAAACTTTTTACTTGGTTTCTATTTTCTAAGGGGCTGAAAATGATCAAACTCCCCAAAGCCCAACAAAGATGTCCTCGAGCTTTCTGCTTTACACGTTCCTTTTCCAGCAAATGCCAACAGGGACTTAAATACTGAGAGAAGGGTAATGCTCTGTGGAGTGGGTTTTCTTTCTCTAGAATGCAGCTCTGGGGAACAGCCTCATTGCAGGCTGGGTGCTTGGGGGTAACACTTGTGAAAAGAACCGGGAGGAAGCTGACCGGAAGGAGGGTGGGGGGAGCTGTCAGGTCCTGATGTAGACCGATGCGGAACTTGGACAGAGACTGCCTGGGGAGGAACCCGTCGGAAGGCGCCTTGCTCAGTACCGGGCAGGACTACCTGGGAGGGAGTGCAAGCGTATGTAGTAGCCAAAAGCTAACAGCTGGAGGCTGTCTGCTTGCTTCTCCACTCTTCAGAAGGAAAAACACCCTGGAAACTGGTGGAACACTTAAAATTTCACTGGGAGCCAGGGTGGCATAATCCAGAGCCCTAGCCTCCTGATTAATGGACAGTAAAGGCCACTCATAAACCAGTGAGGGGAACATGGACGTTGAGTGTGGCTGCTGCAAAGAGGCAAAAAAACCCCACAAAAAACCAAAAAACAAAAAACCCTGCAGATTTGGGAGGGGTCAACTTTAGGCATTTTTTTAAGGCATTTCAATTTTCATGATAATTTTCTTTTATGCCAGATTTTTTTTTGTTAATGTTTATTTATTTTGAAAGAGAGAAAATGGGCAGGGGAGGAGCAGAGAGGGAAAGAGAATCCCAAGCAGGCTCCGCATTATGATCTCAGAGCTGGACGCAGGGCTCAAACTCACAAACGGGTGAGATCACGACCTGAGCCAAAATCGAGTAGGAGGCTTAACCAACTGAGCCGCCCAGGCTGCCCAGATTTTCATTGTTTGTGCCTCAAAACCTTAATTAGGAAAGAAACCCTCCCTTAAAAGGAGAAAATCCAAAAGGATTACAAATGAAAACAATCATTGCTTCTTCCCATTCTGCCCCTCCCCCTTTTAAAGCTTCTATTGACCTGTTAGGCTTTAGTTTTGTGGAGGAGGTGACTGAGTGACTTTAGGGAAATTTGACTGACTAGTCAGATCATCATTGATCTTTTTTTTTTTTTAAGTAATCTCTATGCCCGTCGTGCGGGGCTTGAACTCACTACCCTGAGATTAAGAGTCGCACGCTCTACTGACTGAGACAGCCATGTACCCCTGGGCTTGAATATTTTCCAATGGTTTAATTAAAAGTTTGCCACATTTGTTCACGGACAGGGGAGACAGAGCAGCATGGATGCCTTTTACACTGGAGGAACGGAATTCCAGAAGCAGAAAGTACCAGCTGGGGGTGCTGTCCCTACGGGACAATAAATGTGACTTTCTCAGTTTGCCTTTCCCCCATGCGACAATGTTGACTGAACTTGTCTCTAGAGAGGTTTTTCAGCTTCGTTTTACAAAACCCAAAGGCCTTGCTTACAAATACTCACCAGGGGCACCTGGGTGGCTCAGTTGGTTGAGCGTCTGACTTTGGTTCAGGCCATGAGCTCACAGTTTGTAAGTTCAAGCCCCACACCTGGCTCGCTACTGTCAATGCAGAGCCCTCTCCAGATCCTCTGTCCCCCTCTCTCTGCCCCTCCCCCACTTGCACTCTCTCAAAAATAAATAAAATGTTTTAAAAAAAAAAAAGCTCACCAAATGCACCTGATGGAAACTGAGGTTTACTGAGTAGGGTCTACATGCAGAGATTGGCCTCATTGGCAGACAGGGACCTTTAATTCCATCAACAGCAAGATGAAGATGAGGTCTTTTTCGGACTACAACAGAGCTCTACTAACAGGGGGTACTGTTTGTAATTGTAAAAAGGAGAGACGTGTCCCTATTAACGGAATTTAACGATGGGATTACAATGTCTTCAGCAATGTCGACGAACACAGGAGTTATGTGAGAAGGTCCACTCTACCAGGGAGGTTGCGCGCATTCCAGGGTGGCTGGGTGTCAGGACAGAGCTTCCAGTCCTGATGTCCATGTCACCTACCAACTGTGTGACCCTCGAAAGGTCACCCAACTTTGCTTTGCCATCGAGTCCTCAAATCTACACTGAGTGTAGCATCACTTATCTCAAAGGGGTTGTTTTAAGGTGAATATATCAGCAAAGTAGTGCTCTAAAACCAGAGTCCAGACAAAGTCTTTGTTTCCTAATATTAAGTGTGACTCCTAGGCTTCCACGGACACGGCAGAATGGAGAACTTCGGTGTGTACAGAGCTGACTGGCATGGAAGGAAATGTAATTTAACCTAGTTCTGGGTTCTCTGTAAGCACGAGTAATAGTAACCCAGCTTGCTGTTAATACTTACCGTGGAGTGAGCTCAGCCAGAGAATAGCTATGGTCCTGGCCCCCTTTGCCACTTCACATTCTCAGACTGTTTTTCTCTAATGCATATTGTTCAGCCTTCTCTGATTAGGCTGGAATGGACTCCAACCAAATCACTTTAATTGTAGGCCCAGAATATCCACAGTGTAAATTTCCTCATTATTGGAAACCTACTGAGTGATATGCAAACTCACCTCTTATGTTATCAATTACTTTGCCTGAGGACCTACTATGTCCCTGCCATAGAAGCTATTTGATATTTTACTTCGTTTCATCTTTACAGTGAATCTGCTCTTGAATTCTTCTGTTACACAACTTTACCTCCTTTGATGGTCTTTATTCATTTGTTCCTGTTCTTTCCTATATACAATCACTTCCTTTGACGAGCCTTTTGCTGATCCCCCTTTGTCCCCCCGTAAGAGGTTTTCTACTTTGGGCCGCCATTTATATTTTGACAGTATTACAAAGCCTTATGGAGATGGTTTTGAACATTTAATCCGTTGTTCGGTCCATTGATATCTTCTTTCTGAAGGGAAATGTTCCTAAGAATAATATAGTAATAATGAAGAACCTCCCAAAACATTTCAAGAAACTCTGGCCCAGGACGTGGGTTCCCCCATCTCCCTCAGGATAACAATTAGCCAAGCAACCCGGAGGTTCCTTAAGAGACAGACCTGTACTCTCCACACTTCTGGCATCTGGGGGGATTCTTCCAAGCAGTGCTTTGAGGCTCTGCCAGCTCTTAGCCAGCACAGGGTCACGAATGCAATTGGTCTGCTCTGTGAACACTTGTACACACTCCTGTGACCTAGTTCCTCGTTCCTGATTTTGATTTTCCTCCTCAGCGCATGACCCTTATTTTAATTCTCAGACTCTCAACTCCGTTTCTTTGATCGATGTTTCCAAAGGTTAAATGGGGTTCAGACTACATTCGTTCTAGAGGCTCTAGAGTTGTCCAGCTGGCCTGTGGCCTCCACGGAGGACTTCTGTGCCTTCGCCCGAAGACATCGCGTGGCATGGAGGCGCGGCCACAGGGAGGGAAGCAACAGATGCACCAGCGAGTGCAGGGCGCAGCGGCCCCAGCCCTGGGTCCGGATGGGCGATGGCCGAGGAGGGGGAGAGGAAACCCGAGGACTGAGGTTGGGCCTGAGTCCCCAGAGGCGCGACAGACCAACGTCCTACCGGGAGGAGCTGAGAGACAGTACCCTCTCTCTGCACGCACCCTTAAGTCCCGGGTTGGCCCTACGCCTGGGCTTTTATCTCCGTCCCGCGCGCGCGCTCAGCCAATCGGCGGCTGAGGTTCCACGCGCGTCACAATGGGCGTCTGTGACGTCGAGCGGTGCCCTCACCACGTGACTCCACCTCCGGAAGTCCTCCACGAAATTCCTCCACCTGACTCCAGGTCGCTTTCAGCTGCCGCCTGCCTTCCTCTCACCCTGTCACACACGTCCCCCATCCATTCAGAATCCGATGTCAGTCACCGGCTCGGGAAGAGGAAACTCCTCGAACCCGCTGTACCAGCGCCAAGCTCCCTGCCCCGGGGCTGCTGCTTCCCCGGCCGCCCAGGGCGCAGGTTGAGCCGGAACCTGAGCGCCAACCAGGATTCCCGAATCCGAGGGGACCTCGGCCGCAGCCTCGCGGCGCTCTGGCCACGCCCCTCTCCAAGCCCCGCCCAGGGTTTGCGGGGAGGTTTCCGTGGCGACCGTAAACAAAGCCCTGCTTCCCCCCCCCCACGCTCCTGCAAATGAGGTGATCGAGAACGACGGCGCAGATGTTATGAACTGGAACACGGAGAAAGGGGGCCCAGTGGGGGCCAGGCCCTGGGAGGGACAGCCTGGGGGTCCAGGACACGTGGGCTGTGGTGGCGAGGGCCTGTCACCCTCAGGAGAAGCAGGAGCCACTGCAGAACCAGGGACTGAGATCTAAGGGAGCAGACGTGCAGGTGGGGCCGGATTTTGCGCGGGCCGAGGCAGCCGAGCTGGGATAAGACACCGGGAGCAAGAGGAGCTCGTTCAAGCAAGACCTTCTAGTATTTTCCTAGAAAGGAGCAGGCAGTCTGCACGGGGGGGGGCCTCTCCCAGGCTAGGAGTAGGAGCCATGGACAGGTAAGCGTTGCGTGCTGGACGGGGCAGGGGATGGGGGAGGAGATAGATTTGTTTTTACATCCACAGAGTTTACATTGAGGGCTAAATAGTTCTAGGGGATGGCTTCATTAAGTTAAATATTTTGACGCCAAGTTTTGGTCATAGTTTTCATTCACTCTGACACGTTGTTTTCGTGAATGTTCTAGAAAAATTGTTATTACTCGTAGTTTCTTGGTGTAGATCTTGTGCTGGTTTCTTTCTTTTTAAAATATTTTTATTTATTTCTGGGACAGAGAGAGAGACAGCGTGAGCAGGGGAGGGTCAGAGAGAGAGGGAGACACAGACTCTGAAATTGGCTCCAGGCTCTGAGCTGGCAGTCAGCACAGAGCCCGACGCGGGGCTCGAACCCACGAACCGCGAGATCACGACCTAAGCGAAAGTCGGACGCCTAACCGACTAAGCCGCCCAGGCGCCCCTCTTTTCTTTTTTTTTAAAACTGTATTTAAGTTTATTTTGAGGGAGAGAGTGTATGCAAGCGGGGGAGGGGCAGAGAGAGAGGAAGAGAGAGAACCCCAGAAAGCAGTGCTGAGCTCGTTGGGGTGGATGGTCAATCCCATCAACCATGAGATCATGACCTGAAGCGAAATCCAGAGTTTGTAGCTTAACCACTGAGCTACCAAGGCGCCCCTGGTTTCTTTTAAATAGTATTTTTGTATTATGTAAATTCTCCTGAAAGGACTTCTTTGCCAGAGATTTTTTTCCTTCTCATGAATAAAAAAAAGAGAGAGAGATGACATATTACAGCTACATATGTGCCTTAGATGGCAGCCTCTGGCTACTATATTATGGTTATTTAAATATAAATAGTACTGATAGCTTGACAATATTGTTTTTCAATTCATGAACATGAGTTGTCTCTTCATTCCTGTATATCTTCTTTCATTTCTTTCGGCAATATTCTATAGTTTTCACTGTACAAATCTTTTTCCTTCTTGGTTAAGTTTATAACTAAATATTGTATTCTTTTTGACACTATTGTAGATGGAATTGTCTTCTTAATTTCCTTTTGGAATTGTTCATTGTTAGTGTATAGAAATGCAATAGATTTTTGCGTGTTGATTTTGTATCTTACTGCTTTGCTGAATTTATTTATTCTAAGTTTGTGTGCATGTATTCTTCCTTTCCCATTCGAATGCTCTTATTTTTTTTTCTTGCCCAATTGCTCTGGCTAGTATTATGTTGAATAGGAGTGGAGAGAGTGGTGGGGGCGCCTGGGTGGCTCAGTCCGTTAAGCCTCCACCTTCAGCTCAGGTCATGATCTCACTGTTCATGAGTTCAAGCCCCACGTAGGGCTCTGTACTGACAGCTAGCTCAGAGCCTGGAGCCTGTTTCAGATTCTGTGTCTCCCTCTCCCTGCCCCTCCTGCACTCATGCTCTGACTCTCTCTGTCTCTCAAAAACAAATGTAAATAAATAAATAAATAAAAAGTGGAGACAGTGGGCATCCTTGCCTTTTCCTGATCTTAGAGGAAAAGCTTTCAGTCTTTCATCATTGAGTATGTTCATCGTGGGTTTTTATAGATGACTTACATTATGTTGAAGGGGCATCGAAATTTCTCAGATGTTTACTGTGTATCCATTGAGATGATCATGTGTTTTTACTCCTTTATTCTGTTACTGTGGCATTGTACACAGAGTGATTTTCGTATGCTGAACTGCTCTTGCATTCCAGGTATAAACTTCATTTGGGCATGTTGTATAATACTTTAAATATACTGCTGAATTCAGTTTGCTAGTATTTTGTTGAGGATTTTTACATCAATGTTTTATTATAAGAGATATTTTGGTCTATAGTTTTTTTTTTTTTTTTCTTATAGTATCTTTGTCTGGCTTTGGTTTAGGACAACGCTGGCCTCATAGAATGAGTTAAGATGTTTTCCCTTCTCTTCAGTTTTTTAAGAGTTTGAGAAGGACTGGTGTAAATTTTTCTTTAAAGCTTTTTAAAAATTTTTATTATTTTAAGTAGGCTCCATCCCCAACATGAGGCTTGAACTTACAACCCTGAGATCAAGAGTTGAATGCTCTACTGTCTGAGCCAGTTAGGGGCCCGGTATAAGTTGTTCTTTTGATGTTTAGTAGAATTCACCAGTGACACCATCCTGCTGGGCTTTTCTTTGTTGGGAGATTTTTAAAATTGATTTAATCTTCTTACTAGTTATAATGTACTGATTTTCTAATTTTTTTCTATTTTTTGTCTTATTAGCAATTTGTCCCTTTCATCTAGGTTATCCAATTTGTTGGCATCCAGATGTTCATAGTACATATATGGTTTATATTTGTAGAATTTTTATTTATAAATCTTACATGTTTTATTTCTGTACATTTTTATTTATAGACCTTATACGTTTTATGTCTGTAGAACATTCCCACTTTCATTTCTGAATTTTGTTATTTATTTTAAGTAATTCTAACTAACGGTTTGTCAATTTTGTTGATCTTTTCAAAGGACGAGCTTCTGAGTTCATTGATTTCTCTATTTTCTATTCTCTATGTCTGTTCAAACCTTCACTATTTCCCTCCATCTGACAGGTTTATGTTTGGTTTTATCTTTTTCTGGTTTCTTAAGCTACAAATTTAGATTGTCAATTTGAGCTTTTTCTTCTTTACTGAGGAAAAGATTTTTTATTATAAAAAAATTTAATGCTTATTTATTTTTTTTTTTAATTTTTTTTTTCTAGGGCGGAGAGAGAGAGACAGCGTGAGCAGGGGAGGGTAAGAGAGGGAGGGAGTCACAGACTGAAACAGGCTCCAGGTTCTGAGCTGGCAGTCAGCATAGAGCCCGACGCAGGGCTCGAACCCACGAACCGCGAGATCATGACCTAAGTGAAAGTCGGACGCTTAACCGACTAAGCCACCCAGGCGCCCCAATGCTTTTTTATTTTTGAGAAAGAGGCACAGCACGAGTGGGGGAGAGGCAGAGAGAGAGGGAGACAGAATCTGAAGCAGGCCCCAGGCTCTGAGCTGGAGGGGGGGCTCAAACTCACCAGCCATGAAATCATGACCTGAGTGGAAGCTGGACGCTTACCCGCTTACCGGACTGAGCCACCAAGGCGCCCCTTGAGGAAAACATTTATAGCTATAAGTTTACCCCTTAGCACTGTTTTCACTGCACCCTATAAGTTTTGTATGCTGTGTTTGCATTTCATCGGAGTATTTTCGAATTTCCCTTATGAATTCTTGTTTGATTGGTTGTTTAAGAGCATTTAGTTTAATTTGCACAGATTTGCGGATCTCCCAGTTTTCCTTATGGATGTTTTTTTTAACTTCATCCAGTTGTAGTCAGAGAAGATACTTTGTCAGATAAATTTGAAAATCTATTGGGGCTTCGCTTGGGGCTTCGCTTGGGGCTTGACATCTGGTCTGTCCTGGACGGTGGTGTCACGTGTGCACTTGAGAAGACCAGCCAGTGCTGCTGTTGGCTCTGGTACTCTCCATCTGTCTTTGAGATCTGCTGGGTTTATTGTGTTAAATTCCCTATTTCCCCACTTACCTTCTGTGCCTTCGTTCCATCTCTTGTGGTAGAACTGTGTATTTGAATTCTGTCATTTGCTTTGTGTATTTTGATGGCCTATTATTAGAATTAATGAATTAAAAACTCATTTCTATAGTTACAGCAGCCACATTTCAGGGGAATACATAAAAGATAATATCTAAGGTATACACAGTATCAATAAAATGAAGACCCATTCCTGCAGGGGGGAGGCAGAGAGGAAGGGGAAGAGAGAGAATCCCAAGCAGGCTCTGCTTTGTCAGCGCGGAGCCTGATGCGGGGCTCGAACTCACAAACCAGGGGTTCATGACTCAAGCTGAAATCAAGAGTCGGACACTTAGCTGAGCCACCCAGGCGCCCCTCTACGCCACTCATCTTAAGATATGGAACAGAACCGGGGCGCCTGGGTGGCTTAGTCGGTTCAAGCATCCGACTTTTGCTTAGGTCATGATCTTGCGGTTCGTGGGTTCGAGCCCCGCTTCGGGCTCTGTGCTGACTGCCAGCTCAGAGCCTGGAGCCTATTTCAGAGTCTGTGACTCCCTCTCTCTCTGACCCTCCCCTGCTCACGCTGTCTCTCTCTCTCTCCTAGAAATAAATAAAACATAAAAAAAAAAAAGATATGGAACAGAATCAGAATCTGTGATGCTGTCTATGTGCCCCTCCCCATTACATCTCCTTCCTTTACCTCTGCGCAGAATCACTAACAGGCAATTAACTTCAAAATTGGGGATACTAATCGTTCAGAGGTAGTGATTGAAAGAGACCCTGAGGAACTCCTCAAACTGCTGGGTCACAGTGCATGGCCACATACAGAAACTAAATCACATCGAAGTGCATCCGGCATACACCTTCAGCTTCCGTGGGAGAGAACTCCCTTTAAATCCTTGCGAACTTCCTGTTTTTATGTTTCTTTTTAGGCTTTACTTCTTACCCAGACAAGAGTGAAGAACAATCACCCCTTTCTTCTGGATTATGCTTCCCTGTGTATATGTCATATATGTCGTATATCGACAATTGACAGTGTGATTCACATTTGTCCCTACTTCCCATTGTTCCCTTCTCAGGTACAAAGTCCAGAGATAGTCCTGCCTCAGCCTGTGCAACTCGTCACCTTTCTTTCTTTTTTTTTTTTTAATGTTTTATTTATTTCTAGGAGAGAGAGAGAGAGAGACAGCGTGAGCAGGGAGGGGTCAGAGAGAGAGGGAGTCACAGATTGAAACAGGCTCCAGGCTCTGAGCTGGCAGTCAGCACAGAGCCCGACGCGGGTCTCGAACCCATGAACCGCGAGATCATGACCTAAGCGAAAGCCGGACGCTTAACCGACTAAGCCACCCAGGCGCCCCAACAACTCGTCACCTTTCTTTTGAGGGAGGAGTTGGGGTTGTGCCTTCAAGATGCCATCTTCTTCCTGGAAATCTGCACTCAGAGTTTGTGCAGAGATGTCCCCCTCTGTGTATTCTCTCCCATTTTACCCACATATATGTCGATCTTTCCTGTTTATTTTGTAGATCCGAATTTGTATCTGTTTTCTGTGGATTTTTTGGAGAAAAGAAGTGAAAAATGACCGTCTTAAGTCAAAAATACTCTGGGAAGCATTTAAAAAAAAACCCAAAACATTCCGCAGGCCAATCCCAGGCCTAATAAGGCAGCATTTCCACACGGAGCTCCCAAACATCTGCATTTTTAAAAAATGTTTATTTATTTTGAGAGAGAGTGCGTGTGTGTGAGCAGGGGAGGGACAGAAAGAGAGGAAGAGAGAGAGAATCTCAAGCAGGTTCTGTACTGTCAGCACAGAGCCCAACGTGGGGCTTGAACTCATGAAGCCATGAGATCACGACCTGAGCCTACATCAAGAATTGGACACGTAACAAGCATCTGTATTTTTAAACAAGCATAAAGCCACGTTTAACAACTGCTGAACTAAAATGCCTGCATTCGATTTAAGTCATTTTCTCTTGTATTCTTTAATTGGGAAATATTCCTTTAATCATTAGAGAACAGACTATTATTCTTAAGTACTTAATGTGTATATTAGTTTTCTTTTTTTTTTCCTGTAACAATTTTTTTTTTTAATTTTTTTTTTTTTATGTTTTATTTATTTCTAGGAGAGAGAGAGACAGCGTGAGCAGGGGAGGGTCAGAGAGAGAGGGAGTCACAGACCGAAATAGGCTCCAGGCTCTGAGCTGGCAGTCAGCACAGAGCCCAACGCGGGGCTTGAACCCACGAACCGCGAGATCATGACCCAAGCGAAAGTCGGACGCTTAACCGACTAAGCCACCCAGGCGCCCCTGTAACAATTTTTTTTAATGTTTTTATTTGTTTCTCAGAGAGAGAGAGTGAGCAGGGGAGGGTCAGAGAGAGAGACACACAGAATCTGAAGCAAGCTCCAGACTCTGAGCTGTCAGCACAGAGCCTGACGCGGGGCTCAAACCCATGAACCGTGAGATCATGACCTGAACTGATGTCGGATGCTTAATCAACTGAGCCACCCAGGCGCCCCATATCTGTGTTTTTTAAAAAATTTTAATATTTTGGGGCGCCTGGATGGCTTAGTCGGTTGAGCGTCCGACTTTTGCTTAGGTCATGATCTCGCGGTTCGTGGGTTTGAGCCCCGTGTCGGGCTCTGTGCTGACTGCCAGCTCAGAGCCTGGAGCCTGTTTCAGAATCTGTGTCTCCCTCTCTCTCTGACCCTCCCCTGCTCACGCTGTCTCTCTTTCTTTCTCCTAGAAAAAAAAAAATTCTAATATTTTATTCAACCCAATATTCCAAAATATTATCATTTTGATATGTAACCAATATAAAACATTATTAATGAGATACTTTATAGTATTTTCCCCTGTTAAGTCTTTGAAATATGATATGTATTTTACACTTAGAGAACATCTCAATTTGGGCTGGCCGAACTTCAAGCTACACGTGGCTGGTGAATATTCTATTAGACAGTGTGATTCAGTATCATGCCAGTGTTACTCAGTCACCAGCCCTTTGACCAAAGTAGATTCTTTTCAGTGTTTTTTTGTTTTGGTTTTTGTTTATTTATTTACATCCACGTTAGTTACTGTTGAGTGCAATAAAGATTTCAGTAGTAGATTCCAGTGATTTATCCCCTGTGTATAACACCCAGTGCTCATTCCAGCAAGTCCCCTCGTTAATGCCCATCACCCATGTAGCCCCTCCCCCACCCACAACCCCTCCAGCAGCCCTCAGTTTGTTCGCTGAATTGAAGAGTATGTTTTGTTCCCTTCCTTGTTTTTTATATTGTTTTTGCTTCCCTTCCCTTCTGTTCATCTGTTTTGTATCTTAAATTCCTCATATGCACGAAGTCATATATTTGTCTTTCTCTGACTAATTTCACTTAGGGTAATACCCCCGAGTTCCATCCACACAGTTGCAAATGGCAAGATTTACCACATCTTCTTTATCCATTCACCTGTCGATGGATGTTTGGGCTCTTCCCATATGTTGGCTATTGTCGATAGCGCTGCTATAAACATTGGGGCGCGTGTGCCCCTTCGAATCAGCATTTTTGTATCCTTTGGATAAATAGCTAGTAGTGCAATTGGTGGGTCATAGGGTCGTTCTCTTTTTAATTTTTTTGAGGAACCTCCATGCTGTTTTCCAGAGTGGCTGCACCCGTTTGCATTCCCACCAGCCGTGCAAGAAGGTTCCTCTTTCTCCACACCCTCGCCAACATCTGTTGTCACCTGAGTTGTTAACTTTAGGAGAATACGTTTCTGTAAACTGAGTTTAATTTGGTCCTTAAATCCTAGTTGAATTTTCTTTCTCGGGTCACGGGCTGGGCTTCATTCCCCCAGATCCCCTCCTGCGGATGTCCCAGTAAAGTCTCGGCTTCCTGAGTCAAACTTCAGGGCTGGTCGCTGCACGGTACTAACCACCAGTCAGTGCTCAGTTCAGGGCTGGGGTGTGAGGGCTGTATAGCTGGGAAGAAGCTTCCAAGACATAGATGTGCCCAGGGAGGGAAGGAACCTTCTGGAGAGGTGGGCAGGACTAGCCCACTGAGTCTTCCAGGAGAGATGAAATTCGAGGAATGCAAGGATTCAGCCCCCCGGAGAGTGAGGAGTGGGGGGGCGGAAAGTGCAAAGACCAGAAAGGAGAGTGAGGACGGCATTGCCCGCACTTCTCTGGGAATCCATCCTCCACCACTCAGGAAATTCCGCTTCTTCAGCTTCAGCTCACACAGCGGCTCCCCCAGGAGGCCACCCCTAGTTGCGTGGCTGACACTGTCCCCTGTGCCTTTCCTCACACCTCCTCTTGCCCTCACCATATTAGCTGCACTTTTATAGACTTGTGGTTTGTCTCGAGCATAAATGATAATTCTATTGGGAAAGAATAATGACTCTAAAAAATCTTTGGTCTCCATGACTGTCACATGGTATATTGCACACCAGAAGCCATTCATGAATGTTGGTTGAAGCGCCTCGAGAATTTGTGGGAAGAGAGAAAGTCATGTGCAGAGTGGGCACTTGATTCATTGAGCCTTTCAGGATGTATTCATCCTTTATTATGCACTGGAACAGACTCTGGGGTGGGTATTGAGATCACTACCCTAAACAAGACAGACAAAAAGGTTCATCCTCAGGGAATATTTTACTGATACACGTTTTCCCCAAGTGTACACTGATGAGGGATGGGAAGTTCCCAAAGAGGAGCACGCAGGACCCTCTTCCTGACAATGTCACGTCTTGCCTTAAGACATTGGAACTGGTCAGCTTCTAATGGAAACAACAGTTGTTACCAAAGTAGCCAGCGGGGGCCACTGCAGGCACGGAAGAAAAATCCTATGGCCTGGTTCTGCCAACCCTGAGCTGGGGACCTATATTGGCAGCCCAGAGCCTCAGGCAGGGAAGTCTGCAACTTCTGTCATTTTTCTCGGGTGAGCACAATGCAAGGAAGCCACCGAATAAAGTTTTCCTGAGGGTAAGAAAGGTTATATGACACTGGAGTTGGTGGGATTTATATAGCAGGTAGCAGACATGCAATTTATGACCATGCTTTTTGTTGGTTGGTTGGTTGGTTGATTGGTTTTAGAGAGAGACAGAGCACGTGAGTGTGGCAGGGGCAGAGGGAGAGGGAGACACAGATTTAGAAGCAGGCTTCAGGCTCCCAGCTGTCAGCACAGACAGCCCATTGCAGGGCTCAAACCCACGAACTGCAAGATCATGACCTGAGCCAAAGTCGGACGCTTAACAAACTGAGTCACCCAGGGGCCCTCACCATGCTTTTGTTTCTATTCTCAAATCCTGAATTGTAGTGTGATCTTGGACAACTCTTCCTTGGACCCAGGCTCTCTATCAGTAGAGTGGAAATTTTGGATAATGGTGTGTGAGGTCACATCTGGCTCAGACTTTCTGCAGTTCACATATTTGCCGAGATGGGAGGAACTTCCATCATACCGATCTAAAAATTTTCCTGGAAAATGGAGATGACTGAAATCAGATAAAAGGAATGAACCCTGTCTCCACGTATTGCCAGGCTCGATAACCACAACAGAGCCCTAGGCCAGCCACACTTGTCCCGGTGCCCACCCTGGCCAGTCCTGCCAGGGACATCACACATGGCTTCAAGTACGTCAGCCTTAGCGCACGTCAGGGATTACCTCACTTCAGTGTGGAGGTGTTGGGGTTTTTTTGTTTGTTTGTTTGTTTCAACTAATTGAGGCACTAAGAAATTTCTCTTCTGCTGGAGAAAAATGTGCCATTATCATTTCCCCCCGGACCCTCTAACCCCTTCCCTAACTCAGTCTCCAGTCAAGTGACTGTTTTCTGGAAAGCTGCAGACAGTTCAAGACAGGCCTTTGTAGATTCTCGAAGATTCTTTGGAGTGTCTGATCATTGGAACTGAAGTCCCGGCAAGGCAGAGAGATGAGACACTTCTATCCAAGACCCTGCTGAGAAGCGAATGGGCTTGTTCGCTCTACTCCCCGATCTCTCTGACCCATTCCTGTGGCCACGTTAACACAAGAAAGATTGTTTCCTCTGGGGTCCCTGCAACATGACCTGCCAGAAGTGGCGACTCTGTGTCTCCTTCACCCTAAGGGCAATTCCACAGCTTCTGGTGGGGGTGAGGAATAGGGCAGAGGCAACGGGGATGGAAGGGGCTCCCTGGCCCACTGGGCCTAATCAGAAATATTCAACTGCTGTCTTACCGAACATACACTGTATAACAATGACCAGCACAAAGCTTAAACTATGTAGATACTTAATAAGTAACAGGAATTAGCTGAGCATGTGCACACAAAAAGTACACACATACAGACACACACATGCACAAACTGCGTTTTCTCCATGAAGCCCAAGGGACAGCCCTAGGGCAGGAACCAGTGCTGAGGGTGTCCTAGGAGTCACTTTTGTGCAGCAGTTGGTGGGATGGAGCAGGACTCTAAGGGACTCTGCCCAGGCATCCTGCCCTTCCCTGACTGTATTCGTGTTTTAAATTCTCTATGTTTTATGATTTTTTCAAAAATGTTCATTTATGTATTTTGAGAGAGCATGTGCACGAGCTGGGGAGTGGCAGAGAGAGAGGTAGAGAGAGAATCCCAAGCGGGCTCTGTGCTGTCAGTGCAGAGCCCTGTGCGGGGTCTATCCCACAAACTGTGAGATCATGACCTGAACCAAAATCAAGAGTCAGACAGTCAAGCGACTGAGCCACCCAGGTGCCCCTTTTATGATGCTTTGACCTCCCGGTGGCCTTGTGGAGCTGGAAGGGACTGTCCCTGCCAGAGTTGGCTGATTCCTAGAGATAGTAAAGGATTTCCTATAAGCACACCTTTGATGTGCAGAGCAACCCCAGCACCTCTTTTTCTCAGACTCTGGCCGTCTGGGATGCTGTCCCCCGGCCATAAATCACCCCAGGGCCATGAACCAGACAACTCAGGACAGTGCTTACACCCCAGAGCCCCTGAAATTATCCAAACTAGCCAATCCCAAGCCTGTTTCCCCTGCTTCACCCCAACCTTCCAGCAAAAACTAAAGGCTTTTGTCCACACTTTTCCCTCACTCCTTTTGCCTCCCGAGTGACCTGGGTGCCTCCCCCGTGTGGCCTGCCTGGTACGGCCTGACCCCTCCTCTCAAGAACTGTAACAGACTGTCTTCCAAGAGCAACCGTCTTCTGACGTTGGCCTCATCATACCTTTTTTTTTTTTTTTTAATGTTTATTTTTTGAGAGAGAGACAGAATGTGAGCAGGGGAAGGACAGAGGGAGAGGGAGACACAGAATCTGAGGCAGGCTCCGGGCTCCGAGCTGTCAGCACAGAGCCTGACACAGGGCTTGAGATCATGGGCCATGAGATCATGAGCTGAGCTGAAGTTGGACGCTTAACCAACTGAGCAACCCGGGCGCCCCCGGCCTCACCATACCTGAATAGAACCAACATGTTGGGTTCATTTTAAAGCACTGGCCATCATGGGGGTTGGTCACTGGGAGTATGAAAGGTGAAATGAAATGGGATCATAACGTCAAGGGGTCTAAAGCAAAGCTGGAGGCCGTTAAGGAAATGGGCTTCATGTATGTTCTCACCAGTGGAACCATGAACTTCTGAACTGGGCCAAACAAAATACTCCAGGGACTCAACATGAATAGCAACAACTTCCTACAGTAAGATACGTCACATACTGATCTTATAGCAACCAATTATATTCAGAAAAGACAAGCTTTCTGCCACCAACACCAATCAAAGGTTGTGCGTAGACAACATACACAAGCATTCCCTTTTTTGCTTTAAAAACTTGACTTTTGGGGCACCTGGGTGGCTCAGTCGGTTAAGCATCCAACTTCAGCTCAGGTCGTGATCTCACGGTTCATGAGTTCAAGCCCCGTGTTGGGCTCTGTGCTGACAGCTCAGAGACTGGAACCTGCTTTGGATTCTGTGTCTTTCTCTGTTCCTCCCCTGCTCACGCTCTGTGTCTCTCTCTCAAGAATAAATATTAAAAAAATTTTTTTTAATTTTTATTTCTAGGAGAGAGATAGACAGCATGAACAAGGGTGGGTCAGAGAGAGAGGGAGACACAGACTCCGAAACAGGCTCCAGGCTCTGAGCTGGCAGTCAGCACAGAGCCTGACACCGGGCTCGAACCCACGAACAGTGAGATCATGACCTAAGCGAAAGTCGGACGCCCAACCGACTAAGCCACCCAGCGCCCCTCAAGAATAAATATTAAAAAAAAATTTTTTTTAATTGACTTTTGCTTTCCAGTGGAACACTATTTGGGTAATTACCCATCTCTGTGTACCCCAAATAGCAACGTTTGAATCCCAGATAAATGCTCTTGCCTGATTATTGCCTTCTGACAATTTTAGGTTGACGAGGGGAGCAGTGTGCAGGGTCCCATCTGGAGGAGTGACTCTGGGGCCCCAAGTGACTGGAAAGGTCAGAGAGGGAAAGGACATCCCGTTTCTAACTATCACTGAATAATCGTGGGTAGTTTTTGACTCCTAGACTGTCAGGCCTATCATGAGCTCCAGAATGGAGCTAATCTCTTCTGTCGGCACATGGAGAAGATGAAGCTGGGAGGGGAAAGGATATTCACACAGTGATTCAGAAATTTGATTTCATGCCTCTCTCTGACCTGCTCATAGCCAGAGCCCAGGCTAAAGGGGAAAGGGGAAAACCCTAGAAGCTTGGGAGCTAATCTCAAGATTGTAAATGGATATGGGGAGCCTGAGATAATGGAGTCATAAAGTTTAATAACCATGACTCCATCCAAACAGTGCCAGGAGGAGCGCTGATGTCAGGGACAGCTTTCCTGGACGTGTCCAGCCTTGTCACGTGACCCTGGGCAAGGTTTTCCACTGGTCCTTGTACCCCCATAAATGACATAATGTCTTTGGTCTCCAAATGCTCTGATAACCCCACCAAAAGATATGTACCAGGATATCTAAGGCGGCTTTATTTGTAATATCCTTTAACTGGAAATATCCAGGTCTCAAGCAGTAGGAGAATGGAAAATATCTGTGACCCTCCGTCCAGTGGAACACTGCTCATTCTCCTGATAGAGGCAACGGCAGTATGTGGAGAGAAGGAAACCTTACCCAAAGCAGCACATGCTGTATGATTCCATGAATATGAAATTCTAGAACAGGCAGAACTTATGCACAATGGGAGACCATTATAACGGTGGTGGTCTTGTGGTCTCTGAGGCCTGACCTGATCAGAGGGGAGCCACGGAAGACGAGGATGGATATGGCCATTCTAAGGAGGCACTGCTCACTAAGACGCCGGGTTGGGTAATGATTCATATCACAGGAGGGGACAGGCTGTGTGCTGGCTGCTGTGTCATGAATAAGCCAGTTTTATGTTCATTCATCACTTGGGTGGAGAAAACACCGGAAGGGAAGTGAGTGCCCAGCACGACCTTCTCTGTCTTCCGCAGAACCTCTGATGTTGCGCTCATTAAGGATTCTGAATTTTCTTCCAAGGTTTTACATTTTAAAACCCTAGGGTTTCTCGTGGTACTGGTGAAGCTCACTGAGCTCATGGTATTAATCAGTCTGGGGATGTTACTGATTAATCTCGTTACTGCTCTACGAGATTCCAGATTTGGGGGGGTTCAGCTTGGTGTCTTCCTGCTTTTCTTTTTCTTTTTAGTTGCCTCAGGATTGAGAAGGTAGATGTGGTAGGTGGGAGACCGGGAGTCTATACCGAAAGGCTGGGAGACCGGGAAAGGGGCCCTGCGTGGGTGCTGAGGCGTTGGGGAGGGAGAGACCAGCAGAAGACGAGGTGCCCGACACCCCTCCCCGCGGACTCTCAGTGCAAGGTCTGCGCTGAGCCCGGCCTTTTATCCCAGCCCCGTGCCCGCCTGACCAATCCCAGCCAAGAGTCCACATGCGTCACAATGGGACGTCGGGGACGTCCTGCGACCCCCCTCCCCCAGTCTCCACGTGACTCCATCCATGTAAGTCTACTCAGCCTGTCCAGAGTTCTCCCTTACAGCAGGTCTGGAGACGTCCACTAGTTCTTTGTTACGTCCATTGTTGAATTTATCTACGCGGTCACAGGTGAGCTCGCAAGGAAAACCTAAGAATGCGGGAAATGAGAAGGCTGAGTTCCGAGGTTGACTCTTCCTTGCTGAGGGGTGTGGAGTCTTGCCAGGGTTTGTTCTTGAACTACTGCATTGACCACTCCGAGGATAGGAACACCGTCCCAACGGAGTAAATAATTACAGGATGAATAAGAATTACAACGGCAGGTTGTACCTGGAAAACCTGAACTCTCTGTGTGTCCCCAAAGGGGGTTCCCTGAAGGAATCTCTGTGAAGAGGGTAAGACACAGAAGTGGTGACGAACGTTTACAGCTTTCTGTGGAGTGTGGCTCGCTGTAGCTGACCCTCTGCGCCTTCCCCCAGCAGTCAACCTAAAGCTTCCAGGAAGTCAAATGAGCCGGAGTACATCATGCCCACATCTCGGGAATGATCGAGATATCTGCGTCTGAGTCCCGATGGGTCGCTGGCCCTCATGTGGGTCTAGTGTGTCTTATTTAAACTCCGTCACTCTCAACATTTCGAAAGAGAACAGCAAGGGCCTGACTCGGGGCTACTGTCTGGTTCATGGGGGTGCCATTTGCGAGGTCCGTTCATGTTTATCCATCTTCCATTTTGTTAGGGGTGACAAAGCAGATGAAATCACATGACCAGGAGACTGCCATGGGTGTCTGGAAGAAGACTGACGATTTCCCATCGGAAGCGGGTAGAAGAGTGAGAACAGATCGTGGAACTTGAAGACTAAAGTCAAAGACAAAAACTTTCACCTAGAACAGAGTGCTACGGGAAGAGGGTGCTTTGCTCTCAGCCCAGGGTGGATGAGTCAAAACCCTCGCCTGTAAGGCCTCCCTCAGTCCTTAGGGCTCCGTACCTGCATGTGAACACTGAACTCTAAGACACCAACATTATCTGTTTAACATCCCCTTTTGACTGGGCCACTGAGGAAGACATACTGTCAAATGTTTCCATCCATGCTTGTGATTTTCAGTTTCCACTGAAAGGGGTTATTTGGGTTAGGAGAAGTGAGGGACTGCGTTTACCTCAGGCTGGCTCTATTTCTCAGGTACTTTGTAGTTTTAAAGCTGCAGTTTAGTGGTGGAGTAGTCGAACAAAGCCCTTTAGAGGACACAAACCTGAGGCTATATCACAAGCTCTAACTTTACGGGAAGAGGCCTCCAGCCTCAGAATTTGTGCATTTATTTTCTTTTGATTAATTTTTTTTTTATTTGAGAGAGAACGCAAGAGTAGGGGAGAGGAGGAGAGGGACAGAGGGAGGGAGAATCTTAAGCGGCCTCCATGCTGATGGAGCCCAACGCAGGGCTCAATTCCATGACCCTGGGATCATGACCTTAGTTGAAATCAAGAGTTGGATGCTCAACTGATTGACTTAGGCGCCCCTGGAATTTCTGCATTTGAATGAAGGGATTGGCTCACATGATTATGGAGACTGAGAAGTACCAAGACCTGTAGTCAGAAGGCCTGAGAACTAGGAGAGCCAATGGTGTTCCCCAGTCCAAGTCCAAGTCTGAATGCAAGGGAAAACCAATGTCTCAGCTCAGAGACAGGCAACCATTAGATAGAGCAGATTTTCCTTTATCCCAGCTTTTTGTTCTATTCAGGACTTCAACAGATTGGATGAGGCCCACCCACATAGGGGGGAAGGACAATCTGCTTTACTTAGTCTACCAATTGAGATGTCATCTCATCGGGAAACATCTGCACAGAGAAGCCCAGAATAATGTTTAACCAAATATCTGGGCGTACTGTGGCCCAGCCAATTGACACATAAAATTAAACATAGGGGTGGCCGGGTGGTTCAGTTGGTTAAGTGTCTGCCTCTCGGTTTTGGCTCAGGTCATAATCTCATGGTTTGTGGGTTTGAGCCCCACATCAGGCTCCGTGCTGACAATGTATGAGAGTACCTGAGACCCTACTCCTTTCTCATGGCCTTTGGTGGGACTAAATACAGAGAACAAACTTTTTAATCATGAGCAGATATTGTACTTACACAAGTGCTTTTTCTGCATCTATTGAAATGATCATACTTTCTCTTGTTGACGTGATGTAGCATGTTGATTGATTTATGAATATTGAACAACCTTGCATCCTGGGAATAAATTCCACTTAATTATTTTGACCGATTTTTTAATGCATTGTTAGATTTGATTTGCCAATATTTTGTTGAGGATTTTTGCATCTATGTTCACCAGAGATATTGGCTTCTCTCTCTCCTCTCTCTCTCTTTTGGTAGTGTCTTTACTTGGTTTTGGTATGAGGGTAATAGTGGTTTCATAGAATGAATTTGGAAGCTTTCCTTCTTCTTCTATTTTTTGGAATAGCTTGAGAAGAAGAGATATTAATTCTTCTTTAACTTTTTAGAATTCTCCCGTGAAGCCATTTGGTCCTGGACTTTTCTTTGTTGGGAGTTTTTGGATTACTGATTCAATTTTTCTGCAACATAGCTGGAATTCCTAGCTAAAGAAATAAGGCAAGGGGCGCCTGGGTGGCTTAGTCGGTTAAGCGTCCGACTTTCGCTTAGGTCATGATCTCGCGGTTCGTGGGTTCGAGCCCGCGTCGGGCTCTGTGCTGACTGCCAGCTCGGAGCCTGGAGCCTGTTTCAGTCTGTGACTCCCTCTCTCTCTGACCCTCCCCTGCTCACGCTGTCTCTCTCTCCTAGAAATAAATAAAACATTTTAAAAAAATTAAAAAAATAAAGAAATAAGGCAAGAAAAAGAAATAAAAGACATACAAATTGGAACAAGAGAAGTAAAAAGAGAGGTAAAATGTCATCTGTTTGCAGATGACATAATCATATATATATATAAAAACTCTAAAGACTGAGGCAAAAAACCTTAGAACTAATAAGCAAATTCAGCAAAGTTGCAGGATGCAAAGTCAATACTCAAAATCAGCTACATTTCTATACACTAATAATGAACAGTCCAAAAAGGAAATTAAGAAAACAATTCTATTGACAATAGCATCAAAAAGAACAAAATACCATGGAGGCAAAAAACAAAAACAAAAACAAAAAAAACCCAACAACTAATACATAGAAAATTATAAAACATTGCTAAAGATTCTGTCTCTCCCTCTGCCCCTCTCTGTCCCCACCCCACCCCCAGCTCATGTTCTCTCTCTAAAATACAATTAAATAAATAAAATGCAGGGCACCTGGGTAGCTCAGTCGGTTAAGCGTCTGACTTTGCTCAGGTCATGATCTCACGATTTGTGAGTTCAGGGCCCATGTCGGGCTCTGTGCTGACCGCTCAGAGCCTGGAGCCAGCTTCAGATTCTGTGTCTCTCTCTCTTTGCCCCTCTGCCACTCACGTGTGTGTGTGTGTGTGTGTGTGTGTGTGTGTGTGTGTGTGTGTGTGTGAATAAATAAACTTTTTAAAAAATTAAATAAAATGTACCCCCTATAGACAACATATAGTTGGATTTGTTTCTTAATATAACTTATTCAGTTTTACAATCTCTGCCTTTTGTTTGAATCATTCACTCCATTTACATTTAATATTATTATTGATAGGTTGAAAGAAAAGAGATAGAAAAAGATTTAGCATTTAAACAATAACCATAAATAGGCTGGAGTGGCTATACTTACATGAAACAAATAGGCTTTAAGATAAAAAACATTAGGGGCACCTTGGTGGCTCAGTTGATTAAGCATCTGACTCTTGATCTCAGCTCAGGTCATGGTCTCACCATTTGTGAGATCAAGCCCTTGGGATTCTCTCTCTCTGCCCCTTTCCCTGCTCCGGCACTGTCTCTCTCAAAATAAATACATAAACAATTTTTAAAAATGTTACTAGAAATATAGAGGGACACTTCATAATGAAAAAACTGTCAATCCATCAGGAGATATAATAATTCTAAACATACTTAACAACAGAGCATCAAATGCAAAACAAAGTGGAAAGAAATATGAAGGGATGGATAAACAATTCAATAATAGTAGTTGAAGACTTCAATATCTCACTTTCAAGAATGATTAGAAACCAGGCGTTAAGATCAATACATAAACATGGAGCGCCTGGGTGGCTTAGTCGGTTGGGCGTCCGACTTTCGCTTGGGTCATGATCTCGCGGTTCGCGGTTCGTGGGTTCGAGCCCCGCATCGGGCTCTGTGCTGACTGCCAGCTCAGAGCCTGGAGCATGTTTCAGTCTGTGACTCCCTCTCTCTCGGACTCTCCCCTGCTCACGCTGTCTCTCTCTCTCCTAGAAATAAATAAAACATTAAAAAAAAAAACAAAGAGAGAATAGATATCATACAAAATAGTATCTGCAGCCATAAAGGAATAAAGCTAGAAATCAACAACAAAAAGAAATTTGGGAAGGGGCGCCTGGGTGGCTTAGTCGGTTAAGCGTCTGACTTTCACTTAGGTCATGATCTCGCGGTTGGTTCGTGGGTTCGAGCCCTGCGTTGGGCTCTGTGCTGACTGCCAGCTCAGAGCCTGGAGCCTGTTTCAGTCTGTGACTCCCTCTCTCTCTGACCCTCCCCTGCTCACGCTGTCTCTCTCTCTCCTAGAAATAAATAAAACATAAAAAAAAATTTAAAAAAATTGTTCAAATATTGTTCAAATGTCTTGAACTTTGTCAAATACTCAAAGCAATGTATGCATCGAATGCAATCCCTATCAAAATACCAACAGCGTTTTGCACAGAATGAGAACAGACAATCCTGAAGTGTGTATGGAACCACAAAAGACCCCAAAAAGCAAAGCAATCCTGAAAAAGAAAAAGTGGAAGCATCACAATTCCAGACCTCAAGTTATAGTTGTAGTAATCAAAACAGGATGGTACTGGCACAGATACAGACACATAGATCAATAGAACAGAACAGAAAACCTAGAAATAAACCCACAACTATATGGTCAATTAATCCTCAACCAAGCAGGAAAGAATATTCAGTGGGGAAAGGACAGTCTCTTCAACAAATGGTGTTGGGAAGACTGAACAGCAACATGGAAAAGAATGAAAATGGACCACTTCCTTACAGCATACACAAAAATAAATTCAAAACAGATTAAAGACCTAACTGTCCAACCCGAAGCCATAAAAATCCTAGAAGAGAACACAGGGCAGTAACCTCCTTGACATCAACTGTAGCGACTTTTTTTCTAGATGTGTCTCCCGAGGCAAGGGAAACAAAGGCAAAACTAAACCACTGGACTACATCAAAATAAAAAGCTTCTGCACAGTGAAGGAATCAATTAGCAAAACGAAAAGGCCAACTATGGAATGGGAGAAGACATTAGCAAATGACATCTCTGAAAAAGGGTTGATATCCAAAATATATAGAGAACTTTTTTTTTATTAAATTTTTTATGTTTTATTTATTTCTAGGAGAGAGAGAGACAGCGTGAGCAGGGGAGGGTCAGAAAGTGAGGGAGTCACAGACTGAAACAGGCTCCAGGCTCTGCGCTGGCTGTCAGCACAGAGCCCCACGCGGGGCTCGAACCCACAAACCGCGAGATCATGACCTAAGCGAAAGTCGGACACTTAAACGACTAAGCCACCCAGGCGCCCCAATATATAGAGAACTTCTAAAACGCAGCAAGCTCCCCCAAAATAAAACATAATCTGATGAAACTATGTCTTTTAAAGAAGCTTAGAGAAGAAAAGAGAACAAGCATATATTTATCACTTTAGTCATAATAACCTTCAATTTATCTTATCTGCTTATCTTTATTTGTTCTTGTAAATTCAAGTTAACATCTGGAGTCATTTCCTTTTGCCATTCACCTCCCTTAACATCAAAAACAAATGGACGCCAGCCTTGAAAATTCCCTGAGCAGACAAAACCAGTTTAGTCATACAAACAAAGCTTAATTTAGCTTATTATGCAATCCTGACTTGACCAGGGTCATTTCTTGGTTAGGCCTCTGGAAATCATAAGCAAAACTTCAGCTGTTTCCCAAGATTGATATACGGTGACCACTGACCAATTCCCTATCATTTAAGGAAATTTTAATATTATAGCCAATCACAGTGAAAGAGAAACACTCGCTGCTCTCTGTATAAGCTGATTTATCACAAAATAGCTCTGAGCCTCCTTTCATGTTTTGGTTTGTGTGCTCCTAGCTTGCACATCGTCTTTTTGGTGTGTGCCCAGGAAATAAACTTTTACTGATTGCTACTTCAGTGATTCATGGTTTTGCTTCTGTTATTTCTGAACCTTTGACACCTTTTGACAATAACAGATCACATTTAAAAAAAAATGTTTTTATTTATTTCTAGGAGAGAGAGAGACAGCGTGAGCAGGGGAGGGTCAGAGAGAGAGGGAGTCACAGACTGAAACAGGCTCCAGGCTCTGAGCTGGCAGTCAGCACAGAGCCCGACGCGGGGCTCGAACCCACAAACTGCGAGATCATGACCTAAGCGAAAGTCGGACACTTAACCGACTAAGCCACCCAGGTGCCCCTAACAGATCATATTTTTATATGTTACAGGCCCAAGAGTAAATAATGTAGTATCACTTTATACAATGGCTCTCTAAATAAGCTAAGAGATTAAAGGAGAAAAATGTGCATTTATGCTATTATGAGTACGTAATTATGCTATATAATTACATAGTTACCTTTACTTTTGCTCTTTGCTTTTTCATGTGGATCTGAATTGCCATCTGGGGTCACTTGCTTTCAATTTATTAAAATTTTTTTAACATTTATTCACTTTTGAGTGACAGAGACAGAGCACAAGTGGGAGAGGGACAGAGACAGAGGGAGACACAGAATCTGAAGCAGGCTCCGGGCTCTGAGCAAGCCGTCAGCACAGATCCGGATGCGGGGCTCGAACCCACGAACTGCGAGATCATGACCTGAGCTTAAGTCGGACGCTTAACTGACTGAGCCCCCCGGGGGCTCCGGCACTTGCTTTCAATTTAAAGAATTTCCTTCAGAATCTCCTGGGAGTTTAGTCTGCTAGTAACACATTCTCAATTTTTGTTTATGTGGAAATGTCTTATTTCACTTTCATTTTTTGAAAAAAATAAAAGCTTTTATAGCATTCATTAGTGACAGTTGTTTTCTTTAAGCACTTTGATGTTGTCCCACTTCTTTCTGGTATCGTTTCCTGGGAAGAAGTTAACCTCGGATCCTATCGGGGTTCTCTTGTAAAAGGATGTGGTTTTTTTTTTTCTCTTGCTGGTTTTCCAAGATTTTCTCTGTCATTTGCTTTTGGCATTTTTGCAGTGATGTTCCTGTTTATGGATCTCTTTCCATTTATCCTACTTTGAGTTTGTTGAGTCTACTGAACATCCTTCCCCCCACCCCAAGGAATTTGGGAAGCTTTAGCTATCGTTTCTCAGATTTCTGTTTTATTGCCTTTCTCTTTCCGCTCTCTCCTGGCTGATGCACTTCATAGTGTTCCGCAGGTGTTTGAAGGTCTGTTTCTTTCTCTTCATTTCTTCTTCTTTTTTTTCCTCTTTGTTCTTTGGTCTGCCCAATCTCCATGGACCCACCTTCAACTTCACAACTCTTCTCTTCTGCTAATTCGAGTCTACTGTTGAGCAGCCATAGTGACTTTTTAATTTCAGTTAGCGTCCTTTATAAGGCAGGATATCCATTTGATCCTTTTTTCAAAACAATTTCCATCTCTTTGTCTATAGTCTCTATTTGATATAGTACCTTTATCACATTTTCAGTTCTTTTTTTTTTTTTTAAAGAACAATTTTATTTATTTATTTTTTAAAATGTTTTATTTATTTCTAGGAGAGAGAGAGAGAGAGACAGCATGAGCAGGGGAGGGTCAGAGAGAGGAGTCACAGACTCTGAAACAGGCTCCAGGCTCTGAGCTGGCAGTCAGCACAGAGCCCGATGCGGGGCTCGAACCCACGAACCGTGAGATTATGACCTAAGCGAAAGTCGATGCTTAACCGATTAAGCCACCCAGGCGCCCCTCACATTTTCAGTTCTTGAACATCCTTATAATGACTACTTAAAGGCTTTATCTGTTAAAACTCACGTCCTGCCTTATTCGCTGCCAGTTTCTGTCCCTGCTTTTTTTATTTTCCTGGTATATGGATCAAACTCTCCAGTTTCTTTGCATGTCTCATAATTTTTTGGGGGTGGGGACCCTGAACATTTTGGACAATACATTGCAGCCACTCTGGGTACCGGTCCTTCCCCGGGCATGTTATTGTTATTTGCTTATCGTTTCATTTAGTGACTGGCTGGATTATTTTTGTGGCCTCTGTTTCCATCAGTGTTAGGGGTCTGTTCTGACCCCCGAGTGGACATCTCCCAGCTCTTTCCCTCTTTGGTTCTCTTGGGCAAACCAGCCAGTTCAGCTCATATTACCGGTTTCCTTCCAGTTGCCTTTGACCACACCCTCCCCTGCCGGGAGCCCCGTCAGGCATATACTTCTCTGCCCCCTATTGCGGGAAGGCAATTCCTCTGGAAAGAGGTGAGGATTTATCTGCTTCATGGCCTGATTCCCCCCCTGTTAGGGGAGGTCTACTGGACTCCCCTCTCCAAATGTGAAAGCACCACTTTACAATCTCAGATAACAGCAATCAAGGCCTGTGTATTCTTGGTGGTGCTGAGCCCAAGTAAAGTTTCTGTCCCATCGGTGGGACTTGGGGAAGAAGGAAGCCCCCACCTCCTGGCAATACTTGCACAGCACGTAGGCCCACAGCAAGTAGCCGGGGACAAGAACAGCCCTCTGGCTGGGAGCTGGGGTGAGAGGGAGCACTGTGATCTTGGCTGCCTCCGTCTAGCATGGGCTTTCCATCTCAACGAGCTTGGGGGGGCGGGGCAGGAAGTGAGCGAGTCCTGATTCAACCACCACCAATGTTTGGCATTCCTACTCAACTCTAGTAGATTTTCTCGAATGAAATATGTCCCCCAGACCATTTCTAGAGACTTTAACTGGTTGTACTTTTATAACTTTCACTAGGTTCACAGGAAAGTGGGTCCGCAGAGTCCCTCGCACTGTCATGTCTGTTACGTCATTCTTCACATACATTTCCTCCTTTTGTTTTGAGTAATGTTTCATGCTGCTTTGCCTAAGGACCAAACCACACACCCCTTGCTCTGATAGCCTTTTAGAAGTGTCATTCACCAGTGATCTGCGACTGTCACCCATACAGTGAGTCCTGGCCCTGTGTAGGGACAGCTTGTGCTCCGTGATCCTGGAAAACACATAGGGATCCATATGCATTGTACAGTCCGCCTTTCCATTTTTGCAAAAAAAAAGACCAATGGCCTGGATCAATGTCTCACCGTAAACTAGTGCCATCTTAATCTTCTGAGCCCCCCAGGCGCCCCCTGGAAACTAGCTCCACCTTAACACTAAGTGTTCCCTTCCATGAACACGGGATGTTTTAGCACTTATTTAAGTCTTTCATTTCTCTCAGCAATGTTCTGTACTTTTTAGCATGTGAGCCTTGCACCTCCTTGGCTAAATTTATTCCTAAGTATTTCATTCTTTTTAATATTATTGCCAGTGCAATTGCTTTCTTAATTTCCTTTGAGGATTATTTATTATAATTGTGTAGAAATACAATTGATTTTCTCTATTGATCTTGTAGTTATTGTACATTCTTGTTACATTTATTAGATTTAATAGTCTTTCTGTGGATTCACTAAGGTTTTCTATATCTAAGTTCATGTTATCTGCAAGTAGCAAGAATCTTACTATTTTTTTTACTAATTTTACTAATACGTATTTACATCCAGTATGGATGGTTTGTAGCACGTTTTTATCATGAAAGAGTTTTGGAGTTTGCCAATGTGTCTTTGCATCAATTGAGATGATCATTCTATTGATATGGTGTATTACATTGATTAACGTTCATATGTGAACCATCCTTGCATTTCGGGGATAACTATCACTGGTCATGGTATAAAGTCCTATTAATGTGATGCTGGATTTGGTTGGCTAGTATTTTGGTGAATATGTTTTGCAGCTATATTCATAAGGGATACTTGCCTGCAGTTTATTTTCTCGTGATGTCTTTGGCTTTTATATCAGGTTCTCATAGAATGAGGAGTGTTTCCTACTCTTTAATGCTATGCAAAGAGTTTGAGAAAGATTGGTGTCAATTCCCCTTTAAATGTCTGGTTTCACGGCGCCTGCGTGGCTCGATTGGTTAAGCTTCCAACTCTGGCTCAGGTCATGATCTCATGGATCATGGGTTCAAGCCTTGCGTCGGCCTCTGTGCTGACAGCTTGGAGCCCAGAGCCTGCTTCGGATTCTGTGTCTTCCTCTCTCTTTACCCCTCCCTCACGCACAGTCTGCCTGTCTCTCAAAAATAAACATTTAAAAAATCTTGAAAGCCTTTGGGGCGCCTGGGTGGCTTAGTCGGTTAAGCGTCCGACTTTTGCTTAGGTCATGATCTCGCGGTTCGTGGGTTCGAGCCCCGCGCTCTGTGCTGACTGCCGGCTCAGAGCCTGGAGCCTGTTTCAGTCTGTGACTCCCCTCTCTCTCTGCTCACGCTGTCTCTGTCTCTCTCTCTCTCCTAAAAATTAAAAAAAAAAAAATCTTAAAAGCCTTTGTATAATAAGTCCAATGTCTGTGTTTCTTCAACAATAGTTTCTTCTTGTTCCCTATAAATAAGTCACACTTTTTTTCTTTGTAAATTTTTGCTGATAACTAGGCATTTGACTATTACGGTAGGTAACTCAGGAAATCAGATTTCCTCCACCCTCAGGGTTTGGTCTTGCTGCTTGCCACAGGTTGATGGATGGATTGTGTAAAGGCTTCTCTGAGTTATTCGTGCAAAAACTGTATTTTTTTGGTCACACGTGGTCAAAGAAGGCTCCTTCCACCAGCTGGGTGGTGTCAGTTGGCGATTTGACAGATGTGTCCTTGGATGCCTGTATCTTACAAAAACCCCATTTCTTTTTTTTTTTTTTTTATTTATTTCTAGGAGAGAGAGAGAGAGACAGCGTGAGCAGGGAGGGTCAGAGAAAGAGGGAGTCACAGACCGAAACAGGCTCCAGGCTCTGAGCTGGCAGTCAGCACGGAGCCCGACGTGGGGCTCGAACCCACAAACCGCGAGATCATGACCCAAGCGAAAGTCGGACGCTTAACCAAATAAGCCACCCAGGCGCCCCCAAAAACCCCATTTCTAGGAGCGTGTTTGTCATGGCTGTTTAATGTGTCCACTCCTTGCCTTGTGACATGTGCCGGGACCCTATAAACGAGAAGGGAAGTCACCTATGGGGTAGTCACTGTGAAACACCGCCCAGCACTTTGTGTGTAGGTCGCCGTTGTTGGTGACGTGTGTTGAATCTCTACAGAATTAGGGGCATGACTGGTTCAGTACTGATGTCTCTGTGAAAACCTTTCTCCGGAAGCGTACGGTGTCTGCACTCCCTCTTCTGTGATGTGGGAACTGCATTAAACAGAAAGCAAGTGTTGTGTTGTTGTTGTTTTTTCAGTGAAGTGACAAAGAAACACTTTGTTTAGCGCTATGTCATGCATGTGTTCTTTCTTCACGACATATGTTGAAACATCATGTGACGGAGCTAGGTTTTATGGAGTATATTTATGCCTAATGTGAAAAAGCATGGTTAACACTATGTGTTGTCTGTTATCTCATCTATGCTGGCATGTGTTTAAAATCTGTGTTTAACAGAGCTTGAGGCATGGTTTAATGAGTACTCTGAAGTCTGTGTTCAGGGCTGTGTGATGCCTCAGCTTTTCCTTTTTGACACATGTTGAAACCTTGTGTTTAACAGGACTAGTTATATAATTAATTGAATAACAAGTAAAGTGTGTGATTGAATGAGTGTAATGACCTCGCTGTCTAGCGCCGTGATGAACGCTGTTGTTTCTTTTTTTTTTTTAATGTTTTATTTATTTCTAGGAGAGAGAGAGAGAGACAGCCCGAGCAGGGGAGGGTCAGAGAGAGAGGGACTCACAGACTGAAACAGGCTCCAGGCTCTGAGCTGGCAGTCAGCACAGAGCCCGACGCGGGGCTCGAACCCACGAACCGCGAGATCATGACCTAAGCGAAAGTCGGACGCTTAACCGACTAAGCCACCCAGGCGGCCCACCCACTTATTTATTTTTGAGAGACAGAGTGCAAGCAGGGGAGGGGCAGAGAGAGAGGGAGACACAGAATCCGAAGCAGTCTCCAGGCTCCAAGCTAACGGCACAGAACCCAGGGCAGGGCTTGAACCTATGAACCGTGAGACCATGACCTGGGTTGAAGTTGGACGCTTAACTGACTGAGCCGCCCAGGCACCCCAGTAATTGTTTCAGTGGAGAGGTGCGTGTTTGATTCGGTTTAGAGACATCTCTGCCAGCCACTGTGTTTAGGTTTGCTTGAGAACACGATCCTGTTTTAGTGACACGTGTTAAGAATTTGTGATTCACGGCGCTAGGTACATGATTGATTCTGCATATGTGACTTGTCTGTGAAATACCGCATCTAGCCTTGTGTGGCGCATGCATGGATTACTTTCATCACAAATGTTGACAATTCATTTAACAGAACTGGGTGGGGTGATTGATTTAGTATAGGGATATCTCTCGAAGATTTTTATCTAGCACTGTGTCATGCATGTAATTCTTTATTTAGTGACCTATTTTGAAACTTTGGGTTTTATAAGACTAATTTCCTGATTAATCCAACAATGTAATGTCTGAAAAAAACATGTCTTGCAATGTGCGTTACATGCACATCCTTTCCTTTCTTTTGGGACATATTTATGAACTCTGGCTTTATTTATTTTTATTTATTTTATTTTAGAGAGAGAGAGAGAGAATGTGTGAGTGGGGGAAAGGGGCAGAGGGAGGAAGAAAGAGAGAGAATCTTAAGCAAGCTCCATGCTCAGCATGGAGTGGGGCTCGATCTCACAACTCTGGAATCATGACCTGAGCTGAAATCAAGAGTCAAATGCTCAACCAAGTGAGCCACCCAGACGCACCTGAACTCTGGTTTTAAAAGCTCTGTGTGGGGGCGCCTGGGTGGCTCAGTCGGTTAAGCGTCTGACTTCGGCTCAGGTCATGATCTTGCGGTTTGTGAGTTCGAGCTCCACATCGGGCTCTGTGCTGACAGCTCAGAGCCTGGAGCCTGCTTCGGATTCTGTGTCTCCCTCTCTCTCTGCCCCTCCCCTGGTGTCATTCTGTCTCTCTCTCTCCCAAAAAGAAATAAACATTAAGAAAAAATTTTTTAAAAAAGCTCTGTGTGGAAGATGGAATGATGTCTCTGCGAAGCACCATGGTTAGCAATCAATGGTGTGTGTATCTTTTACTTTAGTGACATATGTTGAAATGTGGTGTTTATCAGATGTAGGTGCCCGAGAGATTCTGTTAAGTGACGTCTTTCTTTAACACAGAATTTCAACATATGTTACTAGAGAAAAGAGCGCTCGCACATTTCAGGACTATACACACTCTTTCAAAGAGATATCATTCTACTGAATCAACCATGCTTCTGGCAGAGCTAAGTGTGGAGTTTAAACATATGTCACTAAAATCAGAGCATGTGGACCACAGAGTGCTAAACAGTATTACAAACATGCATTTCCATACTGACTCAACCAACCACCAACCCCTGTTAAATGCATCTTCAACATAGGTCATTAAAAAGTAGCACGTATAAGGGCACCTGAGTGGCTCAGTCAGTGGAGCACCGACTTCGGCTCAGGTCATGATCTTGAAGTCCGGGAGTTCGAACCCTGCGCCAGGCTCTGTACTGGTAGCTCAGAGCCTGGAGCCTGCTTTGGATTCTGTGTATCCCTCTCTCTCTCTCTGTCCCTCCCCCACTTGCGCTCTGTCTCTCTCTCTCCTCTCTGTCAAAAATAAAATAAACATTAAAAAAAATTTTTTTTAAAAAGGGAGTGCATGCATCACCTAGTCCCAAGCACAATGTTTCGCACAGACGCAGATCACTCGTGGAGATCTGTTAAACGTGGGCTTCAGTATGTGTTGCTGAAGAAAGGACTCTGCAACAACGACTCAGTACTAAACACGCTGTCCCAGAGCATCGTACCGAATCAGTCACGCGTCAAGATAGATGAAGCCCAGTGTTGCAACTTCTGTCACTCAGGATGAAATTATATGTACCACATAGTGTCAGCACCATATGGACTCAATCTGGTTACTCCATGTTGGTTCTATATCAGTATCAGTGCTCGCATATGCACTGTGCTTTTTTAACTGAGTTTCACTATGTCACCCTGAAGACAGAATCCTACACCTCACAGAAGACTAAACTCAGAGACAACACTATGCTACGTAAATAACAACACAGAGCCATTACTATGACCTACAACAACTATTCCTAAAGAAACGACTCCAGGCACCACACAATGTTAAGCATAAAACTTTTCACAGAGACACCACTCTACTGAGGACGGCATGCACGTGACACGTGTAAAAAACAGTTTCATCAGATGTTATCAGAGAAAAGGGCACAGGCACCATATGATGCTCAACACAGGGCTCCATGAGAACATTGCCGGGCTGAATCGGTCAGCTACCAGCTCTGACAACACAGGGTTTCAATGTTTTTCAATAAAGAATGAGCACTTTTCTGCACAGCAAAGGAAATCTTCAAGAAACGAAAAAGCACCCTGTCAAATGGGGAGAAAATATTTGCAAACCATCTCTCTGATAAGGGGCTGATATACAAAATATATAAAGAGTTCATACAACTCAGTAGCAAAAGAAGGAGAAGGAGAAGAAGCAGAAGCAGAAGAAGCAGAAGAAGCAGAAGAAGCAGAAGCAGAAGCAGAAGCAGAAGCAGAAGAAGAAGAAGAAGAAGAAGAAGAAGAGGAAGAGGAAGAGGAAGAAGAAGAAGGAGAGGAAGAGGAAGGAGGAGGAGGGGGAGAAAAGAAAAGAAAGAAAAAAAAAGAAAAAAAATCAAACCAATTTTTTAAGAATGGCCAGGGGATCAGAATATATATTTTTCCAAAGAATACATCCCGATGGCCAGTAGGTACATGAAAAGGCACTCAACATCACTGATCATCAATGCAATGCAAATAACCCCCCCAGTGAGATAGATCACCACACCTGTTAGAATGGCTAGAGTAAAAAAGACAAAGGTTAAGCGTTGGTGAAGATGTTGAGAAAAGAAACTCCTTGCTCACTGTTGGTGGGAATGCTGATTGGTGCCGCTACTATCGAATGTGATATGGACGCTCCTCAAAAAATTAAAAGTAGAAAGTACTGTATGATCCAGCAGTTCCACTCCGGGATGCTTATCTGCGGGAAACAAACACTAGCTCAGAAAGATATCTGGGGGTGCCTTCAGTGGCTCCGTTGGTTGGGCATCCGACTTGGGCTCAGGTCACGATCTTGCAGCATGAGTTTGAGTCCTGCATTGGCCTCTGTGCTGACAGCTCAGAGTCTGGAGCTGTCTTTTGATTCTGTGTCTCCCTCTCTCTCTCTCTGCTCCTTCCCCACTGTGCTCTGTCTCTTTTGCTCTCTCAAAAATAAATAAACATTAAAAGAAAAGATATCTGTATGACCATGTTCATTGCAGCATTATTTACAATAGCCAAGATATGGAAACAACCTAAGTGTCCATCGATGGATGAATGAAAAAAGAAAATGTGATACACACACACATATACATACAATGGAATATTATTCAGCCATCAAAAAGGAAACCCTGCTATTTGCAACAACATGGATGAAACTTGAGGGCATTATGCTAAGCAATATAAGTCAGACAGAGAAAGCCACATACCGTATGATCCCACCTATAGGTGGAATCTTAAAACACACACACACACACACACACACACACACAACAAAAAAACAAAAACTGAGCCCATAGATACAGAGAACAGATTGGTGATTGCCAGAGGTGAGTGGTAGTAAATGTTCAAAAGGAGGGGAAGATGGTCAAAAGTGTGTACAACTCCCTGTTAAAAATAAATATCCGGGGCACCTGGGTGGCTCAGTCAGTTAAGCGTCCAACTTCGGCTCGGGTCATGATCTCACAGTTCATGGGTTCGAGTCCCACATTGGGCTCTGTGCTGACAGCTCGGAGCCTTGAGCCTGCTTCAGATTCTGTGTCTCCCTCTCTGTCTCTGCCCGTACTCACACTGCCTGTCTCCCTCTCTGAAAAATAAGTAAAAACACTTAAAAATTTTTTTAAAAAACACTGAGTTTCAACATATGTCACAAGTGATAAAATATACAAATCACACAATGTTAATCACTGCGGCTATCACTATATTTAATCACTCCTGCACATAGTCCCTCAAACCCAGGGTGCCAACACTGATCACTAAAAATGGAGTGTATGCACATCTGTGTGCTAACGCCACTACAGAGGAGCAACTGATGCATAAATTCTTTTTTTATATGTTGAAAAATGTATATTTAGCTGTAGCCAGCTGGGCTCAGTTTAGACGATCCCAGTTTTGCTGGCAATTTCCAAAGCATCATGGTCGGGAGTCAGTCGAACATATGCCTTCTCCTCTCCATCGAGCCTGATCAGAATGTTGACCTTGCCCATGTCAATGTCATAGAACTTCATAGCTTGTTTGATCTGGTGCTTGCTGGCCTTGACATCCACAATAAGTACAAGTGCGCTGTTGCCTTCTATTTTCTTCATGGCTGACTCGGGAGTCCGGGAACTTGATCATGGAATAGTGGTCAAGCTTGTTCCTCCTGGGGGCGCTCTTTCGAGGCTATTTGGGCTGCCTTCAGAATGTAGGTGACATGCAGATCTTTTTGGTATGTGACTTTGGACGCCTTTCAGCACGGCTTTCTTGGCCTTCAAAGCCTTTGCTGGCTTTGGCTTTGGGAGGGACGGGGCTTCCTCCTTCACTTTCAGTTTCATCTTCGTGAAAGGGCCGTGATGCATAAATTCTTAATCGCAGTGGTTCACAGGGCCATGACCGTGACAAAGAAAACATGCAGCTAGTTCTGGCAAGACTGAGTTTCAACAGATGAACACAGCGATTCAGTCGTTGCTGTACTGAACCAGTCGCGCATAGAGCTCTGACGAGCAGAGTTTCGATATATGGTGATAAAGACAGGATTACACGCCCACAGTGGGTCACACGCATCTATGTACCAAACCAATCACCACCTGCCAACGTTTGTGAAGAGCTTCACCATGTGGTACGAGGTCAGGAGCTAATGCCCCACACAGGGTGCAACCGAGCGCGACACACAGACATTGTATAGTGGATATTCAGGTGCAGAGCGATGTCACGGTTCCATTTCTATCAATCAAGAAAGGAGTACGTGCAAAACCCTTTCTTACGGGGATGTCATTCCAAGGAACAGCTCACACAGGCTGACTATTATCCTAATCTCAATGCGTGTCAGTTGGTGACGTGTACCATCCACTGCTGAGCAGGTTTTCACAGAGTCTTCACCTTCTGTAATCAATCACGTACCCAAACTTTTTTTTTTAATGTTCGTTTATTTATTTATTTACATATTTATTTAAATAATAGTTTCTAGATCATAGGATAGTTTTTCCTTTTAATTTTTTTAATGTTTATTTATTTTAGAGAGAGAGCGCGCATGAGTGGGGGAGGGACAGAGAGAGGGAGACACAGAATCCGAAGCAGCCTCCAGGCTCCGAGCTGTCAGCACAGAGCTGGACACGGAGCTTGAACCCACAAACCATGAGATCATGACCTGATCCAAAGTCGGATGCTTAACCGACTGAGCCCCCCAGGCGCCCCGCCTGTTTTTAAAACACTTTAAGCATGTGCCACAAGGTATCCGTCCATCACGCATTGCTAAACACAGTAGGTATGCCCGGGATTCGGTACAGTGCTGTCCCCGTGATACACTGTGGTTAGTGCCCTGTGACACATGCACTTTTTCTTCAGTGACACATGTTGAAGCTTTTTTTTTCAGAGCTTGGCATGTGATTGGTTCAGTATGATTCCTCTGTGAAACAGTGTCATTAGCACTGCGTGGTGGTGAGTGAATTTCTTTACTGAGATATGTTCAAACACTGCATTTCACAGGGCTCGGTGTGTCATCGATTCGTTATGGTAATATCTCTGTGAAACACTGTATTTAGTAGTACCGTGGCATGGATGCACTTCTTTAACAACGTGTATTGAAACTTGGTGTTTAACAGATCAAGTGTGTCTTAGATTCTGTGTGGCATGTCTCTGTGTTTAACACTAGGACTGTGTGATCCGTGTAAACCTTTCCTTAATAACATATGTTAAAATTCTGTGTTCGGGGCACCTGGGTGGCTCAGTCCGTTAGGCATCCAGACTCTTGATTTCGGCTCAGGTTGAACTCACGGGTTTGTGAGTTCAAGCCCAACATCAGGCTCTGTGCTGACAGTGCAGAGCCTGCGTGGAATTCTCTCTCCCCCTCTCTGTGCTTCTGCCCCTCTTGCACACCCTCTCTCGCGCAAAATAAAGACACACTTAAAAAAAGAAATTATATACAGGAATCAAATGGGGGGCGCCTGTGTGGCTCAGTCAATTGAGCATCCGACTTTGGCTCAGGTCATGGTCTCACAGTCCATGATTTTTAAGCCCTGCATTGGGCTCAGTGGTGACGGCTCCGGGCCTGGAGCCTGCTATGGATTCTCTGACTCCCTCTGTCTCTGCCCCTTCCCTACTTGTGAGTACTCTCTCTCTACCAAAAATAAATAAACATTAAAAAAAAAGACATACTAAAGAATATTCCTCAGGCTGAAAGCAACTAAACTCAGATGGAAATTCATACACACACACACACACACACACACACACACACATACACACACACAGAACTGATAAAGGTATCTGCAAGCATAAAAAGTATATAAATGCATATTTCATCTTCTCTTTTCCCCTAACTGATTTACAAATTATGTTTAAATCAATGATCAAAATAGAAGAGCTGAAACCATAAAACTTTTAGGAGAAAACATAGGGGTAAATCTTCATGACTTTGGATTAAGCAGTCAATTCCTATATAACACCAAAGCACAAGTAACAAAAGAAAAACAGAGAAATTGGACTCCATAAAAATTGAAAATGTCTGTGCATTAAAGGACACCATTAAGAAAGTACAAGGACAACCGATAGTATGAGAAGAAACATTTGCAAATCATATATTTGATAAAGGTCTAGTGTCTAGAATATATAAAGAGCTCTTACAAGTCAACAGAAAAATGACAACAATCTCATTCTAAAAAACAAAGGATCGGGGCGCCTGGCTGGCTCAGTAGGTTGGGCGTCCGACTTCAGCTCAGGTCATGATCTCATGTTCACGAGTTCGAGCCTTGCATCAGGCTCAGCTCAGAGCCTGGAGCCTGCTTCGGATTCTGTGTCTCCCTCTCTCTGCCCCTCCCCTGCTCATGCTGTCTCTCTCTCTGTCCAAAATAAATAAACATAAAAAAATTTTTTCTAAACCAAAGGATTTAAATAGAAGCTTCTCCATAGAAGATGTACAAATGGCCAATAAAGCTTCTGAAAAGATGCCCAACATCATTAATCATTAGGGGAATGCAAAGGAAGACCACAATGAAATATCATTACAACCTATTAGAATGGCTATTAGTAAACAGAACAAAACAAAACAAAAACAGAGTGGTGTGAACGATGCACCCTTGCGCACCGCTGGTGGGAATGGAGAACACTGCCAAGTGCAGGCAAAATGGTGGTTCCTGAGGACATTAAATATAAAATTAACGTATGATCCAGAAATTCCACCTTCTGAAGGCAGGCACTCAAACAGATCACTGTACAACCCCGTTCGTAGCAACATTATCAACAGCAGGTGGAAGAATCAAATATCCGCCCACAAATGAGTGGAGAAACAAATAGGTATATACATGTGATGGGATATTATTAGGCCACAAACAGTAATTTTGCTCCAATGTGCATGACCCTTGAGAACATTATGCTAAGTGAAATAAGCCAGACACAAAAGAATGAATACTGTCTGATCCCACTTCTTTTTTTTTTTTTTTTAACGTTTTATTTATTTCTAGGAGAGAGAGAGACAGCGTGAGCAGGGGAGAGTCAGGGAGAGAGGGAGTCACAGACTGAAACAGGCTCCAGGCTCTGAGTCGGCAGTCAGCAGAGAGCCCGACACGGGGCCCGAACCCACGAACCGCAAGATCATGACCTAAGCGAAAGTCGGACACCCAACTGACTAAGCCACCCAGGCGCCCCTGTCTGATCCCACTTCCATGAGTACCTAGAATAATCGGATTCATAGAGACAGAAGGATAGATTGTGGTCACCAGGTGCTGGGGGAGAAGAAGTAATGGGAAGATATAATTTAATGGGTCTGAAGTTTCAGTTTGAGGGAATGAAGAAAGTTCTGGAGATGGTTGGTAGTGATGTTTGCACAACAGTGTGAATGTACTTAATGCTGTGGAACTGTACACTGAGAAATAGTTAAAATGGTAAACCTTATGTTATGTGTATCTTACCACAATAAAAATAAATTAGTTAATTTTTTAACGGAAAAAGAAATGTTTAAGGGTGCTGTGTGAATTGGAGCTCGCAATCCGTCACTGCCTCACGGGGCTGGGATGGGAGAGGGTGTCTGTTGCAATCCTCTCTCTTCTGCTTTGGGAAGACGGGAAGTAGGGCTCAGCCCTCGGTAGAAGGCGGGGTCTGACCACCTGTTCCTTTAAAAAAGCTGCCCCCTTGGGGCGCCTGGGCGGCTTAGTCAGTTAAGCCTCAGACTTCAGCTCGGGTCACGATCTCACAGTTTGTAGGTTCGAGCCCCGTATCGAGCTCTGTGCTGACAGCTCAGAGCCTGGAGCCTGCTTCGGATTCTGTGTCCCTCTCTCCCTGCCCCTCCCCTGCTCACACTCTCTCTCTCTCTCTCAGAAATAAATAAACATTAATAAATAATTAAATATAAATAAATAAAGCTGCACCCATGTGGAAATAGAAGATAATCTGTAGATTCTGGAAGGAGTTGGTCATAGAGACATTACAGCTGAAGACAATACTTCCATCCATGGTAGGTGTGAGGGGAGGGTGGGGAGGCTGGCGGAGTTCCACAGAAGACGGAAGGGGGATAGGTCTGTGAGCCTTTCTGCTTCACATGAGGGATTAGCCTGCCCTGAGCTAGCCTGGCCCGCTGGGGTGGCTTAAGGAACCTCAGTAGTGGCAATGACACTTGGGGCCCCGCCTGGCAAGGTGCTGTGCCCAAACCCTTGAAGACTGTGGCCAGCACAGCTGCCCTCCCCCCACTGCCTGGACCGAGCTCCCATCTGACCCACTCTGCCCAGCTCATGCCAGGGAAGAAGTGGTAAGGACCAGAGAGCCAGTGAGCAGGGCTGAGTGCAGACAGGGATGTCCCTGGCCAGCCACTGTCATCTTCCAGATTCGTTTGGTCTCCTGGGAAGATCTGCATCTCTGGAGCCCAAATCTTGAGTGCTGATTGGGATGATTTACGATAGTAACAGTTAAGAATGATAACAGTCTGGGGCGCCTGGGTGGCTTAGTCGGTTAAGCGTCTGACTTTCGCTTAGGTCATGATCTCGCAGTTGGTGGGTTCGAGCCCCGCGTCGGGCTCTGTGCTGACTGCCAGCTCAGAGCCTGGAGCCTGTTTCAGTCTGTGACTCCCTCTCTCTCCTGACCCTCCCCTGCTCACGCTGTCTCCCTCACTCTCTCCTAGAAATAAATAAAACATAAAAAAAAAAAAAAAAGAATGATAACAGCCTGTGTTTATGGCCAGCTCCCTTTGAAATAGAATGCTCCTGGGGTTTTTTGCATCTGGGGAAACTGAGGCACGGAGAGCAACCGTGTATGGGACAAAGGCACACAGCAGGTTAGGGGCACAGCCAGAACCCTGGCCACACCCACTCCACAGCCCCTGTGCTAGGCAAAATCCTGTCATGGGATTTGGGCGTTGGGTGGGTCATTTGGTGAAGGGCCCCAGGAAGCCAAGGATTGGGTCCAGATCGAGTGCTATTGGAAAGCCGGGAACAGTTTTACCATTGGGCACATTGTGGACTGGCACAGTGACCTTATTTGCATCTGTTCTTAGATGAAATTATGAGGCAGCTTTGTTTTGTTTCATTTTTTCCCCTGGTCTCAGAGTAACCTCTGAAGCCATTAAGTCTACGAAGGTTCTTACGTCCAACAGAACAAAATGGCCTGGCTGTGAGCCTCAGACAGGCTCATGATCACGCTGAGCTCTAGCTACAAACGTTAGATCAGTTCCAGATGTCAGGGCCTGCTTTTGCCCCATCTCAGTTTCTCTTTTGGCCAAGGACAGATGACATCAGGCTACAGGACATTAATTCATGATGTCTAGATTTTTACTCTTGTCAAGACGTTGGTGATTAAGATCAGAAGCACGTGCATTAAACATACTCCGTAGTTGACCGGAGGTTGATCTCTGTTTTTCTTTCTGTTGTAGGATGAATTGTTGGATCACCTGCTGTGACAGAGACTACGCAGTAGCATTTAAAACTCGGGACAGGGCAAGAGTGCCTGGGTGACTTAGTCAGTTAAGCACCCGACTCCAGCTCAGGTCATGATCTCACGGCTCATAGGTTTGAGCCCCGTGTCAGGCTCTGAGCTGTCAACTCCTGCTTTGGATTCTGTCTCTCTCTCTCTCTCAAAAATAAATAAACATTAAATTTTTTTTTTTAAATAAAAAAGAGTAAAATGCTGGATAGGGCCTGTAAAACGCTGGACAGGGCATAGAAATCAATTGTAAAATAGACAGGTAACACAAACAAAATGACTATCAATTAATGCTTATAATAGGCCTCAAAGCCAGTAGATCTCACAATCTAGTGGGTCTGTTAGAGAGTCAGGTCTTTTTCTTTAGCCAATCATGGACCATTCTATTTGCCCCATAGCACTTACGTGCGTGTAACAAGATGTGCCGTAGCATTAGCTCCCTTGCCTGGCTACGAGCAAATCCAAGTTTCTACGATTGCCATGACCACTTTCAGATGCATTCAGATTGGTTTGTTGGGCCTTCAGAACAAAAGTGTCATCTTTTATGACTTTTGTGAAGGTTAGAGAAAAGTGTGAACACCTTTTCTAGTTGTTTCATTCCCTTTGTAGGAGTTGTATTTTGTGGGATATGCAGGAAATGAGAACGAATGATCCCTTCTGGAAGTTTTTAAGAATCATTTGTGTTTTGGGGCGCTTGGGTGGCTCAGTTGGTTGGGCATCCGACTTCGGCTCAGGTCATGATCTCGCGGTTCATGGGTTCGAGCCCTGCGTCAGGCTCTGTGCTGTCAGCTCAGAGCCTGGAGCCTGTTTCAGATTCTGTGTCTCCCTCTCTCTCTGACCCTCCTCTGCTCATGCTGTCTCTCTCTCTCTCTCAGAAATAAATAAAACATTAAAAAAAAAAGAATTATTTGTGTTTCTTTTGTTTTAGGAATTTCTGGATGTCTTTTTTGGGAAACACGATTGACTTGAGGGGTGGTGGTTTTAAGTATCTGGATACCTCGAACAATTACTCAGGTTACACAGAATTAAGTGAGACAAGTGCTAACCTGATGTCCATATGAGAAGTAATATCCTAGTGAAGTTTATATTATGATAAATAACATTTCTTATAGGAATGAGTCAATTCATGAGGAAACATGAATCTGTGTTTCTAGATTCATGGTGTCTTGAGTCTTCATCGATGCCAATACAATATTTAAAATTGGCTTTTTGGGGGCACCTGAGTGGCTCAGTTGGTTAAGCATCCGACTTCAGCTCAGGTCATGATCTCGAGGTTCATGGGTTCGAGCCCTGCGTCAGGCTCTGTGCTGACAGCTCAGAGCCTGGAGCCTGCTTCAGAGTCTGTCTCCTTCTCTCTCTGCCCCTCCCCCATGTGCCCGCTCTCTCTGTCTCGATCTCAAATATAAATAAACAGAAAAAAAATTTTTTTAATTGGCCTTTTGCTTAGTGCCCCCAAGGAATTTTTTTTTCTTTTTTTTCTTTTTTCCCCAGAAACCTGATTTGGAACTCATAGACTGAATAATCCTTGGCACTCAAACAGGGCTGGGAAAAAATCCAACGTGGAAGGAGGCCTTGTAATACATGGGACTAGATATTGTCTTTTTTGAAAGACTGCTGTACTTTGTTCTAGAAAACAGTTAAGCTTGTAGAGATCCACTTGATCCGTTCAACCTGTCTGTTAGCAGAAAATCCCACACTCTTTAAAGGAATTCAACAACATTTGGGACCCAACAATGTAAAAGCCACAAGGTCTAGCATTCAACTAAAAATAAGTAGGCCTTGGGGCACCTGGGTGGCTCAGTCGGTTTAGCATCGACTATGGCTCAGGTCATGATCTCATGGTTCATGGGTTCAAGCCCCATGTCGGACTCTGTGCTAACAGCTCAGAGCCCGGAGCCTGCTTCGGATCTGTGTCTCTCTCTGTCCGTCCCCTGCTTGCACTCTGTCTCTCAAAAATAAACACTAATTTTTTTAAAAAAAACACCCTAGGCTTAGGGTGCCTCAGTGGCTCAGTCGGTTGAGTGGTCAAATCTTGATTTCAGCTTAGGTCATGATCTCGGGGTCCTGGGATCAAGCCCTGTGCAGGGCTCTGCACTGAGTGTGGAGCCTGCTTGAGCTTCCCTTTCTCTACTCCCCACACCCCTGCTCCACTTGTATATTCTCTTTCTCTCTCTAAACTAAGAAATATAAATAAATAAATAAATAAATAAATAAATAAATAAATAAATATCAGTAGGCTGACTCAGAAAGGGGGAAAATCCTGTCACAAACTACAATGTGGATGAACCTTAAAGATGTTATGCTAAATGAAATAAGCAAGTCACAAGAGGACAAATATTGCACGATTTCAATCATACGAGGTCCCCAGAGTATGCAAATTCATAGTGACAGAAAGTAGAGTGGTGGTCACCAGGGCTGGAGGGGAAGGGAGCAGGGGGCATTATTTTTTATGGGAGACAGCGTTTCAGCTTTGCAAGTTTGGAGTTTGAGTGATATTGTGTGATGGTCACACAATAATGTGAATGTACTTGATGCCACTGAACTGCACACTTAGAAAATGGTTACAGTGGTATATTTTGTGTTATATATATTTTACCAGTAGTTAGTCTTGTTTACAGAAAAAAATCAATAGGCATGGAAAGAAGCAGGAAGATATTACTCATAATCAAGGGGAAATCTATCCATAGAAGCAGATCACTAAGTGACAGAGATGAGGAAATTAATAGACAAAGACATAAAAACAGTTATAAATATTCTCCATGTGCTCAAGAATGCAGAGGATCAGAGTGAAAAAGAAGATGCTTTAAAACGAGAGACTAGATGAGATTTACAGCGGAGTGGGTATTAGAGAGTAAATGTCAGAGAAGGAAAATACAGAGAAAGAATGAAAAGAGAGGGGAGAAAAGAACATCAAGGACTGTGAGACAATATCAAATGGTCCAGCCTTCATGTCATTGAAATCCCAGAATGAGAAGAGACAGGAACCACTTCAAAGAATAATGTCCTGAAATATTCCAAATTTGATAGAAACCAACAGATCCAGATTCAATGAAACTGAAGCACAAGGAAACAAAGAAAACCACACCAAGGCACATCTGATTAATAATTATTTTAAATGTAAATGGCCTAAATACTGCAAATAAAAGGCAGATATTATCAGACTGGTAAAAAAGCAAGACCCAAAATATGCCCTTTATAAGAAGCACACTTTATTTATTTAAAAAAAATTTTTTTCACATTTATTTATTTTTGAGACACAGGGAGTGACAGAGCACAAGTGGGTAAGGGACAGAAAGAGAAGGAAACACAGAATCTGAAGCAGGCTCCAGGCTCTGAGCTGTCAGCACAGAGCCTGACGCGGGGCTCGAACCTATGAACTGTGAGATCATGACCTGAGCCGAAGCCGGATGCTCAACCGACTGAGCCACCCAGGTACCTCTAGAAACACACTTTAAATATAAAGACACAGGTGGTTAAAAGTGAAAGAATGAAAGAGATATACCAGCCACAAACTACATAATACACACACGAAGTAGTTGCACCTGTATCAGACACAGCAGACCGCAAAAGGACTATTAGCAGGGTGACAGAGAAACATGTCGTGATGCTGCATTCAAGGGAGGACATGACGTTCCTGATTATGCACACCCTTAAATAGCAGGACTTCAAAATGCATGAAGCAAACACTGATAGAACTTCCAGAAGTAGACCACCATTTATACATATTCTATTTAGAATATATTTATAAATAATCCACCATTATAGTTAGAAATGTTCACATCCCTCTCCCAGTAGTTGATAATCGTAGATAAAATCGGAATGGATACAGAAGGTTTAGCCACGCTGTAAACAATGTTGACCTAATTGTCATTTTTTAAAAGACTTCACCCAAAAGCAAGCGTTCTTCTCAACCATTCCTCTTTCTCTGTGGTTCCCTCCCTGACTGAGGAATAGGCATTCTTACTCTCCTGATTCCCCAGTAAATCCGCAGGGGAGATACTTGCCGTGCACGTGGAAGCCTACCAGATTCTGTGCTCTGATGGAGTGTTTGTGGACCTCCCTGGACAAAAGGCCAACGTTTTGTGCCTTCTGAAAGAGAACTGGACTAACAGTGGCAGTCTCAGACCACGATGGAAAAGTGCCCCGCTGAAGCAGACCCATGCACCCCTTTGGGGCCTTGGAAATTGGTATCCTGGTTTAACTGGAGATGTAGAACTCATAAAAAAAAAAAAAAGGCTTACCACAAAGGATAAGCCATGGCCATGTGTAAAACAAGATCCTTTGTCAAGGGCTCAACTAGAGAAAATCAAACAAGTTATTAACAAAAAGTAGAAAACGAGCCATGATTCTTTCAATGGGATGATCACTCTGTCATATTCCCATACCTCCAGCAAGCAGGGAGGGTGGCCAGGAGGTAGAGGGTTGGCCCCTTATAGGGCTTTGTACCAGATCTCAGAGAGGTGAATGAATTTGCCATCTCAATGAGCCCTGTGGTCCGCCTGCAGCTTTACTGACTTTGATTCTGTCGCCTGCGGTTTTTCTCTACATTCTGCTGTTTTCTTTTTCTTCCGTTCCTCTAGCTAATGAGTTCAAATCCCCCTTTCCCCTCACCTCTGAAGGAGTCCAGTGTTTATAGCAAAGGAATCCTCGGGCGCATGGAGACTTCCACTGTTTCGTCTCGCCATCTTGGGGATAGCTTTCACCGAGTGATCTATAATTATTCGGTACGGCGATGATTTGCTGGTAGCTTCAGAAACTAAAGAGTGACGCTAAACTGATACTTTGGCTTCTTGAAATTCCTCACCTGGCAGGGACATGCGGCCTCACTAGACAAACCGCAATGTTGCCAAACTGGGGTCAACTAGGGCGTTTATCGTGGAAGACCACAAGTGTTAGAATGTGGGCGTTAGCCAAATTTTCAGACGAAGTAGCCTACAGCTACAGCAACAACAACAAAAGCAGCAATTTGGGGGACAAGTTGGATATTTTCCACAGTGGATTCGAGCTTTTGCAAGAGCGGCAAATCCTCTGATAGACCAACCGATTGATAATACTCTAGACCCTCATCCACATCCCTAGTAAGAAGCTTTTTTTTATATATATATTTTTATTTATTTCTAGGAGGGAGGGAGAGAGAGAGAGAGACAGCGTGAGCAGGAGAGGGTCAGAGAGAGGGAGTCACAGACCGAAACAGTCTCCAGGCTCTGAGCCGGCAGTCAGCGCAGAGCCCGACGCAGGGCTCGAACCCACAAACCGCGAGATCATGACCTAAGCGAAAGTCGGACGCCCAACCGACTAAGCCACCCAGGCGCCCCTAGAATCTGTAAGAAGCTTTTGAACAACTGAAATTGGTCGCGGCCTCTCTCCGAGCTATGAGGATTCCAAGTTTTGAAAAAGCTTTCCACGTGATTTACCATGGAAACAAAGGCACTGACTGCTAGCAGAATTTATCTCAGAAACTGGCATTTCACTCTAGACCAATAGCATAATTTTTCAGTTCTTCCGGATGCCTCCAAGCTGTGATGGCAGCAGCCATTCTTATTGAAAGGGCTCAAGCCTTTCTTTGGGTCACTTGACTTATGTGTATGTCCTGGGCCGTCTTTTAAGTGAGGAAACTCCAGCATTGGAGGCGCACCAAAACCAGCTCTGGGAAAGACTTTGTGCTTGGAAGACATGACTTCGTAAACCTTGCTACTCTCTTAGCTGATCAGATAGATGGCTGGGACTATACGATGGCTGCAGAGTTAGACATTAGACCCTGATCGGATTTATCTGACATGTATCTGACATCAGATTTGATCATGTTTTCTGCTGGGCCACATTCAGGGATGAAAACGTCCAAGTTGAGACTTCCTGCATTGTGGTGGCTGCTCCCGAAACCTCAGAAGCTTAGGTTTTGCCTGAAATTAAATCAGCACGAGCGGCGTTAGCTGCTAGCAGTTACAAGAACAATGATTTTCAGTTCATTACAGCAAATCTACTTACTGATAGTTTATATCTGTTTGGGGTCTGTCATGCAACAGGGCAAAGTTGGAACGCTAGAGTATTCTTGACGAAGATGGGAACTAAAACATCTCGTGGACAATTAAGAGCTGAGTTCTCAGAGGCTTTGCGCCTCACAGATCAGTGATCCATTGTAGCGCTCACGTAGGGCAAAATGTTGGCTTCTAAAGGAAATGATTCTGCTGACAGCTGCTGAAAGCCTTGTTAAAATGTGACCCCCAACCTCTGATGTTCCATTTTTTTAAAAATGTTTTTTATTTATTTCTAGGAGAGAGAGAGAGACAGCGTGAGCAGGGGAGGGTCAGAGAGAGAGGGAGTCACAGACTGAAACAGGCTCCAGGCTCTGAGCTGGCAGTCAGCACAGAGCCCGACGCGGGGCTCGAACCCATGAACTACGAGATCATGACCTAAGCGAAAGTCGGACGCTTAACCGACTAAGCCACCCAGGCGCCCCACTGATGTCCCATTTTTAATATGAGTAATTTCTGCTCATTTTCAAATATATGCTTCACGAAAGGAAATGGACAGGTGTGTTGAGAAAAAGGGTGAAAGTAATTCGAATGGACCCTGGGGATCCACGAACAAAATAATTGTTGTACTCCATTCCTCGTCTGCTTGGTTAGTAATGTGTCATCAACAAAATCATCTGAGTTACTCATCTGAGACGGATTTTAAAGGCGCTAGACTCTTACCATGACTACCAAACAGGTGACCTTCTCCAAAATGTATCAGAGATATTTTGTCTGTCAGCAGAATTCTTTATGGGTCATTGCCAAGGTGAACACAGGACGTGCCTGGTGGTAGTTCAATAATATAGAATCAACACCTGTGGAAAGGAAGAGATTTTTTGTCTCATTCTGATTTGCGGGATGCGCGGGTGGCCTAACATCCACTGTTATTCATAAATCGTGCAAATAATGCTGGGGTCCACCCCGTCCCCTCAGTCCTGTGGACAAGTGGAGTGGGTGAACCCAACGCTGAAAACTTCATTTAGAAGTCTATAGGTGAGGGGAGGGGGCGCCTGGGTGGCTCTGTCTGTCCAGTGTCTGACTCTTGATTTTGGCTCAGGCCATGATCTCACAGTTCGTGGGATCAAGCCCCTCATCAGGCTCTGCACTGACAGTGTGGAGCCTGCTTGGGATTCTCTCTCTTGGTCTTTCTGCCCTTCGCCTGCTCGTGCTCTCCCACTCTCTCTCTCTAAAAATAAATAAATAAACATTAAAAAAAAAGATGTCTATAGGTGAAAATGGCCTATAGCACCCTCTCAGAAAGTATGGTGTCTCCCGTTTTGAACTTATGAACTTTGGTTTGATAGGCTGATAAAGTCGGATCTGTGCCCAATGTAGCTAAATCCTCTAATAATCATGTTCGATACTTAAAAGGGCTTCTTCCCCTAGAAACTGTGAGACACAAGATCATAAGGACCTGGAAGGATCCATCACACGACACCGGAGGAGGTCTGCCACCCTCTGCTGGGGGGTTTCATGTACCTAAAGAGGCTCCAGAGGAGGGGTGCCTGGATGGCTCGGTCAGTTGAGTGGCTGACTCTTGATATTGGTTCAGGTCGTGATCCCAGGGGTGTGGGATTGAGCCCTGCATTGGGCTCTGCGTGGAGCATGGAGCCTGTTTAAGATTCTCTCTCCCCCTATACCTCCCCCCACTTGCATGCACACTCTCTTTATTAAATAAATAAGTAAATAAGTAAGTAAGTAAGTAAATAAATAAAAGATATTCCAGAGTAAAGTTGCCTGTCACCACACTGGGTGGGACCCTTTTACATGTTTTAATATGGTTATCAAACTGAAAGAAAAATCCAGTTAGATTCACGCTTCTGATGTGAAGTGCACATCTCAGGCGGAAGGGGCTGAAGTTCCCACAAAGGCCTGAAACAAGTTTTCTAGAATCACTCATATTGGTACTGAACTCAGTAGAAAAGAGCTTGTTTTTTTTTTTTTAACGAGAAGAGCTTTTCTAGTGAAATTATTATTATTATCATAAACAGCCGTGCTGTCTTATTCACAGTAGTGATTATCCCAATTACTTTTAAGACTCACAATTTATCAGAAACATATTATTTGGAACATTGCTACCTCTTTTGCAATGGTTTCCACCAGTTGCATGTTTCTGATCAGCTCCGTGTTACAGTCCCAGGGGAGACACCACCTAGTGTCCAAGTCCAACAATCTATTATCAGCCATCTATTATTGAACAAATAGACAGGAGAACGGTAAGGCGGACTTTATTTGGGACCATGGTGGTAGATGTAGGGAACACTGCAAGGGGGTCTTGCACTGGGGAAAAGATTGGACTCAACTCCAAACACAGCAAGGAGCAGTAGAGACTTATAGCCAGGGAGCAGGGTCGGGGTGGGGGGTGGGCAGTGGATGGAAAATCACTGAGAGAAAATGGCAGGGGCCGGAGGGTTCAGGCTAACTGACCTAATAGGAGTCTTACTGAAAGCAGACAGAACTGCTGGGCACGGCAATGTCCGGAACCCCGTCACATATCCAAGCTGATCAGATATCAAGAGTGGGGAGGCTTGGCTAAACTAGCCTAACAGGATGCTTGCTAAAAAGTAGCCAACGCAGCAATACACAGAAGCCAAAAAGCCAGGACCTAGTGGAGAGAGGAGTCCGGAATATCTGGAGTAGAGTTTGGTCAAGGAGAGAATTTTTGTCAATCCTCAAACCCAGAATTTGACACAAAATGTCTGGGACTAATGGTCTTTTTTTTTTTTAATGTTTATTTATTTTTGGAAGAGAGAGAGAGAGAGAGAGCAGAAGCAGGGGAGGGGCAGAGAGAGGGAGACACAGAATCCAAAACGGGCTCCAGGCTCTGAGGTGTTGGCACAGAGCCTGAGGCAGGGCTTGAACTCACAAACTGTGAGACCATGACCTGAGCTGAAGTCTGACGCTTAACTGACTAAGCCACCCAGGCGCCCCGCTTATATTTATTTTTAATGTTTATTTATTTTTCAGAGAGACAGTGCATGCATACGCACAAGCAAGCAGTGGAGGGGCAGAGGTGAGACAGAGGATGCAGAGAGAGAGACAGAGCACAAGCAGGGGAGACGCAGAGGGAGAGGGAGACACAGAATCCAAAGCGGGCTCCAGGCTCTAAGGTGTTAACACAGAGCCCAACGCGGGGCTCAAATTCACAAACTGTGAGATCGTGACCTGAGCCGAAGTCAGACACTTAACTGACTGAGCCACCCGGGGGAACCCTAATGCTTTTACATAGTAATACTTTGACCAAGAAGCCCAATATGTTGGGACAACTACAAACCATGTAACATGGTCGTGGTGGAAATGGGGAGCGTTTGGCATTGAGCTATTGGGACTAATTTAGTGCTTGAAGAAACACTCACCGCAGCGTCGTCAGAGGTGCTCAGTAACGAAGCGGCTGAGTGCTACCATCAGCTCTGAGATCGGCCGCTAAGTCAGTATGAGAGACCTGTCGTCATAACAGATTATTGACTCGGACTGGCTGATGCGAACAGTGGCCTCAGTGTGTGTCCTCAACCCTTAGAGCAACCAGAACCATGGACAGTACCCCCTGCAAACTCAACCTGTACTGTTCCAAGCTCCTAAGAAGTCTTTGCTAGTAGTTCATGGCCACGGGCATCTTGATGTTTTGCATCTGAGCAATGAAGGACCTAAATTATCATGTAAAGTGTGCATTTGCTTGTGCAGTTGATGGGAATTCGGGACAAATGTATTGGCCTTACAAGGAAAACGTTAGAGCGTCAGGCTCTGATGTTATGCTAGTCCTTAGACGAAGGCAAGATAAGACTTTATGAGCAACTATAAAATAATACTCCAACAGTTCACCCTGTGAAAGGGCAAACAATAAAATCAACACAGCATTTGTAAAAGTAATGTATGCTGAAGGAAAATATTTGCACATTGATTATCGAGAGGGTTTGAGACACACTATCCCCCCAAATGGCACGTTGGCATATAGAATATTTGAAGCTGGAGGAATCTGAGAAATGGCTGGTTCGAGGAAGGATGTGAGAGGTGGCTTCGCTGTACCCAGAGGAAAGGGGCATCTTTATCTCTGAAGGCGAAGGAGAAAGGAAAGAAATCGGAATGAACGGCCTTGCTCAGTTTCCCCTTCTCTCATACTTCTACTCAGCTTTCCATGTTGCCATCAAACCCAGCATGAAAACACTCAGCGTAACCACCTCTTTAAGTCTTCATTTCCTGGTGAAGACTCTCGTTCCATGTGAAACTTAAATGTGTATGCTTTTCTTTTATTAATCTGTCTTTTGCTCCAGGGGCCCCAGCCAAGAATTTAAAAGGGTATGTTAAAAAAAAGAAATTCAGGGCACCTGGGTGGCTCAGTGGGTTAAGCGTTTGACTTTGGCTCAGGTCGTGATCCCGCGGTTCACAGGTTCGAGCCCCGCGTCAGGCTCTGTGCCGACAACTCCAAGCCTGGAGCCTGCTTCAGATTCTTTGTGTCTCTCTCTCTCTGCCCCTCCCCTGCTTGTGCTCTCTCTCTCTCTCTATCTCTCAAAAATAAATAAAAACATTTTAAAAAATTTAAAATTTCAATTGAGTACTTTTTTAAGATCTTACTGGCTTTCTTCAAAGATTCAATCGAGCAGCATGTAATCTAGAAGATAGAAAGGAGCTCCCCAGAACGGTATGAAACACAAGACTGTTCTAGGCAGAAGGGAGCAGATACAAGGAAGTTCTACCAGGCAGAAAAGCAAGTTGCTGATTGCAAGCTCACTTTCCTTTAGGGGTTTGCCAAGGGTCTATCAGGCAGATTACCTAACTAGTACTGATCAAGTAATTCCTGACCGGTTTAAGGTCTGATTTCTGGAAGAGCTGAAACTCTATGGCTTAAGTCTCAGTTTGCTGACGTGGACTTAGCATAAGCAACTCCATTTCGGGCCTATTTTTTTAAAAACATTAATTTGTAATTGAGAGACACAGAGAGACAGACCATGAGTGGGGGAGGGGCAGACAGAGAGAGACACACAGAACCTGAGGCAGGTTCCAGGCCCTGAGCTGTCAGTACAGACCCTGACACAGGACTTGAACTCACAAACTGTGAGATCATGACCTGAGCCGAAGTTGGACGCTTAACCGGCTGAGCCTCCCAGGCACCCCCAGGCCTGTTGTTTTTAACAAGTAAAAGGAAACGTTATTTTTCCTCCCTTACATAAAGACTTGCTTTAAGTAAATATGCATATCGTTGGCACATATTTAAAGACTCTTCCTCCCCAAGTCCATGTTGTTCTGAATTTTCTAATTCATCCCAACGTGGTTGTGATAATTACTTTCCTTCACATTTTCCCACACATCGCTGAATATCTCAATGGCTGCAAAATGCCAAGAGAAACAGAAATGGAGATCATTAGAAATTATAGTGTTACAATAAAATAGTAACAAACGGGTAAATAAAAACAAGATTGAATTTCCTTTCCAAAAGTAATGAGATCTTTTCTCCTCCTCCCTTTTCTTAGAACATTTCAGAGAGCAAACTTGTATTTGTAAAGAATTCCTGCAGCGCCTGGCTGACTCCGTTGGATGAGCATGTGATTCTTGACCTCAGGGTTGTGGGTTCGAGCCCCACGTTGGGTATAGAGATTGTTTTTAAAAATAAGACTTTTAAAAAAATAATAAAGATATAAAGAATTTCTCTGTCCTTTTGATACACATGCAAATCTTATTAAAGGTTAAATAAGCCTCTTTTCAGAATTAAAAACCAGGAATATTTTTCGGCAGGGCCTGGGAGCCATTTCTTTTCAATGTCAACATCAAGGAAGACAGGGCCCCATCGTCGCTGCGGGGATCTGGCTGAGGCGTGTCAACTACCTGCTCATCATGGAGGTACAAGAATTTTCAATTTCCTTTCAGATAGAGGCCATTAACTAGCACGTTGGCCACCCCAATGACCAAGTGAATGCAGAGTGACCTTTGAAAGCACGTAGAGTGAGTAGGACTGTTGAATCTTCTCACCTGACAAGTACTTATTCCCGAGAACATGCACATAAGGTTGTATCTCCTCGGCTACAGGAACGTGGGGGGTGGGGGAGGGTAGAGCCCGTGACTCTTGAATTGTGAGTTCAAGCCCCACATTGTGCATTTTTTTACCTAAACATAAAATCTTTTTTTTTTTTTTTTTTAAAGATGGTGAATTTCTTTTCTGTCTTAATAGTTTTAGTTTTTAAATAGCAGATCATCTGGGACACAGGCCGGTCTGAGTTACTGCTCACTCAGTAATAGAACTATTCCTTTTCGACATATGTAGGGAGGGTGTTCTGGGTTGGCAGATTTTATTTTTAGAAATAAAAATACAACAGTACAGGACTCTGCCTTCCATGTTACTGTAGGGGATCATTTTACCAAATATTTTATCAGTACACAAAATGGATCCAGCTCTGTGTTTTCCTTACCGCCCACTACGCAGCCAGTTCTATTTCAGGTGTTCACCCCATTTCCAGGAGCCAATCTCCATGTTCGTTAGGGTAGGACAGGCTATGATGTAGTAATAAGTAAACCTATATATCTTCCAAGTTTCTTCCTTGCTCAGAGCATGGTTTAATGTAGATCTGAGGAGTTAGAGGGATCCCAGCTCCATGCGATCGAGGGGCTGCTTTAACAAAATACCACAGAACGGGAAGCCCACAAACAACAAATATTTCTTTCCCACAGTTCTGGGAGTTGGGAAATTCAACATCCTGATGCCGGCAGATTTGGTGTGGTGGCTGGTCAGAGCCCACTTCCTGGTTCCTAGATGGCTGTGTCCTCACGTGGTGGGAGGGACGAGAGAGCTCTCGGACTCTGGTCTATGGGCACTAATCCCATTCATGAGGACTCCACCCTCATGACCCAATCACTTCCCCAATGTCCCACCTCCTAATACCATCGTATGGTGGATTAGAATGGGTGGAGGGTGGGGTTCAGTCCACAGCCGGACTTAGGAACGCAGATTCCCTCAGGCTGTGGTGCCACCGTCTCCAACACGGGGACTGGCCTCGGACACTGGAGGCACAAGCCAAATCACCAGATCTCCAACCCAGAAACTTGTCACCTGAGACTCTTACAGTCAGTGACCTTCAACAGGTCATAGAGGAGAAACCAGCCAGATTTCAGCATCCTGCTGGGACCTTGAGCACAGAGTCACGCGGGCTCTAGTGAATTCCAGAACAGACCTTGAAAGCCCAGGAAGTGCCCTAATTGGGTTGGGGACCCAGCGGCCTGGCCCAGGAGCCTGGAGAGACTTGTGCGGTGAGCGCTCACCTAAGCAAGAAACCTGGCATCAGAAAACCTTGAGTTCAAGTCTTGGCTCACATCTGACTGGTCATGTCCCTGGGCTTCTGTAGAAACGGATATTCTACGCGCTGTATGAGGACTTAAGGAAGCCAATGCTCGGGAGGATGCTTTGAACTACAGGGCACAAGACCTTGAACTACAGGGCACCGTACGACTTAATAGGACCCATCTTGCTTCTGCAAAGCATTTCCACTTGCTTCTCTTCAAAGAGCAGAAAGAAGCAGCTCATGGCAACTCCTTCCAGCACAATTAGGTGGGAATCTAGCCAGACAAAACCTTCTTCCCTCAGGGTCTCCTCGGAGGCTTCCCCCATCAAAGTTCTAAGCCAGCCAGCCCCAAAGTCTGGGAGGTTTTATAGCTCACAGGTTCACTGCATGATGACGGTCAGGCCCTAAAGATGTTTCTGGGAAGCCTTTCTTGGCCAACACCGGGCAAAGTCCGGACCCTATCCCCACCTCTGCCCCCGTCTCCAAAAGTTAGGATCTCCCTCAGCTCTGTCTTCACCCCTCCTGTCCCCAACTCTGACTTTGGGATTTCTTGGCATCATTATTTTGCCCCCAGCTTGCTGACTGAGCCTTCTACTGTTAAGCCCCGTGTCCCAAACCAAGTCCCTCTGTCTCAGTCCCCCCAGCACTGCTTCCCAGAGCTGAACCAGAGTGGGAGGCGATCTCCTAGGAGGAGCACCTTGACTTCAGGACAGCTGACCTTAAGAAATCTCTTCTGGGGTGCCTGGGTGGCTTAGTCAGTTAAGCGTCCGATTTTTGCTTAGGTCATGATCTCGCGGTTCGTGGGTTCAGGCCCCGCGTCGGGCTCTGTGCTGACTGCCAGCTCAGAGCCTGGAGCCTGTTTCAGAGTCTGTGGCTCCCTCTCTCTCTGACCCTCCCCTGCTCACGCTGTCTCTCTGTCTCTCTCCTAGAAATAAATAAAACATTAAAAAAAAAAAAAAGAAAGAAAGAAATCTCTTCTGATGGAAGTGGGGGAACACCAGCTGGGGAATTGGGAGTTCGGAGCTCCCCTACTCTGCCCGCCTGGGAGCATTAACTGGGACTTCCCTTCTCTGGGTTTGCATCTGCAAAATGCAGGGTTTGGACACAGTGATCTCTGCTGCAACTACGAGATGGGAAACTGAGGCTGGGAGGAAACACAGCAGGGGAATCCCCCCCCGCAAGAGGTAGGTCTGGGGTCCTTCTCTCTCTGTAGCTTTTATAAAGCAAAGACTCCTCACCTATGCCTCCAACTCTCTTCTTCTGCCAGGACAGATGCCAGGTGACAGTCTGTTCCCAGGGCCATCTGAGGCTGGCGAGACCAGAAGAGCAGGACTCCAAGTCTTATTGGAAGGTGGCTGTGCCCTTGACCTTTGGCTTGAGACCTCCTGCAACCCCCAAGTGGGGCCTTGGACACTCAGCTCCCAGATCCCTTGAATTTCAGTCTCCTTCTCCGCGTCCACAGGTCCCCACGATGGAGTGTCTTGGTTCCCCTCCCCCGCCCCTGTGCCCCAAAGCCCTCTAGGGGCTGAATTCAAGCATTGGTTCAATAATTTACTGGAGGTTGACACTCAAGCACACACATTTTATTTTTCATATAAGGCGCCCATGAATACTTTACAGCTTAGTAGCCTCGAAGTCTTCCAGCAAGACTTTTGTGTCCCATAGAAGGACGCTGAGCCCTCTGGGTTCCTGCGGGGGGCCGCACCCAGGTCTCCTGCAGACCTGGGGTCCAGAAAGAGGGTGTGTCCGTGTTCGGGATGGAATGTGTTCTTCCCTTTGCTGTCCCTTGCAGGACTTTCATAGACTCCCGAGGGCTGTCCGGTGTAGCTCAGAATGCAATTACTGGCGTTTTTCTTTGGCATCTAACCCATTGCTGGGACAGCATTCCAGAAAGAACTTGGGCTCTCTGCTCTCTCTGAGCTTGCTCAACAAAGGGCACACCCATGAGGGAAGATCTACAGGGCCCCCCATTCAAAGTGCATATGTGGACTCCCTGGGGCTGCAGAGGGTCAAGGAGGGTCAAGGGTCAAGGAGGCCACCATCATCCTCCTGGGGCAGCTCTGGGAAAAGTCATCAGAGCAGTGCCTCCGCTTGGGGGTTTCGGCCGCTGTCCACCACACTGGGACTCTTTGGTTTTGCCCAGTGGCCCCAACTTCTCTCTCTCCCCCAGCCACTCATGAGTGCTCCCTGAGCCTGAGCACCAACGCCGCCTGGCCCTTGGGCTTCTCTCCATCTGTGAAAGGGCAGATCCTCTCCACCCAAGGGAGACTTCCAGAACGGTGCCTGCTCAGCTTTCCTACAATTCGGGGTCATCAGGGGAATAAGCCGGGATGGGGAGGCCAGTGGAGCCCCCCTCTGGGAGGGAAACCCCGGGGTCAAGTCGGTCTGGGAACCGAGGCAGAGTAGCAATGGTCTGCAGCCAGAGGCAGGCGCCATCGTCTAGTCACTGCCTCTAGGCGGCCTCCCCAGCGTCCTGGAGCCACCTGGCTCATCCGGCTCAGCCAGCCACCCAGACGCCGGGCATTCAGGCGGGCGGTGTGGCACACCGGGCTCTCCACACCGCCCCCAAGCCCTCCCCTCCGGCACCTCCGTCCCTCCCGCCTGGCACCTCTACCTCCCTTGGGTCTCCCGGGTCCTGTTACTGTTACTCTTCCTGCAGCAGGGGCTCTCGGTCCCCTTCCTGCACCCTCTCGTCTTCCTCCTTCTCCATGCAGCCCACGGTGGCAGCCAGCCCGGCGCCCACGCCACCGCCGACCACCGCAGCCCCCGTGGCCCCAACCGCCGCGCCGGCCGCCACCATGCCAGCCTCCGCAGCCAGCGCAGCTGCGGCCATGCCCGCGCCCACCACGCCGCCCGCCAGGCCCATGAGCCCGGCGCCCACGGCGCCCCCGACGGCCGCCAGGTGGCCGCAGAAGCGCATGGTGTAGGAGTCCATGAAGACCTTGGCCTCGGCCTGCAGCTCGGCCTCCAGCGCCTCCAGGGTCTGCTCTCTGCCCTTGCACAGCAGGGCCGCCCCGTGGCGGGCCAGGATGGCATCTTTCTGGGTGGCGAGGAGGGTCCGCATGGTGTCAGGCAGTACCCGGAGCGCAGTGAATATGCGCTTGGTGGCCACGTCCTGCGGCAGGGAGGAAGGAAGGCGAGCTGACCATCCGCCCGAGCCCTGTCCTGGGGTTGGGAGTGGGGGGTGCGGGGGGAGGCCCGCTGCCAGAGGCCCGGCCTCCCGTTCGAGGCTGGCTTACCTGTTGCCGCACATACTCCTCAAACTCCTTCTTGGCAGCTTCCACCGTCCTCAGGTCGTGTAGCTGGGCGGCCATCTGTCCACGGCAAAGCCAGGCTGCCTCCCTCCTCGGCTGCCCGCACCCTCATCTCCACACCAGGGCCCAGGGACCCCCCAGCCCGGCCCCCCAGAGGCTCCCCAGCGTGAGGGGGTGTTTGGAGGGCTCCCTACCTCGTCTGGGGAGGCGAACCCGGGCCCCGTCCTCCCCATCCAGCCTGAGAGGTTCTGCGGAGACATCACGGGATGGCTCAGGGCGGGCCCGGGGCCCAGCCGGGCTGTCCGGGGGCCAGGGGCTGGGGGGCTGGCGCACCTTGATTTCCTGAGCTAACTGCTGCCCCGTGAGCAGGCGTCGGTCCCCCCTGGCCACGGGCCGGCCCTCGCTCCAGTACCCCTGGCAGCGGCTCTTGGCATGCTGGGGGGCTGCGCTCAGCACGTCGGCGACGTAGGCACAGAGGTGGCGGATATCGTCATCTGTGTCTGAGGAAGAGATTCCTGATGCTGAGGAGACCGGGGGCTGAGCAGGACTGGGCTTTGGGAGGAGAAAGGGTGTCAGAGGCCGGGAGAGGCTCGCTAGGGCAAGGGGGTCGCCCAGAGGAGGCCAGGCCGGGGAGGCCTTGCTCCCAGGGACACTCACCACCTGGACTCCCGGGGACTTTGCTGGCCCATCGCCTCCCGGGAGTGGGCAGGAGGTAGCAGCGGGCTCGCCTCCCTCGGAGCAGCTCCTGAACCCTGGGGTATTTGCCGGAGGACTTCTGAGAGCGCAAAGGGGAGACCTCTGAGCTAGGGGCCGCGCTCCTGTTCTCGGCTCCTGACAGGCCCCCTCCCGGGCTCCCCTCACCTTCTGCCCAGTCCCCCCTCCCCCACCTGCATCGGCACCCTCTGCGCCGCTCACCTGGATGATGTCACCCACGTGGCCCAGCCCTGCCTTGTTGGGATGTGATGAGTCCCGGACTAGGAGATCCAAGTGCTGAAAGAGAAGGGGTCCTGACATCGGCAGCCGGGGGGCGTTAGAGTCTGGGGTGACGTGTCCGGAAGTGGGTGTCTCACCTGGATCGGCACCATCCCGTAATGCCTGCCCATCACCTCAGCCACGTGCGCAAACATCTGGAGGTGAGGCAGCGGGGGTCATGGCTGGGCCGCTGCAAGGACTGCGGCCCCCTCCCCCTGGGCACAGCGGGGAACCCACGCCCCCCAGTGCCCAGCTCCCAGCTCCGGGACTCCCCTGCCTCTCCCAACCAGGCATCCCACACTTCACCCTCTGCCCTGCAGCCCCCAGGCCAGCTCCGGGTTTTGGGTGAACTCCTTGGCCAGAGCCGGAAGGCACCTCTGACTGCGGCTGATCCAGTCCCCTGGCCTTATGGTCGCGGGGCAGGGACGGGGGGCACGCCGAGACCCAGTGTCTCCTCACCTCCAGATATTCCAAGTCTGTGTCCCTCAGCTCCGGGGAGGTATTGAGGATCTGGAACCAAGGAGAACAAAGTGGAAGAGGGTCAGCAAAGGCAAAGAGATGCTGGGAGACCCCGGTGAGGAGGAAGCTCACAGGCTGACTAAGGCCGAGACCTGGGAGACGCCTGCCTGGGAGCCTCCGCAGCCTGCAGCCCTGGGCTGGCCTTGAGGGGGTGGAAGGTCCTACTGACCTTCAGCTCTCCCAGGGGCCGTCAGCTTCCCACCCTCACTGACTGGGGGCATCCCTCCCCGGCAAGGGCAACCCCAGAGTCTGTGGCGACCCCGGACACAGAAGTCTATGCGATCAGGGCCACCATCCCTCGCACTCCCCGGCGGACGCGGCTGGGCGCCAGGTCACAGCGCCTTCACCTGGTAGGAGCTCAGCATCGTGGTGAGGGCGCACAGCTTGGTCCTGGTTTCCCTGCTCAGCTCGGGGCTCATGGCGTCCCCTGTGTCCACCAGGAACACAGCCACCTGTATGGGGGGAATGGGGAGAGGAGGGAGTGAACCAGGGGGTCAGGACTGCCTCACTCTTCCACGTGCTCCCCCACGTGCTCCCCTCAGCCCTGCCTCACCCCACCCTGTCTTGCCATCCCTGCCCCCAAAGCTTTCTTTCTCCATTTCCCCTCCGTTTGTCCCTGCTGTCCCCGACACCCCACCCTCCATGTCCCCCCAACCCCCCCGGGCTCACCTCCTCTGCCCTCTGGCCCCTCACCTTCCTCCCCTCCTTCCCCAGCAGGAAGGGGTGGCTCCACATCCACATGCCCCTGGTGAGGTTACTGGCCCCCCACCTGAGGCCCTGCAGGGCCCCGCCTCCTCTGGGCCAGCCGCCCTCCCCGGCCTCCTGCGGCGCAGAGAAGAGAGCATCAGATGGGCCCCCCCGCCCCCACGCCCTTCCCAAAGCCGGGCAGGGACCCCTAACCTGCCCTCACCAGGCCCGGCAGGCCCCGGAGCAGGTGGTTGAGGAGGAAGGTCTTCCCTGAGAGCTGCTCCCCCAGGACGGCCAGGAGGCAGACAGGGGTGTCCCTGGCCAGGGGGTGCTTCAGGCAGCGGTTGATGGCCCCCATCCTCAGGATGAGGCCCCCGGAGGCATTGATGCGCACCAGCAGCAGCGGCTCTGCCCTCACGGCGCAGGTCTCCTGGGCCCGGAGAAAGGTTCCCTGAGCACCCAGGCGGTGGCAGCGGGACCCCAAGTGTGCAGCCCCGACTCCACTCCCCGCCCTGCCCTGCTGGAATAGAGCCAAAGCCAGTGTCCCCCTTCTGGATCCGGCCTGGGTCCCTCCATGCCCCCCCAACCCCCAACGCCTAGGCCTGGCCCCTGGACCTGCAGCGCGGCGGGCAGAGGCCTCTGCGGCAGGAGCCTCATCTTCTCCCCCAGACTCCGGAGGCCCCTCTTCTGCTTGCATATCTTCCGGCACTCTGGACAGCAAGGCGGCTCGCAGCCCGGGACGCGGTGTGTGCTGAAGCACCGCGGGCAGAAGTCGTGGCCGCAGTCCAGCGAGACGGGCTCCCACAGCCTCTCCAGGCAGATGGAGCAGGCCGGCAGCTCCCGCGGCACTGCGGGCCGGGACCCCAGGCCCAGCTCCAACTTGGGGAACGGCGCATGAGACCTGGGGACGCAGAGCAGGCTGCTGGCAGCAGCGTGGGGGCGCGGGGAGGGCGGGTCAGCAGTTTGGGGAGGCCACGCTCGGCCCGTTTCTCACTGGCTTGCGCCCCAGAGCCTGGGACCCTGGCGTGGAGGCAGCAGCACCGTGGGGGCAGAGCACCAGACAGGGAGAAGCCTGGATGGAGTCCTGGCCCGGCCGCGCGGCCGCCAGGCAGCGGTGGGCAAGCTCCTGCACTGATCGGGGCCCCTGTTTCCTGACTGTACAACAGAGGAGGTGAGCAGCCCCTGCCTCAGGGGGCCACCGGGGTGATCACACGATTCGGGGCGTGTGCACGGCCCTGCCGAGTGCCCGGCACGAATACGCACTGAAAACCGTCTCTCACGGCCTCGGGCTGCAAGGGCCTCCTCAAGGAGCTACACCCAGGAGCGATACCTGCATTCGCTACGGGACCGTAGGGAGTGGATGAGAGCCTCCCAGTGGTGGGGCAGGTGGCTCGGATTCGTAGAAGATTCCTTCCGCTCTCCCACTCTGAGCCGCATTTGGTCTCCAGGCAGCGCCCACCAGGTTTTCCCCGTGCCTCAAGCCCTCCCCTGGCACGGCCCTCGGGAGGGAGGCCAGGCGGCCCGAGGCCGCGGGTTCCCGGAGTCTTCCTGCCTGGCAGGCCTTGCCACTCACCAACTGTTGCGGCTATTTCCCATGAAGCTCCGTTTTCTCTCCTTGGAGACAAAATTGGGGGTTGGGGGGGAGGACAAAATGTAATCTAGAAGAGAATCCAGATTTCTGTCTTCCTCCTGGGGTTCAGCGGCCCCCATCCCCCCTCCACAGACCCACCCCTCCCAGCCCCCACCCCACACCCCAGATCTCAGGACCCAACGCTCGCCTGTTTGCCAAGCCGGTGACAGAAGGAAATGATTGACAAGGCGGACCTCGGCATGGGGGGGGCTGGGAGCGGGGAGAGGTCTGGAAGCAGAGACCGGAGGCCCCGAGACGCGAGATTCCGGCGGCTGCAGCAAGGATGCCTTTCGTCCTCGGGGCTGGCCCGGCTGTGGCAGGTGGACGGTGGGGTGGGGGATGGGCGCCCCAGAGGAACCGGCAGCCACTCGTCAGAGCTGGAAAATAGATGTGACAGTCGGGAAAGAGGAGGCTGCCTCTGGACTCACCCCAGGGGGAGGAGACAGGACTGCGGGAACCAGGGCTCCGGAGGAGGGAGGGACGAGCCGGCTCCGAATCCCTGGCAGGCGCTGGGATGCAGGCAGGCCGGGGTGGTGAGTCGCCATGGAGACGGAAGGGAAAGATAAGGACAGGGAGGGGGAGGAGGGATGGAGAGAGAGAAGCCATATGGGCGCGTGGCAGAGACGGGAACCGTGGGCGCGTGGCAGGCACCGCCCCTATGGCCCAGCCAGGGTTCTTCCCAGGCCGAGGGGCAGGGTGTGCCAAAGGGGGGGGTTGTGGGAAATGGGGTAGAGCACCCCCGGAGAGTGACAGAGAGCCTCCCTTCGGTCCCTGCAGGGACATTTTCCTGAGCAGCCGGCTCTGCATGGGGCCCTAGGACGCCAGCATCTTGCATGTGGTCCTGCGCATTCCCTGCTGCCCCAGGGACACCTCACTGGTGCCGGAGGTGAAAAGCTGCTGCTTTCCTCGCCCCTCCCCCCCGCCCCCCCGCCCCCCCTGCCCCCCACCCTGGACTTCCCTGACACGGGCGGTGTGTCCCTTGGCGTCTTCCCCTTCCACTAAGCTTTCATCCCGCTTCAAACTTGCGACTCTCCCCTCTGGACCTTCGAATGGCCTCTTCACTGGGCCCCTCGCATCCACTCCCCGGTGCACAGCCAGCGGAATCGCCCCTGAGCCCAGCTGCATCCTGTGCTGCTCCAGCACCAGCCATGGCTCCCGACAACCATCAGACCAAAGCCCAAACCACCTGGCCTGCGTCTGCGGGCCTGGAACTTCCTCTCCAGCCTTCGCCCTCTCCCACCCTTCTCTGCTCCTTTGCACCTCGTCTGCAGCGGGGCTCCCCCTCACGCCTCCTGAGAGACCCTTGCAGGTGCAGCTCAGAGGCCACTCCCTCCTGGAGCCTCCCTGCCTCCCCCTTCCCGGTTGGACACGATCTTGCCCTCAGGTAGCTCATGGTCAGATGCCTGATTGTGACAGGTTCCGAGGGGTCCCGGCCCTGCAGCCACATTTCCCACCTGACCCATATGAGCCTGAGGCGCTTTCTACACCTGCCTTGTCCGGGCAAGACCTGGGTAAGCTGCTATCCTCTCTGAGCATGAAGCACTCCAGGTAGATTTCACTTTTTTTTTAATTTTATTTTTATGTCTTTATTTTGAGAGACAGAGACAGAGAGTGAGCGGGGGAGGGGCAGAGAGAGAGGGAGACAGAATCCGAAGCAGGCTCCAGGCTCTGAGCTATCAGCACAGAGCCCGACGCGGGGCTTGAACCCACGGACTGTGAGATCATGACCCGAGCTGAAGTCAGGCACTTAACCGACTGAGCCACCCAGGCACCCCTAGATTTCACTTTTAAAAACACAAACTCCAAGGGTGCCTGGGTGGCTCAGTTAGTTAAGCAATCGGCTCTCGCCCATCTGCTCAGGTCATGATCTCGCAGTTCATACATTCGAATCCTGCATCCAGCTCTGAGCCGGCAGCGCAGAGCCCGCTTGGGATCCTCTCTCCCTCTCTCTCTGCCCCTCCCCTGCTCTCTTGCTCTTTCTCTTTCTCAAAATAAATAAATAAACTTTGAAAAAAAAAACCCGAAAACACAAACTCCAAGCTATACTTAGGAAGAGTTCCCAGATGGGGAGGCCCAGCGTGGATTCCCAGACACAGGTCCCTTCTGGGGTCTGGCCCAGAGTGACCCCACCCGTCAGGCACCCAAGAGGCCGACCCTGGTCACTCTGGCTTGCTGTGGAGACACCGGATTACAAAGGGCTGGAGATGGGTGGGGAGGCCGGCTAAAAGGGTAGGACCCACACCCAGGCCAGGCACCTGAGAGCTATGGTGGGAACCCGCCTGGAGAGGGACAGGCGCGGGACAGACACACCACGTCCTCGGGCTGAGAGCCTCGTACTCCTGGAGAAAGGCCTGGACCCCGATCCTTTCCTCCTAGAGGCCCCTGCTGCTCTCTGGGGCTCCGAGGGGAACCCATTGCCCAGGGAGGCTGGCTATGGCGGGGTTAGGTATAGATGGCCCTGTTCTTTGCACTGGGCTCTGTAGGCCTCCGTCTCTGAGAAGGATTGAAACCTGACAGGAATGTGAGAATCTGCAAACTCCGAGAAGAGAACCCCAAATTAAATGTAATACCTGCTGAGTTTGGGTCTGCCGCCCTCTGCACGATGTCACCTGGTAAACTCCGCTCCTGTCATCTGTGACGTCAGATGCAAATCATGAGTGTCACTGAGTCAACATCATGAGTGTCACTGAGTCAACGAAGGTTTACTGAGCACCTGCTGAGTGCTGAGCACTGAGCTGGGTCCTGGGACCTCAGTGGTGACCAGAATGGAGAACATAATGGCCATTTCGTGTTCACACACAGTAACTAGTAATTTGCTCTTAACAAATTCAACATTGTAAAAATCATACAAATCCTCTTTAAACAAATTCATGGTAATATATTTCAATTGCGTGTGGGCTATGGGCGATCCTTGAGTTGGTGTGTCTGCTCTGATGTGGAGGGAGATTTCCCCAAGGTCAAAGTTCCTGAGACTGGCAGATGAGCCCCGCCCAGGAGGGGGCGCGAGCAGCTTGGCCCCGTGTGCCTGCACAGGGACCACAGAGGCTGGAAAGGCCACACTGAGCTAGGCCTGGCCCTACAAGGTAGACAGGCCTCTGGGGTGCTCCTGAGAGCTGAGTGATGCTTGCAGAGAGAGCAGAGCCCACAGGAAGAGGCTTTGGCAAGAGACTGGTACGGGGTCTCAGGAGATTGCGCTGTGGGGAGGGAGTGAATTTCAGGCCCTGCGAGTAAATTCCAGCAAATTTCAGACTCGTTCATTATTCCACCCATTTGTCCATTCATTCACCCAACAGGCATCGTGGTTCCTCCCTCCCTGAAGGCCCAGCTCCTACTGGCCCGGTTCAGGCCCTTGGCCGCCTGATCTCTGGCTCCAGCTTCCAGCCTGGGAGGAGGTAAGGAGGTAGAGTCACTTTTGGAGAAACCAGGAGCCAAAAATACTCCTACCCACAGGCGTTGTTGCAAGCACCCTACGTGCATGAACCTACCCTCAATAACACAACCTATGGCAGAGGTACTACATTCCTCCCATTTGACAGATGAAGAAACAGGCCAGCGAGGTTAGGTCACTTGTCCAAGGTCACACAGCTATGAATGGCAGAGCTGGAATCCAAACCCAGACAGACAGTCGGGTTCTTCCACCCAAGCTCTTAGCCACTACATTCTCTGGTTTCCCTGGTGGCAGAAATCACGTCAATTATAGTAAACCTGGAAAGCAGTATATGGTCTTGCTGTATCTCAGGACGTAGTCACCTACTTCAGAGAAGGAAAGAAAAATTGGCCCAGGCCTGGCCTATGTAGACTGGAATTAGCAATCAGGCAACTGAGTGTTGGATGGTTCTGACCCCAGCTTGCTGTGTGACCTTGGGCAAGTCACTGACCGTCTCTGGGCTTCAGTTTCCTGATGTGTACGTGGAAGGGGGCTCAATGAGACCAGGGTCCCTTCTGTTGGAGTGTCTTGCCTCGCTCCTGCCTCCCTGGCCTGGAGCTTCCAGAAGGCAGGGGGCACACTGGCACTCACAGTAGGCGCTGGTGAGCACTGGATCCCTTCCCTCCCAGCCCTGCTGCCGCTGGGAGAGCTCTCCTTCCTCCGTGCTCCCGGGAACCACCCGGATGCTCCCAGCACTGCCAGCGGTGCAGGCCACGTGGGGGATCAGCACACACTCCTCTACTGTCGCTGCGGTGCCTTCGGGTCTCGGGGGCCTGCCTTCGCTGGGAAGATCCAGCCACCTGCATTCCCTGACTTCTGCCCAGCTCCCCCACAGCACGTCCCACGGGGTGACTGGCTGGGAGAAGGTGAAGGCAAATAAGCCCGCATCTGCAGCTGAGGTGACATCCCTCCACCTGTCTCCAGCCTGAACCCAGGTACGCTGTTCTCTACTCCTCCCTGAGCTGCTCCCGGCCCCCTGATCCCCCCACGCCGCCCCCAGGCTGAGCCTCATCTTCCCTCACCAGCCCTGCATCCCGGTCTGAGGTCCCCCTCCCTGGATGCAAACAGCTCTCTCTGGCTGTGGCCCAGGCAAGAGTCTGTCACTCCTTGTCTTCTCCCTCAGTTTCTTCCTCCTTCACGTCTCTCCAGCAGACTCATGTGTTGCTCCTGCCCTGGGAAGCCTGTGAGGGTCTTTACTGCAGCTGTTCCCGGGAGAGCCCAGAGACCCCGATCACTGAGCAAGGTGTGCTGTGTACTGACTCCACCCGGCGTGTCCCCGAGGCCTGCCAGGTGAGTGAGGAGTCCACTCACCCAGCCATCCACCCACCCATCCCTCCAGCCTCCCGTCTTACATGCGCTGATTGTCTACCCATTCATTACCCACTTACATATCCACCCACCCAGTCCACCATCCCCTCCTTCATTATCCGCCATTAATTCATCCGTGTATGCCCAACTCATGTCCTCTATTCTTTCATCCATCCATTCCCTGGATACTCATCCATGCAACTTCCTGTGCATGCACACATGTGTGATTCCTCTATCCACTTACCCACTCACCCATCCACTCATGAGCCTACCTGTCCCCCATCCAGCCACCCCCACCTACCTGCTTCCATCCACCCAGCCACCTGCCCCCACCCAGCCAGCCCCCATTCCCCTTCCACTGTCCACCCACCCATCCATCTATCCATCCCTCCATCCATCTATCCATCCACACGCTCACCCATCCACTCATGCGCCTACCTGCCCCCATTCCCCTATCCATCCATCCTTTCAGCCATCACTCAATTTTGTGTCTGTCCATCCACGCATCCATTCTCACACTTACCCATCCATACTGCAAACATGTATCAAGCACTATATACCAGGCATCATGCTGGCCCTGGGAGTAGATGAGGGAACCTTCGTGGTGCTTCCAGTCTAGTAGGGGGGAGTCAGAAAAATCATTAGGCAAGTCCTGGGTGAGAAGTCCTCCGACGCAGGTGAGTGAGGGGTGAGGCCGGAGGACCAAGCAAAGGCACATCACGCAGATCTGGACATCCGGAGGGCATCCTCCACAAGGCAGTGCCCCAGCTAAGACTGAATGACGAACACAAGTTGGCTGGCAAAGCCGTGGGGGTGGGAAGACGTTTCTGGCAAGGACCCCGGTACTTGCAAAGATCCCGAGGTACAAGACGAAGAGCCTAGCTTGTGTCGCTTAGGAAGCGAGGAGAGGCAAGGGGAACTGGGGCCAAGGCCCACGGGGGCATGTGAGCCCCCCCACCTTTGCCATCATCCTGTGGGACCCAGGAGCCCACTATACAGCCCCTGGGCGCTGGCAGGTGTGCTGCAGGGTGGGGCCGGTGCCGCAGAAGCCCCAGCTGCCTGGGTGCCCGAGCCGGCACAGCTGCCTTCATGCCCTGACCCTCACCCTGGTCCCCAACATGTTCCCCATGCCCTGTCGGCCCAGTGCTCACCCTCACTCTCACCCTGGTCTTTACCAAGGCGCCTCCGTGCTGGGCCCCGTCATGCGAGCATCAGAGCCCCGGCCCAGGGCTCAGGCCGTCTTCAGCGGAAGGAGAGCAGTGGGACGAGAGCCAGACTGGACCTGCCATAGTGGCCCGCGTCTGTAGGTGTTGAATAAAGAGAGCAAAATAAGGCCGAGCCTGGTGTGGAATTCCTGCTCTTGTGGAGACAAAACAAAGGAGCCACTAAATGGACACCCCCCACCTCCAGCGTCCATCTGTCCCCTTTCGTCACAGGTGGCCCCCGCCCTGGCCAGAGACACCCCCTTGGATTGAGAGGCCAAGCCCAGGCTGCAGCCCAGATGCCCGAGATCCTGATGACACGGGGGAGGCCGCGGCCAGCGCACTCGGGAGGCCGCGTGCTCCCACCCCACAGATGGCCGTGTGCTCAGTGTCTAGTTTCAACATCTGTGTTCAGAGCCGGGCTCCCGGAGTGGGGGGGACAGTCAGCAAAGAGGGCTATCAAGGCCAGTGCCTGAACTCTACGGCTGGGCAGGAGGCAGTCCAGATGCTAGAGGGGCCAGGCCCACATGTGGGTGCTCATGACCCTGACCTTTAAACTTGGCTGTACCTCCCTCCTGCTTGCCAGCATCTGGGACTTCCTGTCAGCAGCTGGAGGAGAGTCTGAGCTCCCCCGCCTCCTTTTCAAAGCCCCTGTCATCAGTTTGATCCCAGGCTTCTGGAAATAATTTTCCTAATAAAAAAATGATCCAACATTTACTTAGCAGTATAGAATTCATATGTTGCCCCAGGAACCGCCTCAGTGGATTATTCGCCCCGTTTTTTGGATGGGGAAACTAAGGCTCAGAAAGCTGAGGAGATCGGGGCGCCTGAGTGGCTTCGTCGGTTGAGCATCCGACTTTCGCTTAGGTCATGATCTCGCGGTTCGTGGGTTCGGGCCCCGCGTCGGACTCTGTGCTGACTGCCAGCTTGGAGCCTGGAGCCTGTTTCAGTCTGTGACTCCCTCTCTCTCTGACCCTCCCCTGCTCACACTGTCTCTCTCTGTCTCCTAGAAATAAATAAAACATTTTTTAAAAATTAAAAAAAAAAGAAAGCTGAGGAGACCTTCCAGTGCCAGGCCCTGCAGGGGGAACCAGGCTCCCTGACTCCCGGGCCCGTGTCTCCCCTTCAACCGTCCCCCCGGTTCTGTGGGCTTTACCGTGTCCGGAGCGTCTCTCAACATCTCAGCTCCACGTTTTTGCTGCTGCCACTGTCCTGCCTGGGACACCCTCGCCATCCTCACCCAGATCCAGGTTGGTTCCCACTTCCTGCAGGGAACTTTCCCCAGCCTTCTCCCTCCTCCCCTTTGCTTCTCAGAGTCAGAAGATGCCTCCTCTGTCTGCAGCAAGCACTGAGCTGGATGCAGGAGCTACGAGTAACAAGTAGGGTCCCTGCCCCCCAGGCACTCAAAGACTGAGGCTCAAACCAGGAGACGGGCACCCTGTCCCTCAGCGCCGTCAGTGCTGGTACAGAAGCCCAGGGACCTCTGGGGCCCCAGGGAGAGGCCCCTCTCCCAGACCTGGGGGCCACTCAGGCTCAGCGCTATAGGATGAGTGGGAGTTAACCCCATGAAAGATACTGGGAGGGGGCGTTCCAGGCCACGTGGAAAAAAGGCCAGTGTGGGTCCGGCATGGGGGGGAGGGTGCTGGAGTCGGAGCGGAGGCAGGGTGGGGGACCCAGAGTGCAGGCCGCAGGCCGCAGGTTGTAGAGGACAACGCGGTCTCTAGTTGCACGACAATGGGAACCATAACCAATCTTCAGCAGGTGGATTGTGATCAGACCCTGAGCCATTACTTCGCCTGAATAGGCTGCAGGAGAGCACCTGTGCTTCTGGATGGCTACTTCTCTTCAGGCACCTTTGAGTATGGTTTAACTGGTCTCCCACAAGCCCTCTAGGGACAGACAACCAGCGCGTCGCTGGCGTTTTGCTGTAACGTGCGGCGCTGCAGCGAATCCTGTTCTGACACCGCTTCCCACCCGGATGATGGGATCCAAGGATGTCCTTCCAGACACAGCGCTCCCTCGCGCACTTTGGTCTTTGCCACAAGTTAAAAGACGCTTCCTGCGGTCTACTGGGCATCTCTAGTTTGCTCCAGAGTTTTGAGGTTATCTATCTGCCCTGTTGCCAAAAACAGCGTTGTTGTTTTGTTTTGTTTTGTTTTATTTTTTAATTTTTTTAATTAATTAATTTATTTTATTTCTTTCTAGGAGAGAGAGACAGCGTGAGCAGGGGAGGGTCAGAGAGAGAGGGAGTCACAGACTGAAACAGGCTCCAGGCTCTGAGCTGGCAGTCAGCACAGAGCCCGACGCGGGGCTCGAACCCACGAACCGCGAGATCATGACCTAAGCGAAAGTCGGAAAGTCGGATGCTTAACCGACTAAGCCACCCAGGCGCCCCTGTTTTGTTTTCTTTTAAAGGGGAAGCTTTAAAGCATCCTAAATATCCAGTTATAAATAAATAGTTGATTAAGCAACTAGATTAACCCAGAGACTTAGGCAAAGCTGTTGCTGATTGCTGAGGCCGTTTCTGTTTAGAATCCAAGCTGGTGGGGCGCCCGGGCGGCTCAGTCGGTTAGGCGTTGGACTCTTGATTTCCGCTCAGGTCATGATCCCAAGCAGGCTCTGCGCCGATGTGGGACTCGATGGTGGAAATCAAGAGTTAGACATTTAACTGACTGAGCCACCCAGGCAGTCCACTGTGTTTGTTTGTTGTTTGGGGTTTTTTGGGCAGGGCTGGTTTCTTCTGAGGCCTCTCAGCTTGACCTGTAGGTGGCCGCCTTCTCCCTGGATTCTCACGTGGCTTTCCTCCGTGTCTGTGTCCCAATCTCTTCTTATATGGACACAAATTATTAGATTAGGGTCACCCCAATGAATTTTACCTTAATTGTCTATTTAAAGACTGTCTCCAAATAGAATCACATTCTGAGACACTGGGGGTTAGGACTTCAACATGTGGATTTTGAGGGAACACAATTCAGCTCCTATCAGGTCCTGAGTGGATAACTGTGAGAAGTCAGGGAGATGATCCATTTTCAGAAAGACCAAATAAAAGCTGTCCTGTCTAGTTAACGATAGGTTTATAACCTATTGGAAATATGTACGATCCCCTCCACACACACACCCCCACCCCCAGCCAACAATGGAGTCCCCAGCCCTGACATTTCACTTCCTGGTTCTTCCCTCTCCATTTTGCGGGCTTATTATTCGCAGGCTTATTATTCACGGGCTTTGCAATGAGCACGAGCCAAAGAACTGAAATCTCTGCATCACTTCAGGAATGTACATTTCTTCCAATCAGACTATTTTTTGTCTTCCACGGGCATAGGTGACTTCCGGGTAAGACTGTAACCTCTGGGGTGCTCAGCCAATGAGGAATCAGGGGAGGGACTTGCACACTGGGAGATAAATTGTCTGCTGTAACTGCCCTTAGGGTGCCTGTCCATCAGACACCCGCTCTTGCAAGAATGTTGATTGAAGCCTTGCTTCACGGTGCTCCGAGTCTCTGCGTCCCTCCTATGATTGGGTCAGAGGGCTTATTTCTCACAATAACGAGCATGTGGATGTGGAGAGGGGGAGGAAAGAAGTTTGGAAGGGCTCAGAGTCAGAAAGTCCCTCGCTATCAGGCTAAGAAGACTAGACTACTCTAAAAATAAAACTGGGAACCAGAAAGGCAGAGTCTTCAGGAGAGCATTTGGCCCTTCGCCCTGGTAGTGGGCGTGGAAGATCAGAAGGGGAGAGACGCTGGGGGCCAGTCTGAGGGGTTGGGAGGAGGGGCAGGAGGCACCTGGAGACGGCAGCCACCTCTTGTTAACCCTCACAACCCCCTGACTTGAGAATGAGCCGTTTTCCCATTTTACAGAAGAAGAAACTGAGGCCTGGAGGGGTTACATGACTTCCTCACACTCACATCAGTTTCTTCACTGCTGCTTCAGTGGCTGAAACAGTCAGGCCTCAGGTGGCCCCACAGACATTTGCTGAGTGTAACGAAACAGCAGAGAAGCCAAAATTCAAACGGTGAGAGATAGGAAGGTCTGTGGCAAAGGCAGCGTCGAGCAGGATGTTCAGGTTGGGGAGCACTAATGGTCGTGGGGGACAGCAGAAGAGGAAGAAGGAGGTGGCAGTGGTGACACCAGATGTCACAAGCACCTTTCTGGAGGTTCCCGCCGGCTGGCAGTGTTCTTGGCTGCTGGCAGCCAACTCATCCCATGGATCATCTTCCCCCCCAAGTCAGAATCTAGAGTTGGCTCCGGACCCCTCCGCTGGCCTGCTGCACCCCGTTTCCGGCCCCCATGCCACCTACCCGGGTCTGGGCATCCAGGCTGTCGGCCAGGAAGCTGGGAGTCGCATCCAGCTGGACCCTGAGGAGCAAACTTCCCATCACAGACCCTGCCCAGCTGGACGCAGGTTCCCCAGCGCCTTGCCGCTGGACAGAAGCAGAGACAGCCTGAACAGCGCCGGGCCGGCTGTGGTCCAGACCTCTGCGTGTGGACCTCCCCGGCCAGCTGGCCTACGCGTTCCTTCAGCAGAGCCAGAGCAGCAAGGCTGTGGGGGCCACCGGGTCGCACCCTGGCTTTGGCATCAAGCAGGCCTCAGTTCAAACACTGGCTCCACCCCGCTCCCCAGGCCACGTCACCCCCTCCCTCGAGCTCAGGTTCCCGGCAGTAAAACTGAAGATAATAATCGCTCCTGTGCAGGGCTGTTGCAGAGAGCCTAACGTGCAGTTGGCGCCCAATAAATGCTAGCTCGTAAAGGGCCTTGGAGGCAGGCCTGGCGGCTCACCCCACTGTGCCCACGTCTCCCAAGGATCCGTCCTCCCCTGCTTACCAACAGTGAGTCTGGCAGCAAAAAGGCAGGAATCCCCACCCGAATCAGGCACGCCAGGGGGCTTCGTCCTAACTGATGTCTCATCATCTTCCCCGCCCCACCCACAGCGGCCACCAGGAACAGATGACCGGCCTGAGAAGCCCACTCCTTCCCCTGCCCTTCACCAATCCACCCTCCACCCAGCCAGCCGGGGATTTTCAAGAATGTGAATCAACACGAGTCCTTCCCAGGACCAAGGAAGGGAGCCTTGTGGGCTCTGGGTATGTTTCATCTGGGTGGGGGCGAGCGGCTGCCCATGTCTGTGAAGACGGGTCCTTATCACTGCATGGACGTTACATCTCATTAGAATTCAGTTTAAGGGACTTCCGCTTGCAGGAAGATGGAATTGATATGCTTCTTCCTCTTCCTGTGCAAGACAGGAGAAACCGTGGACATTAGATACTGTTAAGGCGTAAAAATTCAACTAAGTAGACTTAAATATCTAATTGGCTTCTACTCAACCATCCCCCGAAAACAAGCAGAACAGTACTCCAGTGAGCCGCACAGAATGGAAGGCTTTTATAGGCAGTAATGGGTGGGACAGGATGTTATTAGCAAAGGAAAGACTGTTTCAGGCAAGGTCACCTTCCCTTAAGGGAAGGCAGGCAGGGGGGGTCGTATCATGCAGATGACCTCACTAATGCTGACCAGAAAATTCCAGATTGATTGGTTAAAAGTTCCACTCATGGGAGAGGCTGAAACTGCAATTAGGTTAGGTATTAAGTCTTGGTGGAGCTTAATATAGTGACTCCATTTTGGCTCCGTGGTTTCTTGTTTCATTTATTTATTATTTAGTCAGTTATAGAACGAGAGATTGAGCACGCAAGCAGGACAGAGGGGCAGAGGGGGAGAGAGAGAGAATCTCGTGCAGGCTCCACACTCAGGGCAGAGCCTGATGGGAGGCTTAATCCCATGACCCTGGGATCATGACTGTGAGAAGGGAGATGATTCGTTTTCAGAAATATCAAATAAAAGCTGTGCTGTCCAGTTAACAGATCTATGACCTATTGGAAATATGTATAGCACCTCCCCTGCCCAGGTTTGGGACTCCATTGTGGGGAAGGGAAATATGTACAACCCTCCCCCACTATGGAGTCCCAAACCCTTAGACAATTCACGTCCTGGTTCTTCTTTCCCTCTCCATTTTGCAGGCTTCTTTTTGTGGGCTTTGCAATGAGCATGCGCCAAAGAACTGAAGGCTGTAACCCCTGTGGTGCTCAGCCAATGAGGAATCAGGGGAGGGACTTGCATGTTAGGGGATAAATTGTCTGCTGTTACTGCCCCAAGGCTGCCTGTCCATCAGACACCCACTCTTGCAATAATGTTGATTAAAGCCTCGCTTCACTGTGCTCTGAGTCTCTGCGTCCCCCCTTTGATTGGGTCGGTGGGCTAATTTCTCACCATGACCTGAGCAGAAATCAAGAGTCGGATGCTCAAAAGACTGAGCCACCCAGGTGGCCCCGGTTCCTTTTTAACAATATAAAAAAGTGATGCTGGAAGATGGAGAAAAGAAAGCGGATAGGCTGGGGACCTCGGAACCCAAGGAATGACACAGAGGTGCATGCTCTGGGTTCTCCTTTTGTCTCACTCTCACAGACTGGGGGCTGGTGGAGCAAGCCTTCTAAATGCCAGGATGTACAGACAAAAAAAGCGTGTCTCTCTAGCCAAAACCCCAGGAAAGGGACAGCCTGGCAAGTCAGGAAGATTTTATTTTATCATATCATATCATATCATATCTTATTTTTTATTTTATTTTCAAGTCAAGAAGCTTTTAGACAATAAATACTTCAGCCAGACAACGCAGAAGAGACGCAGCCCCACCCCCACTCACACCAGCAGAGACTGGGTGGAGAAACCAGACATGCTGCCTCACCTGGCTGATGCAGAGGAGGCCAAGGAGAGAGACCTGACTTTCCTCCCAGCCAGAAACAAGTGCCCTCCCTGAGGATGAAGTGTTAATAGAGGCCACATGGGAGCCAAACCTCTGACCCATCCAGCAGTCACAAGGACACCCCCCCACCCCCCACCCCCACTCCCCCCCCCCACCCCGCCGCTGGGGTGTCCATGAGGCAGAGAGACCCGGACTTCTGCCCTCACCTGGCACACTGAGGTAGTGCCCCTCTTTCCTGGCCAGTGGGGAGTCAGGGAAAGCCAGCTGAGACCGGTTTAAATAGGACGCAGTGCCTCATAACATAATTAGAAATATTCCAGGTTTCATTTGAAAATCACTCATCATACCGATGTGCAGTCCCTGGACCCCCAGGGGGTCCCACGGGACCAGCCAAGAGGGTCACTGGCTTTTGCACAGCATAGAACTCAAACATGAGCCAAGAGGAAATGAGAACATAGCCTGTTACGGTTGTAGAGAGAGCGCAGATACAGACAGAGCGTCTGGGAGCCTCCGAAAGAAGAGAGAGTCTTCTCACGGGGACAGTGGTGCCCGTCTCCTGTCAGTGATCCAGGAACAATGACAGTGTGTACGTGTCCTCCACGAGTTACTCCTGGACAGGTCAGTGACCTTGGAAAACCATGCAACTTCGCCCAGTTGCTTGGTCACTCCTTAAATGCTATCTGTTGTGCTGAAAAACTCCACAGAAGTCATTAATTCCTTGGCCTTCATGAGGAGGACACACATCATCTGTCCTATAAGACATTCTGAAGGTGGGGGGGTGCGGCGCAGGTCAGAGCAAGAATAGGAGCGGGGAAAAGGGGAAAGACAAACAGAGCTTTTCTTCATGGGGTCTCTCCAGTTTCTCTGTCTCAATACCGAGAATCAGGAAGATCTCACAATGAATGAAAAGACCAATCCATAGATGCTGACAGAGATATGTTAGACCTCCCTGAAAAGATTTTTTAAAAATTTTAATGTTTATTTTTGAGAAACAGAGAGAGAGACAGAGCATGAGCAGGGGAGGGGCAGAGAGAGACGGAGATGCAGAATCAGAAGCAGGCTCCAGGCTCTGAGCTGTCAGCACAGAGCCCGACACGGGGCTCGAACCCACGGACTGTGAGATCATGACCTAAGCCAAAGTTGGACGCTCAACTGACTGAGCCACCCAGGCGCCCCATTCCATTGTTTCTACCAAAAGATCTCCCGGAAGAGGCTCTTGAATGTGCAGGGCACTGCGTGGTTTACAAAGCGACATCACTTTTGCTCTGGCCTTACAGCGCTCATGTGCTATGAGCTGACCCCCGGCACCAGCTCTCCCTCATTCGGCCACCCCTCTGCCAGGCCTCTGGACTCCCCGTCCCCTCGCTGAAACCCCTCCATGGCTCTGCTCCTTCCTTCTTGGGACCCCAGGACCCAGGCTTCTTTCCTTCAGCAGGTGTTAGCACCCGGACGGAAAGCTGCCCCTCCCCAGCCATCAGCTTCTTGAGGTGGCTCTCCGGTGTTTGCCAGGTGCCAAGGGCCAGGGGACGAGCTCAGGGTCAGCTCCTGTCCTCGGGGAGCTGACGGGCAGGCAGGTACAGGAAGCAAAACGACAGAAGCCACGTCCTGGCTGACCAGGCACCGTGGGGCAGGCACCACAGAAAGTGCTGTGTGTCCGCTCAAGGGCCTGTGTCGTGCCGGCCGCCTGGTGCACTAAGAAGCTTTCCTCACCCTCCATGGGCTCTGAGTCCTTGTCTTCCTCCCTACCTGGGCCTCCCTCTGACCACGTCCTCGCCGAATATGGCCTGGCCTGCTCCCACACGTGTCCCAAGAAGCTGATGTCCTCCTGACCCACAGGATCACAAGTCTCTTGGGGCGTAAACATGGGAAAAGAACAGACTTCAGGTTCGAGCCCTGGTCCTGCTACCTCTTTGAGCCTCAGCTTCTTCGTTCATAAAAGGCAACTTTCTTGCCAGAAAGTCTTTAAAATAAGGTGAAGTACGTAAATAATCCAGGGGGTTAGATCTGGTGGATTTATCTCTCACATTCATTTCCTCTTCCTTCCAAAATCCATCGAAAATACAGGAAGGAAATGAAAAATGTTACAAACTCTCAAGTAGCCCTGCTCTGTCCATTTCTGTATTTTGTTTCTTTTTTGTGTAAAAACAAAACTAAAATGCCACCAACTGGTTGTTCCGCTATAGTCAGGTTTCCTGTTCTAACGGGAACACACTTCTGACCCATCAGCCATAGCGAGGCCCAGCCCCACCTGGGTCCACAGAGCTTCCTAACAAGTTCCAGAGCCTTCTCCCAAATCGGAACAAATCAGCAGCCGGTGTTTGAAGAAAGCCTCAAATACATGAGACCGTGACCAAATCAAATAAACAAACAAATGGAGGGGCGCCTGGGTGACTCAGTCCATTGAGCGTCTGACTCGATTTTGGCTCAGGTCATGTTCTCACAGTCATGGGATTGATCCCCACATCAGGCTCTGCACTGAGCATGGAGCCTGCTTAAGATTCTCTCCTTCTCTCTCTGCCCCTCTTTCCAGTTCTCTCTCTCTCTCAAAATAAGTAAACATTTAAAAAGTGGAGGAAATAGAGACAATGCAGGAAATAGAAGAAAACTTCACAGTTATAATTTATGTCCCCAAAGAAGAGAAGACACACATTCATAAAACACTACAAAACAAAGCAATAACAAAAATAATATATGTATTAAAAAAAAGAGCAATTGACTCAACAGTAAGAAAACACAACCTGATTTTAAAATGGGCAAGAGATCTGAAGAGACACTTCACCAAAGAAGATATGCAGATGGGGTGCCTGGGTGGCTCCATTGGCTAAGCATCTGATTTTGGCTCAGGTCATGATCTCACCATTCGAGAGTTTGAGTCCCATATCTGGTGAGCTTGAGCCCTGCTTCAGGTGAGCACACTGTATACAGAGCTCTCTCTGTATCTCTCTCTGTCCCTCATGAGATTCTCTCCCTCTGTCTCCTCCCTCACTCACTTGCACCCTCTCTGTCTCTCTCAAAAATAAATAAAAGAAAATAATTTTTAAAGAAGACATACAGATGGCAAATGAGCATTACGAAAAGACACATCGTATGTCGTTAGGGAACTGCAAATTAAAACAACAAAACCACACACCTATTAGAAGGCAAAAAGCCAAAACGCCGACACCATCAAATGCTGGCAAGGCTGTGGCAGAAGAGAAACTGTCAATCATTGCTGGCGGGAGTGCAAAGTGGTACAGCCACATGGGAAGACAGGTCAGCAGTTTCTTCCATTGCTAAACATACTCTTTGTCATATGATCCAGCAATCACACTCCTTGTTCTGTGCCCAAATACAGCAGCTTTGTTCACCACTGGCCAACAACCCGGAAGCGACCAAGATGTCCTTGTGCAGGTGAATGGATACATGGTGGCCCATCAGACAATGGAATATTATTCAGCACAACAAAGAAATGTGCTACCGAGCCTGAGAGGTAGGGTAGTGAAGAAACTTGAAGGCACATCACTAAGTCGAAGAAGCTCCTCTGAGAGGCTACGCACTGTATAATCCCAATCATATGCTATTATGAAAAAGGCAAAGCTATGGAGACAGTAGGAAGATATGCGGTTGCCGGGGGTGGAGAGAGGAATCAGGAGAGCACTGTTCTTAGAGCAGTAAACTCTTCTATATGATGCTTCGTGATGAGATGTCGGTATCCATCCATCCAAACCCATAGAATGTAAGACACCGACAGTGATCCCTATGTGAACCATGGACTTTTGGTAATGACGATGTGTCAATGACAGTTCACTCACTGTAACAAATGTCTCACTCTGCCAGGGCACGTCGATCAGGCACGTCGATCGTGCGTGGGGGCAGGGGCTACACGGCAACCTCTGTACCTTCCTCTTGGTTTTGTCGTGGAAAAGTCCTCTCAAAAATAATGACTATCGGGGCGCCTGGGTGGCTCAGTCATTAAGCATCTGACTTTGGCTCAGGTCATGATCTCACGGTTCACGAGTCTGAGTCCCACATTGGGTGAGTCCCACTTTGGGTAAAACATGAGCCCTGCTTTGGGTGAGCCTCACGTCTGTCTCTTCCTCTCTCTCTCCCTAACTGCCTCTCACGGGATTCTCTCTCTCTCTGCCCGTCACTCACTTGCACCCCCTCTCCCTCAAAAAAATAAATAAAAACTATATTTTGTAAGGAGTGGGTACATTTTACAATACGTAAATTATACCCCAAATAATCCCTTAAAACAGGAAGGGAACTAGAAAATAAAAATAACATGAAAAGCCAATTTTCTAGTCATTAGGAATGTTGGACATTAAGAGTGTGCTCCAGAAATTAGAATTAAAAACACAGAGATGGGAAATGTCAGACAAAAGATAAGAACCAATAAAGGATCGATTTGGGATGGCCCAGCATCCAGCTAATAAAATTATGAGAAAGAGAACAGAGGGGTGCCAGACTGGCTCAGTCGGTGAAGCATGAGGCTCTTGATCTTGGGGTCGTGAGTTCGAGCCTCACATTGGGTATAGAGATTACTTCAAAATAAAATTTTTAAAGATAAAAAGAGAGAGAGAGAACAGAGAAAATGGACAACAGGTAACAGAGTTGAACATTCTCAGAATGCCGACACAGCCTCCAGTGTGCAAGGGCCCCCAAGTGGCCACCCAGTGAAACGGAAAAGACCCACCCCAAGGACTCAAACGCCAGGGTGGGGACCGCTGTTGCTCAATAAAGGGCTGTTCAGCGCGCCTTTTTCCCAACGATGTGCATGCATTCCTTTATCTTAAGAAAGGAGGAGGAATCTATTATCTGTTTTTCCCCAGGTCTGCAGCACCCACACCTCTCCCCCATCACAATAAAATCAAGCACCCGGGCTACATAAATCCCAAATGGTACGCAGGAGATATAAGATCATACCTCCACACACCCCAGTGCCACAGGCCTCGGGCTCCGCTTCAGGTGACGTAGCCTGGCATTCGAGTCCCTCCCCAACTCCAACCTGCTTTCCTCCTGGCCACCCTTTGAGCCCCATCAACTGAACTTGCCCCGGACTACCAAGAAAAAAGGGGAGAGACACCAAATCCTTCCTAATGTCCCTCTTGACAAAGAGGGAAAATATGGGGGGAGGTGTCCCCCACCACAAAAACGATGTTGGACCTGGGACCCCAGGTCAGCCGGCCAGCACTCCTTCTTCCCCACCCCTCCCCCGCTTTCTTTTTCACTGTGCTCATCATTTCATGTTGTCGTGTTTCCCCTCTAGCTCCAGGAGGGCTGAAAGTCCTGTGTGTCCCCTGCTGCCTGTATAGGGAGTAAAAGATGCCTGATGTGTGCTCAGGGGATGCCACATTCTTTTTTAAAAAATTTAAAAAGGTTTTATTTATTTCTGAGAGAGAGAGAGACAGAGAGACAGAGACAGACAGAGACAGACAGCAGGGGAGGGTCAGAGAGAGAGGGAGACACAGAATCTGAAGCAGGCTCCAGGCTCTGAGCTGGCTGTCAGCACATAGCCCGATGCGGGGCTCGAACCCACAAACCGTGAGATCGTGACCTGAGCCGAAGTCAGACGCTCAACCGACTGAGCCACCCAGGTGCTCCGGGGACGCCACATTCTTGTCCCGCCAGTGACCATGTGGGCCCTGCCCTCTTCCCAACAGCCCCTCCCCTGCTGCAGTAGCCAGGGTCTCCCCTGCAGACAGCCTCAGCCTTCCTGGAGCACCCTCACATGGCCTGGGTTCGGGGACACAATCTCCCCCCTCCTTGATTGCTCTCTGCTCCTAGGAGTTCCCTTAAAAGCTGCCCTCCTCAGCCCTCTCCGGGCTCGGGTTCGGGCTGGAGGCGGGGTGATGTTAGGAAAGTCCTTTGGAGAGATGATGCCCAGTCCCGACAGAGAGTTGGTGGCGGGGCGGGGTCCTTGTCTTTGGCTGTCGTCTAAGATGGCCCACGGGCTGCCGGGCTTTTTGAGCAAACCCAGAGAAAGCCCTGGTGTCAGTCGGGGTCCTGGCAGGAAACAAAGGCAGACTGAGCTTTTGTTCGCAAGGGAATTTCATGGACCACTCACTTGGGTGTGGGCGCCAGCAGGGGGCGCTGAAAGCAATTGGGGGGGGGCTCAGCACCCCAGGCGGCCGGGGGAGGGGCGGACATGCAGTGAGCAGGGCCAGTGAAGGGGGTTACGGTAAGCACTGCACTTGGGGGTGGGGAGGCGGGCACAGCCATTGCTGAACCCCCCCCCGCCCCGGGGCAGGATGGGAGCCAGGGAGAAGCAGCCAGAAGCTGCTGTACCTCCAGCCAGGAGCCAGGGGCCAGCGATGCCCTGGGCATCATCACCAGAGCAGGACGAAGAAAGAGGAGGTAGAGTGGCAAATGCCAAGTGGGTAGGCAAGCGACCCAAGCATGGCCAGCAGGCCGGGCGCCCCCCACGTCCTGGCTCGCAGGCTGACGAAGCCCCGGCCTGTGCTGTGAGCAGCACCACCCTGCCGGACAGTCCCCCGCCACGAGACCACCCCTGAGGACCCGCCTCAGCTCCCCCTCGTCCCCGCTCAGGCTATTTCTCCACAATTCCAAGGCCCTGAAAGCCTCCCAGCAAAGTTGGTCAGCTCTGGCGTCTGCTGCCGGCAGCGAAAACACCCTAACGTAAAAAATCTTCACCCGCGAGAGGGGGGTCTTTCTCGCACCCATCATGGCCAGAGAAAAGCAGTTGCCAAGAGAGCTGAGAACCAAGCCAGAGCCCATGGGACTTGGTGTTGTGCTTGCAAAGTCGCCAGCAACCAGCCAGAAGCCCTAGAAGCCAGAGCTTCTGGGGTCACTACCACCCCAAGAGCGAATCCTTCGTTCTCCTGCATCTTAAATCAAGATCTCCCTAAAAGAAAGCACAGGGCAATGCCTTTGCTTGGCTAAACCGAGGTCAGGTGCCCTCAGCAGAGCTTCAAGAAAGGCTGGGAGAGCGAGCCCAGGTATTCCAGTTGGGGGGATCCCCCAAACACGGGAGGAAGGTTCCCATGGTGGGCAGCTCACAAATATGACCACTAACCAGCACGTGTGCCTTTTCAAAGATCAGGGCACTTCCTTCAGACAGCATCTTCGGAGAGGCGTTCCTGACCTTTGGTATGGACTACCAAACCTCTTTCTCTGGAAGGTTAACCTAATTCCCAGCTGCAACCCGCAAGCAGAGCGCCCGCTTTGCCACACCTACATACATTCTTAAGTTTTAAAAAAATGGGCAGGGGCGCCTGGGTGGCTCAGTCGGCTAAGCGTCCGACTTTGACTCAGGTCATGATCTCACGGTTCGTGGGTTCGAGCCACGCGTCGGGCTCTGTGCTGACAGCCAGCTCAGAGCCTGGAGCCTGTTTCAGATTCTGTGTCTCCCTCTCTCTCTGATCCTCCTCTGCTCACGCTGTTTCTCTCTCTCAGAAATAAATAAAAACATTTTTAAAAAATGGGCAAAATATGATTGATACTCATTGCTGTTGTCTGTTCCTACATTTTTTATTAGTTGTGTTTTACTACATATTTTTTTTTGATGACTGATTTTTCATTATTTTCCTATTTGTAGCCTGTGCTAAAATTAGCTGGCATTTGCTGAAAGGAGAGATGTATTAGGATTAGATTCAGCTGTGTAACAGGAGAAAAACAACAGAGGCTTAAGCTAGATAAAAGTTTCTTTCTCGTCCATGTAAATGAGGCTTAGGGAAGGGCAGTCCAGAGCCTGGCCTTGGACCCATTCCACAAAGTCCTGAGGGACCCAGCTCCTCCCTGATCACGCTCCACCATCTCTTTCTCTTTTTTTGAGAGATCTCTACACCCAACATGGAGCTCAAACCCACAACCCTGAGATCGAGAGTTGAGGACTCTGCCGAATGAGCTAGCCAGACAGGCCCACTTTCTACCATCTCTTGACAGGGCTTCATCCTCACTGGTCAAAGAGGTGGCTGGGGCTCCAGCCATCGCGCCCGACAACCGGACCAACAGCAGGAAGTCAGAATAGCGCCCCACCTTTACCAAACTTCCATCTGCATCTCGTCAGCAAAGACATGTGGCTCCACCGATGGAGCCTAGGCAATCAGCCTCACCCACTTTGGACTGAGGGAATAGTGGAGGATACGGAGAGGCAGGCACCCATCTCTTCCACAGACCAGGATGAACATCACGCTGAAGACAGACCATTCATGTAAGAACACTCACGACGTTAAGGATGATAAGAAAATTTATTAGTTATGGGTTGTAGGCATAGTCACGTACTGTGGTGCACGTTATATGGCACTTGTTACGTATTACTCCTTCCCACAGCCTTGGGAAGGAGATACTATTACCACCCTCAGTTTACAGAGGAGGAAACTGAGGCAGAGAGGTACAAGAACCTGCCCAAGGTCTCCCGGCTAACGGGTGGCACCACCTGGCTTTGAATGCTGGTGGCCCGACTCCAGAACCGCCAGGGCATGACCCAACTAAAGAGACAATGCTCAGCAGCAATCACAGAGCCGAGCCGAGGGAGCCCACTGAGCTCACCCTGGGGCCTTCCTGACTTGGGAGACGGGACCTGGGCCAGAGCCGCTTTCTCACTCTGTGCCTCTGGATACTTCATTCGTTCATCCATTCCACAGAGGCTTAACACCACAGAGATTAACGCCCGTTAACATTTGCAGTGAGCTAATGCCGGGGTTTGCCGCTCCTTAAGGGCAGAAACTGTGTCCCCAACGGCTAGCACAAAGCAGGTGCTCAAAAGATATCTGATCTGTGATTGAACGCACGTACCGGGCTGTGATGTGTGCAAAGCGTGCTGGAATGACACGGACCTGGCCCGTTTGCACTCAGGGCCTGGTAGAGAAGACTAACAGGTGGGCCCCTCCGGGAACAACTGAGTGGGCAAAGGTGGGGGGCGGGGGGGTGGTCCCACGGGGACAGATCTGGTGTGGGTAGATTGTGTGTGAGGAGTCACAGGCAGTCAGGGCATGAGGTCCTTAGGTACCAAGCCTAAGCCAGACTTAAAATTCCTCTCAAGTCCAAGGTGAGCAACAGCCTCAACCCTGAGGCTGTAGGGAGCCACCAGAGGCTTAAGGCAGGTGAGGACATGGCAGCCCTCCAGAGTGTTCTGCAGCCTGTGCTAAGGATGGAAGGGAAGGAGGGAGGGAACCGAAGCGGGGGCATCCGGGGAGAGGCTGGGGGTGATGAGCACCAAGGAGGCCCCCACGGAGGCCTGGAGCCTAAAAGCAGACAGGAGCGATGGGCCCCAGGAATTGCTGGGAGGCAGACAGCAGGACACCCTGGCTTGTGAGGGCGACCAGGCAAGAGGGGGGCTTTCAGGGCTGAGAGAATGGGACACCACTAAGGGGGGGTCTAGCGGGGAGTCTGAGGGGGGATGGGGGCTGAAGTGAAAGGTTTGGGAGAAGGAAGGGGGTGGGGTGAGGTGAAGAGAAGAGAGGCCCTGCGTTCAGTGCTCAGTGCCAGACAGATCCCCGGGGGACTCTGTGGGAGGGGGGAGGAGGGGGCATGAGGGGCCAGAGCAAGGGGGGCTGGGGGGGGGGCTGGAGAGGGGCCCTGGCTTGAGCTGGGGCAGACAGCAGTTGGACGCCTGCAGGCTGTGCTCATGGCTCAGAAATGTACCAGGCCTGCCAGGAGACGGCCTGGCCCCCGCTGCCCCGATCCCCCTCCAGCCCCAGACAGGCTCCCACATCAGGAGCTCCGAGGCTGCCTCCCCAGCCCTCTGCTCCCCCATAATGGGCCTCCTCTCCCCAGAACCCAGGCATACCCACGCCCTCCCCACCACTCCTTAGCCTTCCCCCAAAGGCTGATGAAACACAGGCCAGGGAAGAAGAAAATAAACAGCCATCTGGGGGCGGGGGGGGGGGTGAGTGCGCATTAGGAGGCAGGGGATGGGCTGCTGGGGGTGCCAGGGGGTACCAGGTCCAGAGGGCGGGTGGCAGAGGGGCTCCAGGGAGCGGTGTGACTCAGCAGCGAGCTAACTCGCCAGCGCTCTACCCCCGACAGCCTAATGAGACGCAGGTGGTCCCCTGGCCCGGGCCCCACAGCCCCTGGCCCCCCTGACCGTGAAAGCAGATGCCGGGTCAGTGCCGGGGAGGGGAGAGGGGGGCTCTGCAGCTACAGGGGGCGGGGCCGGGGCGGCTGGCCAGGGCCCAGCACATAACTCTGGGCGGGTGCCGTCTGGGGCAGCAGACACCCGGCCGCTCTGAGCTGAACCGGCAGCATGAAGGTACTGGGGCCTGAGCCCGCTTGAGGGAAGAGGGCCCTCACCAGAGAGGGGGCGACGAAGCACAGGACACTCTCGTGATCCAGTCGAGACTCCTAAGCTGTGAGGCCCAGAGAGTGGGGGTTCTCTGGTGGGAAAAGAGGGGCCAGAGGGGGAAGGCAAGGGGCTGCTGGCAGGGGGTGCTCAGCCTGAGGGAGGGGTGCGGAGAACGCGGGGGGGCTCCGGGGCTGGTTGCAGGGGTGGGGGGGGGAGGGCTGGGGTAAGGTGACCTCTCGTCGTGTCCCAGGCCCTCCTGGTCCTGCCGCTGCTGCTGCTTCTCTCCACGCCCCCCTGCACCCCCCAGGTCTCTGGGATCCGGGGAGACGGTAAGCGGCCTGGCCAGCGGGCTGGGCGAGGAGAGGTTTCTCCGGGCCATCATACTGGGAGCCAGGGAGCCATGGCCTCCTCTAAGGCACCGGGCAGGTGGAGATGATCTTTGAGCATCCCCTCCCGGCCACCCCCCCCCAAAGAAATGCCTTGATGGCCTGTGGCCCTGGGAATGGGGGCAAGCTGCGGGGCGCCGGGTATGCCTTGGTCTCCTTCTCCTCACCCTCCCCGCCCCTGCCCCCAGCTCTGGAGAAGTTTTGCCTTCAGCAGCCCCTGGACTGCGATGACATCTACGCCCAGGGCTACCAGGAGGACGGCGTGTACCTCATCTACCCCTCGGGCCCCAGCGTGCCCGTGCCCGTCTTCTGTGACATGACCACCACGGGCGGCAAGTGGACGGTGAGTGGCAGGACGGAGCGGAGGGGGCGGGGTTCTTGCCCCCGCGGTGGGACCGAGCCTCCCCTCTGGGAGCTTCAGTCTGGTCGCCTCTAACGGGGATCACGGTACCCCCAGTGCAGCCTGGGAGCCGCTGCCGACACCGAATTCTAAGTGCTTAACGCAGGTTAGTGCCTGTATCCTCACAAAAATCCTGGGAGAAAGGTACCTTCTACAGAGGAACTGAAGCCCAGAGAGGTGAAGTCGTTTGCCCAAAGTCACACAGCCCACACCGGAACTCACTGCCAGCTGCCTGAACTCTCGAACGACTCCCCCTGCCTTAACCCTTCCCTGGCACTCAGGAGCTGCTCACCGAGAGGTCTGGTGCCAACATGCACCTTGTTTTAGGCCTCAATCTGGTCCTCCAACAAAGTCCCTCAGCATCACAGGGTCCGTACCTGCGTGAGGCCCCCACCCCCTGGGCTCTTCATCGTCCAGGCCTGTCCTCTGTGCTCCAGGTTTTCCAGAAGAGATTCAATGGCTCCGTGAGTTTTTTCCGGGGCTGGAATGACTATAAGCTGGGCTTCGGCCGTGCCGACGGGGAGTACTGGCTGGGTGAGTACTGGCTGGGTGAGTACTGGCTGGGTAAGGCTGAGTCCCGTGGGCTGGGGCTGCCCTGGGCCAGAGCTTTGCTGAGCAGCGGCCCCCCCCCCCACCCCTGCAGGGCTGCAGAACCTGCACCTTCTGACGCTGAAGCAGAAGTACGAGCTGCGAGTGGACCTGGAGGACTTTGAGAACAACACGGCCTCGGCCAAGTACGCCGAATTCTCCATCTCACCCAACGCGGTCAGTGCTGAGGAGGACGGCTACACCCTCTACGTGGCGGGCTTCGAGGACGGCGGGGCAGGTACCCCCTGCTGCCCCCTAACCAGGGGCTGCGGGGGGGAGGGGAGGAGAAGGCAGGGCTGGCCCCCAGCCCCCTCCGGGCCCCTCCCTCCCCCCCGGGCCCCCCCCACCCCGCTGGCTCCCACCCAGCCTGGGCCTTGCCAGCTCAGCCCGGGGAGAAGCCGCGTCCATGCGCTCCAGGCGGTGCTGCGAGGAGCAGCTGTTTCTCTTCACTGCACGAGCACAGCTACCCAGCAGCCGACTTGGGGAGGGTGCCCCGTCCCGCCGGGCTGCCACGTGACGCCTCGCACGGCGTCACCGTCACCCCCCTCCCTGCCAGCGCGGGGCCCTGGCGCCCCGCCTCAGTGGGCCCATCCCTCCTCCCTCCGCCAGGCGACTCCCTGTCCTACCACAGCGGCCAGAAATTCTCCACCTTCGACCGGGACCAGGACCTCTTCGTGCAGAACTGCGCGGCCCTGTCCTCGGGAGCCTTCTGGTTCCGCAGCTGCCACTTCGCCAACCTCAACGGCTTCTACCTGGGCGGCTCCCACCTCTCCTACGCTAACGGCATCAACTGGGCCCAGTGGAAGGGCTTCTACTACTCCCTCAAGCGCACCGAGATGAAAATCCGCCGGGCCTGAGGGGCTGGCCCCCGTCAGGCCCCGACTTCCCCCTCCTGGCTGCTCCTGGTCTCCAGGAGTGCTCCCTCTGCGCCCCTGCCCCACCCTGCTCGCTGCTCTCTTAGCACCTGCTTCCCACAGGGGATCTCGTGGCTCCCGCCCCAGCGGGTCCTGTCGCCCCTGGGATGTCCACCTCAAGGCCAGGCCTCTGCTCCCTTCATCAAAGGCCACGCTGCCAGCAGCTTAGCCAGGCGTTCCCTGAAAGGTACAGCTGTTCTGGCCCAGACCTGACCAGGCCCCAGGAGACTCTTCCTCGCCTCTGCCCTGCCCCAAAGGCTGAACTGCCCTCCTAGGTGGTGGGCTCCTGCCCTCCCCCTCAACCAGCTTCCGTAGCGTGCACTCTTCCGTCCGGAGCCCCCCTAGCGTGCTAGAGCGAGCTGGCGTAGTCTGACCAACGCCCCCCGCATCCTCCAGGCCGCCCGTGTGTGGCCACGGCAGCCGCACCGTCCTGAGGGTTTCCCACCCTTCGCCTCCCTCCCACCGACTCGTTCCTCAATGGTGAGCAGCACAGGCCCCAGTCCCATCTCGCGGTCATACGCAGCGTCCCCCACCGGCCTGTCCCAGACTCCCAGAGCTCAATGCCAGAACCGTATTTCACTGAGGCTACTGCACGCCACTCTAAAACAGCTACAACCAAGGTAGGGATAGATAGGAGGTCCCCCCCACCCCAGGGTTGAGGTCTGACCATGTGAAGGGGCGGAGGGCCCCCTCTGTGGGGCTGGAAGCAGGTGGGGAGTGAAGATCTCAATAAACCTCAGGATCTGAACGAACTGGCTTTGGCTCTTGTGCGTGCAAGTGTGTCTGCTTGGCCCCCAAACGTGGGGGCCCTGGCTCCTCCCCGCTCCCCTACTTACAACATCCTGCCCCCAAACTCCAGAAACACACCTAGACTTAGGCACTAAAGGGAACCTTATATTTCACAGGCCTCATCTGGATGGCAAAAAGATCACATAATAATATTAATATAATAATAATAATAATAATAAAAACACAATACTGAACAGGATTGCTCAAGGAGTAGAGGTTTCCTGCTCCTCCCGTCGCTTGGTGGTGGCTCAGGTGGCGGCTTAAGGCTGCAGAGCGTGTCTGAGATGAACCTGCAGAAGAGTCTAGCCGAGCTTCCGCTGCTGGGCCCAAGGCTCCAGCCCTTGGAAAGGTTTCCGAGTCCTGTCGCTGGGCCCGCCCCTGCAGCAAGGCCCCGGCGGTGGGGCCTCAGGGCTCCTGGAGGTCAGGCAGGTCAGCCAGCAGCATTGGGGAGTCCATCTGGATCTCACGCTGCAGGGACTCGATGTCGGCAGGGTTCATGCCGTGGCCCTCCAGCCAGTCAGCCAGCAGAGAAGCCGAGAGCGAGGCCGAGTCAGCCTGGCTGCAGGGGTAAGGGAAGCAGGGAGAGTGGAGGGGAGAGGCACTGTTAGCCGAGGCTGGCTCCCTGCCCGTCCCACAGGCAAGCTCCTCCTCCAACAGGAAACCCTACCCACAGCCCCATTCCAGAAGCTGGGTCCTGCCATCTTACCCATCCTGTGGCCCGTCAGCCACGCCCATGTCAAAAGACTGGTTTAGGAATTCCTCCAGGTCGAAGCCAACGCCATAGCCGGCCCCACTGCCCTTCGGAGTGCCCGAGAAGACCGGGGGCAAGGTGTCCTCCACCTGCAACGGATGGCGGCACGTTACCACACATGCGCTGCCGAGGGCGGACAGACATCTACGAGTCTGTCCTGATGCTGCCAGCGCTATCGCCTGGACGCCTGCGGGTGACAGCACCACCCTTGACGATCACGGAGTGCTGATCAGGGACTATCTCGGGCCAGGTCCAAGCTCTCTTCCTGGGAAGCATCTTATATGTCCCACAGACATTATGCTCCTTCTCAGAGCAAGGGGACAAGTTCTGAGATAAGCCCCGTCTGCCCCTCAGTCTTCATGGAATAAAGACACACCCAGGCCTCCCCCCATGCCCCATGCCCACCAACAGCAAGGACTCCCTGAGCACAGTTTCCCTGGGCCCAGGTCCAGGAGTGCCCACAGCCCAGGCCTCGCCTCTCACCTGCGACTTGGACAACTGCTGGGTCACCAGGTTGACATCGGGCGACTCTGAGGTGGACGGCTGAGGGGCCCCTCCAGGGTCTGGAGGAGGTGGGCCAGATGGGAAGTAAGGCAGAACACCTACGGAGCCGGGGCCGGGCAGCCCAGCGGGTGGCCCAAGTGACTGGGGAGCCAGGAGGCTAGAGGTGGCATTCTGGAGGGGCGCAGGACCAGGGGCGGGCCCAGGAGGGCTGGCGGGGAGGGGAGCCGGGCCGGAGGGTGGGCAGGCAGGCTGCGGTGGGGGGCCGGCAGGAGGACTGGGGGGCTGGGCTGGGCTGGGTGTGGGGACCGGGGCGTGGGCCGGGGCGGGCATGGGCGCCGGGGGCCGGGCCATGCGAGTCCAGCGCTCCAACAGGCTGCGGTCATTGTCACTGAGCACCAGCCCAGCCAGGGGATCAGTGGAGGGACCCCCCGAGGCTCCGGCCCCCCGCTCCTTGCGCTCCCGCTCCTGCCGCCGCTTCTCCCGCTCTTTCGCTCGCTCTTGCCGCCTCCGCCGCTTCTCCTCCCGCTCCCGCTGGCGCTCCTGGGCCGTCACCGGCTTCCGAGGCTCAGGAGCTTCCAGAGGGGCGCTGGGGCCATCTGCGGAGAGGTTGGCAGGGGGAGGGTAAGAGTCTGTGGCCTGTCCATGCTGGGCGTCCCCCCTCTGCACCCCACTCCCTGGCCAGGCGCGGCCTCGGCAGCGCACCTCGGAGTCGGCTCCGCAGGGACTTGAGCAGGGCAGCTTTGAGGGCCGCCTTGGTGTTGTCTGAGATGGCGCCCTCCTTCTTCGGAGGGGCTGGTTCACTGGGCGGCAGGGGTGGCTGCAGGGTCAGATCAATGGTGTCAGGTGCAGGGCCAGGACATGGCGGGGGAGCTGGCGGAGGTGACTCCATGGCACAGTCCCCGCTGGGAGCCCAGGGACTGGGCATCTCGACATCGGGGCAGCCAGGCTCACTGGCCACCGGCTGCAGGGAAGGCTGGAAGCGGATCTGCTGGCGGATGCCCTCGCGGCGCGCGTGGAAGTCCTCAATCTCCGCCACGATGGCCTCTTTAATGCGCTCCCGAGTGAGGGCTTCACGGTCAAAGGCAAAATCAAACGGCGGGGCACAGTCAGGCTCATCGTCAGGATCGTGGTACTTGGCCAGGAAGGGGTGGCGAAGGGCAGCAGCTGCGGAGATGCGGGCGCTGGGCTCAAAACGCAGCATGCGCCCCAGCAGCGAGAGGGCCTGGCGGTCAGCGCCCGGGTACACGGTCTCCCAAGGCACAGGCTGACGTGGCGGCAGGCTCTGGATATATGCCCGCACCCTCTCCGCCCCGACGGCCTGAATCACAGCCGGTGATGGGGTGCCCAGCACCATCATGATCAGCTGCAGCTGGTGCACGTAATTTTTGCCCGGGAAGAGCTGGCGCCGGGCCAGCATCTCACCAAAGATGCAGCCCACAGACCACAGGTCAATAGCCTGCGTGTACTCGTGCAGCGAGAGCATGAGCTCGGGAGCGCGGTACCAGCGCGTGGCCACGTACTCAGTCATGAAGTACTGGTGCTCAGCCGGCGAGGTGCACAGGCCACGGGCCATGCCAAAGTCACCAATCTTGAGCTCACAATTCTCATTCACTAACAGGTTGGAGGGCTTGAGGTCGCGGTGGATGACCTGAGCCGAGTGCATGTACTTGAGGCCCCGAAGCAGCTGGTACAGGAAGTAGCGCACATGCTCCAGAGTGAGCGGCTGTGAGGAATGGATGATCTGGTGCAGGTCGCTCTCCATCAGGTCCAGGACCACATAGCTAGAAGGGGCAAAAAAGAGAGGCATGGCTGCCTGGCCCCTGTGGCAGCCCCTGCCTCATGACACGCCCCCGGCGCGACAGGAAACGGCCTCTTCCCTGCACTCTGTGGGTGGGGCGATGGCACGGTATGAAGAGCCTAGATTTTCTCAACTTTTCCGTGACCTCAAGTGAAGTTAAATCACTTCTCTCTAGACCTAGTTTCCCCATCAAAGAGAAGAGGGGGTGGACTAAACCAGGGCCGGCTAATGGGTTTAGTTTTGGGGCCATCTCCACTGTTCGGTATGGCTGCTTGAGAGACCACGTGAAAACTGCGTAGGTGTGCCCAGTTTTTGTTAAGAGAGTATTCTATGACTGACCGGTGATAACCTGCTATGAGAACAGAGGGGGGCAGTTATCCCATGAAGGTCCCACGTTTGCCATCCCACATACCGAGATTTCCTAAATCTGTAACGTCTGTACTCTTCACGAGCAATCACAGTTGTCCCCGGCAAAGCCCTCAGGGACACTGGTCTTGGAATCATGGGAGTTTTGCCAGCCTGCCTTCAGCTGCCCTTCGGAAACTTCAGCAACATGGCCCCGGCCTTCAGAAAAGGTCCCGCCTCTGCCTTTCTCTCCCATCCCTGCTCCTTACACAGATTTGAACTCCCCGTAGGGCACAGTGGGCCTCAAGATGTCCTTGATGGCGATGATGTTATCGTGCTTGAAGTGTTTGAGGATCTTCAGCTCCCTGAGGGTCCGCTTGGCATTGGTAACCACGTCAAAAGCATTAGGGATCTTCTTGATGGCTACCTGCTGGCCTGGGGAGCAAGGAAAAGGAAGATACCATGAGGTTCCTTAGAGTGGACGCAGATTGGCAAAAGGCCCCTTTTAGCATCTCCCTTCTACTTTTTAAACGTTGTATTTATTTTTGGGAGAGAGTGTGTGCAAAGGTGGGGGAGGGGCAGAGAGGGGGACAGAGGATCTAAGCAGGCTCTGAGTTTTCAGCCCACAGCCCTGTGCAGAGCTCCAACTCACAAAACTGTGAGATCATGACCTGAGCAGGCACTCAACTCACTCGGCCACCCAGGAACCCCCCCAACATCTCCCTTCTAGAACGCAGTTACCATATACTGAATAACAACTATCGTATAGCAAGAACCTACTATGTGCCTGGCCTTGTCCCAGGCACTTTGCATACATTACCAGATGTTCCCTTCACATCTATCCTGAGACAGAAGTTCAATGTTGGACACGATGAACCTCTGGCTCCGTAACTCACTAGTCATGTGGCTAGTCAGTGGCACAGTCTTGACTCTAAATGCCCGTGCTCATTCTACGCCCCTACACTCTCTCTCCATCTCAGATCTCACCCATCCCACCACCAATTCCTTGCACCAGTCTCTGGCTCCAGAACGCATTTCTCTTTTAGAAACCAAAGATGGGATCTCCATGCTGGTCTAATTGGGATTGTCGTTTTTTTTCCCCTTAGAAATAGGCAAAACCACCAAGGGCAGCTCCCGAGAACTGTGCCCAACACAGAGCCTGGCACGCCAGAAGCCATCTCAGCGGTATTTGTTGCCTAAAACCAGAATTTAGGTCCCAGCTTTCCTCCTGGCTGTCGGGGACGGAGCAGTTTCTCAGTCTCTGGGAACGGGCTTCCCAGATCTGGAAGCGGTTCACGATAGGGAAGCTCACCGGTGAGGCGGCGGCGCGCTGAGGACACCACCCCGTAGGCCCCGTTGCCTATGGTCTCGATGATCTCGTACTCGTCCCCCACGTCGAAGGTCACATCGAAGGAGCGCGCTTTGAGCAGGGCCAGGTTCTTGGCCGCTACACAGGCGGCGGTGTTGGTGGGTTCCGCCTTCACCGGCCCGGGCGGCTCCCCAGAGCCGTCCTCGCCTTCTTCCTCCTTCAGGGGTTCGGCCATGGCTTCTGTGCGGAGACGCTGGTGAGGAGGGGCCCGCCGCCCTCCCAGGCCTCAGTTTCCCCTCTGTGAGGCTGGGGAGCAGTACCAGGGGGTTTCCAAGTTCCCTAAGCCGACGGGGGCCAGGAAGGGAGCGAAAGAGAGCGGCTGGCACGTAGTAGTAGTTCCACACCCGGACTTGGAACCCAGAGCTCAGGTCCCGGGCGGAACGCAGGGTGGGAGGTGGGGGAGGCGCCGCCAGGCGCGGTCCAGGAAGAAAGGGAGGGGCGGGGCACTTCGCTTTTCTCGGTCAACACTCACCGAATGGCGCCCCACTCCGACAACTCCTCGGGGCCTCCGGAGGTCGCCGCTGCTCCCCGCCTCCCCGGTCTCCCGTCCCCCGTGGAGGGATACTAAAAGAGTCGCTCGCTCACTTGTTCAAGGCCGCCGCCACCACCTCAGCGTCGTGCTCTGCCCCGCCGGTCCCCCCGCCCCGCCTCCCAAGACCACGCTCCCTCCAGCCTCTGGCCAATCACTGGGCGGTCTCCGCGGAGGTTCCCACCCCTTCTACTTGCCGCGTCCAATCCGGGCCCACCTGCAGAGGAAGCCACGCCTCCGCCCGCGCGCGCGCGCCGCTGTCCAGCTTGCCCGAGGGAGCCGCCCAAAGGGCTCTCGGCGCTCCGCAGGGGGGCACTCTCCGCCCGGCGCCGTCTTCTGACTCATGCGCGGTAGCAGCCCCGGGCGCCCCGTGAATGGAAGGCAACGTCCCCATGCGTGCGTGCGCACTGCCATCCTGCGCTTTGACTGCTCGCTAGTCGCCTCTGGTCCCAGCCGTTCGAAGGGCTGAGGTGCGTGGATCTGTTACCTTCTCGGTCAGCTCATGAAACCTCCCTCCTTAGGCCCCTTTCCCCCCTATCCGTCCCGATCGTCCGAGGATTATGCACCACCCCTCATTTTCCCGACCGGTCCTGGGAGCTCGGCTCTTCGTAATGCGCCACCCAAACTAGAGGGTGATCCGACGCGCCCAACCACAGAGACCCCGGGCCTCCGGGATTCTAGAGCGTCCGGCCTGAAGCCGCCACTGACTTCCGGTGGCTGGTCGTCCGCCCAGCTTCCGGCGTCCCCGGGCGACTGCTCGGGTCTTTCTGGCCTCCGGCTTGGCCCCTGCACTCGGTGGTTCTGCGGCGGTGTCCGCTCTTTGGGCTGCGGCGGAGCTGGGGGAGGGCGAGCGGGGCGCGCCCCTACCCCTGCGGGAGCCCGCGGGTCAGCCGAGCCCGGGGAGAGAGGAGGCAGCGCTGGAATCCGGCTGCCCAGCGCCACTGCGGAGCCGGTCGTTCGGTCGTTCGTAGAACAAATACTCTTCGAGAACCATCCCTCAAAAGCTCAGCGGGCTCTGCCCCGAGTGATGACCGGTGGGCGGAACCCAGTGGTTAGACCCCGAGCGCCAGATAGAGAGGGTCTCTTCCTTACATCACAGACTCGTGGCTGAAAAGTGTGGATCCAGACCGGAGACGGATTTTGGCAACCCTGCACACTTCCTAAAAATGTTGTTTCGTTGGGGCGCCTGGCTGGCCCAGCTGGTGGAGCGTGCAACTCTTGATCTCAGGGTTGTGAGTTCAAGCCCCACGTGGGGTGTAGAGACTAAAAAGATAAAATCTTTAAAAATGTTTTGTTTATGTTGCACACTGTTGTGGGGTGGTGGTTGTTACTTTTTCCATGCAGCGAGCTAGACGTAAGTGTATAGTTCATCAGTTTTCACAAATAGAACACACCAGTTGTATTGAATTCAGATAAAAAAATGATCAGCTCCCCAGAAGCCTCTTCTCTTTTTTAACGGTGACATTCCCTCCTCTCCCCCCCGCCCCCGCCGTCCCTTGGTAATAACTCTTTTCCATATATATTTTTTTAATCACTGAATTTTAAGAGGTTTATTGGGATCATACATTAAAATGGGAAAGTAGATACTGCGATTTTAAAAAGTCAAGGGAAAACACGTGTATTAGGTCAGCCCCTGGAAGAAAAGCTATCTAGTATTTAGACGTAAAGATATAGGGGTCTCTGCAGTTAAGCTTGAAGCATGAATATTTGTTTCTGATTTTTCTCATAGCACAGCAAAAAGCCATATTATCCGTGGCACTGAATATTAAGAAATACACCATACTTGAGGAAAGTGAACATTTTTCGTCACTGAGGTCTGAAAGTACTACTTTGATGGCCTTTTTTTTTTTAATATTTTTTTAATTTATTTCTAGGAGAGAGAGAGACAGCGTGAGCAGGGGAGGGTCAGAGAGAGAGGGAGACACAGACTCTGAAACAGGCTCCAGGCTCTGAGCTGGCAGTCAGCACAGAGCCCGACGCGGGCCCGAACCCACGAACCACGAGATCATGACCTAAGCGAAAGTCGGACGCTTAACCGACTAAGCCACCCAGACGCCCCTAATGGCCTTTCTTTAGGGGATACGGTGGACAGTCTTCCCTGATTCAAATACATGCAGTATAAGGGCTGCAGTGTCCCTGGGTGGGAGTAGATCTCGTGGTTTGTGAGTTTGAGCCCCGTGTTGGGCTGTGTACTGACGTCTCGGAACCTGCAGCCTGCTTGGGTATTCTGTGTCTCCCTCTCTCTGACCCTCCCCTGCTCTCACGCTCTGTCTCTCTGCCTCAAAAATAAGTATAAAAATAAATAAATAAAAAGAGGTACAAATGAAGTAAAACTTAGAAAAAAGGAAGGAAGAAGCGGAGAGCAGATATTGAGTGGGGAGCTCACAGGTAAAAGGGGAAAAGCCAGATCTACTGGTCACGAGGGCAGGTGGAAGGTGCCCTAGTGCCCAAGACCAAGACAGGTGTCTTTGGGGGGCGCTGAGGGCTGGCGGCCTGGGTGGGGGCCTAGATTCCCCCCTTAGGGTCCACAGTGTCCCCAGCGCAACTGCCCTCCTCATGTCTTCCAAGCTTTGGGACTCCCTTTCCCAATGGTGACAGGTGCTGAGGTCCCATGCGGCCCATTGCCTAGTGTGTCGTGGGTGACTAGCAGGGCTGGGCGTGAGGCAGGGGCTGCCTGGCACTTTGGCCGCTCTCCGCCTGGCACTACCAAAGCCAGCAAGCCACACAGGCCACACCGTGACACACGTGCACAGCGGCAGTCACTTCCCCGGGCTCCCACGCGCACACAGTTCACTGAGGTTCGTGGAAACACAGACGTGCTCATACCCACATAGGGGGGGACTCACAGGGACCCTGCTATGTACACACTCACGCACAGGTGTTCAGGGACGCGCTCTTACTCGTTCACATGCATAGCGGCTCACATAGGCTCACGCATACACACAGGAACAATACACACTCAGGGACGTGTACACATGGATATGCAAGCCATCAGGACGTACATTCTCGGCATACATGTGGGGGCTTGCACACACATGTAGACACACATGCACATATACACACACACACACCCCTTCCTTCCTCTGGTGCTTGTACTTTGTTTTTGGCTCAGCACACAGTGGCCAGGACAGGCTGGGTCATGAGACAAATAGGAAGGAACGATTTCTGCCTGGAAGTCCCAGGGCTTGTTCAGAGAGGTGAGGCCCCCAGGCTTGTAAATTCCCAGACTCGGGGAACTGGGAGGGGGCGTGGGTGGCTGCTGCCTGGGGCCCAGCAACCAGGACACGGGATGTGACAGTGCTGGACCTCAGTGAGGCCGACGTGATTTGCATGCCAGTGCGCCGCCCCACCCACCAGGAGAAGGGACTGCCCCCAGGCCAGCCTGCGAGTTGATTGCGGTTTTGGTGGAAGGGAGAGCCAGACGCCTGCCAGGAAGTGGCTGTCCTTGACTTCCAAAAGCCCGAGTGGCTGGGTGGGCTGACCTCATGGCCAGACAGCTCCAGCCTGAGGTCATATGTGGTTTCTTGACACCCCTCTTCACCCCTGCTTCCACCACTCCAGCAGGCCGGGGGACCTGGGTGGGGATGCGGGGATGGGGGGAGACGTCACATCTGTCAGAGTCTGGAGCTCCGCCCTTGGTGGTGCAATCCTTTGTGGTCCCCGGAGAACCCAGTGGCTGGGCGAACACACTGGGGCCCATCTTACCCCTCCCAGAACATTCCAAGGCCTGCCTGTGATTGCGCTGGCTGTGGGCTGGAGAACCGCATCTGCTGTCATCGTGAAGATCCCAGGTCTGCAAGGAGACTGGCCCAGGATGAGTGTCACTGGGGACATCAACCTCATGGCACCCCACCTCTCCTGATCCCCCACCCCCGGCCCCAGTCTTCTGCCCTTCTCTGGAATGTTTCTATCTTGAGGCTCAGCCCAGGCCCCGTCCCTTCCTCACTCTGTTTTTCCGTGAGCTTTGCACTGAACCCTTTCAACCCTGCTCCAGCAGGGCCCTCTCCCTGAGCTCCAGATCCGCAGCCAGTGCTCCCAGACATCTCCCCATGGACACCCCACAAGCCCCCCAATTCCTGTGAGTACTGCCACGCTCACCAGCTCCCCACCCGAGGCCCCTCACCTCAGCACCTCCATCTGGGCAGGCACCTGCAAGTCCCCGCCCCCCGGTCTCCACCTCCCATCTACCACCTCCTACAGGCCCAAGTGAGAACGTCCAGTGAGTCACTGACTCAGTGATCTGGAGGAACTACCACATGTCAGACACCGTTCCTGGTTCTGGGGATGCGGCCGTGAGTGAGACAGAGAAATCTCTGGCCTTGAATTCAGATTTTGGCTGAAAGAGAGCAGCAGAGCAAATCAGCTCAATGACACTGGTCTTAGAAGGTGATAAGCACCATGCAGAAAAATAAAGCAGGGGACAGTGGTAGGAAGTCCTGGGAGGGGGGCAGGGAGGGGGTATTATTTTATTTTATTTATTTATTTTTTATTTTATTTATTTATTTATTTTTGCAAATAGTTTATTGTCAAATTAGTTTCCACAAGGGGGTATTATTTTAAATAGGATGGTCAGGGAAGGCCGGACACAGATGGTGACATTGCAGCAACAATTAGAAAGAGGAGAGGAAATGAGCCCTGTGGAGATTTAAAGGAAGAGCAGCTCAGGCAGAGGAAACAGCAAGTGCAAAGGCCCTGAGGCAGGAGTGTCCCTGGTGTGGCTGAGAGACCGTGAGGGAGCTGGAGCTGGAGAGGAGTGAGTAGGGGAGCCGAGGTGGAGAAGCACCATCTTTCCTGCTCACGGCCTGGCCCCGGCCACCATCATTTCTTACCAGGACTATTGCTGGCACCCCCCACTGTCCTCCTGGCTCCTCCTCCTGCTCCTGTGCCCGAGCCTCTGCACAGCAGCCAGAGACACGTTTCGGGAAACACAGATCAGACCACGTCCCTGCAGTATCTTCCTGCTCCCACAGGTCAAGTGCATCACTGAGCCCCGCACGTTCCACTCCACTCGTGAAGAATGGGAGGGAGGTGTAGGGATCAGCTTCCCTGAGGCCGCAGGCCATGTCCGGGGTGTGGTCAACAGCTCCTCTGGTTTCCTGTCAGATCCTCCCTGCCACGCCCCTGGGATCTGCTCGGGACGTTTCCTCCTTTCCTCACTCCGATCTGCTGGGGGAGGTGGAGGAAACGGTCTAGGGTGCGCAGGTCCAGGGTCCGTTGGGAGTGTGGGCCGGAAACCCCAGGGGGGCGGGAGTGGCCACAGGGGAGGGTCCCTTGGGAACTAGACAGCGAATCTTCCCGAAGCAGGTGTGGACCACCTCCTCCCGCCTGGTACCTACACGTCGGGCTGCCAAATAACGCATGGGATGTCCAGTCATGACGGACTTTCGGATGAGCCATAAGTCCCTCTTCAGTTACCAATGTCCCAAATACTGCATACATCCTGTATTTTCATTTGCTAAATCTGGCAACGCGTCCGGATCCACATCTGCCTCTTCACCGGCCTCCCAGCCCCTCCCCACCCCCGCCCCCAATGCCCACAGTCTCTTCCCCACGTGGTGGCTAGAGACTCTGTTAAAACCCAAGTCACTTCACATCCATTCTTGGCTCAGAACCCTCCACCACTGTGAGGCCCTGGCAAGCTCTCTAAACCCGCCCGTGCTGGGCTGCTAAGGGTGGGTCCAAGAAAGAAATTAAGATATAAAAAATCTAAAGCCCTGATTTCACCATGTATCGATTTCTGTGGGTTTTTTTTCACCCTCCCTCTGTGGCCGAGTTCAAGCTACCAACACAACATCACTGAAGGCAGAGCTGTGCCCAGTTGTCTCTTGCGAGTTTGCAGAGTCCGTGCGAGCACGCTCCAGCCTGCCTCTCTGCTCCTCCAGCATGTTCCTTCCACCTCAGGACCTTTGCACTGACTGTGCTTTGTCTCGAAGCACTCAACCCCAGGTCGTCGTGTGACTCACCTCTTCACTTCTCTTGGGATTTTGCTCCAACTTTCCTCCTCTGAGAGGCCTTCCCTGGGCACCCACCTACCATAATGCCCATTACTCTGCAGCCCTTTACACTGCTTTATTTCCTCCTCCTAGCAGTATCCACCCCTGCTTCACGTGAGTGTGAACATCCCTGTACTTCCCACCACCAGAAAACCAATCCACCAGGGCAGGGCTGCGTCTGCCTTGTTTCCAACTTTATCCAAGCACCCAGCACAGTGCCTGGCACACAGTTAGCTACTCGGTAAGTACCTGCGGAGCGAGACCAAACTCTTAGCTCTCATGATCGTGGTGGTGTTTTTCTGCTTGGTTGGCACAATGCAATAGACTAGGAGAGTCCCGTGGGCGGTGTTCATTCCTTCAGCTCCCCTACCCCCATGCCCACCCCCCTCGCCGAGGCCACTCCCCTGCAGGAGCAGGGCAGACCCGGATTCTAGTCCAGCCCACCACCACCTTGCTCTGCAATTCGGACAGACCCCTGTCCATCTCTGAGCCTCTTGGCTTTGTTCCCTGTGAGGGAGCCCTTATCTTCCACCCCCGGGGCTATTGTGGGGGGGCCATGCGGCTGAACGGATGGGAAAACACTTTGCAATATCTACAGCCCCAAAAACGTGACTCTGGGAACCCCAACCTCCACCCCACCATTTCTCAGAGGGGAAAACATTTCCTAGCTATGAGGAAGTAGCACTCTAGAACTGTCGAATTACTGGCCATGTAACAACATACATACAAACAACTCCCTGTTGTTTTCGTACATGTTATGATGTAATTCTACATACTATGATGTAAAAACTTTTTCTTTGTTTCCTCCAGCTTTCAATTCATTTAATTTTAACAAAAGAATTTTGTCAAAAAGAGCCAACAAATATCACATTATATTTTATTGGATCGATTCTGTAACAGCATTAACATTTTTTTAATGTTTATTTTTTTTAAAAATATTTTTAAATTTATTTCTAGGAGAGAGAGAGAGACAGCGTGAGCAGGGGAGGGTCAGAGAGAGAGGGAGACACAGACTCTGAAATAGGCTCCAGGCTCTGAGCTGGCAGTCAGCACAGAGCCCGACGCGGGGCTCAACCCACGAACCGTAAGATCATGACCTAAGCGAAAGTCGGACGCTTAACCGACTAAGCCACCCAGGCGCCCCTTAATGTTTATTTGTATTTTTGAGAGACAGAGACAGAGTGTGAGCAGGGGAGGGGCAGAGAGGGAGACACAGAATCGGAAGCAGGCTCCAGGCTCTGAGCTGTCAGCACACAGCCTGACGCAGGGCTTAAACCCAGGAACCATGAGACCATAAGCCAAAGTCAGACACTCATCTGACTGAGTCTCCCAGGCACCCCTGTAACAGTATTTTTAAAAAGATTTTATTTTTAAGTAATCTCTATACCCAATGTGGGGCTCAAACTCATAACTCCATCAAGAATCCCATGTTCCACCAACTGAGCCCTGTAACAGCATTTTTTTCAACAATATTTTATTTATTTATTTAGCAAAGTTTACTTCTTTTTTTTGAGAGACACCTAGTGAGCAGGGGAGGGGTAGGAGGTGGGGGAGAGAGAATCCCAAGCAGGCTCCACACTATTGATGCAGAGCCTGAGGCAGGGCTCAAACCCATAAACATGAGATCGTGACCTGAGCCAAAGTCAAGAGTTGGATGCTCAACCGACTGAGCCCCCCAGGTGCCCCTGTAACAGCATTTTTTGAAATCACAGATTTTCATCAGGTAGAGGAAGTCATTTAAACAATGCAGTCTCCACTTGATTCTTCTCAAGTACCGCATGGCTTTGTCATCTGGGACACTTAAAATCATCCTTCTGTTGCCCCCTTTCCCAGTAAAAGTGACATCTGGGTGGCAGCTGGGGGCTCAGTTGGTTAAATGTCCAACTTTGGCTCAGGTCACGATCTCACGGTTCATGAGTTCAAGCCCCACGTTGGGCTCTGTGCTGACAACTCAGAGCCTGGAGCTTGGTTTGGATTCCCCATCTCCTTCTCTCTCTGTCCCTGTCCCCCTCGAACTCTGTCTCTCTCTCTCAAAAATAAATAAACAGGGGCGCCTGGGTGGCTTAGTCCGTTAAGCGTCCGACTTTCGCTTAGGTCATGATCTCGCGGTTCGTGGGTTCGAGCCCCGCGTCGGGCTCTGTGCTGACTGCCAGTGTAGAGCCAAAAATTAAGTCCTCCATTAAAAGAAACCTCGGGCTGCACATAGCCCCAGTCCTAGATAAACTAAACCTAAAACTTAACCAGCTTTTCCGCTTCTGAACAGATGCCTGCGCTACGGGAAGCTAATACCTAACCAGCTCTTTCTGCTTCTGTAACAATGCTTAAGGCTTGCGTTCCCGCCGCCGGATTGCCCAAGCGACTAGCTTCATGTTCCCCCTGTCACCCCATCACCCCACCTTGGAGGAAGCCAATCTGAAAAGGCCAGTGGATGCCCCCCACCTTGCTGAGGGAAGGGCCTGGAGAGAGAGACGTTAACCTGTTAGTCACCAAACAAGACTTCAAACTCGCTCTATGACAGGCTGAATTCAAAGGTACCCCAAATATTATAATTGGATCCCGCCAAAAACCTGATGGTGGGAACCAATCAGATGCGGTATATGTTCACATTTTAATGTTAACCAATGGCAAACTTGTAACCATGGAAATCTCCTGTCCCTCCCCATGACTTGTTTACTTCTGTCTATAAAAAGGCTGCAAAGGCTTTGTTCAGGGCCTCTTAGCGTCACCGGCAACGAGTGCGCGGAGGCCCGGGTTCGAACCTGCAAATAAACAACCCTTGCCGCTTGGCTTTGACTCTGGTCTCTGGTGGTCTGATTTTGGGGGTCTTCCGATCTCTGGGCGTTTCACCAGCTCAGAGCCTGAAGCCTGTTTCAGTCTGTGACTCCCTCTCTCTCTCTGACCCTCCCCTGCTCACGCTGTCTCTCTCTCTCCTAGAAATAAATAATACATTAAAAAAAAATTTAAAAATAAATAAATAAATAAATAAATAAACATTAAAAAACATTTTTTTAAGTGACATCTGGGAATGCAAACGGCTGCAGCTACTCAGGAAAGCAGTAAGGAGGTTCTCAAACAGTTCAAGATAGAATTACCCTATGATCCAGCAATTGCACTACTAGGTATTTATCCAAAGGATCCAAAAATGCTGGTTCGAAGGGGCACATGCACCCCAATGTTTATAGCAGCGCTACTGACAATAGCCAACGTATGGAAAGAGCCCAAATGTCCACTGACTGATGAATGGATGAAGAAGATGTGGGACATATATAGAATGGAATATTACTCGGCAACGAAAAATAATGAAATCTTGCAATTTGCAACAATGTGGATGGAGCTAGAGTATATTATGCTAAGTGAAATAAATCAGTGAGAGAAAAGACAAATATAGGATTCCACTCATATGTGGAATTTAAGGTACAAGACAAATGAACATAAGGTAATGGAAACAAAAATAAGATAAAAACAGAGAGGGAGACAAAGCACAAGAGACTCTTTAATACAGAGAACAAACTGAGATTTGCTGGTGGGGTGTTGAGTGGGGGAGGGGCTAAAAGGGTGATGGGCATTAAGGAGGGGACTTCCTGGGATGAGCACTGGGTATGATATGTAAGTGAGGAATCACTAGATCCTATTACTGAAAAAAAAAAATATTTTCTGGTAAATACATAAACAAGTGACATTGTACTAGGGGCGCCTGGGTGGCTCAGTCGGTTAAGCATCTGACTTCGGCTCAGGTCATGATCTCACGGTTTGTGGGATGGAGCCCTACGTCAGGCTCTGCACTGACAGCACTGAGCCTGCTTGGAATTCTCTCTCTTTGTCTCTGCCTCTCCCCTGCTGGTATGTGCACGCTCTCTCTCTCTCTCTCTCTCTCTCTCAAAATAAATAAACTTTAAAAACATAAAACATCATCCTAGATTCTGAGTTTGCAGCAGTCTCTCCTGCCTGGGCACCTCTCTCCCCACTCCTGGCTCCTCTCTCCCTTCCCTTCACCACTCCTCTCCCTCCTGGGCTGGAACTCTGGGGAGGCAGGGGAGGATCATGAAGAGCAACGAGCACCCGCACCCTCTCCAACAAGCCAGTCAGGCCACGGGTATGCCACCACTTGACCCACAGGCCAGTGATCAAACATCAAGAGTCACCATTGAGCTTTCTTTGACCAACACGATGTCATCGGAAAATTCACCCAACATGACAGGACCTTCTGGCTGTGGAAGTTGAGGGCATTGTGGATCCAAACACCTCCCGCGGATCCACAGGTGTCCACTCAGATCGGTTGAGCACGCTTTGATCAACTGGGCACCTGATTGCTTCGGTTGGCGCCCATGCCACAAGACTTAACGCTGTAAATACCACCCCCATCCTCAACAATTGAAGAGGCTGAGCTTGATCCATTATTCCTTTGATCACTTCCATGCCTGAACTGTCATGGTCTCTTAAAGCAGTGAAATACCTCTGGGAGCCGTGTCTTTCAACAGAGGAAAACAAAAGCTAGATGTGGAAATGCGCTTAAGATGAACAGAAGCAAGCGCGGAATTGAAGAATCGGCTAACGCAACACTCTAGCTGCCCCTTGCCGTCCTATCCTGGGGAGCCCGGACAGAAAAATGCTCAAGTTCCCAGACTCCCTTGCAGCTAGATGTGCCCAGTCATGTAGTTCTGGCTGATGGGTGGTGTATGAGAGCCCTCATCCAGTCAGTGTTTTGTAGGGGGCATCACGTCCTGCGCAGTCTTGCCAGAATCCTCTCGTCTTCCTCCCCTTCTTCTGCCCAGAGCACGGCACTACATGTGATGCTGAATCCGCCACCTTGTGGTTATGAGGACAAAAGCCACAGGTTAAGAAGGCAGAGCAGGAAGACAGAAGGAACCTGAGTCCCTGATGGCATAGCCACACCACCCTGTCAGTTCTGGACCGTCCGCAGGTTTGAGACAAATGACCACCACATATATAAGCCCCAAATGAGTTTTCTGTTACATGCGGCCCAAGGGCCATGGGCCCAACATGCGACCATGCTTCACGTAACTGCCCGGCGTTGGCTGACTTTGTTTACATCCCCCAGATTAAAGATGAATGTTTTTTTGTTTGCTTTAAGGAGGCTTCCTGCCCAGTGCGGAGCCCAACGCGGGGACTGAACTCAGGACCCTGAGATCAAGACCTGAGCTGAGATCAAGAGTGGGGCGCTCAACTGACTGAGCCCCCCAGAGGCCCCTAAAGATGAATGTTTTTTTTAAAAAAAAATTTTTTTTTTATTTATTACTTCTAGGAGAGAGAGAGAAAGAGACAGGGTGAGCAGGGGAGGGTCAGAGAGAGAGAGAGTCACAGACTGAAACAGGCTCCAGGCTCTGAGCTGGCAGTCAGCACAGAGCCCGACGCGGGGCTCGAACCCACGAACCGCGAGATCATGACCTCGAAAGCGAAAGTCAGATGCTTAACCGACTAAGCCACCCAGACGCCCCTAAAGATGAATGTTTTTAAAAAACCTTTGAAAAATATTTGTTTACTTTTGAGACAGAGACAGAGCGTGGGTGGGAAGGGGGGGAGCCCAGGGTAGGGGGGCAGCTGCAGGAGGGGCCAGAGGGGCCTGACACACACAAGGGACCTGCCCTGGCATCGCCCGGGAGCCCGGCGCTGGTCCGGCCTGTGCCGCATTTGGCAGGGAGCCCACGGGCATTCCTGGCGTGAAGAGCTGAGCGCCTGAGCCAGGAAGAAAGACCGAGAAGAGCTGTGAAAGGGGAGGATATGCTGACTGGGAGTCGCACAGACCCAGGTTTGAATCCAACTCTGCCTCCAGCACGCTGATCTCGCCGAGCCACCTCACCTCTCTGAGCCTTAACTTGCCCATCTGTAACAGGAGCTGGCAGGTGGCGGGAATGGTCTCGTGGAGTGGCTATGGGGACCCCTGGGTGTGGACGCCCCAGAGCTCGGTGGGGCGTCCACAGAGGTGGGGTGAGATTATCACTGCTGCTGTGGGTTCGGGCCAGCTGCCCTCTCCGCCTGCACCCCGAGGCTGGAGGCAGGGCCAAGGGGGAGTCCCTGCTCTGGTCACCAGGATGGGCCTAGCTCTGTACCAGGACGCTTGCCCCTGTAGGCCCTGCCCTGGCCGCTTCCTCTTTCCCAGGCCAGCTCCCCCGTGCCCGGTGACGTGGGCCTTGTGTGGGTGGAGGGGAGGGGACACTGGAGAGGTTAAATGTCCTGGGCTCACGGGGAGGAGGCCAGACCCGGTAGGGCACATTATACAAATGCTGCCAGTGCTGGGGATAGAGGGTGAGGGAGGCGGCCTCTGCGGGGGGGGGGGGGCATCCCTGGAGGGCTGAGAGTCCAGGTTCTTCTAAATCCAGCAACCCAGACTTGGGTTCAGGTAACAGGAACTTGGGTGCAGGACAGACACGGTGACGGGGGTAGGGGTGGGGAGGGTGTCGAGCTCTCAGGGAGGAGCTCCATGGGGATGGGGCCTGACCATTGAAGATCCTGAGGGTCGAACCAGATTGACAGGGCGAGGAGCCTAAATGAGGCCCAGCCGCCTTAGTAATGAGTGAGCTCCCCGTCTTGAGGGAAAAGCAAGCAGAGCTAGATACCCACCTACACTGAGCTTCTGGGCAGGAAGGTGAGGAAATCTTCCCGACAGGGAAGATGGGGAGGGGCTGGGGAGAGGAGTTCAGAGAAGACTTCACAAAAGCGGGCTTTGAAGGCTGCATAGGAGTTCTCTCGGTGGGAGGGAGGAGATGTTGTGCTAGACAGAGGGAAAAGCATGTGCAAACCTGTCACGTGCATGAAAAAGCATGAGTATTAAAAAGCAAGAGCTGCTTTTAGTAAGAATAGTTAAAAGTGCACTGAGCTGGGGCGCCTGGGTGGCTTAGTCGGTTAAGCGTCTGACTTTCGCTCAGGTCATGATCTCGCGGTTCGTGGGTTCGAGCCCCGCGTCGGGCTCTGTGCTGACTGCCAGCTCAGAGCCTGGAGCCTGTTTCAGTCTGTGACTCCCTCTCTCTCTGACCCTCCCCTGCTCACGCTGTCTCTCTCTCTCTCTCTCTCACCTAGAAATAAATAAAACATTAAAAAAAAAAAAAGTGCACTGAGCTTCAGTCTCTTCTAAGTATCTGACCTACATTACTCGGTCTAATCCTCACAAGAACCCTCTGGGCGCAACTAGGAAACTGAGACCCTGATGAAGGAGCTTTCTGGGGCTCACACAGGATTGCCTCACAGGCAGCCTGGTTTCAAGCTGGCGCGGGGAGAGGTAGGATCTGGGGCTGCAGAGGTTAGCAGGGGCCTGGATGGAAAGGCGGGGGGCCAGGCAGGAAAGAGATGAGCACTAGACGTGCTGGGTGCAGGGCCCCGGAGCTCAGCTGTGAGGCCTCCTTCTCCCAAGGTGAAGGTGAAGGCTGGCCAAGGCCTACGGCATGAAGGGCCCAGCCGCGTGGCCCTGGAAGGCGAGCATCTTCCTGGACGCCTGCTACCGCTGCGAGCGGCCCTCGTCTCCCAAGAGTGGGTGCTCCCAGGCACCAGCTGCTTCAGCAGGTGTGTGCAGGGGCCCCGGAGGGTGGTGAAGACGGGCTCGGGAAGGGAGGCCCCCAGACTCACTGCCACCTGCTGTCTACAGCCGGCCTCAGTCCCACTTCAGAGTGACCCTGGGCCCATACCGCCTGGAGCCGGACACTTGCGAGAGCATTCCCGGCATGGCAGAGCTGCCCCTGTCCTCAGGAGGGCGTGCGGGCTCTGGGGCCGGGGGCCTGGGCCTGGCCCGACCGGCAAGGCCACCATCTCTCAGCAGCGCTGTGCAGCTGGTCCCTCTGGCCACCCGGCCCCAACCTTTGCTCCCACGGCAGCTCTGCTGGGCCCAAGGGGTTGAGGCAGATCTCCGTAGGACGGGAGCAGGTGCCCGGGATGGCTGAGGCCAGCAGGGGGCGCTGGACTGGGCAAGGCAGACAGCCAAGGCGGAGACTGGGGCGCCAGCGGAGGCAGTAATCCTCACAGTCCCCGAGCCCCCAGAGCAGCCTGGCTCTGCCCAGCCAACCGGCTAGCACCACAGACGCCGGCATGCAGGGGAGAGGGTGAGCGGGGGCACCCCACTATGCCTGAGTCAGCTCCCAGCCCCCAAGGCTGGCCCTAGGCACGCTCCTGGCCCCCTCCCCAGGCTTAAAGCTTCCCTGGGAGCACTGTGAGAATGCAGGGGAGGATGGAGCCATACCGGAGGGAGGTGGGAGTGAGGAGGGTCAGGGAGGACTGAAAGTTGAGGAGTGTGTTCAGGGCGGGGAGACTTGGGGCAAGGAGGGAAATTCTGATCGGTCCTGGCTGAGGGTCCGCCCCTCACAGCCGCCCACCCCACCCTCCCCCCCCCCAGCAGATCCCTACATCCCACCCCGCTGAGACCACTGCACGTCACACCTGCGAAGATGCCTTTCACCACCCTGACTGTCCAGACTCGAAGGTCAGCCTGCCTGAGGGCTCCTAGGGCACCAGGCCCCCCGCCGGCCGCCCTGAATTGACAGTGAGGATTCCAGATGCGCCCCCCTCCAGACGCGCCCTCCCTTACGGCCCCTCCTAATGCCTCTAGACCCGGCTGCCCATCCTCCGGGGCGGTCTCCTGTTCCGTAACACCCAGGCAGGCGGCTAATGAGCACCCCTGGTTAGGGGCTCCCCATCCCCACGGGAGACTCCCCTGTAGCTCCTGCTTGCCCGTGGGGCAGCCTTTGACACAGCCGGGTTCTGAACCACCGGAAAGCCCCTGGTTGTCGGATAAAACACAAGCGTTTTGTTGAAACCTGACTTCTGTGTAATACTGAGCCTCAAAAGCCATAAGGAGGAGAGAGTCCCGCAAGAGCCATAGAATTTGCGGGAGAAAGCACTGTAACCAGCAAGAGGGGGTGGGGGTGGGGGGAGGGAGTATCACCAAGTCCACCCCCGCCCTGAGGTCTGTGTGTGGCCCTGGGGCCCCCAATCATCTGACCTCCCCTGTCAGCACCTCCTGTCAGAGGTGGGAAGGTGGGAACCTGAGTGCCCCCAGCCCCCTCCCCTAATCAGGTGTCTCTGCTCACCTCTCAGGGAGGGGTCAGTGGGTCCAGGCTGGCTTTGACTCCTATCCTCTCCCGCACAGCAGCCCCAGCCGCCCCCCCCCCCCCCCCGCTTCTATGCTACCAGCTTGCCGCCACAGGGGGTGATGACCTGGGGGCTCTGGTGTCGGTTCAGCCTCTCGGAAGTCTACACTTTTAACACCCTGGCCAGGAAGCGCGCTTGGGCCTGCCCAGGGACCAGGCAGAGGAGGCAGTGAGCATCTGTAGCCTGCAAAGTCCTGGGTCTGAACCCTGAGCCAGCCACTTACCTGCTGCTGTGGCTGTGAGTGTTCCCAGCAAACTCCCCTCTGAATCTGCTTCCTCTTTGAGTAATCGAGATGTATTGACAGTTATTCATTCATCCAGCAGTGTTACCAGCGCTTACGCTGTGCCTGGCAACCAGAACACAAGATCGGGGGCCCCTGGGCTCATGCAACAGGCGGGCTTGTCTAGGGGAGGGGAGGCGAGCATTAGTCCGAGTCATGACAATAATAAATGTGCAGAAACAAACCACAGTGGGTGCTAAGAGGGATCGGACTGATGTGTTAACAGAAGCTATGACCGAGTCAGGACGGCCAGGGAGTCAGTGTTATTTGAACAGTAAGCGGCCGACCCGTGGGTTCTGGCTCACTCTTCCCGCCACAGCCGGATGACTGGGATGCCAGGTGCTGCCCCTCCGTGGGCCTCAGTCTCCCCCCTTCGCATTGAGGAGCCTTGGCTTGGACGAAAGGTTTCTAGAGGTCCCTCCCAAGTTTGTTTAGAAAACTTGGGGGGGGCAAGGACCTCAAAAGCCCCAAGGGGGCATCCTCTTGACCTGGCACTGGGTGCTGTGCGCCCCAGCTGGGGACTCTCCAGAACCCGGGAGGCCCCGCCCCTCGTGTGACTCGCGGCGTCCATGCACTGCCTCCGACACGCGACACGCGGTGCTCGCGCAAACCGCACCGCGCAGGCTCGCGGTGCAAACCGCACCTCGGCGAGCGCGGGCCGTCATCCTCCCGGTAGCGCCACAGCGACATCTGGTGGCGGAGAGCATCTGTACCACTTGGCTCCCGGCCGGCCTGAGTCAGGGCGGGCCTCTGGGCTTCGGGGCGGGCAGGGCCGAAGCCGAGTGGATACACACTTCCTGCGGGTGTAGCCGGATCGGACGGCGGGGCCGGAGTCTACACAATGGGCCCACGCTCCCGCCCAGCCTGCGTGTATTGTCCCAGCTTCCTCGGAGAGGGGTGGGACTGCGGAGCCCCTCCCTCCAAAGCCCCGCCCCGTCCATCAGCTGCTGCTGACAGCGCCTGCGCACTGTCGCACAAGTGCTCGGTTTTGCGAAGGTGCCGCTCTGAAGAAACGTGTCCCACGCGCCACGCCGTCTGTTTCCAGGGCAACCCAGAGCCTCCTAGCAACCCCGCGCGCAGCCTGGGTCGTTTCCAGGTGCCCCCAGCCTGCCATGGCGGCCGCGGGTCCCAGCGTCTTCCTACTCATGGTCAACGGGCAGGTGGAGAGCGCCCAGGTGAGCGGCCGTGGCCCTTGCCCCGCCCTTACCCTAGTCTCCCCCGGGGGCCCGTCCCGCGACCTCCCTGGCTGCTGTGTGGCTCCGGAGAGGCGCGTCGTTCCTGGAGCCTCTCTCATCCCGGGTTAGGCCGGGGAGGGGAACCAGCGCTTGAGAAGCTTGACGCGAGGTTGCTGCGAGTCCTCAGCCCCGATGTGCGCGTGTGGAAACAGGCCTGGGGAGGTTGAGCCGGTGCCGAGGGCACGCTCGGCCAAGCCTGTGACCCCTGGTTCGGATCGTGTCCACTTTGTGGAGTCACGGGCAGGAGCCTGACGCGGGTGTAACGGGAGGAACCGAGTCGCGCAGGCACGCTGGGCTTCGGTCCTCAATTGCTCCGTGCTCTGAGCCCTTCAGTGCTTGAACTTGGATTAGAATGGAGGTGATTTAGTTAATCTGATACAACGATGGTGATCGTGGAAAGATCCAAGGAGAGTGTCCAATCTGACAGGGGACGCTACTCTCCATCCCCCTTCACTTTCTAAGAACCATTTGTCATATTCATGTACACACGTAGATATAGTCACCATGTATTCGCTACGTGCCAGACTGGGCGCCCAGCACCGTTCATTCAGTCCGCGCAACAGTCCTGTGAAATGGGTACGACCAGCATCACCGTTTTGCAGATGGGAACACTTGCCCAGAGGCAGTGGCATAGCTGAGATTTGAACCTGGTCTGTCTTATGCCAAAGTTTTGCAGCATTACCCTTCCAGGCCGTTGGAAGATGGTGTTTATTATATTATCGCGAGGATTAAGTGCGAAGGTTTGGGTAGGCCCCGCCACCACCTCTTATCAGGTGTCTCTTGAGTTTGTGTTTCATTGGGATTATGCCCCCAGGCACCCACCCAGTCCACGCTTCACCACCCCCACCCCCGACCCTAGTGCCCAAGATTATCTTCTCCTCTTCTGTCCCCTTAAGGGCCCTTGGCTGGGCTGGATCACAACGGGTCTGCAGCGTCAGCACCCAGGCCACCCCCACTGTGCCTCCCACTCAGTTATGGGCCCCTCCCCCTCTTCAGGCCTTCAACTCCAGCTCTGTGTTTGCTCTGTGTCCTGAGAGCATCTGGGTTCTTCTTAGACCTTTCACTTCATCGGGGCAGGCATCAGGGACACCAAAACGTCATCACACTTGTTCTCAGCTTGCGGTCACATGGGGTTGACAGGCAGTCAGAGCTTCGATGGAGGGAAGGACCAGGGGCTGACAGAGCCAGGAGGTGGCCCTTGAAATAGCCTGGAAGTTAGGGCAGGCTCCCTGGAAGGTGAGTTTTGAAGGACAAACAGGAGTTTGCCAGATGAAGGCATGGGAAAGGCATGGCAGACGGAAGGCAGAGGCTGGGCAAAGGCCCAGGGGCAGCCTGGGAGCCTCCCTCGGACTCCCACATCTCGGGCCCCGGCCCCGCTGCTGACGTCCTTGTCCTCATCCCGTCTCTTAGGCCCCACCCTAGGTGCCCCGTGGGCAGCACTCCTGTTAGCCGCCCTTCCCAGGCCAGCACGTTGGCCTCACCCACTGCCTGTAAACAGAACCCGTGTGTGCTTGTTTCCACAGTTTCCCGAGTACGACGATCTCTACTGCAAGTACTGCTTTGTGTACGGCCAGGACTGGGCCCCCACGGCGGTAAGCTGGGCTCTTGGGCCTCCCTTACTCTCAGCCTCCGTGACTGTTGGGGTTTCTGAAGGTGTCTGTCATACCCCTTCCTCACCCAGTTCAGAACCAACTGAGAGGTAGACACTGAGTTCCGGGGGTTCCGAAATGTGACTTTGTTCCTGGTAAAGCTGGAGTGGAGGATGCAGCCACCGGGTGGGCTCCCCGATCAAGGGTGTGCTCACCCACATGCCTTACCCCGGGCACTTGCACATGGCAGCAGAGAGGAATGTGTGGGCAGCGCGGGCATGCAGGCCCCAGAGGGCCAGCCTGGAAGTGGCCACACCGTGGAGCCTCTGGGCCAGTCCCTTCGCCCTGTGGCCTCTCCTCGCTCGTGGGGAGGACTCTGGGGAGTCAGGAGGCAGAGTGGAAGCTCTCCTTGCGAGACCTCCCTGGGGACCGTCTGTCTCCAGCAGAGAGGGGCTGTGACGGCACGTACACTGTACTGTGTGCCTGGCACATGCTGTACAGCGAAGTGATGACACTTATTCTCCGTTCACCCACTAACCGAATAACTATGGCTGGTCTTCTGGGTGATGGGGATTCAGTGGTGAACAAAGCCAGACGAGAGTCCCGGTCTCTCTTAGGTGTGCATTCTTGTGGGGCGAGGCCGACATTAAGCGCTAGTGTTCTAGTATGTTCTAGTGAAAAGTGCCAGGGAGAAAGGAGAGCCAGGAAGGGAGGTGTGCAGGATAGAGGGAAGCTGGAATCTAGATGAGGAGGCCTGGGAAGGCCTCCCTGAGAAAGTGACTTTGGGTAAAGACCTGAAGGAAGTGCAGAGGTGCACAGGCCCCGAGGCAGGGGGGGGCTGGTGTGCTTGAGGAGCAGGGGGAGGCCAGTGACGAGCATGGGCAGGCAGGACTGACAGAGAGTGACGGGGGATAAGGCGGGGTGGGGGGGAGGGGTCAGAGACGGGGCAGGTCTTGGAGGACACAGTAAGTCAGCGTGAGCCAGCCTCACACAGGGTGACATGGACGCCCTCACAGAGTCTAGAACAGAGAGAAAGTGACCCATCTTGTGTTTTGCAAACTCCTCTAGCTTCTGTGTTGTCAGTAGACAGGGAGCAGGGGCCAAAGGAGGGACACCACAGACGGTTACCAGACACCAAGGGACAGAGATGGCACGTGGACAGGGCCAGCGCTGGGGGTGATGACAGGTGGTGGCGGGAGACACGGCGCTTTCCTGCTGGATGGCTGTGGGCTGTGGCAGAACGTAGCCAAGTAACACCAAGCCTTCAAGCCGGGGCACTTAGGGGCAGAGCTGCCATCTGATGAGAAGGCTAGACAGAGCAGATCTGGGAGAACTTTCCAGAGCCCAGCCCGGCAAGTGTTGAGGTTCCCACTAGATGTCCAGACGGAGGTGCCTGGTGGGCAGTGGGGGCGGGGCCGTGCTGATCTGCGGGTCAGAGGTGAGGACCAGGCTGGGGACACGGGTTTGGGAATCAGCCACCCCCAGGCCATGGCAGCGGCCCCGAGGCGGCTGAGGTCATGAGTGCCGGTTAGAGGAGCGTCCCGACACGGAGCCCAGGGACGCTCCCACAGAAGGAGCAAGTGCTGACAGCCACAGTGGGGGCTGCCCCTCCCTTGAGGAGGAAAGACCCGAAGACGTATGTATGGTGTCCCAGAGCCACACGGGGGTGGGGGGTGGGGCTGTCAGGAAGCCACCAGCCGTGTCCCGTGCTGCCGCTGGGTCAGGTGAAGTGAGAACGGGGAAGTGTCCAGTGCCGGGGTCACTGGTGCTGCTCGACAAAACACTTCGGTGGAGCGGGAGCCTGTAGTCAGGTTGAGTGAGTTCCGGAAGCAAAGCAGAGAAGGAACTGGAGCCAGGGCTCTGCACAGCTGTCGGAAGGAGCTTGCTTGGCGGGCAGCAGGGAGCGGCTGACGGCGGAGGGAGGGGAGGCGGGGGTGTTTCGGGAGAGGGAGGACCGCCCGCACTCGCGCTCCCACAGGAGGTGTCGGGGTGCAGTCGGTCGTGTCAGAGGGAAGAACCGGCCGGAGCGGGTGCCCCGGGCTGGCGAGGGGGGCATGCGCCCACTTGGCCCCAGGTCATCAAGCTCGAACTGGATAAAACCCGAAGGGACCTAGAAGCTGCTCCATGACGTCGTGGGCCCTGTTGTTTGGAAGTTAGCGTGTAGGCAGAAGTGAAGGACGTGGCCCTCCCGCCCAGGGAGGGGGCGAGCGTGGCAGCTGGAGCTGGGGCACTGGCCATCACTGTCCCTGTCCTCACAGGGTCTGGAGGAGGGCATCTCACAGATCACATCCAAGAGCCAAGACGTGCGGCGGGCGCTGGTGTGGAACTTCCCCATCGACGTCACCTTTAAAAGCACCAATCCCTATGGCTGTGAGTCAGCAGGGGTCCCGCAGGGACTGGGGTGGGGAGGCGCCCCCAGGATGATCCGGGCCCAGGGGGCGGGTGGGCTGTGTTGCCGCCTGGCCATTCCCCTCCACTCCCCACCCCGGTTCGCCTCCGTGCCATGCGGAGGACGCTGGGAGCGCAGAGCCCGGCAGGTGAGGCCCCAGCCTGCGCCGCCGACAGCTCTGGCCTGGCAAAGCACAGCCTGGCGTCTGGGACTGCGGCGGCCTAGCCCGCAAGGCTCTCAGCTTGACCCGCCCGCCCCTCCCGTGCACACCCCTCCAGTCACCTCTCTGAGCCTTGGTTCGTGCCGTCCCCTCTGCCTGGGACACCCCTTCCCAGCACCCTCGTTGCTTGCAGTGCTTACTATCTACGTTGTGCAATGGTTAGAATTCACTCTCCCTTGATAGCCGTGTGCAAAGCCTGGGGTCGCTCCAGAGGGGCTGTGAATACCGCCCCCGGGTGGCCCTGTCCGAGCTTCCCACTCCTGTGCGGTGGGCAGACTGCTCCATTTCTTTTCCTGTGTTAGGAAACGACACAGAAAGTGACGTTGCTTGCCTTCAACTTTGTATCTAGGAGCTGAGTGTGGATTGGCTTTCAGGTCCATCTGATTTCATAGTCTGGGCCTTTCTGTGGCCCGGGGCCTAGGCTTACCGCATCCAGAGGGTCCGGAGCAGGGGCTGCTGGCGGTCCTTCTGGCTAGGAACTGCATCTTGTCATTATCCACGAGTAAGATGCTTCCATAGATGCCTTTTTTTTTTTTTAATGTTAATTTCTTTTAGAGAGCGAGTGCACAAACTGGGGGTAGGGGCAGAGAGAGGGAGAGACACAGAACTCGAAGCAGCTCCAGGCTCTGAGCTGTCAGCACAGAGCCGGACACGGGGCTCAAATTCACAAACTGTGAGATCATGACCTGAGCTGAAGGTGGACACTTACCTGACGGAGTTCCCCAGGCGCCCCTTCCACAGGCTTCCTGGAATGGGGCACTGGCTAATGGAGCAGTCTCCTGCTGCCCAGGGAAGCTGCGAGACATGAATAAAATATTAAAAAGCAAAACCAAACACAACTCTTTGAAGGCACCAGGGAGCTAGCCACGTATTGGAGATTTACCAGGCCAGGAGCTGTGAGAAAGCAATCTAGAGACGTGAGCCCAATCACATCACCCCTGCGGGTATTTGCTGACTCTGCCAGAGGTGACCGAGAGGCTGATTGAGATTTTTGATAGCTGCACTGCGTTTGGGGCACAAGAGTCAAGAAAATCCCTGCTACTTGGACGGAGAGCTCGAGGCGCTGTACCCTGGAAGGAAGGGAGAAGCAGCCCAGCTCCAGATCATTCCAGACCTTGAACGTGCTGGCAAAACCCCCAAACAAAATCTTCATAAGCCAAATCCAGCAGGATGTAAGAGGGAGGAAACATCCTGAACAAGTCTGGTTTATTCCCAAAATACAAAGTATGTACATGAAACATCTGAAATCAACCCGTGTGATTCACTGCTTTAAAAAGAAGGAAAGTCACGATCGTCTCTATAAATGAAGAAAAATTCAACATCCATTCATGATAAACACTTAGCGAACTAGGAATAGAAGGAAACTTTCTTAATCTGATGAAGGTTCTCTATAAAACACTTAGAGCAAACATCACCTTTCTGAAGTGAAATGGTGAAAAATTTCCTTCTTTTTGGCGCCATCAGAAAAGGTATAAGGATTAGGGAGGCCAGCACTGTCGGTTTTCACAGGTGACCGTGTATACGTAGAATGTGCAAAATGGGGGCGCCTGGGTGGCTCCATCAGTTGAGCGTCTGACTCTTGGTTTCAGCTCAGGTCATGATCTCATGGTTTGTGAGCTCGAACCCTGCATCGCATTCCACACTGACAGCGGAGAGCCTGTGTGGGATTCTCTCTCTCCCTCTCTCTCTGCCCCTCCCCTGCCTACTCTCTGTCTCTCCCCCTCTCAAAATAAATAAACCTAAAAAATTTTTTTTAATTATTTTTTTTAATGTTTTTTATTTATTTCTAGGAGAGAGAGAGAGACAGCATGAGCAGGGGAGGGTCAGAGAGAGAGGGAGACACAGACTCTGAAACAGGCTCCAGGCTCTGAGCTGGCAGTCAGCACAGAGCCCGACGCGGGGCTCGAACCCACGAACCACGAGATCATGACCTAAGCGAAAGTCAGACGTTTAACTGACTAAGCCACCCAGGTGCCCCTAAAAGTTTATTTATTTATTTATTTATTTATTTAATATTTTTATTTATTTCTAGGAGAGAGAGAGAGAGACAGTGTGAGCAGGGGAGGGTCAGAGAGTGAGGGAGTCACAGACTGAAACAGGCTCCAGGCTCTGAGCTGGCAGTCAGCACAAAGCCCGACGCGGCTCGAACCCACGAACCGCGAGATCATGACCTAAGCGAAAGTTGGACGCTTAACCGACTAAGCCACCTAGGCGCCCCAATTATTTTTGTTTTTTTTTTTTAAAGAATGCACAAAATGATCTACGGATAAGTTCTAGAATTAATAAGTCACCACAAATGCCAGATATGGAATGGACATCCAAAAACTAGTGGCTTTCTGTATAAAAATAACTAAAATGTGTACATATAAAGTGAATCAAAAGTGGTATTTTGAAAAGAAATTCTTTACAGGATCAAAATATAACTTGTTCTATGACACCTCAGGCTTCAATTTAATTTTAAAGCAGAATAACTAAGGCAGTGTAGTTCTTACACACGGAGAGACAGACAGATCCAGAAAGAGCCCCAGGACAGACCTAAGCGTGTGTGGACCGTTAACTCGTGACAAAGAGCACTGTGGAGCAGGAGGGGAAGGCGGGTCTTCTTGATAAAAGGAACTGAGACTCTTGGATATGCACAGGGACGTGAAACCTGCTCTCCGCACCCCTGCCGCACCTGTGCATGTCAGCCAGCTCCAGGCGGGTGTGTAAATGGAAACACGAAAGCAAAGTAGCAAAGCTTCAGGAAGGTAGCCTGGGGCGCTAGAGCTGTGCTATCAGGTAAGGGAAGACTTCATCAAAGGACTTTTTTTTTTTTAAACTTTACTTATTTTGAGAGAGGGGAAGAGATAAAGGGGGACAGAGGATCTAAAGCGAGCTCCAAGGTGATAGACAGCAGAGAGCCCCATGTGGGGCTTGAACTCATGAACCACGAGTTTATCACCGGAGCTGAAGTCAGACGCTTAACTGACTGAGCCATCCAGGCGCCCCTTCAAAGGGCTTCCTAAAGGAAAGATCCATGGATTTGGCCATATTCAAATTAAGGGCTTCTATTCATCAGAAGATAGCAATTGCCCTGAAAAAGGCCACAGAATTCACACACATGAACATTATGCATCAATGAGAAAAAGATCCTTCCAGTAGAAAGGTGGGCAAGGGACTGAACAGGGACCTCACAAAAGGGGACATACGAGTGACCCGGACACAGAGCAGGGCCTCAGCTTTATTTTAGTAACAAAGGTTACAGTTAAGGAAAATGCAAACTAAAGCCACCAGGAGGGGCGTGTGGGTGGCTTAGTCTCAGCCTCTGAGTTCGGCTCAGGTCATGATCTCGTAGTTCGTGAGTTTGAGCCCCACGTCAGGCTCTGTGCTGACATCTCGGAGCCTGGAGCTTGCTTCACATTCTGTGTCTCCCGCTCTCTCTGCCCCTCCCCTGCTCACGCTCTTTCTCTCTCTCTAAAAAAAAAATACTAAAAAGTATTAGAAATTTTTTAAAAAAGTGGGGCGCCTGGGTGGCTTAGTCGGTTGGGTGTCCGACTTTTGCTTAGGTCATGATCTCGCAGTTTGTGGGTTCGAGCCCCACGTCAGGCTCTGTGCTGACAGCCAGCTCAGAGCCTAGAGCCCATTTCGGAGTTTTGTGTCTCCCTCTCTTTCTGACCCTCCCGTGCTCACGCTGTCTCTCTCTCCTAGAAATAAATAAAAATATTTAAAAAAAATTTTTTTTAAAAAGTTAAGCCACTGTGAGTTGCCACAGCCGAGGTAAGTTGCCATAGCTCAGGCAAGAAAGCTGGAGGACCCCAAGCTTTGTGACCACGTGGTATGATGGGAACTCCAGTCACTGGTGGGAGTGTTTGGGGGACACCACCCCTTTGGGAGGTGGCCCCATGTTTGTTTTCATACAGCGGACACGTGCCCAGCAGAAACGTGTGTTTCTGCACATGGGGCCCGAGCCTGGGCGAGAGTAGCAGAGTGCTCCCAGCCTCGCCATCTGGGGAGGTCCCCCAAGGAGAAACTACCCACGTGTCCATCGGCACTAGGGTGAACCATGTCCTCATGGTCTGCCCAGAGCCAGAATGTTGCCCAGTGTTGAAAACGAGCAAAACCCCACACATGACAGTTTGATCGAATCTCATGGACGTGATGTTGAATTCTGAAGAAGCTGGACCCTAGGGCACCGGCAGGGTGGGGGTGGGGAGCTCGGTCAGTTGACCATCTGACTCTTGATTTTGGCTCAGGTCATGATGCCAGGGCTGTGGGATCGAGCTCCACATTGGGCTCAGCACTGCGTGTGGAGCCTGCTTAAGATTCTCTCTCTCTCTCTCTCTCTCTCTCTGTGTCTCCCTCCCTCTGCCCCTCTCCCTTGCTCATACTCTCTTTCAAATTAAAAAAGAAAGAAAAGCTAGGTAACAATACACATACTATATGATTCCATTTGTATGTACACATACTATATGATTCCATTTATATGAGGTTTTTTTAAAAAAAGTTTTTAGGGGCGCCTGGGTGGCTTAGTCGGTTAAGCGTCCAACTTTCGCTTAGGTCATGATCTCGTGGTTCGTGGGTTCGAGCCCCGCGTCGGGCTCTGTGCTGACTGCCAGCTCAGAGCCTGGAGCCTGTTTCAGAGTCTGTGACTCCCTCTCTCTGACCCTCCCCTGCCCACGCTGTCTCTCTCTCTCTCCTAGAAATAAATAAAAATATTTAAAAATAAAATAAAATAAAATAAAAAAGTTTTTAATGTTTTATTTATTTCTGAGAAAGAGAGAGAGACAGCATGAGCAGAGGAGGGTCAGAGAGAGAGGGAGACACAGAATCTGAAACAGGCCCCAGGCTCTGAGCTGTCCGCACAGAGCCCGACAAGGGGCTCAAACCCACGAACCGTGAGATCATGACCTGAGCTGAAGTTTGATGCTTAACCGACTGAGCCACCCGGGCACCCCACGTTTTTTAAAAATGGATAAAACCAAAGTACCGTGTTTAGCATGCATTCTTTGGCAGTGAAGACTTCAGAGAAGTGCTTCTGTTGAGTCTGAATAGCGGTTCCCTTCAGGGGGGTGGGGTGGTGATGGGAAGGGTGCCACCCTCTCCTTAAGGCCGAGCGCTCGACCCACACTGCTCTCCGTGTCTTTGGAGGGAACCGAGAGGCCAGGAAGGGAGGTCGTTGCCCGAGGCCGGTCCTGCGGGGCTGCAGGATCAGCCTGCTTACTCACCTGTCACCTGGGGTGGTGATTCCTTCCCTATGTTCAGTGGATGAATATATGGAGCCAGGTGACAGGACCTGATGCACCTCGATGTTTACAGGGAACAAGCGTGATTGGTAGTAATTTAAAGGAAAGTACACGAGGAAGGTCATTGCCATCTCTCTGACCTCTCCCTCGGAACCCCGAAACCAGCCTCTCCGGCCCACAAGCCCACACGACATGCGCTGCAGGCTGACCACCTCTATCAGATAGGAAGCTCCCGAGAAGTGGCCCCTTTGTTCAGTCCCCAGCTGGGCCCCTGTGGCTTGTACGGAGGAGAAAAGTGGCTTCGGGCACACCCCGTGCATGTCAGATCACAGGGTTGGCACGGCCTCCCGGCATCCGGGCTGAGCAGGGGGCCTAGCCAGCGTGGTCCGGTCCCCACCACGGTCCCCACCCCCCTCCCTGGACTCTGGGTGGGCAGAAGCCATTAGTAGAGAGGGGGGGTCCTTTGTCCACTCCTGCCCCGTGTGCAGCTCACCACCCCCAGGGCCTTGAGTGCCACCTGTGTTCTCTGCCTGGCACCTTCCCCCCAGTTTCCCCACCTGCTGACCCTGCATCTTGTCCTTCCCAAGGGCCACAGATCGTGCTCAGCGTGTATGGACCGGACGTGTTTGGGAACGACGTGGTCCGAGGCTATGGGGCAGTGCACCTGCCCTTCTCGCCCGGCAGGTAGGTCCCAGCTCTGACCGGGTCCCTGGGCCGCAGTCCATCCCTTGCTGGGTCATGCTGGCTCAGAACCGGGGCACACCCAGCAGGCCTATTCCTAGGACAGATGTCGCGTCCGGCTGGGGATGCCCTGGGGTCCCCAGGAGCCTGGGCAACTCGGTCTGGGGGGCTGTGGGTTAGAGCCCATATCTGGGAGGAGGCCCATGTGGGTGAAGCTAGGGCTGGGCCCCCAGATGGCAGGCGGGAGGGGGAGTGTCAGAGGCCCCGGCAGGGAGCGCTGGGGGTATCCTGTGAGGGGCTGGGCCCAGCGACAGTTCGTAGGCACTTTGGGACCACGGTTCAGACACCCCGTGTACTCCTCGGTTCCTGCCCCCTCAGCGTCCCGCGAGCTGTCACTGATCCCCCTTCTGTGCCCGGCCCTGCTGACGTTAGTGTGACACGTGGCCCTTCCTCAGAAGCCCCCAGAGTGGTAGACACAGACGGAGAGAAGCGGCCCTCTTGTTAAGCAGGGTGGCAGAGGGGAGGTGTGTGGAGAGGAGTGGGGGACAGGGTGTGAAGGGCAGGATGGGGGCAGATGGCCGCAGTGAGGAAGGTCCGGGGAGTCATCAGGGGCTTCCTGGAGGGTGTTTGGAGTGTGGAGGCCGGGGCCTCCGAGGGGCGGTGTGAGCCGGGCCTCCGGGCTGTAGCCTCCTGACCCTTTATAGTAAACGGACTTGCGCGGACTCTGGCCTCCTTGAGGTCGGGCCTAGTTTTTCCGCCTCACCCTCCCAGTGCTGAGCACCCGGCCTGGGCCCTGTGGGTGCAGCCTGTGCCGGCTGGACGGGTGGCCTGCCCCTGACTTGGTGCGGCCTGGCTAACAGCCCCTGCTCACTGGAGGCTCAGAAGGTTCCATTGCTTTTCTGTGACTCAGCACAAGCGTCTGTGAAAACATGTGTTTCAGGCACAAAAGGACCATCCCCATGTTTGTCCCAGAATCCACGTCTAAACTGCAAAAGTTTACAAGGTGAGTTTTCTACATGTCGCCTCCAGCCCCCACTTCTAACCCAAGCAGGGGAGCGGAGGGAGGGCTGTCACAGTCCCTCACTGTGCCGGGTGACACCGTCTTCCTCCCACTGCTCTGTCTTTGGGGACACATGGAAACGGGTGCTGCATGGCTTCTGGGGGTCACCAGGCTCCCGTCAGCCACTGCTCCAGCTGCGGAAGGCCGTGCATGTCACCCGTGCCGCGGTTTGCGTCGGAGCAGAGCAGGTGGGGACGTGCTCATGACGTAGCACGGCGTTAAGAAGGTAGGTGCTCCCGAGGGGCGCCTTCCGTCAGGAAATGCCTCACACGTGGGAGCCTCTTCGAGGAGGAGACACCTGAGCAGAAACTAGAAGAGAAGTAAGGGCCGGGGTGGGCGGTCTGGGGAAGGAATGTTCCAGGCGTAGGAAACAGCATGTGCAAGGCCCGTGGGCTTAGTGTGTGAGGAGGGGCCGGGACGAGGTGTTGCTGGTCAGCAGTGGACGGGGAGGGGGAGGCGCCAGGGAGGCAGGGAGTGCGCACGGACGCGGGGGGCGCCGGACCAAGCCCTGTCGCCCCTCACCACAGCTGAGCCGATGACTCGCAGGGGACAGGAGCACAGCTGCGAGCCACCGCTGCTCCCCGCCAGCCCAGCCAGGCGGGGGCCCCGCGCCGTCTGTTCACAGCGGGATGTGGGGAAGACGGGGGCCATCAGGGTCCCTGGTGGCAGCTGACGAGCAGCCCCCGCAGGCCCGGCCGTACCGGGGTGAGCCCGGCCCGAACCCTGCTCTCTGCGCAAGGGGACAGCGCCGGACCTGAGCCAGAGAAGCCTCCCTGAGTTCTGAGGCGTGGGGGGGGGAGAAGTGGGGTGCCCCCCGCCCTCCGGGAGGCCACCGTGGTGGGAAGGGGCCTATTACCCGGTGCCCTGGGCCAGCGTCAGCTAGAGAGGACATCGTGCACCCCACGGGACTGTCGGGAGAGTGGGGGGGGCAGTGCTCACCGCTGGGTCCGGGGAGGTTTAGGGCTTCGAGCCCACACGGCTGTCCGGCCCGGGGCGTTCATGCCGCTCTTCGTCCTCCAGCCCTGAGGGAAGCCTGGGTCTCAGGGCCACGTCCTCTCAGGAGAAGTTGCCTTATGGCTTACACAGCAGGCGACATTCTGCCGGTGCCCGAGGGAGAGCAGCTCGGGGCAGGGGTGGGGGCAGGGGGTGATCTCCCCCGGGCAGGGCGGCATGCGCTCGGACTGTGGACACTGGAGGAAGGGCCAGTTAGCGAAGGCAGTTTGATCACGATCTTCCCAGACGAGGCCCGGCCTGCGTGGAGGCCGCCCTGTAACAGGCTCCCAGTGGCCTTTGCTCCCCCCCGAGCCTTCTTATTCCTGCTCCTCCCTGCTCCCCACCCCCAGCTCCCCACCCTGCCCCCCTGGCTCAGCCCACCCGGTCCCCAGTCCCCCCCCCCACCCCCCCGTAGAGTTTCCTGGGGCCGCTGTAACCAATCACCACCAACTCCATGCCTGAACAACAGCATTTATTTTCTCATGCAAAGATCCTTTTCCCAAGTAAGGTCACATTTGCAAATTCCAGGGACCAGGACCTGATATCTGGGGGGCCACTATCCAGCCTATGATAGTGCCTCCCGGTGAGTCTTCACGTAGCGACAAAAATGGTTTTCTTTTTATTTCTTTTTTTAAATTTATTGAAAGTGTGAGCAGGAGAGGGTCAGAGAGAGAGGGAGACACAGAATCTGAAACAGGCTCCAGGCTCTGAGCCCAATGTGAGGCTCAGACCCACGAACTGTGAGATCATGACCTGAGCCCAAGTCAGACGCTCAACTGACTAAGCCACCCAGGCGCCCCCAAAAGTGGTTTTCTAAAACGACTGTAGGAAGCACTGAAGCGCAGCTCCGCATTTAGGGTTAACTTCTGCGAGGGTGCCGTGAAGCCCTGCATTCTCCGGCCCTCCGACGTGGCTCCTCCAGCCCGCTGGGTCCTTCCCCGCCTCCGGCCCCTGCCTGGATGCTCTATCCAGCATCCCTCGGACCCCTACCCTGAACCACCTGCCCTCCTGGGCCTCGGGAGAGGAAGCAGTGCGGCGGCTCCGGGTGTGAGTGCTGGGGCGTGCCACGCCCATGGTGGCTGCTTCCTGTGCCGGTGAGGTGGACAGCCCCACTCCTCAGATGGAGAAACTGAGGCACAGAGAGGTGGTGGTGCACCCATCCAGCCCTGGCAGGAAGCCTGGCTTCCTAATTCCCCTATCCGCCCCCCTCTCGAGGCCAGGAGCCAGTGAGCCCCCTACTGGGTCTCCACTGGGGCTGCAGACTGCAGGGGGCAGGCTTGGCTTTGGCCCCTGGGCAGTACCCAGTGGGTGGTGGGGGCTGGCGGAATCCGGGTGGCCTGGGCCCAGGGGTGACTCCAGCTGGAGCCAGACGGGCTGCTGGTTGTGGAGGGTGCTGGGCAGCCACGAGGAGGGTGGCTCTGCTGGGGCAGAGCGCAGGCCACTGTAGGGGGAGGCAGGGCGGAGCCTGGACCCATAGACGGAGGGGCCTCCTTCCCCGTGGGGAGCCCACCACCCCCAGCCCCATCACTGGTGTTCCCTACCACCAGCAGGGCCCCAAAACCCAGGCTGGAGGTGCTCCTGGATGGGACATGCCCGCGTCTGCCTGGCCCACCCGGCTGGAAATGTGCCCCAAATGGTTTCCGGCCTGAGTGGGTGTGTGGGAAGCGAGGCTCTGGCCGCAGGGCCGGGAGCTGAGCTGGGACCACGGGGAGGTCCAGCGTCACGCTCCTGCTGTGGCCTTGGGCAAGTCACCGTACTGCCCTTAGCCTCTGACGGAAGGGCTTTACAGAGCAGGGCCCCTGTGAAGGGCGGGTGGACAGTGGGCGCGGCAGGGGCCCCGGCACTGAGTGTGCACCCCTCACATCAGTGACTGGAGTTAGGTGACGTGTCGGTCACCCCCAAGCAAGCCCACCCTTGGGGCAGGTGCACGTCAGAGCGAGAAGCGTAAATCGGAGGGTTAACGTTTCTCATGGCAGCTGACAGAGTGCATTCACCTAGAGCCCTGGGAGCTGGGTGCCGTTAGGTACAGGCCAGAGGCACGGGGCTCAGGGGTTCAGAGATGGTGGGTACTTGTCCTGGATCCCTCCCTACCGAGAGGGAAGGGGAGAGCCCGGGTCTGGCCCCTCTGCCCGCCCCAAGGATGCCGAACTCCCAGGTGGGGCCTTCCTTCCCTGGGAGGATGGAGGGGACACAGTGTGCTGCTGCCCTTGTTCTGGGATTGCCACTTGGGTCCCCACTGTGCCCCCAGCCCCACCTCCCACAGTGGCTGTGACGGGAAAGCCCGGCATCCAGCTGAGGAGGGGTGGGGCACAGAGCCCCACATGCTGGGTGGAAGCCACACATGGCACCCAGCCTCGCCTTTCGGGGGCAGAGGGAGGTGGCCTGAGAAGGTTCTGGGATGGGGGGTGGGTGGAGGGCTACTGTTTCTGAAGCAGGGGGAGAGCCCACGTCTGGGGTGTGAGGGAGGGCCAGGCCGGGGATCTGCTCACCCAGGTCCTCCTGTCTTCCAGCTGGTTCATGGGACGGCGGCCCGAGTACACAGACCCCAAGGTGGTGGCCCAGGGTGAAGGTCGGGAAGGTAAAGCTTGATCCCCTGAGCCCCACCCCCACCCCATAGGCAAGTGGGAGCCTGGGAGGGACTGGGGAGACCCCCACAAACAGGGTGGAAGCCAGGGACCTGCCAGGCACACAGAGGGACTGCGAGGGCAGGACCCAGGCATTTCCCCAGAGCACCTCCCAGTGAGGGGCACGGCCAGGAAGTCATTCCCATTTTATAGGACAGAACGCTGAGGCCGAGAGATTCCCAAAGCAGCCCGGCTGATGCTGCCCTTCTCTCCCCAGTGACCCGCGTCCGCTCTCAGGGCTTTGTCACACTCCTCTTCAACGTGGTGACCAAGGACATGAGGAAGCTGGGCTACGACACTGGGCCTTCTGACACGCAGGGCATCTCAGGGCCCAGCGCGCCGCAGGGACTGCCCCGGTGAAGGCATCCAGCCCCCGCTCCCGCCCGCTGGATCCCCGGTGCACTAGATCAGGCCCCGCCCACAGGATCCGGCCAGGTGGCCCTTCGGACAAAGCGGATTGTCCTTCCAGAGAGTCAGCCCCGGATACATCTGCTTGACGTGCAGCCTCATGGGACTGGGGGGGTGGGGGGTAGGGATTTTCTATAATAAAGCCTCACCTTTTCACAGAACCCAGGCCTGGAGCTGCCCCTCCCCTCGAGCACGCCCCTCCCTCGACCCCTGCAAGTGAGGGGACAGAAGCTGCCCCGAGAGGCACAGCGGGACGGCCAGCCAGGCTGCGAGCTTCGGCTCAAGCCCGGTTCTGCTGCCCGTGGCTGTGTGGCCTTGTCCTCGCGCCACACACGCATCCGCGACACAGGTGCGTCCCCACTGCCGAGACCTTCAGAGTGGCGCGGCGGAGCGTGCTGGGGGCCCGGCCCGGTGCCCGCGGTGTGTGCCGCGTGCCTGCCGGCCTCCCTCGGCAAGGAGACGAATGTCGTCGTAGGAGCCACACGGAGACCCCCGGCCCGGACTCTGCCGACCCCTGACCCCACAGCCCAGACAACGGGGCGGCAATCCTCCTGGAGGCCGGAAGGTGCTGGAATCCCAGCTCTCCCGCCCCCACAGGGCAGGGGGGTGCACCGTGCAGCCCAGGCCCCTGTGCTTCGGGAGCTGAGCCCTCTCGACGCCCCAGTCCCCATGGCCTCGCCGTGGTCACCCAGCCTGCCCTCAGCCCGGGGACGGGACCTAGCGCTCACCCGGGTCCCTCGCTACCTGGCACCACTGGCCCAATTTAAGGGGAGCCACAGAGTGCCCACGCCCAGCTCTTGGTAACCCTCTGCCTCCCAGCCTGAAGGCCACCAGCTTCGCCCCTACACACTGCCCTGCATTGGGCACCTGGCCCCCGACACTGCTGGGTGGACCCTGTTCGGCCCTTTACCACTCGGTTCCCTCCACCCCGGCTGGGCCCTGGCTCCCTGCGGGCCCTGGCACGGTGGCTGACCCTCCTCTCTGAATGCAGAGTCTCCCAACCGCCGGCCTGTCCCTTGCCACACTCTTCTTTTCCCAACAAGTCCCGGCCATTTACGCGCACAGTCCTCCTGACTGGGGTCCTTCTGCTGCCACACCTCATGTGCCATGGGAGCTTCGTCCTCGCCCCCAGACCCCGGAGCTGACTGCCACCAAATACCTGACTGCCGTGCCCTGGGCCTTTTTCTCCCGTTTTTTTTTTTTTTTTTTTTTTTTTTAAGTTTAATGTAGTGTGAGAAAGAGCACGTGCACAAGCAGGGGAGGGGCACAGAGAGGGGGAGAGGGAGAGAATCCCCAGCAGATTCCATGCTGTGAGCGCAGAGCCCGACGAAGGGCTCGATCTCTTGATGGTGAGATCACAACCTGCGCGGAAATCAAGAGTCGGACACTCAACCGACTGAGTCCAGACAGATGAGCCTTCATACAACTTGGCTTCTTCCTCAGCCTCCTCCCTTGCAATGATGACCTTGGCTTTGCCCCTCAACAGCCGCCCATACCACCGCCTGTTGCTTGTTACCAGTGCCTCCACCCAAGCGTCCCCCTCCCAGCCCACTTCCTTCCCACCTTGTGATTCCTTCCCTGTGGTCCCCGCTCAACAGTCCACTGCATCCGGGTCCTCCAAGCCACCCGCCACCACCTTTGTGCAGGCCATCAGCCCCTCCTCTCCTCACCAGCCCAGTTTAGAATTCACGGTGGTCACTACAGGGACAGGCACGTTCATGCTATGTCCTCAACTGCCCGTGCCCTGTCCCATGTCCTCACCCGGCCATCCTGGGCCCTGTGAAAGCCAGCCGCGGGCCTGCGCCACGCTGCGGGCCAGGCATGGTCACAGCAGGCAGCCCCGGGCCTGCCAGGCTCGGGCTGCAGCCAGGGCAGCCTCCCGGTTGCAGGCGGACCCAGCACTCCGGGCATCTCAGAGAAAACCGTCTTTTTTCCTCTTCCGACCTCCAGGAGGCCTTGCCCTCAGCTGAAGGGCTCACGACAAAAAGGAAATGACTCAAGACGGCGCCTGGCTGGCTCAGTAGGAGGAGTGTGGGACTCTTCATCTCGGGATTGGTGAGTTCGAGCCCCATGTTGGGTGTAGAGTTTTCTTAAAAAAATAAAATCTTAAAAAACAACAACAAACAGGCCCCTGGGTGGCTGAGTCGGTTGGGTGGCCGACTTTGGCTCAGGTCATGATCTCATAGGTTTTGGGTTCAAGCCCCGCGTCAGGCTTTGTGTTGACAAGTCTGAAGCCTGGAGCCTGCTTCAGATTCTGTCTCCTCCTCTTTCTGACCCTCCCCTGTTCATGCTGTCTCTCTCTCTCAAATATAAACATTAAAAAAATTTTAACTGCAAAATGGAACAGAATGAGAAGAGGGTGAAGCATGGTGTCATCGGTGCTGGCATCCCAGGCCCGACAGGAAGGTGGTTTGGGGGCAGCACCGGGCACAGGCTGACGGGCTGGGCCCGGACGAGGAGGTGGCCTGGGGGTCCGGCCTTCCGGAGCTGCAGGGGAGGGAGGCGGAGAGAGGAGAGGCACACGGAGGGCCCCGGGTTCTGCAGGCGCAGCTGCTTGCAACGTGAGCCGCGTGGAGGCAGGAGCAGCCCATGGGCATGGGGTCTCGTAAGACCTCAGGGGGCACCATGGACGTGTCTGGAGCAAATGGGGGGCTGGGGCCCGGGCCTGGTGGAAGAACAGAGGGAGCTCTTGTTTTTGTTTTGAATTTTTTTAGTGTTTATTTTTTGAGAGAAGGAGAGAGAGAGAGTGTGTGACACAGAATCTGAACCAGGCTCCAGGCTCCGAGCTGTCAGCACAGAGCCTGATGCGGGGCTGGAACCCATGAGCTGTGAGATCAGGACCTGAGCCAAAGTCAGTGCTTAACTGACTAAGCCACCCAGGTGCCTCCATTCTGCAGTTTTTAAATTTATCGACATTTTCTTATTGACATGTTCAAACACAGAAAAAGTTAGAATGTCCCAGCGAACGGCCAGCCAGCCTCAACTCAGTCCCTGTCGCCATCTTCCCACCCTTGCGTTCTCTTCCTCCCTTCCATGTGTCCGACTTTTAGTGCAAAACAAACCGCAGGCATCACGACACCTCCTTCTGCACATGGCGGCCGCCCTTCCTTAACTATGGTTTGCTACTTGCTTCCCGGTGCCATTTGTTTCTTTTGAGGGGACGTTTACGCAAAATGAAATGCACACATCTTAATTTTCATCCACGTGCTGAGTTCCGACAATGCGTGCCCACCCTCCTTGTCAAGGTGTAGAATGCGACCATCTCGTCGGAAAGCTGCTTCATGCTCCTCCCAGTCAGGGCGGGAGAATGCTGGAAACTTCGGAGGCATTCTGTGCCTGGGAACCGGGAGCAGGCTGGAGATCTGTGACCCTTCCCATGAGGAACAAAGGGGACGGCCCCAAGGTCACCCCGCGCTGTTGCCTCTGTCCTCCACTGCGAGAAAGCTGTGTGCTCACAGGACCATCTCCTTTTTCTCCTGGGCTCACAGGACCGCATCTTCCCAGGCCCCTTGCATACAGCCGGGTCCCTGCGAGTTGTTCTGGCCAAAGACACGTGGGCTTGAGAGCCGTTCACCGCCCCTACGCGTGACCCATTTAAAACCTCCCTTGGGCCATCCTTCCCTTCTTACTTTTCCATGGCATTCTAGAGGCCACATTTTGGAGACAGAATGTGGTAAGGGAAGAGCCTGGGTCACTGAGCCGCCAAGAACAGCCCATTGGGCCTTTCTGTGAGCAACTCTATTGTGTTCCGGCACAGAGAGTTTGGGGTTTATTTGTTCGAGCGGAGCCTACTCTATCCTGATACAGATACCGGGGTCAGGAGTGGGTTTCCCCTACAACCAAAACCAAGTGTATGTGGTACTGGCTTCGCAGTGAGGCGGGGGCAGGAAGAATACAGAGGATAGACTGGACAGCAGGAAAGCCCTACTCTGTGAACACTAAGCTAGGTTAAGACACTCTTGCTAACTCAGGAGACAGGCTCTTTGCCTGCTGAACCATCGCTGGGATAGGCAGGGGTGGGTGATCACAGGCCACCGTTACTGCCCCTGGAAAGCTGGCACGGTCGCGCAGGGAGCTCAGGAAAGCCCAATGACAGAATGAGAGAATCCAAAACTTTGGGGGCATCGAGAGGTTGGAAAAGGAATCGGTTTCTAGAAGTCAGGTGGGAAGATAAGAAGTCCCAGTAAAACTTCTCATCGGGACAAGTAACAGCCTCCTGGAATCGGTTTTCAGGGGGGACACGCCTACCGTCACCCCAAATGGCCTCAAGAGGAGCTACCAGTGAGTTGAAGGAATAGGAGGGTGAGACGGCAAGGAAACAGGGCAGGATTGTGTGTGTGCTTGTTACCTACTGCCATGTAACAAACTACCACCATATACGCTCTCTTGTGATTCTGCGACTCTAGGTTGCCTCCGTTGGGGGCCGGGGTACACTCTGTGTAGAAGAATGCAATCTATACGTGGTGACCACCAGGCCTGCTGTGACAGAGACCCGCCGTGTTAACCTAACTCACTTCCTGTCCCCCAGGGGACAAAGGAAGCCTGCGTTTCCCCATTTCCCGGCTCCTTGCTGGAGCCCTGGGGCCGGTGGGGGCGAGGGACTCGGGGAGAAGCCACTGCCAGACTTGGCCCCTAGGAAACCTCACACTTCTCCCTCCGATCGCGCATCCCCTTCCCCGCAAACCTCAGGGCCGTGTGTGTCAGAGGTGGCGGCAGCGTCACGAGATGGAGCAGCCAGGGTCCCCGATCGCTGCTGGGAGAGCTGCCCAGCCAGCCAGGCCCCGGGCTCTGTAAGAAGTAAACTGGGCTTGTGGAGGCAGCCTGACCCAGAGCACCCACACAGGGTGGCGCTCCCAGCCGCTCCGGAGCCCTGCCCAGGGTCGCGGAGGGGGACACCAGGGTGCCAGGCCTTCCGCAGAGAGGGCCGTGTGTGGGACTGCCCAGGGCACAGCTCGGGGCGAGGGGCCCTCACAGGAGGGGGGCCTCCCTCACCACGGTTCCGCCTGCCCTTCCCCCCCCCACCTGGCGGGACGGATAGAAAGATGGGGGTGAGGGAAGGACACAGCCAGAAACCGCGTCATGATACAAATGATAAATTATATTTGTACAGTAAAGAAGTATCAATAGTCAACACAAGTTCAAAACCAGCCACCGGCCCCTGGGACTGAGAAAACGGCTGGGTGACACCCCTACCACGGTGCCCATCAGGAGGGGGCGTGATGGCATGTGTCTTACACACGAGGCAGTGGCCGGTGGCTTCATGATCAGTGCAGCAGGCAACAGGGACGAGGCGCCTGGGCCGGGGTGGGACGGGGTCTCCTGGGGCCTTGGTGGCCCAGTGGCTATCGTGTTGGGGCCTCAAAGTCACGTCAGGAAGGGGTCGTGACTGTGACAAAAGGGGCACTGGCCAGGTAGGTAGGTTTGGTCTACTGGCCTGCGACGGGGTTCCGGGCTCGCACCACAGGAGTGAAAGCACCTCCCTGGGGAAGCGACCCACCGAGTCCCACGCTGGCTCCCCCGCCCCCATGGTGGAAGAAGTCGGAAGAGGCCAGACTCGGCCGGGGCCCACGGTCCAGCCCCAGGTCCCCGGCGGCTCCTGGGGCCGGAGAACAGCCTGGGGGAGCTGGTAAACGCAGGACGCGGGGGTGGCCTGAGCAGGCCGTTGTGACTCCGCCCGCTGGCCTCCTGGCATCTTACAGCTCTCCTGTGCGGTGCCCAGGGTCACCTCTCCTCCTGGAGCCAGCGAGCGGGCGGAGGAAGGCCGGGGTGGGGTCCGCTGCCCTGGGGTCGGGATGGAGCCGTCCATGGCAGAAAGCAAGACGGGAAGGCCCGCCAGGCAGGCTGACCAGACACAGGATTGGGGGATGGGGGTGGGGTCCCTTCCCCAGGGAGAAGCAGATCCTTTCTGGTCTTCATTTCGCAAATTCACACGTTTCTTATAGTGGGGGGCGGGGCGAGGAAAGCAGGAGGTGGGGGGCGGGGTAAGATTAGTGCACGTTTGTTAAAAATCTATTGTGTAAGAATGACCTTTCCCCCCCTCTTCTCCAAAGCAAGAGATGATTAAGTCTGCAGTGTGTGTGTCTGGAGTTCACAGGTGGGTGGGTGGGTCAGGGCCAGTCCCGGCCCCTCACCCCTCTGGGCCCAGAGGCCGCCCGCAGGGAGCCCTGGGCACCCCCAGACGCCCGCCATCTCCACGCCGGCCCCATCTCCACCCTGAGTGCGGATTAAGACAGAGGAGACCACAGACACACAAGGTTCAAGGCGCCTCCCCCGCTTCAGATCCCCGCTGTGGAGGGGAGTCCTTGTCCATCTGTGCAGCCTTCGGTTTCCCAAGGGGATGAGCTGATGAAAACCGGTGAGTCACATTCATACACTGGACTGGTTTTTTTTTTTTTACTTCCGCTTTCTTGACAGTGGCGTATTGGTAAGAAAAGTGGCCTCTCTCAGGATCTAGCCCGAAAGGCTGCAAGTCCATCGATTTGGGGAGTCACCAGAAAAGGGAGTGAAAGAAAGGAAAAGGCAACTGGAGGCTGGGATTTTGTTGTTGTTGTTGCAGGTTTTGTTTTTCTTAAATAAACATCATCTTTTATGTGTAATCAAATTCCCATATTTTTCCCTATAAAGAATCTGCTTTAGTTTTTCCATAAGGCATTTTTTTGTCTCTCCCTATTTAAATTTTCTTAGAGTTAAAACCATAAATAAGAGGATTTAAACCACTAACATGACACGTGCCAATATCTTAATTCAGCCAGACCTGGTAAATTCTATCAAAACTAGACAGTTAAATAAGAACCACGTTATAAAAATATTAGCCAAAAAAAGACTATTAGATAATTCTGCAAACTCAAATATGAAACTGTACTAAACAAAATATGTGCAAACGTATACAAGCATAGAGCCACGTGGCGGGGTTATGCTCAGATTAGTTTAAAGCTTGCTCTAGTGGATTTAATTCGAGTTGCTCCACGGTGGTGGTGTTGACTTTGAACTCACACACGAGTCAAAGGGAAACAAAATATGCACAACCACGTCCCCAAAAGCTGAGCGCCTCGTGGAGCCGGTGCTTCCTTCCGCCCACGCCTGGGACCGCCGGGGTCCTGCTAGGGCTGGAGGTGGGGGGCAAAGCCACGGCGGCCGAGCGAGGCCCGGGCCAGGCAGCGTCCCAGAGGCCCTCGGGCTGAGGTTCGGGGCGTGGGCGACACCGCCAACTCCCCACCTCGTCCAAGGCCCCAGAGAGCGGGCCAATCTCCACAGGAGCCAGGACCTCACGCTCGGGGTGGGGGGACGCGGGGCGGCGACGGGGCCGGGGGAAGGCCTGCCGCCGCTCGAGTCTGGGGGTCGGGGCCGTGGGGACAACCCTTTTACCAGGAAGCCGGAAGCGGCCGGCCCTAACACCCGCCCCCTCGCACTCGAGTCCCTGCTCGGCGTCCTCAGGCACAGGTGCTCTGCGCATGCGCTCTGCAGTGGGCCCCCCCCGGCTCGGGCACTAGAGAAGGAAAGGGTTGGTTGTGCCGGTGGCCTGAGCTGCCGATGGGGGGCTGCCCACGCTGCTCACCATGTTCATCGCGGCGGGGCCCAGTGGCGTCAGGGAGGCGCCGCTGGCCGCCAGAGCTGGGTGTGCGGCCGCGGAGGTCATGGAGGCCATGGCCATGGGCTCCACGCCTGGGCTCGGCCCAAAGGCGGCACTGGTCCCCAGGACTGGGCTCCCCCGCAGCTGGTTCAGCGTCAGCGGCTGGGGCTGGTGCACCTGGAAGGGGTTGACAGGGGCCGAGGCTGCGGCTGCACCTGAGGAGAGAGCGGGAAGGACAGGGGCCGCGTCAGAACCCCCCCCACCCAAGGGCAGAAGATGGTGGCGGCCAGGGGCACGTGCACTCGGGCGGTCTGCCCCTCTGGGACCGGGTGCTGCCCGGTGCCGCTATTTCGCACACGCACATGCGTCTGCTGGCCAAGTGTCTGGTGTCTGCGCGAGGAGACTAAGGCTGTGAGAAGCCAACTGACTCATCCCAAGTCCCAAAGGCTGAATAGGGCAGGGCCAGGAACGTGCCCGCCTCGCCTCAGGACCCCTCACGACGCACAGCTGGCACTGCTCCCGAGTTTTGTGTGCCATGCTCTGTGACAAGTCTCCAAGAAAAAGGAGAGCAGAGGGGGAGCTGGGGACCGCTGCCGGAGAGTGGCAGTCTCCATGCTGGACTCAGGACCCGAGGACTGGCATCTTAAAGGCTCTGAGAAGGCCCGCAGTCAAGTGGATGCAGCTATGTCTTCTCCAGCATTTCAGGATTCATCACACATCATAAAACCTTTCCCCAGCTTTAAACAAAATTGTCTGTTGATACTCTGCCCAAAACATGAGAGCTGCCAGCACTGGGTCCCCAAAGCAGCCCAGCCCCTGAGCACAAAGGCTGCCTGCCGAGGGGCACCCCCACACATCACCACCAGGAGCCGATGCCCTGGCCGCTCTCGACCCCACCCCGGGGAGGCACAGACCCTGCTGAGGGCTCAGCATGCATCCCTGCGCCAGCCCCTCCCGTAACCCTGCAGATCAGATCAGTCAGCCCTGCTGGAGTTGCCCTGAGGAGGGACAGCAGGGCCCCAGCGTGGGGGTGGGGGATGGGGGCACTGGCGTGGGGGGTGGGGGACGGCAGGGCCCCGGTGTGGGGGTTGGGAATGGGGTGGGGCACCGGCATGGGGGTGGGGGATGGGGGGCACCTAGAGAGATGGTGGGGCACCGCACGAGGTGGGGAAGGGATGGTGGGCCACCGGGGAAGAGGGCCAGCCTCGCTTAGACACTGGATTCTGATCCAGCTCTGCCGAGGGAGCAAGGAGCAACCACGTCCTTGCTCATCACAGCGTTGGGCAGGACCAGGGCCTCCACACACCCCACTTCTGCCCCAGGGTCTTCACCCTCAACTCTTCTGAGTCCCGGGTCCCTCTTCTGCAGGGTCCTATGAGGCGCTATGGCCCGGGGCTTCAGATCTGTCTTGTGATGGGCTTCAGACTGAACGCCCTGAATGTGACACATCCCAGCCCCTGGGAGCCCACGGCCTTCCTGGGAAATTGGGGGGGGGTGCTCCCTAGAGGGAGAGGGTTATCTGGGCTGGGTGCCGAGGAGGACTGTGATCTCCCATGGGAGAGAGGGCACTCCGGGCCGGGGGAGCAGAGGGGCGCGGTGCAGCCGAGGCTGGGAGCACATGGGCACGGAAGGCGGGGCAGCGACAGCCTCAGCAGCCCTGGGCACTGAAGCACTGGAGCGAGGTCTGGGGGCCTGTCCTCTGAGGGAGGAGGTACACAGGGGTGGGAAGGTGGAGTTCCGAGCCCTGGAATGGCGAGGCGAGGGTCCTTGGGTCCCTGGGAAATGGCCCCTGGAAAGAGGGATGTTGGGCAGCAACCTCGGCTCTTCCTCACCCCAGCACTGCCCTCCCCCGCTGACCATGAAGCTGCTTACTGCAGGGTCCCCATGGCCAAGCGCACCAGGTCAGGGACCACTTCTGCTCGGTGGTCTCGGCTACCTGAGAGGAGAGGGGCTGTCCACCCCGCCCCCACACACACTACACACCAGCTTTCACATCCCGGCCGTGCCTCTGAGCGTGGCGCTGGCGTGTACGCCACGACAGGAAGGGCCTCCCAGAGGCAGAGGAGAGGTCAGGGCCCGAGGCCTGCCCCGCACCCCTTCTCAGGAAGGGCAGACAACCAGAGGGAGCCCGGGGGAGCCCGCATACCTGGTGCCAGGAACGGGTTGAGAGACTGGGCCGGCGGGGCTGGCCTGGTCACCAGCGAGTCCAGGTTCACCAGGGCCGCGTTGGGGCCCAGGAAGGACTCGGGGGTTTTCCGGGAGCTGCTGGGCTTGCTCGAGGCGGCGGTCAGGGGCTGAGACTCAAAGGGGTCGGGGCTTGTCGTTCCGTTGTTTTGGGACGGGGGAGAGGCCACCGCCTCAGCTGCAAGACAGGGACACACGTGGGCATGGCGGGCGCGGAGGCTGGGGCCCCGGGAGCCCACCCCAGGAGAGTCCCAAGCGAGAGACAGGCATTCCGGGGGGCCCCTGCATGGCCACGCAGGAGCTGGGATGTTGGGGGCACAGTGGTCCCCAACACCCTGGACAGGGACGTCAGACACAGGGGAAGCTCACAGACCCCCCAGGTCCCATAACCACACCCAGAGCGCGGGGACGGAGACAGGCGGATGAGGAAAGCGCTGTCACAACGCCGCGTGAGAGAAGCAGGCGACCAGACAATGCGTACGGCAGGATCCCCCCAGGATATTGGGGTGTTGTGCAGGGTTGCTGGCTGCGCACGGGCACCTTAGTTTCTGGTGTGTGTTCACTGTCCATTTTCTACAATGAACGTGAATTTCTTGATGGAGAAGAAAGCAAATTACTCTCAAGAACTCGGCCAACTGAGGCTGTACTAAGACGGGCTGGTGGGAGTGCAGTGGCCGTGGGGTTAAAGGTTCTTAAAAATGGTCATACTCTCCACTCGGTAATCCCATTTCTAGGAATCCAGTCTTAGGAAATAATGCGAAGTGTGAACAGGGATCTAAGCAGTGGGCTGTTCACGACAGCATTATTTACTGTAGCAAAACCCGAAATCAACCTAAAATGTCCTCCCCAAAGTTACAGGTCAAAGAAATTACCGCAGAACAGTACAGGAGCGATGACAGCTACGGACTATTGCTGAAGACTTTTACGGGAGGGGCAGGACCCAAGTCCGAAGGACAGCGTGGGCGGAACAGAAAAGGCCGCACCGACAGAGCAGAGCTCACAAAACATACTGGACGGCAGCACAGCCACTGGGCTAGGTGGAAGGGTCGCGGACGATTGTGATTCCCTTCCACACACTTGCCCAAATTCTCTGCAGTGCAAATAGCTCAAGAATTGGGGGTACATATTTTGCAAGTCCACGGAAGGATGTCCACATAACGAAGCCACACAGCCTTCTCACTGAGGCACGCGTGGGTGGGCCAGGACAGTTAGGTTGTACTTTGGCCTGCAGAGGACACGCATGGAGTTTTGTTTTTTTAATGCAGCAAAAGAAACATCCCAAGAAGCAGCACGTTCTAAGTGGCCTCTGGTCCCCTGAGCTGAGAGGGGGCCTGAAGGGTGGCCTGGGGCACCAGGCTGCTCGTACCTTAGACCAGGGCCAGCCAGGCCTGTAGCTGTAGCTGAGGGAAGGGGGGGAGGCGAGAAGAGGAAGGGGGTGGGGGGCAAATGGAGAATGGGGAGGGCACAGGGGGAAGCTGAGAGAGGAAAGAGAAAGGAGAGAAGTTGCTCTATGTAGCTGGAGGCGTGACCGGAGATGGACAGAGGCAGCCTGGCTCCATCCCTGGCTTCCGGCGTCGGCCCCCTCCCCCGGCCCGGTCTCTCTGCACCCTACCCTGACCCACGGCCAGCCTGGGGGCACTGGGCCTGGGCCTGGAACAGGCACTGGGCGGGAGCCACAACCGGGTGGGCAGAGGCCCCTGTCCAGGCCTAGAGCTCGGGCTGTCTGGAAGGGGGCGCCCTGGGGAGTAGGGACTTGGGAGGAAATTACGGGGAAGCAGCGGTTCAGGCTGGGCAGGGGCCATGCTGGGCTGGGCGCGGGCATGGGCAGGTGGGGGGGCTGGGGGGGCCGAGGCTTAGAGATGAATGAGACCGGAAATGCGACCCCAACACCAGGACAGGGTGAAAGAGAAGCCCAACCACACGGCTGTTCACCGCGTGCAATCGGCCACTTGCAGCCCCCAAGACCAAAACACAAAGAAAATGCAGGAAGTGGAAAGGGCTTGAAAGCCGCTTGTTTCTGCAATAACTGGGCTGGTCAAATGCACAGAAAATCATGGAAACCACTACTATCTTTACATACCTGTTTTTTTTGAAGTTCGGAGGTTGTCGAATTCAGAAAAGTCATCTTTAATTGTACCATTCAGATTACTGAAGAGATCAAAGGCGCCTGGGTGAACACAGAGGCCGGTGACTGCGGGCACATCACCATGGCCCGCGGCTCCGCCGCCCAGGCCACAAGCCAGGGGTGTGCTGGCAGCAGGAGGGGAGAGGGTCTACCCCATCGTGCAGGGCTCAGGGGCACCTGGGGGTCTGGCGAGGGCTGGGAGGGGGCTGGGCGAGGGTCCTGGCCTCCAGGACACGGGTGGGGGCGCCTGTCTGCCACTGCTCCGGCCTGCCCCGCCCCAGACTGAAGGAGGCAGGCGGAGAGACTTCTGAGCTAGGTTCTGAGGCTTGGATAGAGCTGTGGAAGCTACTGGAAGGAGCGTCCAGAGGGCAGCCTGCCCCGGCCCCCTCGGGAAGCTCCATCTGGACAGAGGCCCAGGGGCCCAGAAGGCCTGTGAGCTCACCCTTCCTGGTGGCATCGGGGGACTGGGGACCAAGGCTGCCGGTGACGGTCGCAGGTGCAGGCAAACCTGCAGGTCCCCTGCCACGCGGCCAGGAGAGGGAAGGCATGGGCCCCAAAGGGCTTCTCAGAGCCTGGACAGAGTGAGGTCTCACCAGCGGCAGAAACAGGCTTCGCGGCCGAGGCTGCGGCCCAGGCGTCGGCTGCTTTCCCGGCACCGGGGGCCTGCTGCGGCGGCGCTGCCCACGGGTCTGAGCCCTTGGAGACGGAGTGTGTGTTGGCTCCGGTGGGCACGCCCCACGGATCGACGGGGGCAGCTGGCTTGGCACCTGGGGAAAGGCAGGGCAGGCTCAAATACATCCCCGGAAAGTGGGCAGATGGGGAGAGAACGGACAGGACAGCGGGCCACGTGTCAGGACAGGCCATCACCCAAAGGGTGCTGTCCCGTGCCAGCAAAGCGGGACAGAGCTGAAAGCCAGGGCCGACAGCCATCGGGGGCTCCCACCCCGGGGCGTGCGCTGGGCCCGGCCTGCTGGGAAGGGACCAGACAGGAAGCAGTGGGAAAACCGTCCCAAAGTCCCTGCCACACCTGGTCTTGTGAGGAGCCCCCTGAGCTGAGGTCAAGCCCGTCTCCCCAAAGCCCAGGGGCTCCCTCCGCGGAACGGGCCCCGCCCACCCGCCGCATCGGCCACAGCCCCTGGCAGCGGCCTGTCCACACTTGCTTTGAGTGGTTTCTGCTTTTGACAGAGGGTGACTACAACAGAGTGCAACGTGACAAGGAATCATTAAAGCAGCTGCCTACGCGCTCAGGCAATCTCAGTCACACGCAGATCGCTCCTGCGTAAGCGCCGACACACAACACGCATCTGTATCTCCTTCCTTCGGGTCGGAGCCACAGCCAATGTTTAAAAGCTGCTGCTGCCTTTCAGGGAGAAGCACCCCAGCCAGTCCTCGTGAATTCTGCTAGCCCTTCCCCGACTTCCTCTCCTACCCTGCAGTGGTGCCTTCACACACCCACCCACCCGCCTGCCTACTCCCTGACCTGTACGTAAACGTATGCACCCTACGTGGCCTGCCTGGTTCGCACCACGTCTTATTTGGGAGATTTCCCCGGTGTTGATGAGCAGCGAAAACATGTCCCTTTGCACTGCTGTATACCATTCCACTCTGGTGCGGGGAGGGCCATAGTGATGAGTCCGCTGAAGGCACAGGCTTGGTTTTGCTTTAATTCTCATCTCCGAGTGCTCACACACGTGAGGCCCTGGGTCGTAGCTCCTTCCCCTTTGCCGAGGGACGCCAGGGTGGCCTCACACGGTCGTGCCTTATGTTCTGTGGGTACAAGTCCTGGTGCTCTGGGAATTGCCCCGTAACCTCATTACTGCTTCCTGCTCACTGTTTCACGCGTGACAATCTGCTGGGTGTGCAAGGTCACCTGTTTCAATTGGCGTCTCTTTCTTCCTTAAGGAGGCTGTGCATCTTATCATTTGTTTCCAGGTCTTCCGTGATTCCTCTCCTAGAAAGTGCCTTTCCCAGTCTTTCCTCGCCTACCTCTGAGGGTGCTTAACTTTCTCTTAATTTATGTGAGGGTTCTTCCCTCGTTCTGAATACTGACCTCTTCACTTAGGTTACAAAAACAAAAAAATCATCTCCGAATTTGTGGCTTTTCTTTTCACTCTCCTTAAGGTATCTTTTGACGAACAGAGATGTTAAGTTTAATGGGGAGAAAACTATCAGTATTTCTTTTATAATTTGTGTTTTGTGACAACTAGGAAGGCCTTCCCTACACCTCAAAGATCATTAAAAAAATTTTTTTTTTAATTTTTCAAAAATGAGGGAAAGAGAGAGAGAGAATGAGCAGGAGAGGGGCAGAGAGAGGGAGACACAGAATCTGAATCAGGCTCCATCCAGGCTCTGAGCTGTCAGCACAGAGCTCGATGCAGGGCTCAAACCCATGAACTGTGAGATCATGACCTGAGCTGAATTTGGACGCTTACCGACTGAGCCACCCAGGTGCCCCTCGAAGATCTTCTCCTATATAAACATCTAACACATTTACAGTTGGCTTTGCATATTCATGTATGTCTTCAATCAGTGAGTGCTTTTTGTAGAAGGTGTGGGATGTGGATTCCAAGCATGTTTCCCTACACAAACAGCTAATCCTGGTGCCACGGTTTGCCCCCGACCTGCACACAGAGCCTCCTCTACCAGATGGCAGGATTTTGCAGATTCATTACTGGGCTCTCCATTCTGTTCCGCTGACCCATTTGTTTCCATCCCTGTGCTGTCTGGCTTATTCTCACAGAAAGCATTATAATAAAAACTGTACTGAATCTCAGATCAACCTGAAGAAAGTTAGTGATTTCTAACAGCAAGTCCTTGAAAAACCAAAATCACACATCTTTCAGTGTTTACCTAAGTCCTTCAATGTATTTCAGTAAAATTTGATCTTTCTTATTCTATCCTTTATTTCCATAAGGGATTTATACAACTATTTTTATAAAATAGGGGCTGGTATATTTTTAGAATTTAATTTTTATTGGGGCACATGGGTGGCTAAGCAGCCAACTTTGGCTCAGGTCATGATCCTCTGGTTCATAATTCAAGTCCTGTGTCAGGCTCTGTGCTGACAGCTCAGAGCCTGGAGCCTGCTTCCGATTCTGTGTTTCCATTTCTCTCTGCCCCTCCCCTGCTCATGCTCTCTCTCTCAAAAATAAGAATACATTAGCAGGCTCCACACTGTCAGCACAAGGCCCAAGGTGGGGATCGATCACACAAACTGTGAGATCATGACCTGAGCCACAATCAAGAGTCAAACACTCAACTGAACCACCCAGGTGCCCCTTAAATTCTTAATTCTAATTCTTTATTCTTGTAATTCCAATACCTCTTAATTCTAACAAAATTACCTGAGAAGTTTTTGATATTCTATGTGCACATCTCTTGCAAGTGACAATGGCCTAATTCTTCCCAGTCTTCAACCTTTTTCCCTCCTTTCCCCACCTCACTGTGCTGGCCAGGGCCACCAGCATCAACAGAAAGCATGGGCGTGGACAGCTAGTCTCTTTGTCTCGCTCTTACAGGAAAAATTTTCAACGTTTCACAGTAAATGGTAGCATTTACCATTATGGACTTCTTTCCTTCTAGAAGCCCTTAATCAGGCTATGGAAGCACCTCATCATCCCAAGTTTGCTAAGACTTTTGCAGTGAATGTCTGATGAATTTTACCAGTTTCTGTCTCTATTAAGACAATACCATGATTTTCCCCTTCTCATCTGTAATATTGTACATGAATACTTTTTCTAAGGACTCGGTCCTTGCAAGCAAAGCTTCTCATGATGCATTCTATCATTTTTATATATTTTTTTTGGTTTAACAATTATTCGCTTTTTGCATTTGTATTCCACAGCGGGAGCGGCCTGACAGCTCTGTTCTCATACTGTATGTCCTGTCTGGTTTTGTTGTCAAGGTTATGCTAGTCTCATAAAAATAGCAGGAGACTCCCTATTTTCCTACCCTCTGAAGGAGTTTGTATAAAGGTGGAAGTGTTTCTAGAGTTGTGTTACAATCTGCCAGCACAGCCGTCCGGGTGGATTGCGGGGTGGGGAAGATTTTTAGGCCCTGACTCAATGCCTTTAATGATAATAGCACCATCCCTATTTATGGATTTTCTACTGTTCTCCGGTCAGCTCTGCTAAGTTTTCTTTCTAAATCTATTGACTTTAAGTTTTCAGATTTGAAAGCACAGAGCTGATCAAAGAGCCTCTTACTCCACATGACACCTTGGCAGTGTGTGTAGTTATGTTCCTCTATATATTCCTAATATTCCTCACACTGTCCGCAACTTCCCTCCTTATTTAAAAAAAGGGTTTTTTTTTTTTTTTTTTTAGCTTATCTCTTTAGAGAGAGTGAGCTTGAGCAAGGAAGGGTCAGAAAGAAAGAGAGGAAGAGACAGAGAGAATCCCAAGCAGGATCCATGTTGTCAGCACAGAGCCCGATGTGGGGCTCAATCCTAGAACCATGAGATCGTGACCTGAGCCGAAATCAAGAGTCAGATACTTAACCGATTGAGCCGCCCAGGTGACCCCTCCTCCTCATTTTTAAAAATTATTCTTGCTGGCGATTTGTCTGTTTTCTTGGTTGCTCTTTTCAGTCAGCGACGTCTGTCCTTGTGTGTTTGTGTTCTAATGCACTCATTTCTGTTCTTATTCTTACTTCATTTCCTCCACTCTCAGTGTCATGCTGTTCTGAAAGCAGCGAAAGTTCCCGGTTCCCCTCTCAATATTGTTTTAGTTGCCCCACAAGTTCTGGAATAAAAATATGTACCTTACTAGTTGGTTTTAAATGTTTCTGATTCTCATTAGAATTTCTTCTTTGACTCAAGAATTCAGGAGCTTTTCAAACGTCAAGCATATGGAGTTTTCCCAGTTTTCCTTCTGTTGTTGAGGATACTGTGGTCAGAACATGTCTTCCAGGTGATCCCCATTTCCGGAAACGCGCTGGGGCTGGCCTTTTTTTTTTTTTTTTGCCTAGCACGGGATGGAGGTTTTGGCAAGTCTTCGAAGGGGACTGAAAATAACGTGTGTGCTCTTGTCACCGAGAACAACAAATTCACGGGCTCTCGTGAACCGTGCTGCTCAAACTCTGTTCTATTCTGATGACCTGCCGTGCAATGATACGAAATACGCATATTGGTCCCTGCACCCCAGCTCCTGGCCCGGACCCCTGAGGCCCCTGTGATCTCTTCAGCGAACACAGTACTGGGAGCATCTCTTGCTCAACTGCGGCGACGCCGACCAGGTTCCCAGACGTCTCCTGGCCGGAGCCGGTGTAACTGGAAAGGCCAAGTCACGATGGGAGCTGGGACGTTTCTGCCACCTGGAAATGTCACTATTTCACCTTTATTCTTAATGAATACCTTCACTGCATAGAGAATTCTGGAGACTAACAGTTGTTTTGTTGGCATCTCGAAATGTATTTTACCATCATTCTCGCAAGAAAGAGGTCGCCCTCGGAGGGGAATCCAAGGCAGGCGGCTTTCACCCAGCACACCCAGGACCTTACCCCACTGTGTGCCCGCGTAAGTCATCCTGGCAGAGAAGGCCGCAGTGCCATTGACTGTGTCTCTTTTCCGTGGCGCAAAGGCTCCCTGGGGGTTATTTAAGACTTATTTTTTCTCTTCCTTAGGGGTCCTTGGCTGGCTCAGTCGGTTGAACATCCAACTCTTGATTTTCAGCTCAGGTCATGATCTCACGGTTCGGCGGTTTGAGCCCCGTGTTGGGCTCAACACTGACATTGTGGCGCCTGCTTGGGAGTCTCTCCCCCCGACTCTCTGCCCTCTACCACCAGCTTCTCTCTCTGTCTCTCTCTCAAAAATAAATAATTAAACACTAAAATAAAAAGTAAAAAATAAAAAATGTTCTCTTCCTGTGTTCTGCAGGCTTCTGCCAATGCTCCCAGCTGGGGATTGCTTTTATGTTATCTTGCCTTCGCTTCCCGAAGCTTCCTGGATCTGAGAAGTAGCACCTTGCCACGAACCTAAACACCATCCGTCATTATCTTTTCACACGCTAACTCTTCTGGAACATCACAGAGATGTGTGTTAGATGTCCTCACTCTGCCTCTGTGCTTCCCCAGCCACACGGCCGGGCACCTCTGCGGCCTCTGCCTCTGGGCCTTTACCTCCCGCCAGCTCTCCACCCTCTCCCTTGCCTTCAAGGACTCCTCTGGAATCACTCAGCTTCCCTTCAGAGCACCTATCGCTTAGCACCACAACGACCTATTTGCCTGCGTCTCCCTGGGCTGTGACCTCCCGCAGGCTCCTCCCCCTGCAGGAGTGAGGGTGGCATCTGTGAAGATCTGGCTGAGCTGAGGCTGATGGCGAAGCAGGGAGGGTGGGGACCCAGTATCAGGGAGGAGCCGGGAATGCCCCTGGGTCTCCAGAGGACTCGCGTCCCTGGGCCCCATTCCCACACGTGCCCCTCTTAACGGCACCAGCAGCAGCGCGCAGGGATAGGACGTTCCCTGACTTCCAGAAACACAACCTCTCTGCCTGGCGGTCTACTGTCCCGGCTTTGTCTCTTCTGGTCCCTGAGATGCTGAGCGGCTCAGGTGGGCCTGCTGCGCCTGTACCAGCCGCCACCTTGACAGCTTTTCCGCTTTCGGCCGACAGTGATGGCGGGGACACGGGGAAGGGGGGACCGCGTTGCCGTTACTACTTCCCACGCTTGTCACCGCGGCCACAGTAACCTGCAAGCTGGACACGGGCCGAGGTAGACTGACCTGCAAGGCTCACGCCCCACCGCCTGGACCGTGAGCCTGCCAACTCCCGTGTGGACCTGGGACCTCTCCCGCTGCTTCTCCCACAGCCTCCATGGGCCTCCAGAAACACCCGCTCCCTCCAGGAGCTGCTCTGACCTTTCCCTCCAGGTCTCCCTGAATCTCACACAGAGCCACCTCCCTGTGACTGAAACCACTGTCCCTAGGCCCACTTCTGCCCAACCAGACAGGTGCTCAGGAGGACACCGGCCCCAGCTGGAATCACACTGCCCGTGGCCCCCGGGCCTCCGAGTGGGGGTGGGTCATCGCTCTGCCCCCAACGTGGCCGCACAGGGCCTCGTGCTGCACCTGGACTAGATGGAACGACATGGCAGAAAGTGTCACGGAGACACTGGCACCGACTGCCGCTGGCTCCGTGTGAGCACAGGAACGTTAACACCCGTCTGCAGCCTCCCCTTGCTCACCAGCAGCCAGGAGAACGGGACGAGCTCGCGTCGGGGGACCTCGCTGCCGGCTTCCGCCCGCCGGCTCACTGGGCCTGGAGGACGCGGTCTGGGAGGCCCCCGCTCCCGCCCCTGCAGGCCCGACCACCCCGGCACCGTGTGAGAGCTGCTGCCCATCAGCAGACGCGCTGGCCGCTTCCTAGCGAGAACGACCCCCTTGCTCACTCAGCCCCAGTCTGGGAGTCCGAGTCGGCCTGGCCGTGCTGTAGCAGCCACAGAGGGGTTCCGACTAAAGTGAATGTGCAAAGGCCCCGGTCCCAAGCCCCCACTTCCACACCCCTGCATGGCAGAGGAGCTGCAGAGGAACCCTCCCTGTCCCTTGGGCTGTGGACTGAGAACGTTAGGCAGCCCCCAAGGCAGCAGGACCTGGGCTTCTGAGGCCAGAGGGGAGAGGGGAAGGGCCCACCGGCTTGGGCTGCACAAAGGTCCAAGTCTTGGTGATAACCCCTGAGACGTGGTGTCAAGCTGGTGTGAAGACAGGGCCACCATGTCTGCCAAAGCCATCTGCAAGCTAACTTCTTGACCAAACTGCCTCCCCGAGCGGCTGTGTGTGGAGAGGGGTGCGAGGTGCTTGCTGAGAAGCACGACCCCCACCCTGCAGCCTCCACATCGCCTCCGCCCCCAGCCAGGCGCTCGGAGCCAGCCCCGACCCCTCACAAGGAATGTACCCCTGCTCTTACTCGTGTGAGAAGCTGTCTCCGTGGCCTGAGCGCGTGTCCCACAGAGCAGTGGGGGTCTGCCCGGCCCACGCTGCTTCTCCAAGCTCAGAATGGAGCACCACATGCGACAGACACTCAGCAACCAACTGGGGGCTGAAGGGAAGCCATGAAGGGCCAGGGATCTATAGAACCCCAGGGCTGGAAGGGACTTGGCAGTTCCTGGGCTCTAGCTCCCCCCAGCGAGGCATCTTTGAACACTGGAGTTCAGTGGCCACTTCTGGACGATTCAGGGTAAGTGTCTGGTTGAGGGGTTAGAAACTCACCCAGAGAGGCGCTGCCCCTGGGTGCTGACACTCTGCATGGGGTTTTCAGATGCCTTGGATGTGGCCGACTTCCTTCCCCAGGCCACTCAGGGGCCGCCAGAGGTGTTTCCTGCTGTGTTGTCCTTAGGAATCTCCTGAGGCACGGGAGTAAGATACTACTACCCCTGTCCTGATCCCAAGCTCGCACAGCCTCGGGAGGGCCTGGGCATCTGGTTCTTAGAAGCTCCGCAAGCGGCTAGAATGGGCAGCCAGGATGTGTGAGAGCCACCAAGGTCCTGAACACTCAGCTGCCTGGCCAGGCTTCTAGAAGCAGAGGCCACCATCTGAGTGCCTACTCAGACCCCCAGGGTAAATGGACAAACGCCTGGGGGGGCAGGCCTTGCCTCCCACACACAGGTGCCCCTGCAGCCACCTTGCTCCCTCTGAGCACGCAGTCAGCGGTCACTGGGCCCAGGCCAGGTCCTGCCTCCAACACAGAAACAAGAATACATCCATGGCAACCAGCATGGGGGTCACGGGTGGTCTGCAAACCAGGGGGCTGGGGAGGCAGCCCTGTGGGCAGGTGACCACGTCTTCCCGCGCACACCATCTGAGCCGTGTACTTCAGAATACATGGGAGTCGGCGAGGCAGACAACTGGACGCAAAGGAAAAGGTACGGAGCAGGCACTCGGGGGAACTCCGGCTGCCCCACCAAGAGACAGGTCTTTGGCGGTGGTCCTCTGCCGGGCGTCCAGCCCTGGGCCTCGGTCGCCCCCTCCCAGCCTCACACAGGCAAGTGCAAACTCAGGGTCTGCGCCTCCACCCAGGCCCCAGCTCAGGCCACGAGGGTCTCCACACACCAGCCGGCCCTCAGACTGATAAACGGGTAACGGTAAGAGTGAAAAAGTGCAAATTCTCTCTGGAAGAGCTCTCGTCACATGAACGCTGTGCCACGAAGCTGTATACACCGCGTGCATTCTAGTGCCTTCTCTGTGAGCTGGCGCCACGCTGAGCCCCATCGTCCTGGGCTCGTCGGCAAGGCTTCCCCACAGGGTCCCACACTGCTGTGCAACTATACCCCGATGTTGTCCGGGAGCCTCTTAGGGCCCCCAGTTCTCTCCCACGGGCCCTGCTTTCCCCTTGAGGGTATACGGAAGCAGCATGGCCAAGAACCTTGAACCTCAACACCTGCAATGGTGAAAACCCGCAAGTTGGGGGCCAGGCTTGCTGCAGACCCAGCCCTCGCACCGCCGCGCGAACAAAGCACGGTCACAGCTCAGAGCGCGCTGGATGTGGGACGAAAGGCGCCCTTGGTTGCAACCCTGGCCAGTCACCCAGATGACCATGGAAAACCACTTAGCCCTGGCGACCTCCTGGGTTTCCCGCCTGCAAGTGGTGCTTGGGGACCTAGGTGTGCACCGGACACCGTGCTGCCAGAGTCCCAGGCAGCGGCACGCTGTGGCACCTCACTCTCCTCAAATCTACCTGGGGGACAGGGCTCGTGCCCTCTGCATTCCCTGGGGTGCTGACCGCCCACCTAAGGTGGCCTGGCACGGCACCCGCTGTGTTCGCCTGCTGGCGGCGCGGCCCCCGGGGCCCGGCCCTCCGTCTTCCGCCTCCATGAATGGACAGTAGATTTGCTGCAAGGCTCCTCTGTGCTCTGTCCTTTGCGTCCTTGATGGGGCCCGGGCCACGCCACAAACCCAATAAATAAATGCTTGTTGAAAGTGTGAGTGAATGAGAGCAAAGGAGGAAGGAACCCGGGCAGAAAGATCAAGCAGCTTCCGCCCCCGCTCTGTGCGCCCATTCACTGGGAGCACGTGTCCCTGCGCCCCTCCCCCGCCAGCCGGGCTCCTCCGAAGCCTCCCATAGGAATATTCACGTGCATGGCGGCGGGGCGGGGGGCGGTCACATGTGGGGTCACGGAACTGAGTGGCGGGGGTCACCGAGAAACCAGCAGCACCACCTGCTGCCGCTGGGGCGGGAGACGGCCTGTCCCGGCCCGGGCAGCGAGCCGGCCCGAGCCAGCCAAGGCCTCTGAATCACCAGGCTGTCTGCCCTTCTCATCCCAGGTGGCTGCTTTGTGTGGCTGGAACAGAGGAAGTGCCCTGCTGACCCGGTGGGTTCCGACCGCCCTCCTCTCCGCCCTCAGCATTTCCTCCCAAGGCCACTTGGCCAAGCTGCCCCGGGTGCTGCGTGGAGAGAGCCGGGGACGGCCAGGCCCAGGGCTCGCTAGGAAACAGTGCCCCTTTCATCCCGTTGGGCGGGGGAGGGCCAAGACCGGCGTTTGGGCAGGGACTCTCTACATCTTTCCAATTTATGAACGGGCTTCTGGGCAATGGGGCGGCCCAGGAAACCCCCGCTAGCGAGTTTTACTTGAGACTGGTCGGCAAGTCTGCCACCACGTCCTGCTCTGGAGCGGTCGCGGAGGAGGGGCTGCACCCGTGCCCCAGCGCACCGAGGGGCGGGTGTGAGGCCATCCCCTGCACAGCGGTCGGAAGCACCTACACAAGTTTATAAGACAGCGTATACAGTATGATCTACCTTGTAAAAACTAAGTGCCAGGAAAAAACAGGAAGCAGACAAGCTAACACTCCAACACTGGTTCTCTCCCCACGCTACAGTCTGAGGTGACTTTTCCGGGACACGCATGGCCACGGGAGGTTTCTGCAGCAGCCTGGAAGGGTCTAGGTGCCCTGTGCACTGAACCTGCCCCTAACTTGCTGTGTGACACCAGAGAAATGAAGAGCCTCTCTGGGCTTTGGTGTCCCGTTTTCTCCCCATGTCACTAGGTAAAATGCCAAGTGCGTCAGAACCAAGGACAGGGCCCCGGGTTAGGGGCAAGAGCCTGCCGACCAGCAAGCAGTCCACAGACCACACTGGCCGCCTGCAGATGTATCTGATCAGCCCCAACCATGTTCTCACTTCTTAAAATTCCTTGTCAACATTTAAAAATTAACAGCTTTCAGGACACCTGGGTGGCTCACTTGGTTCAGCGCCCAACTTCAGCTCGGGTCGTGATCTCGTGGTTTATGAGCTTGAGCCCCACATCGGGCTCGCTGCCGGCAGTGTGGAACCGGCTTCAGATCCTCTGTCCCCCTCTCTCTGCCTGTCCCCTGCTTGCGCTCTCTCAAAAATGAAAATTAACAGATTTCAAAAATTTAGGTTTCTGTCTTCTCTTTAGAAAATTGGATTCATAGTAACCAAAAACGACCCACATGCCCATCAAGTGCTAAGTGGTTACATTCAATGTGGTGGAGCCAGAAAATGGAATGTCCCTCAGCCGTAAAGAGGAACAAAGTAAGGAATCGTGCTACTACGTGGATAAACTGAAAACATCACACTGAGTGGAAGGAAGCGGTCACAAAGGCCACACGCTGATTCCACTACACGTATGAAATATGAAATATCCAGAAGAGACAGAACATGTAGACTCTTGGCTGCCAGGGGCGGGGGGGGTGGGGTGGGGTGACTGCTTAATGGGAATGGGGTCTCTTTCGGGGGCAATGGAAATGTCTTGAAATTAGTATTGATGGTGGCACGACACTGTGAATGGCTAAGAACTACGGAACTGTCTACTTGAAAACACCCTGTGAGGTCACGTCCTGGGCTCAATCAAGACCCCCAGCTGGGGCGCCTGGGTGGCTTAGTCGGTTAAGCGTCCAACTTTCCCTTGGGTCATGATCTCGTGGTTCGTGGGTTCAGGCCCCGCATCGGGCTCTGTGCTGACTGCCAGCTCAGAGCCTGGAGCCTGTTTCGGTCTGTGACTCCCTCTCTCTCTGACCCTCCCCTGCTCACGTTCTCTCTCTCTCTCCTAGAAATAAATAAAAACCTTAAAAAAAATTTAAGACCCCCAGCTCCAGGGCACAGGGCTATTTGTCCCCCCGCCAAAGAAAGGGAGGGAGGGGCAAACTCATTCATTGAAAATTCATAAATTCTGCTTCTCCTGACCTGGTGACACACACCCCAAGTAAGTCAAAGAGTAAAAACAAAGTAGACAGAAGTATGTCTCCCTCCCACCCCCCAGGCCCCGCCCCATCAGCCACAGACTCAGCTGAACTCAATCTTGTTAAAGCACCCGGCTCCCGGTGCTGGTTTTCTTTTCTGGGCACTAGAAAACGTCTTGTGTGTTTAACGATCCGTTTCGCAACTCTGGAAGGCATTGATAGTGTTTCCTGAAGAACATCCTATACATAACTCAAGGTGGCAGTCACGTGACAGAGGAACTATTTCTCAGATTTAAAAATAAAGTCAAAGCCACAGTCTGGAAAGGGTCTGAGTGGGCATTTCCAGAAGAGCTGCCTTCGCCATTCCCGCGCGTGCTCAGCAACACTTTAGGCCACAGGCTCCCTGGGACCACGGGAACTGTCCCCGCTTTCAGTGACCGAGACCCTGTAGGCCATTTGGCCTGCAGTTTGCCCCAAGGCCCAGAGGGCTCCTGCCAAAGGGAATGTGGCCAAGAACACGGCCAAAGGACATCTGGGGCTGACAGCACCTTCTGGACAAGGCTGCCAGGCCCCAAGGGCCCCGACCCCACGCCCTTGCTCCCCACTGTCGTACCTGCACCCACTAAACCACTGCACATCCTCGGCCTCTCACAAGCCAGGCCTTCTGCTAGGCACACCCTCGCCTCTTCACGGCCTGGCCTCTCGGCTCATCCTTGCCGGTTCCTCCAAGTCACCTGCCTCAGGCTGCCGGACTCGTGAACGAAGCCCTGTGTCAGGATGCCCTTAAAGAGCCAGCACCAAGGCCCAGCCCACCAGCGCCGCTGCTGTGCGGGAATCCCCGTCTTGCCCACACCTGCTCGGGACCTTGAAGGCAGGACCACTCCCTGTTCGTGTCTGGGTCCCTGAACAGCAGGAAAGAGCCTGGGACACGTCCGGGGAACCGAGCTGAACACAAAAGATGGTTCCGGTTTGGGGAAACAGAGAAGCCCATAGAGATACCGGCAAAAGCTGCCACAAGACCCACCACTGAAACTTCCCAGACAGATCAGCCATGGCTGGCTGGGCTCCGAGCACCCGGAGGAGCCTCCCCGGGCAGCCGGCAGGGTGGAAGCACAGCCTCCGGCCACGCCCTGTGCCCAGCGACCAGGAAACCCAGATGCCCCGGATTTCTACCCATATTAAACCGATTGTGCCACACTCGTGTTTCAAATCTCCTGCCACTGATTCTCCTATAGCTGACATTACAAAGAATTTTAAAATGGTCACTTAGCCAAGTAAACTGACTCACTATTGCTTTACGTAACAGGTAGGAAGAATTACGCAAATGCATCCGCTTTTCATTAGCGACCAGAGTAAGCACATCAGAATTTCCAGCTACGTGTTAGTTTCTTAACCTGGGGTGCTGGGTGCAATTCTGATGCTCAGAGGGTTCACAAATGTCCCAGAAAGGGACCAGCCATTTCTAATGCATGTGGGAAGCAGAAAGGAAGTCAGCTTTCCCTCTACCAAAGCAGAAAACCGTTCAAAACAGAAAGAGAGCCCTGTGCTGCGGTCCTCAGGAGGGCTTTACTGGACGTTATGGCTGGGGACTGGAGAAGCCTGGACACGCACCCCCAAATGCCTGCCTCACTCCCACCTCCAGAAGTGGGGAGAGGGCAAGGGGCTCTGCCCTATCGCCCTTCACACATCCACCAGGAAGGCACGGGAGATGAGAAGGCGAGTATTTACCGAACGATGGCCAGGGGTCTGAAGTGCTGGCTGGGGCCACCGGCCCGCCCCAGGGGTTTGTCTGGTTGGCTGAGGCTGACCGGCCCCAGGGCTCTGCTTTCTGGGCAGCAGGGCCTGAGCTGGGGAGGGCATCCATTAAGTCCAACAGAGTGGTCTGCTGTGGGTGGGAGCCGTGCTTTGGAGACAAAGAGAAGGGGACAGATTTTACTTTGCTACAGTTACAGCAAATATCCCCATGTTAACCATAACTACTGTCTGTGCCTCTTAGGAAGAGAAGCCCCCTGGGAGGGGCCAAGAGGAAACTGAGCTGCCCATCCCGCCACCACCTCACAAAACCACTTCCCAGTGCAGCCCAGGCTCCACCCACACCACTTACTTGGTCCCCAATGCCCTGCCCGCTTGCAAAGGCCCTCAGGGCTTCCCAGAAGGACCCAGGCTTTGCCCAGGCTGCAGCCTCCCTGCAGGATGCAGCCCCCGCTGCCAGCCATCCCCTGGGGCCCTCCCTCCTGGGGGCGGCCCCGCCCCCCAGCTGCTGCCAGGGACCCCGTGGCGCCGTAACATGGGAGATCAGTGGAACCGCTGGCCATGTCTTCTGACCAGACAATGGTCACCTTGGGCTCTGAGCAGGCGGCCTGGCGCAGGGCAAGGCTGATGGCAGCAGTGAAGACGGGCACTTGCGAGGGCTTACCCCGTGCCAGGAATTTGCTCCAAAGCACTTGACGCTTGGCTTATGTCATGGTCGCCAGGACCACCCGGCTACTATCGTGCTCATTTACAGGGGAGGAAACTGAGGCCCTCCCTGGTTAACAGAGGCCCCTCGGCCATGCCCATCTCCTCTGGGGCCGGTCTCGGAAGAGCCTGGGGAGCGGCGGCTGGGGCGGGAGTGCTTTCTATCACGTCCTCGGCTCAATTCCACTCAGCACGGGCCCGAGTGGGTTGTTGAGCGGAGAGAAAACGGCCCTTGGTGACAAGGCATGGTGCTCTGCGTGTGAGGTCTGGGACCCCCACCTCCCCCCCACCGCCCAGATGACTACGGGAACGTCTCAAACATCTACCTTCCCTGTGGACCGCTTACCTCTTTCTTTTTAGGAACTTTGACTGTGTCTCTTCGGCTTTCTTCTAGGGCCATCTGTAATCTGAGGTCGTCACCTCGCCGGAGGCGCTCTTCCTGTTGAGGACAATGGGACCCGGAGCTGAGCGAGACTGTACTAACATCACGGCACAGAACAAAGCGGTGCTGGCCGGGAACAGGACACCAAGCCACAACGCACGTAATTCCAAAGGAAGGCTGGAACACGGCTTATAAGACACAGTTAGGCCTCTATCCCGAAGGTACAGCCCTCAGGCTCCACCCCCGCCTACCTGTGCGGCTTCCCTGGCTTTGGGGTCCCACCAGGGAGACAGGGGTGCAGGCACAGCCAGCTGAGGGAAAGGGAACACTTTTTCTCAAAATGAAAATGGCCTTTTGATTGTAATTATGGAAGCAACACACCTCCATCTAAAACAGCTCAGGAAGGAATTAGAAAAGAGGATGGAAATCACTTTTCACGGCACGCCCCATAGCACGTTACAGAAAATGGCTCTGCGTTTACTTGTCTGACTTCAAACAGAAAGGAGTCATTATATAGTTGGGGCTCCAGCATCACGGGTGTTAGGGGCACCAGTCGCCCCGCCCCTGCACAAAAATCCACATATGAATCTGACTCCTCAAAAAGGTAACTACTCTACTCATACTCTCTCTCTTTCAAAATAAATAAACTTAGGGAAAAAAGCTTACTTACTAATAACCAACTGTTGACTGAAACATAGTCACTTAATGCATATTCTGTGTCTATATCATATGATGTGTTACTATAGTACAGCTAGAGAGACGAAAATGTTATTAAGAAAATAAGAAAGAGGCAGTATATTTACAGTATTTATTGAAAAGAATCCACATATAAGTGGACCTGCACAATCCAAACCTGTGTTGCTCAAAGGTCACCTGTATTTAATTTACATTCATTTTTTTATTTAAAAAAAAGGTTTTAAAATGTTTATTGTATTTATTTATTTTTTAAACATTTATTTATTTTTGAGAGATGGAGAGACAGAGTGTGAGACGTGGAGGGAGAGAGAGAGAGGGAGACACAGAATCTGAAACAGGCTCTAGGCTCTGAGCTAACTCTCAGCACAGAGCTTGACATGGGGCCCGAACCCAAGACTGTGAGATCATGACTCTGAGCCGAAATCGGATGCTTAACCGACTGAGCCACCCATGCACCCCTTTAATGTTTATTCTTGAAAGAGAGAGGGAGAGAGAATGCGAGAGGGAGGGACAGACAGAGAGGGGAGACACAAAATCTGAAGCAGGTTCCAGGCTCTGAGCTGTCAGCACAGAGCCCGACACAGGGTTCGAACTCATGAACCATGAGATCATGACCTGAGCCAAAGGCAGATGCTTAACCGACTGAGCCACCCCGTTGCCCCTAACTTATAAGTTTTTTAAGGCAAAGTCACTGGGTTGTCCTAGCTTTCACATAATAATGAAATAAAAGTGAATTCATTATTTTTATCCATTATAAATGTGATAAATCACAGAGATGAGTTATTAACTAAAAGGGGCTCCAACGGTCCATCTGTCCCTGTATTCCTGCACCTTCTTCCCGGACTGTCAGTGACAGAGCCAGGCACCCGCAGGGACAGATTTAATGGCTGTGTTTCTCCTGCTGTGAACAGAGGGACCGAGAAGAGCCGTCCACTAGTGCTGGGCTTGGGGTTTCCAGTTACAGTGACCCAAGCCAGGCTGGGTCAGCACCGCTGCACTGCCGTTGTACCGTCACTAGTATCTGTCTCTATATGTCACTTCTGGGCGAGATGGAGCCTCACGCGACCTGACTCAGTCCACCCTCCCTAACCCAAGGTCAGCAGGGGCAGCCCTGATCACTGGGACCCACGGGAAGGCAGCTTTCAGAGGTCATTTCCATCACGCCGTTCCCTCCTTCTCCGTGTTAAAGTAACGCATGATTACTAGAGGAAAAACAGGAACTGAAAAGAATTAAAACTACACACGCTTCCGTCATCTAAACACAATAAGCACTCTATTACCTGCAGCTCTTCCTTCTTGCCTTTCCGGTGCTCAGATGCTCTTGATCCATCTCACCAAACCGCCCTCCCAAGGGGCTGAGCCCCACTGCGTGCCCACAGGCCTTTCCCTGAGGGGCTGTGGGCACCCAGAGGAGACCATGCCACTTGCTGTGTGTGCAGAAGTGTTTCTGGGGAGCACTTCTGATCACTCCATCCCGTGGCAACAAAAGGCTTCCTACATGGAGCAGCACAGGCCCCCCTCCCTGATCGGGGGACAGTGGGCGGTAAGAACAGGGTGGTGGCACCTGGAAGACCCATCTCAGAAAACAGGCGGGAAGCGTGGATGGCAGGGCCTGCTCCGCACTGCGCCCGGCCCCGCCCCCACTGCGACAAGCCCCGCCCCGGCACCCACCTGCTCGGCTACCTCTCTGCTCATGGCAAGTGCCAGCTGCAGTTGCAGCTCCTCTTCTCCGCTCGTCTGGGGACGGGCCTGCTCCAGCTCGGAGGACACCCTCGGGGAGGTGGCTGCAGGGGAAAGGCAGAGTCACCACAGGCAAAGGGCAGGCTCCCGCTCAACAGTTACCGGGTCGAACCACACCCGGGACCCACCTCACCCCCCAGGGTCGTGCTGTGCCCGACGACATGGGCGCCGCGCAGGAAAGGTTCATGACTACTGCAAGGTTAAAATCTAGGCACATCAAGCACGGACTCTCGGTAACAGGAGCCACGTGGCCCCAGTGAAGGAAAGAGGCCTTCAGGTGCAAGCATGGTGGTCAGGCCTCTCCAGGACGCGAACCCCAGTGTTTGCCTCCAGACCGCCCTCCTTCAAAGAGAAAAACTAAGTTGTTTGTTTGTTTGTTTGTTTTGACAAGATCAAAAGTACTGTGTTTGCAAAGCTGGATCAAAGAAGGTCAAACAAGCACAGGGCTATCGGTGGACCAAGAACCGCACTTGAGATTCTGCACCATTAAAGACTCTCACTTCGTATCTCATAGTGGTAAAGACCATGGGAAATGAAGGCCACATGTTTCCGGGGCAACACCGAACATTCTTGTTTTCTAAGTAAAATGGTGTGCTGACTTGGGCAAGCCACATTTTTGCTGTCAGCAGTTAGCTAGTGTAAACACTTGAAAGCGGCTCCTGGAAGCCAGCTCTTACTGAAGGGACGGGTGTGGACCCCTAGTGGATGCAATGGGCCTCCAGGAAAGGAGTGTAGCCCCATTCACACACTGAAACCAGGCTGGGCCTCGCCGCATGAGAACCACACAGCCATTGGGATGTTTTGTGCATCGGGGAGCAGAGCGGTCTCCAGAGACAGGGCCTACAGCTTTGGGAGCAGGCGCCTACCTCTGCCTCTGCCCCAGGAGAGGGTCCATGGCTTCTCTGAAAGCCTCAAAGTCGGGCCCCACTGCCTGAAAGGTCTGGAACCACACCCCATCCTCCCTCTGGACCTTCATGCAAGCCACGCCCTAAGCGCACCAGCAACTCCTTGGTTCTCACCTCGGCTCCCCTGCCCTGGTCCTTTGGGGCTGCCCTCCTCGCTGTGGAGGGGTCAGCAGCTCCCTCTCCCCGCCCATAGTAGTAGATTATGCCAGAAGGTATGCTCCTTGAGGAGGGTCCAGGCCTATCTTTCTCACCACTGCATCCATCCTCAAAGTTTGGCAGAGCAGCTGACAAACTCCCACTGGGTCGATGGACGTGTGGAACTATGCACAGATGGGCGGACGGACAGACAGATGGAGAATTCAATCTCACGGCCAATGGGTAGTTGTTGGAGAATGCTCTAATTGTGTGTCAGTTTTTCTTCCGTCTGTCATTATGTCCATTCCAGCAAACCCAACCATCAGGGCTCACCCACCCGATGCTGCTTCTGCCTAAAACCCAAATCTAAACTCACTTCTTAGGATCTGCCTCTTTGGGAGGAAGTAAAAGGTCAGGAATGATTCCTAACAGATGAGGTTTCTAGCTGGCTCGGCTCTGGCCACCATGAATAAAACAGGGAAAGAGAGCCAGACATAGAGTCACAGAGGTTTTCACGGAAGAGCGAGGAAGGGCTGCCAGGGGGCAGCCCTGGGCGGAGGGTGGGGTAGTGCAATGGCAGGAGGTTGTAGAAGGCAAGGCTCTGTCACTCGATTACGTGCAACAGTAAGAGTTCATTTGACACAGTTCTATGTTGTGAAGCAGTGTATCTGCTATGATTTACTCTCAACCGGAAGAAACCCCTTGCAAAAAAAAAAAAAAGGAAAAAAAAAAGAAAAAAGCGCAGGTGGAATCCCAGCCTACTACATCACATTTACATTTTCCAAAGCATTTGCTTTAAAGACAAACCTAGATGGTAATAAAATGGAGTGTCAAGTCCCCCTTGATAATTTGACTTACTAATAATACACCAAACAAAAGTACTTTTTTTGATGGTGATGCTTTTGTCCCCAAACCTCACCTATGCCAATAACAGTGCTTAGCTTGGGTGTCCTCCAGAAGCAAAGATGTCACCATCCAGACTGCTGGATACAAAGGAAGCCGCAGTTTTGGGGAGCAGCTCCAGAGGACCACTCAGCTGAGCATGTGGCTCCCCAACCCTTCACCACTCAGCCCGCCCGTTCCCAGCCCCTTGCCGAGTAATCTTTGAAGCTTCTTCACAGAACTCTGTTTATAACAAACACAGCATACTCAACATCCTCCATTCACTACCCAATGGAAATAGGAAGGCGATAAAGCAGGCCTATATCCCGTTCCACACCCCAGAGAAGGGCTAAGTGCTCCGAAAAATGAGCCCCGTCCTGGCAGGGAAAGCAGCTACTTGGCCGCACCGCCACAGCGCTGCATTCAGCCCGGCCGGGGAGAAACTGGACGGGCCCTGAACGGAGACCTTCGAGAGAAGGAATGAGGCCTCCCTTGTCCTCCGAGCCTTTGCGCACATCTGCAAGGCCAGACTGGCTTCAAATGCAAATGTGCACGTGAATGTCTGCCGAAAGTGACTGTTCGAATAACGCGCAGCCAGCACGCGCGGAAATAGCTCACCACATCAATGTGGAAGTTAAAGACAAAGGGTATTCCCCTAAACGTGTGGTTTTCGTGAACGGATGTACAGCTCTGGGTTCCGCAGATGGCAGAATTCACAGCCACCAGCCCCGAGGATCAGCTGAGCGGCACACAGTGGTGTCGCTGTGACCGAGGGTTCCAGCCGAGCCACTCTTGCCTTCGTGACAGTGGCCCAGTCCCACAAAGGGCCTCTTGTACCGCGCCCAGGACAGTGTACACAGCTGTGTTTGTGAGACAGGCCTGCAAGGACCCTTCCCACCACCTGGGCCTGGCCTTGCCCACAGTCCCCAGGGACTTGAAAAAACAGGTGCTCGAGACCCCGCCACCATCCAGAGGGAAGAGCAGGAGCGGTTAGTGTAGGCTAATCACTGATGGGGCATCAGGGGCATCGGCCCCGTCTCCTGGATCCCACCCGGAAGAGCCCCAAGTCCTCACTTGTGCGACCAGGAATTATAAACGTAGCGTGGCCCCAGTTTTGTCCTTTCTGGCCTGTCATACTGGCTGAGAAGGCCAAGGGAAAAGGCTGAAGAGGAAGCCTACAAAAGCCAATTTTTCCTTCAAAATACAGGCCAAGAGGAAGACCCAGAAACACATCCCACTGCAGGCAGACTCAAGTCTCTGGCAGTCACTCCACCAGGCCGGAGTGTGGGTGCCCACACCCTGGGCTTCAGGAAGGAAGGATCTGGGTTCCCAAATGGGCTCCTGAAGCAAAGCCTAGAAGATTTTCTAACATGGAGGCTTTGGCTGACCAACCTCGGGCAATTTTGAAAGAAGAAATCAAAGAGGAAAACAGGAAATCACTTCTCAGGCCATGTCGCTGTTTTCCTAGAAAGAACTTAAGCGCATCTGCAATCACATTGATGAAAGGGAAGACACTGTGGGACACGCCCTTACCAGCAGACAGCCCTGCGTGGTGACCAGCAGGTTTCTGGGAAAGCTCTCTGGTGCACGAGCCTCACACAAGGCGAGGGTCTGGTCTCCATGTGTCTCCGCCTGATGCTGGGCACACAAGGCACATCTGACATGCCAGGAAGAATGGAATGTCACCAGGCTTCAGGAGCCTGAGAAGACCCCATCGGAGTCTAAGCACCTCCGCCACCATTTAGCTGACAGGGAAACCAAGGTTCAAATCCCGTCCCTGCCCCTAACTCATGGTGAGACCCTGTGCCAATGGCCCGACCTCCCTGGGCTCCTGTATCCACATCTGTGAAATGGAGACTAGCAGCGCTTGTGGGAAGGGGCAGGAGCGCCCAGCACAGGGCTGGCTGTCCCCTGAGGAGCGCCCTGTCCCAGGCCACTGTTCCATAACCACCACACTACCTAGGGGCTGGACTGTGGCACTCCCATGTCCAACTCACACAGAAGCCGCAGGCGGGTACCCCATTGTACCCTGGTCCTTCCCAGGCCTCCATGAGAACAGGGCTGGGGCCACGGTCCTCTGAGAGAGGGGCCAGGACACAGATACTGAGCCCTGGGCCTGCTTCCACCCTCCAGTGACCAGTGCCCCGGGCCAGCTAAGTTCCTTCCTCATCACTGAACTGCAGTCAAGCTCTTACTGGATCTTTCTCAATGTGGTGACATCTTCCTGTGGCTCCCTGGGCCACTTCCTGAATCAGCAATGAAACTCTGGCCTCCCCCATGCAGCAGCCTGGCCTAAGCTGAGGCTTCTAAACCTGTTCCCCACGGAAGACCCCCAGGGCCTTCCTCCTCTTCACAGGGAGGAGCAAGAAAGGTTGCTTTAGGTCAAATGAGATGAATTATGAAAAAATAAGTTCAGATTACCCCAGATAACAATAAAAGAGTAAAAATATAGATACATGGTTTGAAAAAAAAAAAAAAAGGCGGGGTGGGGGGTGGTGCCTGGGTGGCTCAGCCAGGTAAAATCTGACTTCAGCTCAGGCCATGATCTCATGGATGGTTCATGGGTTCGAGCCCCTCGTTGGGCTCTGTGCTGACAGCTCAGGGCCTGAGGCCCTGCTTCACATTCTGTGTCTCCCTCTCTCTCTCTGCCCTCCCCCCTCAAAAGTAAATAAAACATTTAAAAAACTAAAAACATAAAGTACAAGATGAGAAGTGCACCAAGTATAACAATCAGGTCACTTTCAGGGTAAAACGGGGGTGGGGGTGGGGCCTGTGACTTCATGACCAAGGGACAAACCATAGCCCCCCCCCCCCCACCACCACCACGCTGTGGGCACCCTCTGCCTGTCACATGACATTATCCACCTCCCATGACAGTTCAGGCAAAATCTTGGCTTGGACTCCAATCTAGACTCGAAATTGATTCCCAGGTCACAGAAGGACAAGGCGAGGACTGAGCCAAACACCGCGTGATGGTCAGAGGGACAGACCCAGATGAAGGAATGCTCTGTGGGACCACTGGCCCATCTCTCACTGTGTGAAGAGAACTCTGCTGCGTCAGATAGACCAAAGGGACAGGACAGTCAGATGCAACGTACGGTGCAGGGATGGCCTCAGCTTAGACCAGCTGCGTGACACTCCGGGTGCAGCTGACAAAGCCTGACACGGACGGTGTGGGTGCTGCTGGTTTGGAAGGTGCGGTAAGGGCACCGCGGCCCCCTCTTCAGGAGCAGACGCACACAGAATAGTTACGGGTGGAATGGGATGATGCTCAGGACTATTTTTAAACAGTTCAGCATAAAAGGAAGTGGGAGCCACGCCTCTCATCCTGCCCCCACTCCTCTCCCAGAGGAAACAGCTGTTGACATTTTCTTGTGATTCTACCCAGAAAAACATTTGTGCCTACTCCTTGTGGATGTGCACGGGTGCGCTTTTCTGACATTTACGCACAGGGAAGCACGTCCATTCCTGAGGCTTGCGCCTGACCTGGGTGGAGGGTTTTCGACACGAAACACAGCCCGGCGTGGAGAGCGGGTCTGACTGCCGGGGCTCCAATCTGGGCTCTGCCTGCCACTTCTCAGCATGTGACCTTGGCCTAGGCCGCCCACCCTCTGCAAAACGGAGACAGAGTCCCTGCCTCCTAGAGCAGTTCTGGGAATTCAGTGAGCTCCTCTGCAAAAAGCACTGAGACACGGAGTGGTGCACAGTAACTAGTATAACTCTCACTAGTATCTCAGTGAAGCCTCAGTCCAACTTACAGAGCCGTGCAGAGGCTCAGAGGTGGCCTCACTGGCCCAATATCACTCAGCCAATGAGAGACAAAGTGTGGCCCTTAAGGCCTTGTTCTTGGTCATCACCCTTTTTACCGAGGAGGTAACTAGTGCCCAGAGAGGCTGAATGACTTGCTCATGGAGAGCAGGACTCAAAGCCACACCTCAGGGCTGAATGCCATGCTTGCTCCAACACCCTGAAGGGGCTCCGAGACTCAGTCTCTACACTCAACAGACACCATGCCCTGCATCCCTCCATGTCTTAGGAAAAGTCCCCTTTCTCCAGGAGCTTGTGCACTAGTAAGGAGGGACAACGCATGAATGAAGAAGGTAGGGTGAGGCACCACTGGCTAAGTGTCCCACTCTTGACCTAAGCTCAGGTCTCGATCTCAGGGTTGTGAGTTCAAGCCCAGCATTGGGCTCTGTGGACTCTGCAACAGGCATGAAACTTCCTTTTGAAAAGAAGGGAAGGGGCGGGGGTGTGTGAAGGGACAGGGGGGATCCCAGGCAGAGGAGAGCTTGCTCTACATGTTTGGAGGTCAGAGAAGGCCTTTCTGAGATCCTGGAGCAGAGGCCTGGGTAGGGGAAGGAAGTCAGGCAGATGGGAGGTGGGAGTTTCACTAGCAGGGTGAAGGGCACGGGCGGCGAGGCTGGTGAAGGCAGAGGGTGTCCAAAGGGCCATGATGCAGTGACTGGTCCTTGGGAGCAATGGTGGGCGCCTGGGCCAGGGGGGTAGCTTTGCAGGAGGCAACAAGGGGCTGGAATCAGTATTCATTTAGCTGAGATTCTATTATACTTGAAAACACTCCCAGAGCATCCGGCCTGAGGCCACAGGAGAGAATCTGTGGCCCTGGCCAGCCTGGCTGACCCCTCATATCTGAAAGCAGTGCTTGGGATCAGCACTCAGACTGCCTTCTTCTGCCAGGGTGCTGTGGGCAGAACTGGGTCCCTCAAGGAGATATGGTGACGTCCTGACCACCGGTATCTCGGATCATGACCTTATATGGAGACAGGGTCACTGCAGATGCTTTTAGGGAAGATGAGGTCGTAGTGAAGCAGGGTGGGCGCTAAATCTAATGCCAATGGGAGGAGCCTCAGGCACGACAGACGAGGGGAGGCCACGTGGGATGGAGGGGGAGGCGGGGAAGGGACGAAGGGTCTGGCTGGGACGAAGGGTCTGGCTGCCAACTGCCACCAGAAGCTAGGAAAAGCGAGGGAGAACCCTCCCCTACAGGTTTCAGAGGGCTTTGTGGGCCTGGTGATGCCTTGATTTTGCACCTCAAGAGCCCTGAAGGTGAGACGTCCGTTTCCGTCATTCTAAGCTGCCGGGGTGGCAGTGCTTGCCTGCAGCAGCTGCAGGAAGCGGCCAGGTCGAAGCTTTACCCAGTGCACATCCAGGGTCTTCCCACCACCTCCCTGCACACACCGTCGCGGGCTCCATCATCCTGCCAGGAAGGACCGCCACCTCTCAGCCAGGACGGACTCCTTACGGGCCCATCTCCTCCCAGGCACCCTGGCTTGCCAGCCTCCCCTCAGTTCCGAGGATCCTAAAGCTCCTTCCTGCTTCTGTGCTCACCCTGCGGTCCCGCAAGTGGGAAAGAGACCCCTCTTCCAAAGTGTCAGCTCCAACGGCACCTTCTCAGCACATCTTCCTGATCAGGCCAGGAGGATGCTCTGCGGCGCAGGGGTCCTTGCTGGCCTGATTCCCGCCACCTCTGGCGCCTAGAGCAGGGCACCTGGTGGCCTTTGTCCGCCCCTCTGTAATCAGTGCTTACGCACACTGCACTGTTGACCTGTGTGCCTCGGGCCATCTCCCAGAACTGATCTGCCGAAGGTTCTACAGAGGCAAGAGGCAGGGCCGCGTCAGCTTCCTTACAGGCACAGAGCAGAGTTCAAACACCTGTCGGCTCATTGTCAAGTGTAGTTTCCAGTAAAAACTAAATGGCTGTCGCTTCCACGGGCACACCTCCTTCGCTCCTCACCACCACCCTGAGACACTGGTGCTGCCGACCTCAGTCGTAAGGCCAGGGAAGCTGGAACCCCAGGAGGAAGGGGGCAGAGCCCGAACAATGGCCCCGGTCCTCCCCCGCAGGGCTGGAGACAAGGTGGGGGAGGGCGGAGCGGAGACAAAGGGCAGTCCTTTTATTTGTCTGCATGATTCAAAGCCCCATCCTCTGTGTGAAATAAAAGAGCAAGTCTGTGCTGTTCTCTTTGGGCCACAGATTAAACCCTCTCCATTTCAAGCTTGTGAGGTGGGGCAGGGAGGGCTGGTCCACAACATTAAGCAACTTTTCCCCAGGGGTCCTCATCATTCCTGCCGCTTGGTCGCTCTCTGGGCTTGGTCGCTCTCTGGGTGGAGCACTGGAGGTGCCCACAGGTCTCCAGGCAGGAGCTGGGGGAGGGAGTTGGGGAGGGGGGCTTGGGAGCCGACCTGGCCCTGTGGAGGTGAGAGAACACTGGCACCGGACGCGAGTAGGCCCAGGGTGACGCATGAACTTCAGGGAACATGGAGTTTTGTTTAAAATTGAATCATAAATTTAAAATAAAGAAGTTAAATGCCTATAGCACTTTCTTAGAGTAATACTTATAAACAGGAAACTCACTTCTAAAATGAGTATTCTGGGGCGTGTGGGTGGCTCAGCCAGTTAAGCATCCAACCCTGGATTTCAGCTCAGGTCGTGATAGCACAGTTCCTGAGTTCGAGCCCCGCCTCAGGCTCTGTGCTGACAGTGCGGAGCCTGCCTGGGACTCTCTTCCTCGCTCTCTGCCCCTCCCCCACTGCCGCACACTCAGCTCACTGGTGTGCTCTCTCTCAAAATAAATAAACATTAAAAAGAAATGTTTAAAAGAAATAAAATGAGTATCCTGACAGTAACTTTCATCTATTAGTAACAATCTTTTAAAAAAGCCATAGCACCCTTTGGACTCCACTCCGTGGCTACCCATGACTCCTCTCCGTAGCTCTCCACGACTTCTCTCTGTGACTATCCACCAAGCACCGCAACCCACAGCTGGGGGCGCTGTAAAGGGGCACAATCTGTTTGGAAAGCATTTGCAATATTTCAGGGGACAGAATGATGTTCACACACTCTTCCAATTAATCTCACTTCTGGGAACTCCACACTGAAGATTACATTGAACGTAAGGAATCCTTTGAAAAGCAAGCTTTCTGCACAAAGAAGTCTACCGCGGCATTATTTACACTGGTGAGAGGCTGAAAACGACCCTAATCCACTTAGGGCACATTTTCTTTGTGAAGGGCCGGATGCACACAGTGTATATTAGCACAGGTGACTTATGTAATGATCCAGGAGAGAGTACCTTTATCCCTAGTTTATCAATTCAAAGACTTAACTTGGGCAGAGTGAAGTCATCTACTCAAGGTTTCACCTTTAAAACTAGCAGTAATCACAGTTGATGATCTCAAGGTTCATGAGTTCGAGTCCCACGCTTGGGATTCTCTCTTCCCCTCTCTCCGCCCCTCCTACTTGCTCTCTTTCTCAATATAAATAAATAAACTTAGAGAAAGAAAGAAAGGGAAGGAAGGAAGGAAGGAAGGAAGGAAGGAAGGAAGGAAGGAAGGAAGGAAGGAAAAAGAAAGAAAGAAACTAAGTGTAATTATGTAGCAACATGGAAAAAGCACACAGAAAGCGAGATGGAAAGATGAGACTGCATAATTGTATTATTTCTCATGGGAACACCATGGGAACGCCAGCTGCACCGTCACTCTCTGCGCAGCATGGGAAGAGCTGGCTGGCCACGAAGCTCCAAACCACCGGCCCAGCCCCCTTCCAGGCACTGCACTAGGTGCCCCATAGATGGGTCCACCTCTCCTCCGCTGGAAGCCTGCGAGGGACAAGGCCTCAGCTGCTATGAGCCCCTCACCTCTCAGCGCTGGGCCTGACCCACACGGACTTCTGAAAGGAGCAAGTGAACAAACTTAATGTTTCCACAAATGTGTTCAGCAAATGTCATGTGGTTATAAATGACACTTGTATACTGAGCTATTATCTGCAGAACAGAAAACGTTAGATTCGTTCTACTTGCATGGGGTGCTACTCAGACCTGTGATCCAGGTCTGTCAGTACAGCTGCCTTTGGGGGAGGTGGGTCTTGATCCGGCCTGAATTACTTTCCAGGTGAAGAACCTGTTTCCTTTGCCCATAACAAAACCGCACAACCAGGGGCTGAAAGTCTGCTGTGCTCACAGTCCAGGCACCGGGACCCCGGCACCGAAAATGGCCCGGCAGGCTGGTGTGGGCAAGAGGAGTGAATGAATGCAGGTGCCGTTAGGCCAGGAGGAGCTAGGAGGCTGCACCCAGTGGAACGTTGCGTGCGGCTGTTACAATGTTTACAGGGAGTGGACCCCGGGAGACAGCTCTTCTGTTACAACGTTACGAGACAAAAAGCAGAGATACAAACTTGCATTTACCATGTAGGCCCTCGTGGAAGGGAAAATACTTAGATTAAGGAGCTCTGTCTTCTTTCTGTACTTGCTACACTAATGCTGAACGGACGCTTGTTACTTTCATTTTATTTTTTTTTTAATATTTTTATTTATTTCTAGGAGAGAGAGAGAGAGACAGCGTGAGCAGGGGAGGGTCAGAGAGAGAGGGAGTCACAGACTCTGAAACAGGCTCCAGGCTCTGAGCTGGCAGTCAGCACAGAGCCCGACGCGGCGCTCGAACCCACGAACCGCGAGATCATGACCTAAGCGAAAGTCGGACGCTTAACCGACTAAGCCACCCAGGCACCCCATGTTACTTTTATAATGAAAAGGCCAGCAGGTCCTTAGCTCAGTTGCACCCTGCGCTCATCAGTTCATACAGGAGACAGGGGCCATTGAGCGAGCTGGTCTGAAGGGTGCAGGTTATTCCCAACAGTGGACTAAGCTCTCCACTACCCATCAGCAAGGAGGGGACTCGTTCAATCGGCACCATCAATTTCCAGCTGCTGAAAGTCCAGGTATCCACCTGCGACTGTAACTTTCTGAGAGGGCACTGCTACTGGGCATCGGATGGGGAGAGAGGAGAACAGAAGGCTTCTGATGAACAAAAGCCGAACGGAAGGGACCACTGGGAAGCCGTGCCTGGTACCAGGTGCACGGTGAGGCCTGGGCCCAACCCAGAGGTTCTGACTTCCCTGGTCAGATGTGTGGCCCAGACTTTGGGACAGTTCTTACAGGACATGTAAGAGCTCCTCAGCAGCCAGCGTGAGCAGCTTGAGGGCAAGTGGCTTAAAGAAAAAAGATAAGGCAGCCGGCAAGATGAGGAACAGCACTTTCTTACTAGACAAAACCCAGAATCTGCGAGTTGTACCGTTGCTAAACTCAACCTTAAAGCACCAAGAAACTGAGCAAATATATAAAGCATTTCTTTATTTCTGGAAAAGTCTATAAAATCGATTTCCAAAAGACTAATGCATATGGCCTGGGGCAGACACCAAGAGAGATGAGGGCAATATAGGAAAACGAAGAAAGGAAGGATGGACGGATGGATGGAAGGATGGAAAGAAGGGAGGAAGGAAGAAGGAAGGGGAAGGGAGGAAGGGAAAGAGAGAGCGAGGGAGGGAGGAAGACACAGATTACGGTTTATACAGCACCAGTTCATCCAGTAAGTGTTGGCTGAACATCTTCTCCGGGCCAGGACTGTGCACTGAGCACAGATAAGGCTCCTGCTCTTGGAGTGTCTTAGTGCAGGGAGACAGAAGGAAAATGAAATAAATGATAATTTCAAATAGTAAAAAGTACTGTGAAGACAATAGAAGAGAGTAACATGATATATAGGGGTTGTAATACACTGTACGGTCTCTTTTACCATACAAAGAAAAATCTGTCGTAGACCTTCCTTCTTATTTTTACTTATATCATTTTTAAATGCCCTCTTGAAGTGGACTGTTTGAAACTGGCCACTATGGAACTGGCAGCCAGGACTCACGCTGTCACAGCTGTGTAACTGTTATCAACCTTGACTTAACCCTCCTTTTCCCTGTTTCATACTCTACTTACTATGAGCTTATAAACAACTCTGTTTACCTATACTACAGAGTCTGCTTTACAGACAAACGGACAGAGGGGCTTGGTTTTGATTCAGGTCATTATCTCACAGTTTTGTGGGTTTGAACCCCACATCGGGCTCTGTGCTGACAGCACGGAGCCAGCTTGGGATTCTGTCTCCCTCTCTCCATCCCTCCTCCGCTCCTGCTGTCTCTCCAAATAAATAAACTTTAAAAATCTTTTAATTTAAAGACAAATGGACAGATACAAATTTTATATTCATAATTCAACTTTCTGTGGCACAAGTCAACATTGACCCATAGCTAATAATCCCCAATCAGCAATTCAGATAGCTGTGTTCCAATGTTACACTCGCTGACAATCACAGGAGCTCCTTAAAATCTGCGTCCCCATTATCTAACAGTTGAAATAGGTACTCCTTCTTTTAAAAACCATAAAAGAGGGGCGCCTGGGTGGCTCAGTCAGTTAAGCGTCCGATTTCAGTTCAGGTCATGATCTTGCGGTTTGAGAGCCCAACATCCAGCTCTGTGCTGACAGCTCAGAGCTTGGAGCCTCCTTCGGATTCTGCATCTCCCTCCCTCTCCACCCCTCCCCAGTTTATGCTCTGTCTCTCAAAAATAACAAAAAATAAAAAAGCATTACATCAATGAGCTGAACCATACAATTTTACAACTATAGGTGCAACTGTTTCGTGGAATCTCAGCTTTACCACTTGGGACAGAGTGGATCCGGGCAAGGCCATCTTGGTGTCCTTGTTAAAAAGGTATCCCACCCACCTCCTCAGGCAAGTGGGAGAAGCCAAGGGACCAATCATAGGGAAAAGCAGAAGAGGGGGAGAAGGTCACCTTCTGGCTGCCTCCAACAGCCCATTGGAGCGGCAGCCCCACCTAGCACATTCAGACCCACTTAGGACCCAGCCCCTGTGGCCAGAAGCAGCATCTTAAGTGTCTGATCCTCAGACAGGTGTCAATAACACTGCCACCCCCGTGGGTCTGTTGACATTACTGACCAGCTTCCCCTGAGATTCTATCTTCACCTGAAGAGATTACCTCCAGAGTGAGCTAATGCTGGCGGCCTGGCACAGCCTGGCATGGCAGAGGCTGTGGAGCTGGCCGGCTGGCTGGCTAAGACGCAGGGGCCCCATGACTTACACAACCTATTTGCCCCAGCAAAAGGGAAGTCAAATGAATCCCATCTGCCACCAGATTCCTAGTCCAGCAGGGTGGAAGGTCCTGAGGGCTGGGAACTTTCTTTGCTGGTGGCTGCCCCCTGGCCTCTGCTGACACTGGGGAATTACCTGGCTGGCAGCCACCAACCACCTCTCAGCCCTAGATGTGTCCCCCCACCCCCACCCTGTGCCTGGGCAGCGTCAATCAGCCCTGCACCTCAGAGCTCCCCTCCCCTTCCTACTGAGGAGGACTCGGCTGGCCCAGGCCCCTTCCAAGTCCAAACCCCAGAAGGGCTTCTGAGGGTCATGCTGGCTGTGTTTGTATCTTTTTAAAAACAATAATAATTATTATTATTTATTCCCACATCCTCAAGTTTCCAAATACAGACTTCCAGAGGACTCCCTTTCTCAGCTGCCCAATCCTTGTTCAAGTGCCCTCTTGTGTGCGTGCCTGTGACTACGGCCCCCGCTCGGCTCCTGCAGTCTGGCTGGCAGGGGTGGGATGGCAGGGACTCTGGTTCACCCCCGAGGCTCCCTGCTGTGGAGAAGCAGTTTCCCTGGAGAGTTCTGGAAGGCCTGTGACCCTGGGCAACTCCCAAACACATATGCTTTCAGATTCTCCCTAATGGGCTTAAAAATGCCTGAGCACCGTGGAGGGAGGGAGCTAAGCGCGCCATCCCCTCCAGTTCCCGGGAGACCACGGGCCGGTGGGGGGTGGGCGGGGGAGGGCTCAGGACAGGCCAGGGTGGTCTCTGTGAGGATACAGTCTGGATCAAGCGCCCCCACCACCCCGGGAAAGCATGTGCAGGGGCTGCTCTTAGGCCGGCTCCTCCCCCTGCACAGTGAGCACCTGGCCTTTCTGGACCTCGTCTGGATCCTAGACTCTAAAAGGCACTAAAGGGAAATCGTCGTCCTTGGTGCTGGTGGCCGAGAAGTTCAAAGCAAAATTTGGATCTGTCTCCAGCACTTATATGCGACTCTGGCCTCATCTTCTGCTCTTACCATTATTTTCCTTTTGCCCCAATTTCCTCTTGTATCTATTTAATCCTCTGGTATCGCATGTGTTTTGTAAGCCAACTCCAATCCTTTCTAGAGTGAAGCAGGGCAAATAAATGAAATGCTCATAATCTCTGGTAATCACTTGGGCGAATGGCCGTCCATGGGGTGTTGGGGGGCGGGGGGCAGCCCTGCGTGGGGAACTCGCAGTCCAGAAACAGGGCTGGCCTGAGGGAAGCCCCGGAGCCGCCCCGGGAGCAGAGCTGAGCCACACGGCGGGTAGCTGCTCCATCGGTCCAGGTGCCGAGGGTGCCCCCAACACGGTGGGTGCATCAGGGCAGCCGGAGACCCGGCGGCAGGCGGCAGCGGCCCCCGCATATGAAGCACAGCGCTGCCCGCTTTGCTTCTGGGGCTTTCATTCGCGGGAAACTGAGGGCAACAAGCGCTTCCAGTCTCTGTCTGCCTTCCCGCCTTCTTCTTTTCCTAAGAACTGGAATGCTGGGTGGGCCTGGGTGGCTCGGCTGGGTGAGTGTTCGACTGTTGATTTCAGCTCAGGTCATGATCTCACGGTTCCTGAGTTCAAGCCCTGCTTTGGGAGCCTGCTTGGGATTCTCTCTCCCTCTCTCTCTGCCTCTCCCCAGCTCACGTGCAGTGCTCTCTCTCTCTCTTTCAAAATAAATTAACTTTAAAATTAAAGAAAAAAAAAAAAAGAACGGGAATGCTGGCGGTTGGCCTGGCACCCAGAAATGCAAGGCACCAAACCCAGGACACGCTCACGGCACAGCAAGCCAAGTGTGGCTCCGGCTCTGGGGGCTGCCGGGCTGCCAGGCTGAGCTGGGCGTTCCTTCCTCCCTCACCAGCCTCCGCCCACAGGGCAGATGTTGGGGGTGGCAGGTCCGGCCCTGACTCTGGAGCATACACGTTGGAGGGCGGAGGCAGTCTTACATTCAGATCTCCACGCAGACTCACAGGGAGGATTCTCCCAGCCCCCCGGGCCACCTTTGATGTGGCTTCCCACCACCCCAAGAACGCCTGCAGTGTCTCCACAGCCTGCAGAACGTCTGACCAGCTCTGCAGCACATAGGAAGCTGGATGGGGGTAACAGGCAGGGGACTCACACCCAGCTCTGCCAGGTCAGCTGGCTCTGTCTCTGTGCTCGCTTGGCAAACCCCAACCTCTCAGCCTGGAAAGGCTCCCCTGGGCCCCACAGCCTCCCCTGCACACGGCAGTCCTGAGCAACAACTACATGCCAAAATCACACGCGCGGCCAACACGCGCCAGCCCAGGGCCCAGCCTTGGGCGGGGAAGGCAGCTGGGATGACACAAATGTGAAGGAAGCATGAACGCCAGGTGGGGTCAAGGAGCTGAAAGTATCGCCCGCCTGGAATTCTCCCCCAAGCCCTCGTCTTCTCGGGCCTTCTCCATACCCCCCCGCCCCACCTGCGTGTCTAGTAGATGCTTCGCCACGGCCAGAATGCAACCCCACTTCTGCTTGAACCTGCTTCACTCATGGCCACCCTCGCGTCAGCTGGACGAAGGGACGACAGCAGCTGCACCCCTTGCTCAGCCGGCAACTCCTCTCTCTGGACCCCCACCCGCGGCCGCCGCCCCCATGCAGTCCTCCAGCAAGCCTGCTGGCTCTCCTGTAAAAAACCCCCAGCCTCCACAGCCCATCATCCCCCACCTGGATAAGGGTGATGGCTTCCTGACCCAATACGCAGCCAGAGGAGAAAGTAGAGTGGGATGAAGTGGTTGGAAACCTGTAGGGCCGTCTGCGATTGCTACAACCTCCACACACTGATACAAAAGTATCGGTCTGAGATGGATCCAGAATGCAAAGAACCACTCCGGGCCAGAGGCAGTTTGAGAAGGGCCCTCCACCTTCGCCAGCATCCTCCTGCCCTGACCTCACCCGCCACCCTGACTCACTCAGCTCTAGACCCGCTGGTGCTGGCCAACGGCCGTCTTCCTGGTCTGCAAACACACCCCTCCCCAACCCCCCCAGCACACTCCACCCCAGGCCATTTGCACTGCTGCTCTGCTCCACCCTCTGCCTCCACAGCTCCCTCAAACCTTCACACAGTGCCCTCCTCATTCCCCTTCGATCCTTGCTCCAACATCGCATTCTCAATTAGGCTTATCCTGACACCCTCCTTAACAATGCATAACACCTTCCCCACTCCTCAGGCTCAGCTGGGTTGTTTGGTGTTTGTCTGCCGTTTTCCAGCACATTCATCAAATAATACTCTGTGTGGTGTCTTACCTTTATTGTGTCTCTTCCCCTGGCCAGGGGCACAGAGTACCCAGTATTCACTTGCTGAGGGAACGAGGGAGGGCAGCTGGGACATGCTTTGCAGCGAGGACCTGGGCGCACTGCCTCCAGGCAGACACCCGCACGCCTAGGCTGCCAGAGGGCGGCGAGGACCCCAAGGGAGCTGTCTGCCACGTCAAAGGCTCTGGCATGGACCCTGGGATCTAGAGGGTGTCCCCCAAGACCCTCGGTCAGGGTATCCTTTATCAAGCTAGAAGGTGGGCGGAGGCGGATACTAACAGCAAGGAAACCAACGAGAGAGCAGACACTGAATTGAGGTCACGGAACTAGAGGTGAAGGACCCAATTTGAGAGGTTCCCCAGGTCAGACCCGCAGATGGACATGGGGGGCAGGGCAGGAAGGAGGCACAGCGAGGATCCTCAAACACCATCACGATTACCTGGGTCAGAACCACCACCCAGGAGTGAGAAGCCTGCCGCGGTGCCTGCTCTCCCACGAAGGGGCTTTCTCGGCCGGCTGCCTTCCCTCCCCCACACCCACCAGGCCTGGCCCGAGCCCGCTTCCGGAGCGGCCGGTGCCAGTCTGAGCCCTCCACTGGTGGATTCCAGGCCGGTAAGTTCAAAGCAAACCCACCGATGTGCGTATATTAAGCGCTTACCTTTGTCAGGTGCTAAGAGCGAATGGAAAGTCCTGGTGGGCCAGGGTCCTGCCCCCGAGCAGCCTCCAGGATGGGCAGGGTGTGACGAAGAGAGGGGCACACGCTAACCAGTTAAAGGGTGGCACCGTGTAACATGTGTTTGGCCCAAACTCTGCTGGGACGTCAGAAACGGCCCATAAGACCTACTCATTTTGACCCTCCATTTCTTCCCGAGCTGCAGGAGAGAAATCCGCACGGGCCGTGTACCTGAGCTACCTGCCAGGTATGTGTGCGGGGGGGGTGGGGGCGCCCGCGTGGAAGGCACACAGGGACTGAGACTGGCACGTGTCCTGGCAGAGCCCGCCTGCCCCTGGAGAACTGCAGCCAGACTCCAGACCTTCCCATCACTGAATGGGATCGGGGAAAACAAAGGGGGACCCGGAGTCCTGGGGGGACGCTGGGAACCTGCGGGAAGAAACAGTGCGTAGCCCAAGGGCCTCTGACCTTCTGCGCCCCGGACAGAGCCCGCCCGTCCTCCTCACAAACTCCCGTGGGCGCTGCGAGGGGAGGACAGGAGCCCCGAGGAAAACACCCGGAGCTGAACCTAGCGCTCTCGCAAACGCGGAGTCAAACAAGCTGTTGTAGTAACGAGGTGTGAATGAACAGTAGCTGTTTCAAGGGCCGAATGAAGGGGGGCCACCTTATCAGGGGGGTCACACAAGGGCTCTTCGTCGGTGCCCCTTCTAGTAAGAACAGGAGGGAGCAGACAGCTGTCTTCTCCAGGGCGGGGCCCCACTCGGGACAGGAGGTGGATTAGACTGAGAACGTTTCCTTACATCTGTATTCAGTTTAACCTGACACATTAGTAACTGGCCAAAAGAGAAGCCCCACTGTAGTTACCCACTGAATTAGGTGTCTTCAAACACCGTGACCTAGAATGGACAGTACAGCTAACTCTCTGTTTACCACGGTAACGGGGATTTCTGGAAGAGCGGCAGTTAATTGAGAAGCAAAAACAATCCCATTTTGTCCTCATCAAGGTACATATCGCTGAATCAAGGCTGATGGCTTCCACCGACCGTCCACCGAGTCCCCCGAGGCCCTCGGGTCTGCCTGCCACGGCCAGACCGAAACCACACCTTCCTGGCTCAACAGGCCAAGCGGTGTCCGGCCCCCGCCACGCCTGGGTCTGGCCAACAGCGGGGGCCCCTCCAATCTTTCAGGGTGTGGGGACCCCGGGAAAGCACGGACAGTCACCCCGTGCCCGACCCAAATCGCAACAGGACTCCTGGCAAGTGATGTGTGATGGGGTCAGGGGGCGCTCTCAGGGAGAGGGAAAAGGGGCCCCGGGTCCGCAGGAGGGGAGCCGGGAGGCCCGGGAGGGGACAGGCAGAGAGTTGGCTGTACTGACACGCGAGCACACCCCAGCAAGCCGCCCAGCGTTTCCGGGAAGGAGAGAAGCAAACCGCCGTCCCACCTCGGGCTGCGCGGTCACAAGTGAGGCAGGGCTGGGCCCAGTCGCCATTTGGGCGGGAGGCCAGCCCCAGGTGCGGCAGGAAGGGGTGGCGCTGGCTCAGCGGCTGCAGCTCGTCGCTCTGACCCAGCGGGGCCCCTGTGCGGTGCTGGGGGCACAGCGAGGCCTCGGGCGCTGTGGGGCAGGGACACACACACACACACACACAGAGAGAGACACGCCGTTAGAGCGAGTGGGAGCCGCCGGGGGCCGAGGCCGCAGCCCGACTCGCTCAGAGGCGGCGAGGGGCCTGCCCGCCACACTCTGACCCTGAACATGCAGCTCGAGCTCAAGGGCTGAGGGAACCGGAAGCAGTGACAGCTGGGGCCGTGGCGGCGCCCGCCAGAAGGTCGGCCCCGCCACCGGCCCGATCCGAGCCCCCCAGGGCCCGCACCCGAACGTCCCTCGGATGAATGGGACCCTATTCTAGCTCTCGCCTGGGAGCCTCTGGCTCCGGGACAAAAACGACCGCAAGAGGCCTGTGGCGAGAGGAGCCGCTCCCCGTGGCTGCAGAGCACAGGCACGTCGGCTCCCCACACAGGAAGCCCAGGCGGCCTGAGACCAGCTCAGCGCTCAGCCGGCCCGCGGACGGTGACAACCAAGTTCGCTCCTTAAAGGGCAATCTCCGCTATGTCGGGCAACCCGGCCGACTCCGATGGGGACTCTGGAGAAGGGCTCGTGAGGGTCACAACCTTTACTTCAAGAGCAGCTCCTAGTGGAGGGAGACAGCAACTGGAAACGGGGGCAGGAGTGCTGAGCTCTCCGAGCTCGGTGATAACTGAGAATTCCTGGGGAAGTCAGCAAGCCTGGCTTCGGTGCACAAACCTCCCATTTGACACATTCCTCAGAATGCTGCCAGGGCATGATGACATCACACAGACCTCTGTGAGCAGGAGCGCATTAGCAGGTGATCGCCAGCCAACCTGCTGGCCACATGAGGAGCGACAGGCGTCTGTCAGGCTACAATTTCCTTTAAAAAAAAGACGGGGTGGGGGCGCCTGGGTGGCTTAGTCAGTTAAGCGTCCGACTTTCGCTTAGGTCATGATCTCGCGGTTCGTGAGTTCGAGCCCCGCGTCGGGGTCTGTGCTGACTGCCAGCTCAAAGCCTGGAGCCTATTTCGGATTCTGTGTCTCCCTCTCTCTCTGACCCTCCCCTGCTCATGCTGTCTCTCTCTCTCTCTCTCTCTCCTAGAAATAAAAATATTTAAAAAAATAAAAACAAAAATAAAAATAAAAAAAGGCAGGGTGGGGGAGCACCCGGGTGGCTCAGTTGGCTAAGCATCTGACTTCAGCCCAGGTCATGATCTCCTGGTTCATGGATTTGAGCCCCACGCCGGGCTCTGTGCTGACAGCTCAGAGCCCAGAGCCTGCTTTGGATTCTGTGTCTCCCTCTCTCTCTCTAGCCCTTCTCTACTGGTGTTCTGTCTCTGTCTCTCTCTCAAAAATAAACAAACATTTTTAAAAAATTATAGAAAAACAGGTTTGTGTTATGCTGATGCAGTGTTACTGATTCCAAAAAGAAAGGCTGTGTGGGGGCGAGCGTTTTTGTTTATACAGCCGTAGGATGCCAGCTCCGCATCCCCCACAGGCCACCAAGGCTACCTGTTTTGACAGGGCATCGGGAAAGCAGCAGGGCGTCTGCTCCCGGGGATGCTTTGAGTGAACGCCCAGGACGCCAACGTGGCTCACAGAGACCAGCTTCCGTTGGGCCCTGAACTCCGCTCTGTTCCCTCAAGTCTCGTCTGAGGGTTGGGCAAAGGCCCAGCGTTCTCCAACTTGCAAAACAGAAAACAGAGCAGCCCCACCCAGCGCACAGCCAGCCGTGCAAGCCGTGCAAGCCAATCACCAGGAGCCGCTCTCACTAATGCCCGCAGAGGCTTCTGCCTCCCCCTTTCTCGGGGACAGAGATACCCCATCAACCCCCGTGACGCTGAGGTAGAATCACACCCAGCTAGTCGGGAGACGAGCAGCCCAGTCGTTAGGAACACGTTTCGCAGGAGATTAAAGACACAAGGTCATCAAGCAAGAGCGCCGTTTCCTCCTAGCTACCAAACGCAGCCCACTCCCTGCTGTCTGGGGTCAGGCCGGGGGCTTCGCTCCAGCCCCTCCCTGCAGGGGAAGCGGGCAGACCTTGCCCCCCAGAGGCACTGACTCACACCACGGAGCAGCAGAGGGTCATGGGACCCCTGAGCCAGAGCAACCAAGGGACCAAGTGCCCGTGTCACTGTGGCCCGGAGCAGACCACCGGGAGCCGAGAAGGGCGGACACATACGAGCTCTCGCTCAGCCCGGGGCGCCCACCCTACCTGAGGCCCAGCGCTGCTGTGTCTGCACCCCGCATGCTGCGGCAAGGGGAGGGGAGCGCTCCCACTACTCACAGCCATGGTAGGAGGCAGGCGAGCCGCCGGCCTTGCCGTACTCCTGCTCCGAGTAGCTGGTGGAGAGGTTGGGCTGGCTGGAGCCGCGGCCGAAGGTGATCTGGTTGCTGCCCATGCCGGTGGCCACCTGGGCCATGCGCTCTTTGGTTTTGAGAGCCTGGGCCCTCTCGGCCTTCAGCCGCTCCTCGTCCTTGAGGAGGGCCACCAGCTGCTTCGACTTCTCGCGCACGTTGATGCCCTGGTCCTTGCCATCGCGGTCGACGTACTGGAAGTCCTTGAGGGTCTGGATGGCGAAGATGTTCTCGCGGCACTGCTGGGCCACGCGCTCGGAGCCCGTCTTGATGAGGTAGTCCAGCAGCGTCAGCGCCTTGTACACGTGCCGCCAGTTCTTGCCGTGGTCGTTGAGCCGCTTCCACACCATGCTCATGATCTCGGAGAAGGCCACCACGTTGTAGGTCAGGTCCGCGATCTCCGTCATCAGGGAGCTGGACGGGCCCCACGGGTCATTGGAGGTGGCTTCCCGGACTTTTATCTCCGCTTCCGAGTAATTGTTCACGATGTTTTTCATTTGCCGTCTGATAGATGAAGTCGCCATTTTTACTTTCTTGGCAACAAACTGTAAAGCTCCTTCAGAGAGAGAGACTTTCCTGTCCTGGGCAAGTTCGTGCCCTGTGACGGTTCGGTCTCTGCAACAGACCTGAAGCAGGGTCCCTGATGGTCATGTCCTCCGCTGGGGCCTCAGGTCCGAGAGGCCAGAAGCCATGACCTGGAGGAAGAGAGAAACACGCTCACTGTAGCCTGCGCTCCTCCGACAAAGTAGGGGCCTCTGGCTCAGTCTTGTCTGTAAACGGCAGGTACTGAGGTCGGTCGGGGTCAGGGCGGTGCGGGGGTGAGTGAACTTACTCCAGCCTCCCTAGGAAGAGAGTGAGCCACGGTTTTAAAAAAATATTACGACAAGAACAATACTACAAGTTAATAATGAATACAATCTAAACTCAAGTTTAAGCCTTGGGAAGACGAGAAGTAAACACTATGACTGTTGTTCTATTTCCAAATTCCCACTGGCGCAGCTCCTCTGTGGGCTGTATTTTCACGGCGTGGCAAGAGAACAGAACAGTCATAACACCGGGGGAAGCTGGGCCTGACAAATTTTAAATTACCTGTGGGAGCAAGAAAGACGTGTCCTCAAGATGTCTATCTATGCCTTTACCCCTCAAGATGTCTATCTATGCCTTTTTTTAAAGTAATCTCTATACCCAACGTGGGGCTCAAACCCACGACCCTGAGAGGAAGAGTCACGTGCCGTACTGCCGAGCCAGCCAGGTGCTGTCTACGCCTTTAAAATCATTCAATGTTTGGCTTCAGTCCACTGTGCTTCTAAATGCTCGGGGAATTTTCTGTGAGCACTGCTCTTCCCCCGACTTCTTATAACTGGTTCCAGCTACTCTTCTAGAGCACAGGCAGGACCGTCCAGTGGACTTTCAGAGTCTCTGGCATCTGGCCTGAGCTAATACGAACCTAGAAATAGTCTGGTTCCAGCCCCATCCCCTCACGTCACTGAGCACAGAACTGAGGCCCAGGGTTACACATACACAGGTCCACCGAGCCCGGTGCCACAGCCCCATCTGTCCACCCACACAAACCCCCCCCCCCCCCAGAGAAGAAACATCTCCTGAGCTAGAGTGAGGCCCACGTCTCTGACAATGGGCTTTGGTCAGTGAGTTTGGTCTTTTCATCAATAACCACCCAGCCTCCGACACTATGCCTGACATGAGGATAGATACTGTTGAATAAATTTGTGCAACAGATTGAAAACGGAGCCCCTGTCCTCAGGAAGGCCGGTCTGGCGGGGGCCGGAGGTGAACACCGGGGTCTGAGGGCGCAAAGCCAGAAGCCCGCCCGGCCGGCTGCTGGGGGCGGCAAAGGCAGGCAGGGGAGGGAGTTTCTGCCGGAAACAACTCCCGGTATGTCTTCAAAGCTGAGGAGACCCGAGAGCGTAGAAGTCGCGAGTAAACTACTCCTCATCTATAAAATGGGGAAACTGAGGTGGAGAAGACTCCAGGGACTGCCAAAGACAGAGCGGCTCGGCTGGGGCCTGGACACAAAACAAGGGCCTCCCCCCCACTGTGCCCACCCCCTCATGAACACCCCCTCATTACCACACGCTGGGCTCATCCCGACTCTGCCAAGGCAGCCTTGGGCCAGGCTCCATATCACCCAATGCTCGTGTGAAAACCCTCCGGGTAAGGTAGAGGTGAGGAACCCATGGGGTCAGCTAAGTAAGGTCACCTCTTCCAAAGCAGCCTGGGGCAGCCAGGCCCGCTACCTGCCCCCCTCCTGCAGTGGCCCAGCCCCCCGCCAAGCTGTTGCGCTGCCTCTGCCAAAGGAACGATGGACGGCCCTCACCTTCCTCATCTAAAGCCTCAGACAAGCAACGGGCACATCAAAAAAGTAAAGAAGTAAATAAAAGTTGTAGTGGGGCGGGGGAGGGGGGTAAGAACCACAGGAAACACAATGACACTTATCACATGTGACCATACAAAGAGACAGCTCATAAAATTGTGTCCCGGTGACAACCAACACATCCTCCATGGCTAACGAGGCCGCCTCTCCAGCCTCAAATATGCCAAGAACTCAGTCTCCATCCAAAGCCACAGAACGGGGTTTCAGCGGAAGGCAGGCGTAGTCGGCCTCTCCACCGGTTTGGCCGGCTCTCACAAATCCTCTAAGGCCTGCCAAAGACCAGGGATAAAAACTGTCACGGTGACCTGCACATTTGATTTAGTCAGGCTTTTTCGTTCACCACAACATTCGCCGCTGCCAGGGATGGGACCGGCCTCAAAAAGCAAAAAAGAACCCTTTGATTTTTAACAAGCACCTCCCAGCTTCAAGTACAGGCACTCACGAAAATCAGTAGTAATGGTCGGCCGTACTGAGCGCCCAGGGGCCCTGCCACGTGCCAGGGACCCCCAGCCGCTACCATGTGTCGCTCCATCTGGTGCGCAGCAGGCACAACCTTCCCACACCCCTCAGGGAAGCAGGAGGCGCAGCGATCCTGTGAAGAGGGCCCAGGCCACCTTCCTCGGGGTCAGGAAGCAGCCTCGATTAAGCATGAGAGCGAATGGTCTCAGTAACAAGGCCTCAAATGGCTGGAAACATAACGACAAACAAAACAAAATTTCCTGAGGAAGAAACGATGCCCCAGGCTCTGGTTCCTTCTAGTCCCGACACCTTGGGCCCAGCGTCCCCCCAGGGAGAGGCCCGGCCAGGCCATCCGCCAAGCCTCCGAGGCCTCTGGTGGCCAAGAAGAGGCGGCAATTCCCCTGATCGAGGGCGGGAGGGTGTGCGCCCTGCCGGACAGAGGCTGGGAAAGGACCTGAGAGCCGGGGCCTGCAGACCTAGGCGGGGTGTTTGCAACAGGCTCACCTTGCAAAGGCCGCTGTCAGCAGTCTCTCTGAAATACGCGGGCTCTCAGAAGGGAAACGCTAAGAAAACATTTTTTACGGTCAGAAAAATCTAGAAAGCCTATATAATGTGGATGGCTGCCTGCCACTTTCGTAAAGCCACAGAGAAAGCAGTCTCCAGGGTGGGCATCAGTGAGAACGATATCTGGGGATCCATAATTCCTGCGAGGAGAAAGGACACCAAAGGTACCTCCAAGAAACCATTTTCAAGGCCAGCTCGGTGACACTCCTCATTGGAGACTGAAGAGCGACACTCCCAATGCCAGCAGGACCGCAGCCCCAGCTCTCACACGAGGCCGCAGCTGGAGGCGGGGACGTGGGTGGCTCTGTCACATGTGTCCGTTGGACCTCACCTCACTCTTCCCACTTTAACACGTCTCCCCGTCAGGCTCAGGACAGTGAACACCTGAACGGCGCCTCTCTCACCGAACATCTGCCAGGCCCTCCTTCCCAAAACCAGCCCCAAACACACACCACCTTCAAATGTACGCCCTGCAGTGTTTCCAGAACCCAAGTTTTGTTTTGTTCCTGCTGTTCTGAACAGTGCACGTGCTCCACTTTCCAAACCTCCCCTCCTCGTCTGCCAGTTTTCTTCGGCTTCCACCTGCTGGGCCTCAATTAACCAGTGCAAGGTAATCTGTCACCTCCCGGGACTCTTCAGTGAAGCCTGGAAGGTCATGGTCAGTTCATATACCCCCCGTTTATTAAGGAGCTTCAGCCCAGATATGGGGAAGGCAGGAGGTAGGGGCGGTTGGGATTGTCAAAACTAGAAGGAAAAATAGACTTTGTTAAAGGTTTAAACCAAGATGGCAAAAAGGGAGGGGGGCTCATTTTCATAACATACTAACAACTCAAGGAACAAATGCCATCAGAACATCAGTAATTAGACAGGGCCTGGGTAGCTGAGTCAGTGAAACATCTGCCTTCAGCTCAGGTCATGATCTCATGAGTTTGAGCCCCGCATCGGGCTCTGTGCTAACAGCTCAGAGCTTAGAGCCTGCTTGGGATTCTCTCTCTCTCTGCCTCTCCCCTGATTGTTCTCTCTCTCTCTCAAAATAAATAAACTTAAAAAAGAAAAGCAAACAAACATATCTGTGCCTACACAGCATCTGAACAGGAGCGAGAGGCTGTCCGTTTATTGTCTGAGGAGAGGACATGGGGCTTCCACTCCACTCCCCACTCCAGCCCCAACCAACCCTGAAGAGCCTAATTTGAAAATGCATTAATAATTCATTTTATTATTAAGAATCAAGGCTTCTGGTGCACATGAGGTAAATCTCACTGAGCTGATAAAATCCAAGAAACGGCAAAGAAACTGAACACTTCATTGGCCTGGGGACGTCTCATCATGAGCAATGCACATTCCTATCGGGCCTTCCAAACGGCCTCTGCGAGTTCTGGAGACCCCGTCCAAAGCCAACAGTCTGTCCAGTATAGAAGGGGACAGTCATTTTTCTACAGTTAGGCCCCAGCATTAGAGAAGGTTCTTTATTTTTTATTTTTTTAATATTTTTTAAAAATTTATTTCTGAGAGAGAGAGAGAGAAAGAGAGAGACAGCATGAGCAAGGGAGGGTCAGAGAGAGAGAGAGATACAGAATCTGAAACAGGCTCCAGGCTCTGAGGTAGCTGTCAGCACAGAGCCCGACGTGGGGCTCGAACCCACAAACTGTAGGATCATGACCTGAGCCAAAGTCGGACGCTCAACCAACTGGGCCACCCAGGCGCCCCTAGAGAAAGTTCCTTAGTCAAAGAAATCTTTCATGTCCGTCCTGGAAATGGAATCCCCTATCTCTGCTTGTGCTGCATCCACACCCCCTTGTCTGAGAAAGGCCCTGGGTCTTCCGTGGGGGAGGGGGGAGGGGGCAGGCCCAGCCCGGGCTCTGCCCAGCAGAGTGCCACCGGCCCCCAGCTATGGCGGCACATCAGAGGCGGAGGACCATCCAGACGGGGCTGACCAGAGAGCTCTCTGCATGGCTCTGAAAGTGCTGGGAGACCAGCAGGGTGGCTGAGCAGCCAGAAGCCACCACGGGGCCAGGGTGTCCCTAAGCCTGAAGGGACAGTGAAGAAAGCAAAGAGCAAAGGGAAGGAGAATGGCAAGACAACCGTGGCTAGAACCTCTGGGTCCACCTGTGCCCGAAGCCACTTGTCCTCTGCCCGGCTCAGCAGCAGGCGCTGCGTGGTCACTGTGGCCTACAGCACCGTGTGCGGTCACCTGCTGCAGTGAGCCCTGCGCTAGGAGCGCCGTGTGAGCAGGAGAGGCAGCAACGGGGAAGGCCGGGTGCACAGCGGGTGGGCCTCCCCACCCCACGGGGTTTCAACCAGACTCTCCTTGGACGCACCTGACCCTGACCTCAGGCGGACTGAGGAGCTACGCCCCTTCCTGGGGCAGAGGGTGGGGGTGGGGGGGGCTGGTCACGCCTCAAAGTGCAGGCACCACCCAGTCAAGGTCTTTTCCAGAGCGGCTTGTGATGGTGACCAGAGTGAGAGGGCTGGACGGTCACTTGCGCGGGACAAGTTGGGCGAGATGACTGTGGCGTGCCTGAGGACACATCCAGGCCCCAAACGGCGCCGGAGACTGGAACAGCCAACAGAACAAAACTAAACAAACAAACAAACATTCCAGGGCTGGAGCGGTGCCTCTGGAGGCAAGAAGAATTCTGTGAAAACGCGCGCCAAGGGCTTGTGCAACTGGGTGGGGAAATTCCTCCCAAACCTAGTTCTGATCACTGGAAGAAAGGAGAGGCTCTCTCCACTATTCACAGCAGCCCGGGTGGCCCGGGGTCCCTGGGCGGCTCTGCTGCTGCGTCACCGAGGCGGGCGTGGCCAGCGGGGCTGCGAGAAGACACTCAGCTCGTCCACGGAGGTCCACGCCACATCCTTTGGGAGATTTTGGCAGTGGCTTTTTAGGGACCAGGCATCCTCATTGGGGTCAAGACCAGCTAGCTCTGAGGGAGGAGCCACAGAGATCTCCCTGCTCCCCAAAACCTAGCAGCCGTGGGTCCACCAATGCTGACTGTAATAATCCAGTCCCCATCCACAGTCACGGCTGAGGGAACCGATGTGAAAACCACCACCTCAGATGACGGCTCAGGCGATCTGTGCCTGGCAGCCCCACACGGCTCCACGTGCGCTTCGTTCTTCAAGGGAGAGGACGGGGAGAGCCGTGGGAAGGGGTGCGGCCACATCCCTGCAGTGGCGTACCGGCACGACCTGCTGGTAGCCATCTTTCAGACCTCCCGGGGACGCTGTTCAAGGCTCCAGACACACAACAACAGGGGGCAGTGCTGGGGATGGGGGGGTGTGACACTCTGACCAAGCCCATGGGGTGATTTCCGAGGGTCCCGAAGCAAGGGCCATGGTGCCACTGCAGGACGCTCGTAAACACTGTAGTTTGTGAACACTTGCAAGCCTTCCTCAGCTGGCTTGAATTCTCCTCTGCACGCAGTCCATGAGTGAGGGAACATCCCCTCCTTCCTACCGGGGAACACGGTGCCACGACCCTTACAAGGAGGCTCAGTCAGGGGTGGCTGAGACTACAGCCCACATGACCGAACTGAGCCGGCTTTCCAGAAGACAACGGTCCCGTGAGGACAGTATGGACAGTGCCACATTCTTTTCCACAGTGATCAGTCCAGCCTAGAGAGAAAGGACTATTATGACTCTGCATCAGGCAAGCTAGCAGAGCCTAAGAACTACTGCTCTTGCACAGGGGAGGAAGGGAAGGGGGGAGAGAGACATCCTTTACAGTCACCAGAAAAACGGTGGGATTCAGCCAAAGAAAAGAAACGTTTTCTTCACTGAGTGGAGAAGTTAAATTTTATATCACCATCCAAAATGTGGGATTATTTTAAACATTTAAAAAAAATTTTTTTTTCATGTTTATTCTGAGAGAAAGAGAGAGAGGCAGAGTGCACAGCAGGGGAGGGGCAGAGGAGAGGGAGAGAGAGAATCCCAAGCAGGCTCCGTGATGCCAGCGCAGAGCCCGATGTGGGGCTCAAACTCACCGACTGTGAGATCGTGACCTGAGCCAAAACCAAGAGTCAGACACTTACCCAACTGAGTCACCCAAGTGCCCCGAAAACAAACATTTTAGTAGACTTGACTTCTGGATGATAAAGCAGGTCAGGTTAAACTGCCCGTGCACCTCTCCCCTCTCCCTTCTAGGGGAGGAAGAGCCCCAAGGGGGTGTCAGCTGACCTACCACCAGGTGGAGGTGAAGGACTCCTGCCCCAACGCTGGGCAGTGCCCCCCCCAAGGCGGCCAGTCCTCGCCCAGAGAGCATCCTAGGCAGCCTCTGCCAGGATCTGACAGTCACTGAGGCCAGTGAGACAGGCTTCTGTGACTTGACGTGCTCTAACTGAAAACACACATGAGGAATTCCTTCCTCTTTACCAGCGTGCCCCAACCACTTCGTGTCTGAGAAGAACAGCCTGTGGATGTAGATTACATAGGCGTTGAAATGCAGTCATGTTTAAAGAAAACGTGAACCAGGGTCAGAACTGTTCTGGGCATTCTGGCTACACAGTGGCCACCTGACACAGACACTTAGTTTCTCTCCCAGATTTAGGAGACGGTGTGTGCTGAGCTGTGGCTCTCTCCTAAGGAGGGTCAAGGATCAAACACCTTGACAAGGCAATGCATAAATACACCACTTTATGGGAAAAAAGAATTCTTTATGTTCCTCACCTCTCTTGTACTCTTCAAAGTGGTTTGGAAATGCCCAGTCATTGACAGCATTCTTAAAAAATCACACCAAAAAGTACACACTGTGGTGTTCTCGATGCACAGACTCAGGAGACAGGAAACCTGCGATCGAAGTCCAGCGCTGTGATGCCTGAGGCACCAGGCAAGCCAGTGGCCAGGCTCCTTGCCTCTAAAACAATGGAGTAGACCAGATGCTCTCCCTAAACCCTTCAATTCCCAAGACCGGCTTTCTGACAAATGGCTCAATTCCCTGCCATTCCCATGGCTGTCACAGGAGCCCAAGCTTCAGGCCAGCCTCAGCCACGGGTCAGTGACTACGGGGTTAGAGCTCTGGCCACAGGCCCAGTGGCAGGTGTTTCTCTTGGCCTAATGGACTCAATGGTGGGCACCACGGTAGGCCTTCCTTGGGCCTTTGGAGGCATGAAGAACAGCCCTCGGAACCCTTCCCTGCTCCCAGGAAGGCAGCGTGTGTGTGTCCCTGGGCCAGAGAGTGTCATTTCTAATGCACTGTGACTCTGTTACTACAAACACCCACTTCGATCAGGCCGCAATGCCACCCAGAGACCGGGAACCACGGAGCGGGGGCGTGTGACGCTAGACACACCCACCCCACCACCACGGGGCAGGCCCAGCTACGGGTTACACTTTGATCAGGACAAGTTTCCAGCTTGAGACAGTTGAAAAAAATGCAGAGCTGCATGGGAAAATTTAGAATTCCCATGATTTCGTGCTTAATTTGGCCCTGGCTGGTCGCTGCGATGGCACGAGGCCCCGGCTGCCGCCGTCCCTGAGGAGCCAGCAAGAGAGCGGCACGAGGCTGAGCCGGGCCCCGCCCCAGGCCGGGACCCCAGAGGCCTGGTTTCAGGCACAGCGGCGACCTGCCGCTTTTCTCAAACGGAGCTCAAGATGCTCACCACGAGGAGCCCGGCAGGAAAGGACCGGGCATTTCCACACTTACAAGTACAAAGGCAGGGCCGCGAGGAAAGTGACCGGTCTGTTCAGCTCTCTCTGCCCTTCCACCTGCAGTTCCAGGTCATAACTGACCCCTCGCGGCGGCGGCGAAGGAACGGGGCGGGTTTCCCTGGGCAGCTGGGGAGTTACTTCCGCGGACGGTCACGTAGCGATGGCTGATGTCTGCTGACCTTCGAGGCTGGGCCTGGGTCCCCACCCCCACTCCAGGCGGCCGGGGGGTCAAGCCAGAGCCCCGGAGACCAGAGGACAGGCTCACCGCATCAAATGGAAAGAAAGGATAGGCCAAATTCTCCCTAAATCTGGGCTCGGGGCTACCCTGAGGAAGGACAGGACTCGAAGGTAACCTCCTCCTATGCCGCCGTGTGCCGTGCCCTCTTCTCCAATCCCCTTCCTATTACTGGGACAGTCTGCTCGCTGTCACTCAGGAGCCCCAGCCACTCTAGCCGCCTGCTGCCTGTCTGCCTGCCACTCCTCCCCGACTGTCGCTGAGCCGGGCCTTTGTGTCCTTCACACCCCAGTTCCACCAGCACCGCCTCTGAACCACCAGTCGCCCGGTCACGCCACCACCTGTAAGGCCCCGTTCTGTCCCGGGTGTTCTGTCCCCTGCACCCCTCGCCCGGACTTCTGTGACAGCAGGGTGCTGCCTGTGTTGGCGCGGCCTCCTCCGGGCCAAGGACAGAGCCCCACACGGTGACTGCTGAGTGAACATGGGGCGACAAGCAAGGAAACCTCTAAGTCCTTGCTAACCACGCCTATCGAGAGCCACGGGCGCTAAATGCCTATCGCCCCTCTGCCCACCGTCGCCGGAGCTACCAGCAGCCGCCGGACTGACTGCCCAGAGAGAAGCTGCCCCAGGACCAGGGCGTCAGGCCCCGAGCTTCACGAGCGCTACTCCCAGAGTGGGGAGTCGCCAGGGCCTGGACCCCAGGGGCAGCCTCCGAGCCGCAGAGCAGAGGCACCCCACCCCCCCAGGCCCCCGACGGCCTGGGCTCGGGAGCAAAGCCGGCTGGCGCAGGCAGCGGGTGAGGACGACCGCCGGGTGTCTGACTCGGAGCACACGGTCCACCTCCTTGCCTTTCCCGTCCCTTTCCGGCTGGGAGACCGGGGCAGACCCACGGGCTGTCCGCAGCCTGCTTCTCCACCTGCCCGCTGCTGCCAGCAGCTGGCTGGAGAGTCCCTGGCATGTAACCGTGTGCCCGCTTCCCGGCGGCACCGAGGGAGGACGTCGGTAAGGGTGTCACTCAGCGCGTCCTGAGGACAACCCAAGAAGGACTTCCCAAGCAGGAGACGAAAGGCCGCGGGAGCCTCGCGGCGCAAGTGTGCCACGTGGTATCGTCTACGCGTCTGGTAGGCCCACAGGCATCGCGTCCTGACCACACAGACAACCTGCTCGACACGGTGCCGGACGCAGCTCTTCCCGGGGGCTGGCACTTCCAAGAAAGGTCTCACATGTGCTAATTCCTTGTTACGAGAAGAGAGTAGCCTGGGAGCAGCAGGAGCGAGGGAAGACCCCCTTCCAGGGACGCGAGCAGATACTGACTGAGCCCCGACGACGCCAGGCGCGTTCTAAGAATACACGCGTTTCCCTATTACATGTCCCTGACAGTCCCGGAGCGAGCTACGATTATTATCCGCCTTTCACGCAGGAGGAAGCTGAGGCAGAGACGCTGAGGAGCCGCCGGCCCGGGCCGTGCTGCCAGCGGGGCGCAGGGCAGGACGGGCTTCTGGTCCCACTCTGTGCTTCGTAGGGGTTCCTTCTGGCTTCAGTCCAATCCAGTGCTCAACGTCACGAGCACAACGAATCTGTCTGCTGAAGCCGCAGCCCGGAAAGGTGCCTCCTGCTTAAGAGCCCAGAAGATGGCGGAGAAGCAACTGTTCTCGTAGCCGGTGTTTGGCCGGCCACCGGAGGGAGGGTTCAGCCAGGCCACCACGCCCTGCGAGCAGAGGTAAAGGTGCTGGAGCCGGAAGGGCCTCCGGACCCCCCTATGCGCAGATACCAAGGCCCAGAGCAATTTCCTGCTGTACCAGGATCAGACCTGGCATTCCCAGCTCCTAGCAGTGTGGTCAACAAAGAGGGTTCGAAATGCTCATCAAAGAAAGCTTCCCCCTGAAATGTGTAAGGTTCTACAGACTGGCAATACAATGCAATCAGTCAGGATGGACGTCCGAAATACCAGAGGCTCTAAAACTACTTTTAAAAATGTGTTCTTCAGGGGCTCCTGGGTGGCTCAGCTGGTTTAACGTCCGACTTCAGCTCAGGTCATGATCTCACGGTTTGCGGGTTCGAGTCTCGCATCGGGCTCTGTGCTGACAGCTTAGAGCCTGGAGCCTGTTTCAGATTCTGTGTCTCCCTCTCTCTCTTTGACCCTCCCCTGCTCACGCTGTCTCTCTCTCTCAGAAATAAATAAAACATTAAAATATAATAATAAATAAATAAAATAAAATGTGTTCTTCAGAATTCACATCCTTAAGAAACAATGTCTCTTTGGCCATAACCATGTCTTCTACTAAATCAGTCACATCAAGAAGTCCGCATTACCCCTTTCATCTTTTTTACACTTAAAAAGAAAACTGACTTACTTTAGAGAGTATGAGCAGGGGAGGGGCAGAGAGAGGGAGACCGAGAATTCTAAAAGGTCTCTGTGCTGACGGCAGAGAGCCCAATATGGGGCTTGAACTCACAAACCATGAAACCATGACCTGAGCTAAAGTTGGACGCTTAACCTACCAGGCCACCCAGGCGCCCCTGTATTATTCCTCTCCAATGGCTGTCGTCATCTGAAATGCCACTCAGAAAAAACTGGGTCTCCATGTTGAAAGGTAAACTTCCTTTTTTGGTACAGAATAAAAATATGATGTCCCTCCTTCCTTCTCTGCTACAGACAGTCTCAGTGTTTTATTTGCTCTGCAACACTGACTGGATATATTAGGAGGAAATGTCCCTTCTAACTCCTAAATGTCAGAGTCGGCCCCAGAAAACACAGGAGCCAGCCCTAATGTCTCCTTGCTGTTCCCGTTTGCTGAAATTTTTAGGCTGTAGTATTGGAGGCACATAAAAGAAGTAAGTGCAAACCACATGTGAGGCACAAACAAAAGGACCCCCACTCTCCTAAAGGCCGGGGCCATGACCACAGTGCCCACCCGGTGGGTCCTTCCCCTCCCTACTTCCTCTGTCCCAGGCAAAGAGCTTGGGTTCTGGAGTCTTCAGTCCCTTTTTTTTTTTTTAATGTTTATTTGCGAGAGAGTCCAAGACAGAGCGCAAGCAGGGGAGGGGCAGAGAGAGGGAGACTCAGAATCCAAAGCAGGCTCCAGGCTCTGAGCTGCCAGCCCGACGTGGGGCTCGAAGTCATGGAACTGTGAGATCATGACCTGAGCCAAAGCCAGATGCTTAACCAACTGAGCCACCCAGGAGTCCTGTCCCTTGCTTTTTAAAGAGGAATATTATTTTACCACTAGGGCTGTAAAACTAAATAACATATGGTCTTCCAGAACTTGCTTCCGTCATTTGATAGGATCTATGTTTCTGAGGTTCATTCACATTGCCCTGTACGACTGTGGCCCGCCCATTTTAGGTTCACATTTAACAATTTACACACCAATTTACACACGCTCTCCTGTCTTTCCAAACTCCTGCCACCATGAATGACTGTGGTCTGTGCACGCCCGGCCCCCGGGACACAGTGCAGGGTTTCCGGAGTATGCTCCTAAGCGCAGAACTGCTCACTTACAGGGTGTACAAAACCTCTCTGCATATTTTGAAAATACTTTTGCTGTCCTGCGTATTCACATCGTTTTATCATTACAGAGCAGACGTATTAATGGTTTAGTCGATACCAGATTCAACAAGTACTCTTCACTCACTCAGTGTGTACAGAACAGGGCCAACAGGTGTGAGGGTTTAGGGAGGCACGCGACATGGCTTCTGGTCTGGGCCGGGGCACACAGAGCAGATCACAAACAGGGGGCTCCGCGCAGCTCACAGGAAGATCGGGACGGGCTGTGGGATGTCAAGTGCATCTGAGGCAGCGCTGCTGAAGAAGGAGGCTGTGCAGGCAGCGCCCAGAGGCAGCAGGGCTGTGGGAGTGGGGTCTCGGGGGGCCGGCTGCCGGGGCGCCCTTGGCACACTGCGAGATCTGGACTTGCCAAGTGTGGTTACTCGCTTGCAAGATTCTGTCATCTCCTCCCAATAACAACAATGCTGGTGGCTAACGCTGACAGAGCGCCTGCTACGTGCCGGGTACTGTTCTCAGGGCCGGTCTCACTTGTCACTCTAAGTGGCACTATTGTTCATCTGCTATTTTTCTTTAAATCCATTTACTTTTAAGCTCAAATGCCCACTCTAAGTAATAACACACATGAG